>OY728166.1:748453302-749702177 GCA_963277665.1 Viscum album | reverse complement strand
CCTTCTTCCGGAATTATGCGGGCTTACGCATACTGAAAATCATGACAATTGGTGGTCTTTCTATGTGCATTAATGAACCCCTAGTGATGTTTTAAATGGCTTCTTTATGGTTGTGAACTCCTGCTGTGAAAAGTAAATTGGTTAATTACGTATATTCAGCTAAGTAAATTGGAAGCACTAGGATCGACCCGTCTGTGATAAGCCCCGGTTAAGACACATGGAATTGAAATCATGGAGTCTGTTAAATCTTATAAATCTGAAAATACAGGCATGACCATGCTTTGTGTTGGTAGTATTGGTTTGGTTGTTTTTGTTTTACAGGTGCTTTGTGTTGGTATTAGTGGTTTGGTTGTTTTTGCTTTTACGGGTGCTCTGTGTTGGTAGTAGTTGTTTGGTTGTATTTCTTGTATGGGCTGGTTACTAGAGATGTAGGAGGGGATGGGATCCCCTGTTTTTATGCTCCAAGTGGTTATGAAATCGCGGATGGGGTACCCTGTTGAAATGGATTCGGTGGGAGTGAGTTTTAAGACCTAGTGGTTACTTGTTTATATCACAAATTGGGGTGGGATCCTCTGTTGATGAAAAACCTTTTTGGGGAGGGGACACGGGGCAGTGTCTCGGGGTTGTCTTTGGTTCCAGAACTTAGGGGGATCTCACTTATTCCTTTTTGTTGTAACTTTACCAGAGAACCGAGTGTGAATGTTTAAATTGACATTTGGATGGATTCTCTTCCTTGGTTATGCTTATGGTGTTAGTTTCCCAGTAGTGCATGAACTTACATGAACATTATCACTGAACATGAAACAAGAATGGGACAAATGGGTTTTGTTGGTGAGAGACGTGACTTGGACTTGAGTGTTGTTGTGATCTGTAGGTTGTCTGAAGAAAAACCTATCATTGGGTGAGTGCGTGTTACCTATATATATACTTGTAGCTTTGTGTTTCTTATTCGCGCCCCACACAAGTTGAGAACTTAGTGCCGAACACCCCCATTTTCATGGGGGAGGGTGTTTTCCCAACACTATTCTTAGTGTCTATTTATTAGCTCTTTTTTCTGCTCCCTTTCCCGGATAGCCCAAGTATCTTCGGCCAGGCTGTGATGGCCTGAGGTCCATTATTAGTCCATGAACCTTCGGGCAGGGTAGTGTGATGGTTGGCCAGGTGTGTGCGGAAGGTGGTTTTCCAAGTGTCATTGGGATGAGTCTGAGGTGTGTTTTGGAGTGGGGGTAGTTGTTCTGGCCTAGGTTTTTTGAGGCATGGTCACATGTGACAGTTGTGGCCCAGGTGTTTGCAGGCGGGATTCGGCAGTGGGACTGCGTGTGGTTGTAGCCCAGGAGTGTGAGGGCGGGTGAGGCAGTGGGACTACGGTGATATAATGGCGGTATTGGTTCGATGCGTAGGATGTCTCATTAACAAGGGGAAAAGTGGCATGAGGTACCCAAACAATGATGTTCTCTTGTTATATATATTACTTGACTTGCGTTATTTGGGGAGTGTGCATTTTTGAGGTTTGGGTGGATTGTTTACCTTGATAGGTGTTTGGTTTACTCCTTTTCTCACAGGACATTAGTACATTCCCCACTTGTGCATGAGAGTCTTTGTTTTTCCCTACTGAGTGTACTTGTATTCTCACCCTACGTATATAAAACTGCTTTCAGGATTTCAGGAAGACTTCAGGGATCCCGCGGGACCATACTAGCTCGGACCTTTGGGGCAGATGCATTTGTTGTTTTTCTATCTTTGGTACTTACCTTTGTAGTCACGTTTTGTACCTTGTGACTCTTACTTTTGGAACATGCATATGGGAATGGTTTACATTTGGATTTTCTTTTCTTTTACCTTGGTGTTGTTGGGTTTCATCTTCTTATCTCCTGATCCTATAAAAAAAGGGTAATGCCTTCCATTTGTGTGTAATTTCTATACCCTTGGTGCTAGTCGCCACTCCGGGACCAATTGAAGGCGGGTTTGGGGGGGTCATTATCTCTCCTTCAACTTAAAGAAGGAAGGGCCTGGAAATCTGCTGATCCTTCCCTCCTTTTGGTGAAGGCGAGTCGTGACATAATGGTATCAGAGGTGATGGTTGAGTGATAGGATGGAGTTTGGAGTTAGGGACAGTGAGGATTTTATGGGATAGTAAGGCAACAGTTTTGGGTGACCATTGTGCATGAATTAGGTCAGGGAAGACAGGCTAGGACACGGGATTTTAGGGCCCCTCGTGATCCAATGCAAGGACATTGGACCTACCGAACGACCAAGTGAGGCCACGATGATTGCAGGGTAGAGACCCAAGGAAAGGTAGATGCATCACAATGACTTGTGTTCTCATGTTTCTAGGATGTCTTGGGAATTAAGAATAAATTAAAATTTTAAGATGTTTTAAGAATGATATTCTGCACTACTTGGGCTTAGGAATTTCTTGTTTACCATGCAGCTATGGCACCTAAAAGGCGACCGCATGTGGTATAGGCGATCGAGGCCCCGAAGACCACTTTGGCCGATTGGCAGAGAGCTGATCGAGAGGAAGTGGACGGCCAGTGGCAGAAGACTCTTCGGGCCTTCTAGCGACAGACCCTCAAGAAGTACGAGGGAAATACCTCTGACATGAAGACGGAAGGATGGCTGGAGGAGCTAGTGATAGCTTTTGGCCTGATTCGGGCCCCGACCGAGTACGGGGTTCCTCTGGCCATCATCCAGATGCGGGGAGCGGCGCATTAGTGGTGGATTCTTTACTTGGGGGAGAGGAGAGATGCTGAGGTGGCATGGGCTGATTTCGAGAGGGAGTTCCGGGCGGAATTCATCTCTTCGACGATGAAGGTGGAAAAGATTCATGAGCTACTCTCCCTCCAGCAAGGGAGTATGTTTGTGGGGGAGATAGGGATCAAGTTCAAGGACCTCCTACATTTTTCCCCGAACCTCTTTCCCGACGAGGAGTATCAGGCAAGACGTTTGGAGGAGGCGCTCCGACCCTCCCTCCGGTATGTTGTTACCCCCTTTACCCTTCCAACGTACTTAGAGGTCCAGAAAAATTCCGAAGTGGGGGAGAGAATGCTTGCTCTAGGAGGAGTGTCATGAGAGGTGATCCAGCTGGGACCATCAAATGGGAAGGCCTTCAGCACCAGGCCTCCAGTGTCAGGACCCTCCAGGTTCCGACCAGCAGGGAGCAGACTGCAACGGTTTCAGTTTGGATCCCCCAGTCATCGCCCTTTTTCTTCGGGCTCGGGACCGCGGTGCTTCGTCTGTGGGAGCCCTGGACATCTCTGGAGTTAGTGCTCGGACCAGGTGTAGTACAGCGGTCGAGGACGACCCCAGCACCCACCCCAGCAGCAGCTACCAGCTAGACCTTTCCAGCAATAGCAACAGGGACAGCGAGCTCCCGCTCCTCCGAGGACAGATGTGGGAGGAGGGGGCCAACCTCAGGGCACTCCTCAGGGACCTCAACCAGGGCGTGATTGGGGAGGTGGCTGGAAGCCGAGGGGCAGAGGAGCCGGGCATGGATAGTTACATGCTTCAGAGGCAGTAGTTCCAGCAGGGTCGGAGGTTGTTCAAGTTACGATCAGTTTTTTTAGTACTATTGCTTATGCCTTTTTCGATACCAGAGCTTAACACTCCCTTGTTTCACCCAATCTAGATCGTGCCTTGGGTCTAGATGTCGAGATACTTCCAGTTCCCCTGGTGTTGAGCACACCTGTCGGAGGTCAGACCGACTTGTTGTTTGTTTGTGGAGGATGTAGACTGATGATAGGGCCACATTAGTCGGTTAGGGATCTTCTCTTGCTACAGATACAACCATACGATGTCATCCTAGGAATCGACTGGCTATTCTCTGCATGTGTCGTCATTAACTCTTTCTGAGGAAGGGTCGTGTTCTCAGACATGGGAGGCCAGGGTGTTACCTTCACCAGTGAGCGGGGCGGTCAGAAGGGCAGCAGGCGAGAGGAACCCCTCCTTTCCTTGATAGCCGAGCTGTCATTAGAGTCAGTAGATGCTGGGATGGTGGAGGTGCCAGAGGTTGTCCGTTAGTTTATGGACATATTTCCTGAGGAGGTGACGACTCTACCCCATCAAAGTGGTATCGAGTTCAGGATAGACATGCAACCCGGTGCTCGTCCGATCTCGATGGCCCCGTACCAGATGGAACCTTCAGAGCTATAGGAGTTGCAGATACAGATTGACGATCTGATGAAGAGGGGTTATGTTTGGCCAAGTGAATCACCGTGGGGTGCTCCAGTCATGTTCTCAAGGAAGGAAGATTGTGGTCTCAGGTTGTGCATAGACTATATGAGGTTATATCAGGTGACGATCAAGAATCGCTACCCTCTTCCGAGGATATAGGATCTTTTCAACCAGCTGAAAGGGGAAGGATGGTTCTCGAAGATCAACATGCAGTCTGGGTACCACCAGCTGAGAGTGAAGGAGGGCGACATCCCGAAGACAGTGTTCAGGTGAAGATATAGACACTTCGAGTTCGTAGTAATGCCCTTCGGTGTTACGAACGCCGCGGCTGTGTTCATGGGCCTTATGAACTCCATCTTCCGGGAGTACCTAGATTGGTTCATAGTTGTGTTCATCGACGACATCCTGGTCTAATCAAGATCATAGGAGGACCATGTAGAGCACTTTAGGACAGTTCAGGAGGCCCTATGACATCATCAGCTCTATGGGATGTTGTCAAAATTTATGTTCGAGACATGAGAAGTGAACTTCCTCGGGCACGTGGTGTCCGAGCAGGGGTTAGCGGTGGACCCATCAAAGGTTTAGGAAATTGTTTCTTGGGTAGCACCCAAGAATGTGGCAGAGGTCCGTAGTTTCCTTGGGTTGGCAGGTGACTATCGGAGGTTCGTACCCAACTTATCCCGAGTTGTTTCCCCTTTGACATCCCTGACCAACAAAGACTAGGTTTTCTTTTGGAGTGAGCAGTGTGAGTCTGCCTTCAGCTATCTGATGGAGAAGTTGGTCAGTGCCCCGGTGCTGAGATTGCTAGAAGAAGGGGCAGCGTATGAGGTATTCTTCGATTCTTTAGGACAGGTCATGTGATATGTTTTGATGCAGCAACAAGGGGTGATATCTTATGGGTCCATGCAACTACGCCCTCATGAGCGTGATTACGCCACCCATGACCTGGAGCATGTAGCGGTAATTTTTGAACTGAAGTTATGGCCGTACTACCTCATCGGAGAACGCATTGTGGTCTTCACAGACTACAAAATATTGAGGTATATCTTCTCCCAGTGGGACCTAAACATGCAACAACGAAAATGGGTGGAGTTCCTATAGGATTACGACTTCTATATCTCTTATACTGAGGGCAAGGGTAATGTAGTGGCCGATGCCTTGTGCAGGAGGACGCAGAAGGATGCGGTCTGAGAGTTGGCGGATGCCTGGAAGGCGATGGAGGAGTTGGATGCTTTACACCTGGATCTGAGGATGGATAGTAGTAGAGGCTGCCAATATCATATGAAAGTGCAGTCATCTCTGTTTCAGCAAGTGCATGAGTCTCAGTTGGCAGACTCAGAGTGCGAAGTGATGCGTGACCGAGTTGACTAGGGAAGTGCTCCGGAATTATGGATAGAGGATGGTCATAACCAGATGCTTTTCTAGGGAAGGTTGTTTGTTCCGGAGGCGGTGCGTGGAATGGTTCTCAGTGAGTTCCACAACTCACCCCTATCAATACACCCATGAGTTTCCAAGATGTACCAAGGACTGAAGAGGCAGTTTTTGTGGCCCGTAGTTAAGCTAGCAGTGGCAGAATTTATGGCCAAGTACTTAGTGTGTCAGCAAGTGAAGACTGAACACTGAGTTCCAGGCGGCCTACTGCAGCCTCTGGATGTCCCTGAGTGGAAGTGGGATGACATATCAAGGGATTTCGTCACGAGACTACCCAAGTTCCACGGGGGATACGATTCCATCTGGTGGTAGTGGCCAGGTTGACGAAATCGGCTCACTTTCTGGCAATCAGGGAGTTGAGTGTAGTGGATGCTTTGGCACGAAGGTATGTGGATGAGGTGGTGTGTTTTCATGGAATTCCGAGGTCAATAGTCTCTGATAGGGATGCATGTTTTACCTCGTGAGCCTAGAGAGGATTACTGCAAGCTTTTGGCACCCAGCTACGCCTTAGCACTGCTTTCCATCCCCAGACAGATGGGAAAACCTAGCGCACCATCCAGACCTTTGAGCAGATTCTGTGGGCATGTGTTCGGGACTCAGGAGGATCATGGGTGCAATACTTTCCTCTGGTAGAGTTTTCCTAAAACAATAGCTACCACTCTACCATTGGCATGGCCCCGTTTGAATCTTTGTACGTGAGGCCATGCCGTTCACCTGTGTGTTGGGCCGAAGTAGGAGAGGCAGGCATCCTTGGCCCAGAAGTTGTGCAGAGCACGACAAAGAAGGTTCAACTCATACGGGAAAGGATGAAGGCGGCCCTGGACTAGAAGAAGTCGTATGCTGATACCAGGAGGAGGCCCCTGGAGTTTGAGGTTGGAGACCACGTGTTCTTTAAGGTCTCCCCTCGGCGTGGGATGCGTAGGTTCAGCAAGGTGAGTAAGCTTTCTACCAGGTTCATCGAAATCTTCGAATTGTTGTGGCGGGTCGGCGATCTGGCTTATCAGCTCACTTTACCATCACCGCTACTGAGGATACATGATGTCTTCCATGTGTCCCAGCTCCGTCGGTATCTGCACGATGAATCACACATCCTTGATTGGGGTGAGATGGATATCGAGGACGGCGTGAATATTGTGGAGAGACTGGTGATGATCGAGGATCGCAAGGAGAAGGTACTTCATGGGCGAACCATTCCCTTGGTTCATTTTTTGTAGATACATGGTGGGATTTATGAGAGTATGTGGGAGAGGGAAGCACAGATGCGTACCCAGTATCTAGAGTTGTTTTATGTTTTGTTCCTTGTTGTACCTGTTGTGTCGGAACATTTTGTCTTTTTGCTATGAAATGTACTGGTTTTCTTTCCTCTCATTGTGTGTGAAAAGCCCAGACTATGGGGGAGGAGAGAATCTGAACCCTAATAAAGACGCATTAATTTGGATGAGATTAAACCCGTGCGGCCGAGTCAGTTCTGCCCAATGCGGATAATATCTTGAAATGGGGGAGGAGACTCCCCAACCCACATGCCAGGGCCGTTTGGCATGGTATGTTACTTGGTTCATGACAGGGAAGTGTTTTTAGTTAGTATGGCTTTAATTATAAGAGGTATCTTTCGAGGTGGTTGTTCAGACCCTCTCTTTCCTTATTGGGTTGTTTTGATTCTCAAGGGCGAGAATCGTTTAAGAGGTATCTAATGTAATGGATCGGACCCTCTTGGCCCATTACTTTTCCGAAGTGAGGATCCACCAAAATGGTGGCACGGTGACGGTGGAACCGTGACGGTGGCACTGCAAGGGTGGAACCGTGACGGTGGAACCGTGAGGGTGCCACTGTGAGGTTAACACCGTGAACGTGACACCATGAGGGTGCCACCGTGAGGGTGACATTATGACGGTGGCACCGTGTTCCCTCGCCGAGCCTTTCGTTCTTTTTCCAGTACATGACTTTTCCGCTCCCGCAACGTAAATTTCAACGTAAATTAATTCTTTTACTCCTTTTAAAACCATTTAATGCCCATAATTAATTCCTAAAAATACATAGAGACCTCCGTGTGTAATTTCCCCACCGCATGGTCAACCCACGACCCCCGCTCCTTACGTGGTTTGTCATTCTCATCTCAACCATCTTTGGCTCTTATAAACTAAGGGTTAGCCATGGTTACTTCTTTCCCAGATCACGGCTTCTCACAAACAGCTTATGGTGCATCGGGCGAGCCGCATCGTTATGCATAGAGTTCCGCGCCCGACCTAAGCATTGATAGACGAAGCGATTTTCGTTCAAGCGAGCCACATCGCAATCCATGAAGTTCCTCCCCCGGCCTCAGTGGAGATTGTTGATCCAACAGGTAGGGAAATTTCTCCTTCGTCTCTCTCTTTTGTGTATCATGCGGGGGGGACATGCTTTTGATTCTATATAATTGGATAAACCAAGCCAAATAAAGATAATGAACGGTTTCTATAAATAAATAAGGGGGGCTGTGATCGTTGATTCTGTTTTATATTACGACCTTCTTCTTGAATTATACGGGCTTACACCTACTGAAAATCATGACTGTTGGTGGTCTTTAATTGTGCATTAATGAACCCCTGGTGATGTTTGAAATGGATTCATTATGGTTGTGAACTTCTCCCGTGAAAAGTAAATTGGTTAATTACGAATATTTGGCTAAGTAAATTGGAAGCACCTGGATAGACCCTTCTGTGATAACCCCCGGTTAAGACACATGGAATTGAAATCATTGAGTGTGTTAAATCTTATAAATCTGAAAATACAGGCATGACCCTGCATTGTGTTGGTAGTAGTGGTTTGGTTGTTTTTCTTTTACGGGTGCTTTGTGTTGGTAGTATTGGTTTGGTTGTTTTTCTTTTATGGGTCAGTTTCTGGAGATGTGGGAGGGGATGGGATCCCCTATTTTTATGCTCTCAGTGGTTATGAAATTGGGGATGGGGTCCCCTGGTGATATGGATTCAGTGGTTATGAGTTTTACGACCCGGTGGTTACTTGTTTATATAACGAATTGTGGTGCGATCCTCTGTTGATGAAAATACTTTTTGGGGAGGGGACACAGGGCAGTGTCTCAGGGTTGTCTTTGGTTATAGTACTTCAGGGGATCTCACTTATTCCTTGTTGTTGTAACTTTACAGGAGAACCTAGTGTGAATGTTTAAATTGGTGTTTGTCTTGATTCTCTTCCTTGGTTATTCTTATGGTGTTAGTTTCCCAGTAGTGCATGAACTTACTTGAACATTATCACTGAACATGAAACAAGAATGGGAAAAATGGGTTTTGTTGGCGAGAGTCTTGACTAAGACTTGAGTGCTGTTGTGATCTATAGGCTGTCTAAAGATAAACCTATCTTTGGGTGAGTTCTTGTTACCTATATATATACCTACAGCTTTGTGTTACTTATTCGCGCCCCACCCAAGTTGAGAACTTAGTTCTGAACACCCCCATTTCATGGGGGAGGGTGGTTTTTCCAACACTATTCTTAGTGGATGGTTTTTAGCTCCTTTTCTGCTCCCTTTCCTGGATATCCCAAGTATCTTTGGGTAGGCTATGATGGCCTGAGGTCCATTATTAGCCCAAGAACCTTCGGGCGAGGTAGTGTGATGGTAGGCTAGGTGTGTGCGGCAGGTGGTTTCCCAAGTGTCTTCGGGATGTAGCCCAGGTGTCTTCGGGCGTGGTGGTAGTTGTTCTGTCCTAGGTTGTTGTAGGCATGTTCACATGTGACAGTTGTGGCCCAGGTGTTTGCGGGTGGGATTCAGCTGTGGGGATGTGTGTGGTTGTGTCCCAAGTGTGTGTGGGAGGGTAAGGCAGTGGGACTACGGTGACAGAATGACGGGATTGGTTCGATGCGTAGGATGTCTCATTAACCAGTGGGAACGTGGAACGTGGTACCCAAACATCTATGTGCCCTTATTATATATATTACTTGACATTTTTTTTGTGGAGTGTGCCTTGTTGAGTATTGGGTGGATAGTTTACCTTGATAAGTGTTTGGTTTACTCCTTTTCTCATGGGACTTTAGTACGTTCCCCCACTTGTGAAAAAGAGACTTTGTTTTTCCCTACTAAGTGTACTTATATGCACACCCTACGTATATAAAACTGCATTCAGGTTTCGTGGATGACTTCAGGGATCACACGAGACCATACTAGCTCAAACATTTGGGCAGTTGTAGTTTCTTTTTTTCTTTCTTTGGTACTTACCTTTGTAGTCACCTTTTGTACCTTGTGGCTCTTACTTTTGGAACATTCATGTGGGAATGGTTTACTTTTGGATTTAATTTTATTTTACCTTGGTGTTGTTGGATATCATCTTCTTATGTCCTGATACTATAAAACAAAAAGTGTAATGCCTTCCATTTGTGTGTAATTTCTATACCCTTGGTGCTAGTCTCCACTCCGGGACCTATTGAAGGCGGGTTTCGGGGGTCATTATCTCTCCTTCAACTTAAAGAAGGAAGGGCTTGGAAATCTGCTGACCCTTCCCTCCTTTTGGTGACGGAGGGTCGTGACAGCACATACATGGAATGAATGACACTTCTTTTTGATATCAACACAATCTTGTATCATTAAAGGCCAAAAGTATCCAAGCCTTCGAATTTGATCAGATAGTCTATGTCCAGACTAATGGGCACCACATACTCATGCATGTACATCTTTCATGACAGCAATTGTTTCTTTATCATCGATTCATCTGAAGAGAATTCCATCAAAACGACTTTTTTAGAGAATTTTTCTAGGTGATATGGTCTATCATAAAGAGTAAAATTGGCCACACGTCGCCAGATTTGTTATTTCCAGGCACTATCAGGTGGAAGTGTTCCATTTTGAAGGTATACCCAGATAGGTGTCATCAATCCTATAGTATGACCATATGGTTCAGGAATGGGACTAATTTCATTGATTTCCTCTCTTCTAGTTTGAACATTAGGTGAAATTGTATAACGGTGGGCAATATTGATGCTTGTCTAGTCCCGAATTGGATCTGCCAGAGTAGTGGCTATATTAGCCAGTGCATCAGCTTGAGCATTTTGTCATCACTGGACATAAGAAAATGTCAGTTCTGAATTAAATTCTGCCATTAACTCTCTGACATAATCATACAAAGGGGTTATCTTATCTTTTCTGATGGTATAATTCCCATTGACTTGTTTGATCACTAGGTCTGAATAACTTTTCTCCTTTAAGTGATTCACTTGTTCTTGAAGCACCAACTCCAATCCTACGATGAGAGCTTTTTATTATGCTTAATTATTTTCACCGCCTTCCCACAATTAGAAGGAAAAGGGTAGCACTGAATTTTCTGGGGAGATGAGAACAATTCCTAACCCAACTTTGTTGAATTTAGGATCTTCTATTTTCCTCCCTATTGGACTTCTGGAAGCACCATCAAAGTAAATTTTCCATGATTGAAGATTATCTTGAATAGAAAAGACTTCTCCACCAGGAAGTTCAATATCTAAAGATATATCTTCTACTGAAGGATGTTCAGCAAGGAAATCATCCAAATATTAGACCTTTATTGCCTTTTGTGACACATATTGGATATCAAATTGCTGCAAAATAACTGCCCACCTTGCTAGACGTCCTGTAAGCATTGGATGAAAAAAAGATGGATTTCAGCGGGTAATTGCGAGATACCAATTGGAACTCATGATGTTGCAAGTAGTGTCTAAACTTCTAAATTTCAAAGATTAAAGATAGGAATCACTTCTCAATATTTGAATATTGAGTTTCTGCTTCAAGAAAAGTCCGACTGAGATAGTTGAGGTTTTTTTGATTCCCATCATCATTCTTTTGGGCATTGAAGGCGCCCAATGATCACTCTAAAGCTGTCACATAATGAATCAATGGCCTTTCATCAATAGGTGGCACTAATACCGGTGGACTTAAGAGATATTTCATGAGGATATTGAATGCTTCTTGAAATTCTTCAGTCCACTGGTATGTTACTCCCTTCTTCTTCAATTTGGTGAAGGGTAAACTTTTTCCTGCCAAATTGGTGATGAAACGTCGAATATAGGCTAAGTTTCCTTGAAGTCCTCTCAATTATTTCAAATTTAGAGGAGGTGACATAACAAGGACTGACTTTTTCTTCTTAGGATCGACTTCGATACCACGATGGCATACAATAATGCTGAGAAATTTTTCTAAGGTTACCCCAAAAGCACATTTTAAGGGGTTCATCTTCAAATTGTGTTGTCGAATTTTGTGGAATGTGATTTCCAAATCGGCCAAGTGATTAGAACGTTTCCTGGATTAAACCAAAAAATCGTCCACATAACATTCATCAAACTTCCCTTAAAAGGGTTTGAAGATACAATGCATGGCACGTTGAAATGTTGTGCCAACTTTCTCAAGGCCAAATGGCATTACCCGATCACCAAAACACACCACGAGGGGATATGAAGGCTGGAGATTCCTCATCTTCTAGAGCCATTAAGATTTTATTATATCCTGAATATCCATCCCTGAAGGAAAGTGCTTCATAGATAACTGTTTCATCAATTAAGAGTTATGTTATCGGAACTGGAAAATCATCCTTAGGACAATGTCGATTATGATCTCCGAAATCAATGAAAACTCTAATTTCTCCGGTCTTCTTTTTTACATGGACAATATTATCCCTGAATTTGGGATATTGAACTTCTCTGAAGAAGTTAGATTTGATAATCATATGCACTTCAGCTTCAATTTTAAGAACATAAGTTGGGTGTGTTCATCTTGCGGCTTGCTTAAATCCTCGATATTCTTCTGGATAACCCAAACTATGAGTAGAAACATTAGGAACAAGGCCTAACATCCCTATATAGTTCCAAAAAAATATATCAAAATTTTTATTTAAAAATGAAATATACATTTCCTTCTCTTCAAGAGTCAAGGCCGCACTAATTAAAGTGGGGCGTGGATCTTCATTTGTACCCAGATTTATTTCTCTGAGTTCATCCACAGTGGTAGAGATACCCTCTTCAAATATTGGAGGAGCATCCTGGAGATATTTCTATTCTTCTTAAACATGTGTTATTTCTTCTGTTTCTACTTGCATAGTAGATGAAGAAGTAGAATTTCAATGATCAGAAGAGATGATAAAATTTGACCATCTTGAAGAAGGATCTTCCATTTCTGACCCTATTGATGATGAGGGGTCTTTCTTGGGTAATAAGGAGGAGGTGATGGATTGAGAATCGACATCCTCATTCACCTCTAACATTTCTATAATTTCTTCAGGCTTGGTTAGTGAAGTATAGAATTGCTGGATTTCAGCGGACGAAATGAAGACATCTCCATTGGAGCTTTCATCATTCCTTGGTGAATCACCAATTTCTCCCATGCTGTCTGTCTGGATTTCTGTAATTGACATTATGGAAGTTTCCATAAGTGTATTTGGATTTGGGTCTATCTAGTCAATTTTACTAATAAGAAACACATAATCTATACACACATGTATGAATGGGTTTACTGGAACCTTTTCCAAACTATATGGAGCATTAACCTTAGTAACCTCCTTTGTTGAGGATTTCTCCTTGCCTTTCATGTGATATAATTGTGCATCAATGTATTGAGATTCACATGTTATAAAGGGGGCCTTATCACCATAAAATGTCCAAATTTGACCATTGAAACAATATTTGAGGCATTGATGGTATGACGAAGGGATAGCTGCATGTTGATGTTGACAAGGTCTTCCAAGAAAAACGTTGAAGGTTGTATCATGATCAACAACCATGAAATATGAATTGTATACAAGGTCTCCAAACTCAGTTCTAAGTGCAATCTCGCCCGGTGGTTTTTGTTCATTTTTATCATATCCTTGTAACATCAATGTAGTAGGAGATAAATCAGATTCTATGAGGCCCAATCGACGAAGTGTACAAATGGGGATGAGGTTGACTCATGAACCATTATCATTGAAAGATTTTCGGATTCCTACACCATTGAACAAGATGGATAAGTACAAAGGTCTAATATGTCCATGCATGATATCATCTTCATCTTCATCTGTAAAAGATATCACTGCATGCCATTATGCAGGACCATTCTCAACATGGTATACTTCAGCCGTAGCAATTTCAGTTTCAAATTCATGAGGACTTGACAAAGCCTCAATGAGTGCCTCCCGAAGATCCTTTGATAAATTCAATTCATCCAGAATTGATATCATGGCCGGTACTTGGGCCAAATGTTTCAAGACATCATATTTTTGATCTAATGGTCTGTATTTCCCAACAGGAACATGTGGTTTTTCAGGTGCCTTAGAATTTTTTGCATTGGATATAGATGCTTCATGTATCGAGGTAGAAGTTTGAAATATTACTGGCTTTGGAAAATTAGACTGAATAGGTATATTTACTTGCTGATAGGAAGAATGTGTAACCTCTAACCTATCATCTGAAATAACTATTCCAGGACTGAATCTACTATTGTTGGAACAATTTTCTTGATCTTGTTGTGCCCGCTGAAGGGCTCTACCATGATTTTCTGCTGTATATACAGTTCTAGTAGTGGTAGAATTGGAATAGTGGCTTCTGGGATATCCACGTCTTCCTCTGTATCCCAGAGCTCTGGAACACCATCTAATTCATCTTTTTGATAGAGGGAATTCCAACTCATCGACCTTGAAACTGTGATTGGCATAAGGATATGTTAAATGAATCATATTAACGGAACCAATGATCAACTCTTCATCTGATGAAGACTCTGCCTAATTAGCCAGTTTAGACTGTTCCATTTGGTGGGGCAGTGCCTGTTTCTTTGAAGTAAATCGAATAAAATCTGCCAGTGTCGAAGAAAACATGGGCTTTGACACGATTTCATCTTCTTCTGATTGTTCCTCTTTCATTGAATTATGTCGTTTCTTCGAGGATTTTCCCTCTAATGAAGAGGGTTTTCTGTGGCATTCATAGCAGAGGACACAATTGGTTTCTTCAATTGTGCTCTCAAATTGGAATGAGTTTGGATGATCATTTTCCAGAAAATCCAATCATCATATTTCTACGCATTTTTGATTTTACTTCTTGCCACTCGCCTTCTTCCTCTGGATTTGTAGATGTAACACATGCTACTTGAGATGAAGAACCATTCAATTTGACTTTTCCCGAGTCCACCATCGTTTTCAGGAGGACTTTGAAGAAAAAACACTCCTGAATGGGATTCCCCAATATCTGATGAAATGGGAAATAGTTGGGACAATCTTTATATCCTTTCTTTTTAGGCCTTTTTGGCCCTGGCAACTGAATGAAATTATTTTCCATAGCTGGAATGAAGTTACCAGGAAAATGTTCATTTCGGAATGAGTAAAATATTCACTTAAAATCCTCAAAATTATTTCCGCCTTTGATCTCTTTGATCGTCATGATGAAACGGCCTCTGTTGTTGACGCTCAGGAGGTGGAGCCCTTCGATATGTTGAAGGTTTTGAAGTAGAAGCAGGTATAGGTGCTTGTTTAAGCACAACTGTAGCAGTCTCTGCATTACCCATTCTCTATCCTAGATTTTATGGAATTACATGAGTTTTATCCTTAATCTTTATAAGAGAGTCTTCAATCTGATGAGCGATCGATGTAAGTTCTCTAAACCATCCTGTGTATTTAACAAGGATCAATAGTGTGCACAATTCATCACGCAAATTTGCTACACAGATTGGAAACAATTCCTCTTGACGGAGTTCTAAGCTTAGGGAATATGTTAATCCCTTCTAGCGAGCAATGAAATCCGAAACACTTTCATTATCCCTTTGCTTACAATTTGTATGATAAAGAACTATGGTATTTTGCAACATTGAGCTGAATTGAAGAAGGAATCGTTGGTGGAGATCCTCCCACCTGGTAATTAACTGGGATTGCAAGCTTGTATGCCAGAAAAAGGCACGCCCTTGTAATGACTGTAAAAAACACCTGAGCTTAACTGCTTCATGTTGATGAGGGGTTCCCATTATAGGATCACAATGAGAATCACAATGTGTTAAGTGTTGCTCTGGGTCTCCTGAACCATTAAATATTGGGAATGTGGTACTTGAAAAATTTGATGGGGGTGAATTTCATCAACCCATTCAGGGTAAGCTCCCTTTTCTGGTTGAATTTGAGAACGTTTTCCCTCCATATCTTTGAACCGAGCTGTTAAAGACTCAATAATAGTTTTTAACTTTTGAGAAACATCCGGTTAATCATGGACCTAAGCCGGGGCAATAACTGGAGCTTGGAAAGATGTGGTGGTTGGTACTGCAACTGATGATAACACCACCAGTTATTGTTTCACTTGACCCATAGGATTAGACCTATGAGGGTGTACTGATAAAGGAGGATATTCTTGATCCATCTATGTTGCCGCAACAAATTACCTTGGTTGACTTACTCCAGCACGCTTAGGAGGAAGACTACCATGAAGTAGTTCTGCATTCAACCTCCTCAATTCCTTCATTTCTTCCTCTTGTTCAATGAATCTTTTCTCTAGTAAGAGTGATTGGACTTATCCATTGGAAGGGTATGTAACCTAATTCTCTCTCTTACCCTTGTTGGATGCCTTTCGGAGAGGGGGAAATTGTTTATTTGATGAAATACCTATATTATGGGCAATTCTTTGATTTCATGTATGCAGACCTTCTTTATTTGTGTATCTGCGTACAAATTCTTGAGCAGAAACTTCTTCATCTTATACCTCTAAATGGGCCTCATCTGGTGGATCAATAACAATGGAATTGCTGACATTAATTGATGCATAACAAATTTCATTTCTTCTATTGGCATTTCAGCAATATTGTCTTCTTCCATGTCCTTGATGATACATTTCCTTTTGCTGATTTGATTGCTCAGGTACTTCTTGGAAAATCATTATTTAGAGGAAATATACTGATAATTAAGCTCTTAATTCCTCTAGTGGCTTCTTCCCTAATCGAGAGAAGACTAAATTTTTATGAGGAAGATATTTATGATTTGGAAAAGTCCACAATCTAGTGGACTGGGGTTGTTCCTGCTGTTCCTAGTCAACTCCTAAAATCCTATTTGTTGATTATGATGGTTGGGTTAAAAGAGTCCCCAATCTGGCAAGATGGTGTGGTTCCTGAGATTCTATATCTGAGAATTTCTTAAAATCTCTCCTGATCTTGCGGACATTAGTCCAGAAATTGGTTGGATGCATCAACTTGCATCCACTCAAATCACCTGGCTCAAATAAAAGCTGGATAATTTCTAAAACATCTTTCACTTGATGATGTGCACACTCTAAATGAGAATCCTATTCAATACTCATGTTTTCCTAATTCAAGTGTAATTCGAAAACTTATTCGTTATGTTCCAGATTTTGAGAAGAACTAGTTGAGGCAGGTTTATGAGCAAGCCTTTGATAAAAAACAAATCCAATTGCCTATAGCCGGCCATGAGAAATAACATTTCATGAGAGCATTTTTTGTGGGCTTTGTTGGCTAGAGAGTAAAGTGAAATGTAGTGCTCCATGAACACCTCATCCCCTGATATAAATACCAGATGGGTATGGGAATTAACTGGCTCAATCTTCTTAGTGCGCCAAGGCATGAACGATGAAGGGATCTCTGCTACTTTTCAGCCTTCGAATATCGAGAAACTGAGAGAGATGCCAAATCAATTTGGCGTTGTAACCCTTTTATTAACTTGACATGATTTTCATATTCATCAAAATATTATATTTTCTTTTTCAATTGAAATTTTTTTCACATGTTGAGAAGAATATCTTGAATAAAATATTCCTTCAACATCTCTAGAATGTCATACTGAGAGTCAGCCAAAGGCCAAAACATGACTGGCACTTCACCTTTCGCCAGTTGTTTCCTCATATTTAGCACTTCCAATTTATCATTCAATGATGATTCTTCTACCTGATTAGATTAGAGCTGGTGCTTCATTGTTGATTCATTAGATTCAACCAGATCAGTAGAAAATTTACTTTTCAAACTAGAAGATGATTGACCCAGGGGTGGTTCAAGGAATGACATACACCCCAGGCTATCATCTGATTGAGAAATTATTTCACCTGCTAGTGGTAAAGCATCAGACATGACTGGCTTCACATTTGCATGTGCCTCAAGATAAGAGGGCTTTCTAGTCACTACATTGTCCATTGGATCATTTTCCAGGCAATGTGAATTACTACTGTGGAGAAGAATTTCACAGATAAATTCATCATCATGGGGAGGACCACCATGGTGGGTTAAAAAAAAGATGAAAAATTTTGCTCCTTGGCCTTCTATCCACACAGAGGGTTCTTGTGGCTCTCATCTAAAGTTGAAACTTCGAGATCGATCGAACTATCATGAAGCAATCCTTCATGAGGAAGTTTCTGATGAAGACAATTGGTATTAATATTCCCACTATTGGGAAATGAGAGCGTAGAATCTTAAGTTGAAATAGATAATTGTCTGAGTGCATCAAGAACTCTAGCATCAAGTAAGGCCTTATTATAGATTGGACCTTGATTTTTTGACTGTGTTGGATTTGTCTTCTTCTTAGATGCCTTATTACTCACATTAATAACCACTTGTTGACAAAAGTGGTTATTATGGGCAGGTGTATGTTCTTGCTCAGAAGAAATAGTCAGGTTAGGCTCATTATCTCCACTCAAATCAGGTGTATGTGCCTGACTTGGTTTTCCGTATGACATTGGGGAGTATTCCCCACAACCCTCTTGGACTGGAACAGAGGTTTTTATCTGTTCTGGTGTAAATTGTTGATGTGTCGCTCCACTGGTAGGGATAGATTTTCATTTCATTCCCTGTGATGCTGCTGAAGCTGTTATAATATTCTAATAGGCATCCATAATATGAGCAGGGATTTGCTTCTACTCTTCACCATCGACAAAATATGCTTGGTGACTTCAGCTGTTGGAATGGGGATATACGTCCATTCCGTGTTTGGAGTAGGTGTGTGTTCCTGCTCCTGTCCTCCTTTTCCTCTCTGTGAATTCTAACAGTACTCAAGTGTTGGGGAATAGGATTGAGTCTGCCTCTTATTTTTGATTGGGGCTTTCCAATTGACTTCTCCAGGTGCTACCAAATGAAACTGTTGGTAGGCTTGATCAAGACTAGCAGGTGTATGTGCCTTCTGATTACACTCCACCGAACGTGGTTGATGAACATCCTTCAACATTGGCAGGCGAGGCTACTGGCAGGATTGATGAGAGTAAGCAGGTGTATGTGCCTTTTTACCAGTTGTCAACACATTGGGTTGGCGGGCTTCATTGTATGTTGTTAGACAAGCCTGCTTACTGGTTGATGATTTATAAACAGGTGTATGTTCATTTCTTTAGTACTCTGCTAGAATTTCCTGGAAGGAATGGTCTGTTGCTACCAGAAGAGTCTTTTGGACAATGGAATTGAAACAGACAGGTGTGTGTGCCCACTTGTTTATTTCCACCAAGTTATGTTGGTGGTGTTCTCCACTAATGGAAGAGAGAATAACCTACTCACTGTTAACCAGATTTTGCCTCTGGATGATCGCCTTGAAAACTTTGTTAGGAGGAACCTGAGCCAAAACCCTGAAGGCGATACCCTCATCATGTTGAGGGCACACTGCCGCACGTGTCTTGTGGTTATTATTGATGGGAACCCCCGGGAAGGACTCATGTCTCCTTGAATTAAGGCCTTCAATGACCTTCTCATTCACCTCCCCAGAATATGGGAGGGACTAGTGAATTTATTCTAGGTATAACAACCTGAAATGGTTGGAAACGGTTCTTGGCACCACCTGCTTCTTGATTGCTGGTCATCGTTGTTTGGACAACCAGGGTAAATTATTGACTTGGTGGGCTTGTCGAGGGGAATCCAAAGCCGCAATGGTACCGTGTTGACAGTATTCCTTAACCAGTGCATTTGATACCCAGCATTGAAGACACTGAGTAGGTGTTGTCGTCCTTAGAGCGGATTATGATCTAGCAGGAGTAGCAGTAGACGTATTCAGAGTAGAGGTATTCACATGTGTGAACTTTAGGGAGTCCATTTCTGTAACGTAGAAGATCTTGGAAAAGATTTCATGTTTGATATAACAGATATAATAAAGAGAAGTTCGGCCACTACATCTTTTGGATGAGAATATATGTTATTGAATCTTTTTTCAGTCCTCTCATTGAGTTTATATAGTGGCCTAACAAATAAGTAAAACATCATTTTAACATGGTTAAGGATTCACATCGGGTTCACCAATATTTATTTCCTCTGGAATTGGGGATGACCTTGTTTGTTTAAGGTTCAAACATTCCAATTAGTTTATAACAGGTCTATTTATAAAACCCGAATCATCCAATGATTCTATATCCATTTGAACCTACTTTCCAAAGGTAGCTGTTCATTAGTTGTGAACTGATGAGGCTTAGAAATTTTCATTGGTTGAGAGGATGGGATGTCCGATTTATCACACCTTTTTAGGGGAATTATTGTCTACTTCGGGACTCTCTTTATAGATTTAAGTTATGTTCGTGAATCCTTATTACATTACCAAGTATTAAAATGAGCTTTCCATTAGATTTAAGAATCAATGATTAATATGTTTGAGATTTTGAGAATCTTTTTTATGTATTTGAGGTTCTTCATCGATAGAGAATCATCTATAATTGTTAGAGATTCTTGGTCAATGGTATCCTTCAACACATTATATATAAATCTCTTGGCCAATATGATAACCATACTAGTATTGAAGCCACTCAATGGGGAACTTGAAGTTTATTTGTAATTCAGAAGGTCATAGATTATTACAGAGTTGGGATTGTGCCCGCAGATGTGCTACCTACGTATCCTGGTTTTAGAAAAGGAAGCAGAACCCACGTAGTTCGAGTAATGAAGTATGAGGTTTATGCATGATTGATGGCTCAAATAAATATTTCATAATTACTTTTACGCTCTTAGCTCACATGAGTCATGCTTGGTGTGAGAAACAAGAGGTATTGTAAAACCAGACAATCGTGCCACAAAAGATGAAATCATAAGAAATAATGTGGGGCTTATGTATGTATGAATGTCCAAATAGATGAGGATTGGGGTTTACTTCATAGAAGAATCCCAGGAACAATGTCCATAATGGTATATGTGCTTTATGGAGATGTAGATACTCTAACTTAGGGATTACTCCTAAGGAAGATGCCCAAATTAGGAGGGGACTTGGGGCTTTACTCCTAAGGAGGATGCCCAAATCAAAAGAAATTAAGACCGGTTAAGAGAAATTATAACTGGGGCTTATTCCTGAGAAGGAGGCCCAGGTTAATGATCCTCTCATCTAAAAGGATGAGGTTGAATGAATGAAATCTCTCACTTTATTGAAATAAAGATA
The DNA here is from genome assembly GCA_963277665.1 of Viscum album. Lineage (NCBI taxonomy): Eukaryota > Viridiplantae > Streptophyta > Magnoliopsida > Santalales > Viscaceae > Viscum > Viscum album. The sequence goes on along the minus strand of OY728166.1, from coordinate 749,681,289 downwards.
CATAAATCACTATTCATTGAGAGATTTTCCACATAATTCCTTTCAGATAAGGAAGCCAATCAAGGAAACATTCCCTAAATGGACTGGAAGAGTGTACTGAAGACTAAATCTTGAATAGGAGAGGTGACTAGGCTGGAGGGGAACCCAAAAAGAGAGAGGCGCGCAAGTCCTGCGAGGGCGCGCAAGTCTTGGTCGCGCAGGTATACCTACGCGACACATGGGAACTTGCACGACGGTCAACCCATGGGGTAGTACTTGGGAGAGGCATGGTTCAGGCCCTTAGTATCATCCCTAAAGAATTTTAAATGAGTGGAGCACAGGTTTTATTGAAGGGATAAGGCAGCGTGCAAGTGTATTTTATTCCCTTTAAGGGTTAGACACTTAGGCACACATGTGTTGGTGAATTTCAACACTTAGGCCTTGTTCCCTCTCTTTAGATCTTCTGCTCTAGGTATTAAATTACCTTAGAAGTGTTCAGAAGGCTTTGATAAGAGACTAGGGCACCAGGAGCTCAAATCTGAGTGTCTGGATTTTTCCATTCCCTCAAATTGGGGGCCTACAAGGGGTATTTATAGGCCTTTGAAGACCTTGGGCGAAAATAACATAGGGCATGCAAGTCACCTGCACGACCTATATGAGGCGCGCAAGTATACTTGCGCGGCCCTGATGAAACATGCACGACCCAAGTGTAAAAAAATATTTGTTCATGCCTTTGTCAATTTTTTATGTTTCATCAAAGGGTGACCTTCTTGTTTTCATATGGTATTCCACTTTGGTCATTATTTGGATTTTATGACAGAACGAAGCGTCAACATACTTATAATTCTAAATCTATAAAGTCTACATCATATGTGATAAAAGAATAACACCATTATCTAATATATACTATTTTTTTATTTTGTTAATTCAATAACCTATATCCATATCCACATGGTTAAAATGGGATATAAATTATCATTCATGTGTCTGGTTGATTACAACCATGTGAACCAATTTTATTCATTTTTCATTACCACCTCTCATAGACAGATATAATGATATATTTATTATTTATATATAATATAAATGATAGTATTATAATTCTATTATTATAAAACCATGTATACCCACATTCCATCCATTATATTTTGAGATTTATAACATTGTTCATGTGAACGGTTCTCTTCCACCTTGCGAATAAAAGGGATTAATTCATCATATATACATTACTTGGAAGTTGATATCGACCTGTTAAAAGAATATCATATATATGAAATAAAAATGATTCAGGAAATGTAGTTTTTATTTATCTTATTTATTTAACTCCTTTGAGAAAATTCAAATAGTTATCATGTATAGGTACAACCTATAGTAACCATGAATTATGTATTTAATTTTTTATCTCTACATTTTATTAATTAATAAAAATACATATATTATGAATATATATGATATTTATATAATTATTAAATTTACAGATATTGTAGAACTAAAATAAATGTAATAGTTAAAAAATAGTAAATCAAAAAAACATGAAAAACAAAACCATTATTACAAAAAATATGCTTTTAATATGGAATGTTTAACAAACGTATAACAAAAGGTCATAAGAAAATAAGACATGTCATGATAAATATGGTTGTGTTTGATTAATATATTTTCAAGAAATTATATTTATTATATAGGAGGTACAACTATGTAAAAATGTATTCAATGCTTATGGTATGTGATTTATTGTCTCTTGTTTACTTTTTGGAGACATTTTTGAATTGACCACTCTTATATTTTTTGGGTTGTATATACAACCCCATTGAAATTTTATATTTTAAATATAATTCTATTAATGATATTCAGTGTTTTATTTTATTTCATTATTTTTTAGGGCTTATGGAAAAAAATATAATAGTGGTATGGGATTTGTCTCTCAATTTTCCTTCTTTGTGACAAATGTCATGTTATATGTCTATATTCTTTTAGGAGATATATATATAACTCCTATGAATTATAATAAAATGAGTTTATTTATTCTCGTGATATTTTATATTTAATTTAAAGTTATTATATCATAGTTTTTAATATTCAATATCACCAAATTTGAAATGGTTGTATAGTACAATCTCAACATTTATCGAGGTTGTTTATGATTTTGATTCTGATATGATATATTATGATCCATCTCCCAATAAACACATGAATTAAAATATACTATGTTTACATCAAGATAAAATATTTTATGCCTTATTTATTCTATCTTTATGTACACAAGATTCAAAAATTATTTTTTTTAATAAAAACTAACTTTATTTCTCTCTTCGATAGAAAACCCAATTTTTATCCAAATCCATGTTTTCTAAAAAAAATTCAAAAACCATTTACCATTTTAAAAAATTATTTATTAACCAAGTTTTAAAATTGTTTAAATACTTACATAATGCTTTAATGTGAATCATCATGTCATTTTTTAATCAAGTCACATTTTATTGTTATTTAAAATGTTAAAGGAATCCATGTTTTATCATACACAACAGGGATAGTATTTCCCTATATCATGACCACATTATGATTTCAATATATTATTACATGTTTTCAATCATATTTTCAAAGAAATGAGTAAAAAAAATTTAGGTTTTAAAAAACATATTTCGATGTTAAAAGCCAATTTTTCAGAAGCATTTTTTGAAATTATTCTTAAATCATCCTCTATAAAATTTTAAGATTATTTTGAAAGGAAATATTATTAAAAAAAATTATGTGTTATATTTTTTTCCAAAGTTGAAATGATATTTTCAAAAGGAATTATTCTAATCAATCTTTCAAAATAATTTTTCATCTATGATGAAATCCATTGTTGTTATATTTCCTTTATTGGGGACATTATTCAAGGATACCATTCTAATTATTTATCCTCATGGTTTTTGTTTAAGATAATAATATTTCTATGAAACCTGTTTCTATTCCATGGTTTATAACATTCTAAAATAAAAATAAAATAAGATTATTTTTCTATGGGGAATGCTTTGAGTATGTGATGATGTGATAATGAAAAGTGTTTCTTTTCCACTTCTTAGGTTATGAGGAAATTATTTTGAAACACATTTATTTTCATAGGTTTGAATATGATAAAATTTTCATGATCTTTTGGCACAAACATGTATGATTTTTATTATTTTATAGTTGTTATGGATTAACCAATGATGGTGGTTATGTTATATCAAGGATGGTTTGGACCTATGTCTCCCTATAATGAAATTGTAATGTCCACTAGGTAAAATAATCTGATAGGGGGTGAATAAGTGTATTGCATATTAAAATTTCGTCTCTTCTAGATCTTGTTTAGTTCTTAGAAAAAAACTAAATTCTATCTTCCACTCATAGTAATATAAGAACAGATATAAAATCATGCATAGGAAACAACATTTTTACTTGGTTCACCCTCACTAGGCTTTGTCCAAGGGCCATACATCAAAAATGTGTCGATGTAAAAAATTCACCAAGGTTCACTTCCAATAATATGTACTATGTCTAGGATAGATATTCTATGCCCAGGCTCACTGCCTTTACAAATTTTAGGTTATGCTCACGGAATTCCCAAGGGTCATTCCATATGCCTCATTATCTGGCTCACTATAGGTGGAAATGGTCGTTGTCTTCTTATTCCTTTGATCATTGCTCTTGGAAAGGAACCCACTCACATTTTATAGACTTGTAGGTCAAACACAGTTTATGGAAATGTAGGTCCCTTCACTTACATGAATATTGAAACCTAAATAGTGGGTAGATGCTCTGTTGAAGTCCCTTTTTCACCCGTAGATGAATTCCACCTTCTTGAATACTGCTAAATACCAGAAAATACTTTTGCAAGATGATTTGAAGATTTCTCAAGCTTCCTTGTGAAAGTCGTGAACCACCTAGTCCTCCTACATACTATATACCGGGTTTGGTATGAAAACATCCTTCTCTGAACACTGTTGCTTCTACCATGAACCTCCTCTTTCTATGGACTAACTTTTCCTTCACTATTGTGTACCCCCTCTATGTACCGACTCCAGGGAACTCCTCGATGAACTACCCTCTATCCGAGAATTGTTCTCTGTTCATGGACTTCCTTGGCCAACCGCTATCATGTACCACACCTTAATCTTCTATGAACCACTTCCCTGATGGGTTACAGTTCACCAAAAAATGATTTGGTAGAATATCTTCTACGTAAACAACATCATTATTCATGATCCTCCATTCAATAACTTCCTTCTGTCTTTTCTGAAATCCTAGATTCAAAATATTTTCTCTAATAATAATCTATCTCCAAAGTGATCGGTTGGATTATAAATTCTCACATTAGAAAATATAACTGCAATATCTGATAAACTAAGATATACCAAATCATTAATCTAGTATTCAACGCATTCCAATTCATCTGCCATCACAAACTACAAGACACCTGCGAACTGCCACCATGAACCGCAAGTCACCTACAATTTTTTTTCAATTGTGGTCCACGTACTGACTTTGCTCCTACACAATCGATATTCTCTTCCAATGTCAATCCATCTGCATACTGGATAGCCTTTCGTTGCACACAATTTTTGGTTCCGTGAACCGCTTCAGCATACCATTCCGGCTTTTCTGCATACTGTTCCCGGAACACTGTACACAATATATGAATTATTCTATACAGTTCACATCCTTTTCAAATTTTCTTCAACATTTTTCATATAGTTCCCTCTTATGAATAAATCCTTCATTTTCCAACATCAAACTCTTAATTTTGATGCCTAAAAATATGGAATTCATTGGGAATCATTTCCATGTTAAAAACCTATCTTTGAAAAACACGAACCATACTTATTTTTGGACATATGGATTTTTCAACCTAAAAACCCACACCCAAAACATAATAATAGGAATCCTTGAACGATTTTGGACCTACTATATCCCCCTTTGGGTTTGTTGGAAACTATCCTCAAAACTATTCAGTGCATTTTGATACCTCATTAAAACTCCTTCTAACTTTAACCACAATTTACTTCATGCAATTAAGATAGAAAAAAATGATTTAAGCAACACATACTCTAAGCCCACATGGGACATACTCGGAAGGAGAAAAAAGAGTGTAATAAAAATTTTGGAATCACTTCCTTGATAATCCCAAATAGTTGATACTATACTGATACCAATAAATTGTTTTCATCATGAACCTCAACTTTGGTGATATCTAATTATTGATAGATCACTTCTAGAATCTTCAGATTAAATAATCCCCCTATATTATAGCTCCTCCAACCAGCATCATCTCAGCTTCAACCCCCCATATCTTGTTTCCCCACAAAATAGCTTCTCCTCCTGTATTTTTCCCCTTGGAATCTTTACACTTTCTCTCCCTTTGTTAACGAACCCGAAGGGAACATCAAGGTAGTATAAATCATGGTAAAGAAAAAATATAAGTAAATTATATAATGAAATGTCATACCATAGGGATAAGGGGACCCACATTCAGAATTTTTCATTTGTGAGGATTCTACTAGACTCCCAGAGCCAGTCAATTCCTTTCAAATGCTTCTTCGGGTATGGCCTTGTAAAATTATATACAACTTTTTGTTCTGTAGGCATATACTCCTACTTCATAAGATTTTTCTCCACATTCTCCTTGATAAAATGATATTTGATTTCAACGCCCATTTTCCTTGAGTTATGGACTTGATTTTTTCTATGATTTATAGCACTTAAATTATCACAATAAATTCTGATCAGAGATTTCACATGAACTCCAAAATCTTCAAGTTGTTGCTCCATCCACAATAGTTGCATGAAACCTTGAGTAGCTGCAGAGTATTCAGAATTCGTGGTTCTCAAAAAAATGCAATCTTGTTTCATTCTTAACCAAGGAATACACAACCCTCCAATATAAAATGAGCCTACTGATGTTGATTTCTTATCATCTACCGAATTTTCCCAATCCACTTCTATATATCCCAATAATTATAGCTGATATTTTTCATTATACATTAGACCAAAATCCATTGTGACCTTGATATACTGATGAATTATTTTTTCTGCAATCATGTGACAATTCATAGGATTTCATTGATACCTTGCTGCTAGACATGTGGAAAACACAAAAATAGGCCTTGTCGCTGTTAGGTACAACATACTACCAGTGATTTCCCTATATTCTGTGTTATAAACTAACTTGCCTTCATCATCATGAGATAGTTTCAACCAGGTAGCAACCAAATTCTTCATCTATTTGGAGTTAACCATTTCAAACCTTATCAAACCCACCTTCCAATATTTAGATTAAGAAATAAATGTTCCATTACTTCCTCACGTCACCTGTAAGCCATGTAAAAACATCATCCCACCAATCATTGACATTTCAAACTCTCTTTTCATCTATTTAGAAAACTATCTACATTGTGCTTCATATGATCCACCAATGATTATGTCATAGAAATAAACTAGAACCATCAACCTTTGACTACTATAATTTTTAAAAAATATATTGTAATGAACACCGCCATGCAGAAAATCAAGCTTCATTAGAAACTGATCAATCCTTGAATGACATGCTCTGTGTGCTTGCTTCAAACCATATAACGCCTTTGTTAGCCGACAGAATCTATTCACATCATCATGAATGAAAAAATCAGGTTGTTATTAAAAGTGAACTTATTTTTCCAAAACACCCTTTAGAAATGTTGAATTTATGTCCATCTTGAAAACATTAAACTTTCCTTGCACGAATATGGCCAAGAATAATTTGATTGTATTCATCCTTAAAATAGGTGAAAATGTCTCATGAATATCAATACCCTCTATTTGAGAGTACCCTTTGCACACCAGGTGTTCTTTTTTCGAATCACAACACCATATTCATTCATTTTGTTTTGAAATACCCATTTTTCCCTATGACATTCTTGTATTCTAGCCTCAAAACAATTTCACACATCTGATTATTCTCATTTGGGTCTTGCTCTTAATTCATTACTTGTACCCAATTATTAACTCCAATTGCTTCATCAAATAATTTATGCTAAACTTGTGATAAGTATGGTGCTTGTAGTAGATAATTCATCCTCCTCATATGCACTGGTGCTTTCTATTCACCAATTATGTTTTTCATATCAATTTCAAGCTCTTCCCATTAGTCTCTGAGAAGACACTAATTTGTTCTCATCATCTTATTCTTCTTCTAAATCAACCTCTTGAGCTAGCGCATCTCCCGACCTTCTCTTCTATTCATCACTGTCCCCCTGATTCTGATCATGTATTTTCTAATGATTCTATTAATTCTACACTATAGTTACATCATGAATTTCATCAATTTTTCATAGACTCTTATAGAAGTATTTATATTCTTTACTCTTCTTTTACTATCAAAGAAACATTCCTTCATCTCCATGGGATTAAAATTTCATGTGTTTGTCCTTATTGAGAATGAAACATTTATATCCGAATATTCTAACTCACTTCAAAAATGGCTTCGTCTCATACCATAACTCATATAGAGTATTATTCGCTTCTGGAAATAGTAGTGCTCTATTTGAAGTGTATATTGTTGTCATCACTGCTTCTTTCCAAAATTCCTCCGGAAGGTTTTCCTCAAAGATCATTGTTCTAGCCATGTTGTTTACAATCCAATTTCTTCTCTCAACTAATCCATTCTCTTGTGGAGTTATTACTACTGAAACATGATTCCGTGCCCGATGTTTTTGGAAATAATCCATTAGTGGGATATTTATGAAATATATTTTATTATCTATTTGAATCGTCGGGATTTTTTGACCAAGCAACATTTCACATTCCCGTCGATAACTTATAATGCAACCGAACACATAAATTTTTTTCGTGATTGTTGAAACCCAATCCATTCTGATATATTCATCAATGAAGAGAACATAATATATCCTCCCATCAATATCCCTTGGAGAAATTGGACCACATTCATCAATATGCACCAACTTATGGATTCTTGTTGACTTTTACTCCTTTGGATTATATGAAATTCAAATGATCTTCCCATGTTGATAGGAATTTCTTGTATCAGTACACTCACATGATAATCTAGGGTGATTTTGAGGTGCTTCATATTTCACCAGATATTTCAAGGAACCTTGGATTATGTGGATAAGACGCTTATACCATAACTTTTTTTCTTCATCCATGGATAGAAACCACATATATTCTTCTCCAATCACTAGGTAGAGATTCCATTTCATAAGCTTTCCTTGAAACACGAAAAAATAATCCTTTTCAAGGATGACACATAATTTCTGGGAAAAAAATTTGGCATCTCCTGAGTTACATAATTGACTAACACTATGAAGGTAGTTACTAATCAAATCATCAACCAATAAATCTTCTCGTCTCATGTCTTTTTCACCAAACATGTATTTTTATGAATTAATAACTTTAAATCTCTCGTCACTAGAAACTCTTATAATGACCTATTTATCATATCTAATTTCAGTCACTAGATCCTTATTTCCCATCATATGGGAAGTGAATCCACCATTAATGATCCATATCCTAGTGTGTTCTGATGCCTTGAATGCAATTTTTAAAACCACTTCATGTTCTACCCTTTTCATTTTGACCCATGTATATGACATGGAATAATAATCTTGATCCTTCTTAGTATATCAAGATCCATCTTCAACCTGCAAAGCATCAAATCGATTTTGAATTTTCAGCTCTCTTGAAGATAAATTTTTTTTCTTTTTAAGAAAAAAATCAGTCATCCTTAGCATATTCCTCTACGTTGTTTATGTGAAATATCTTTCCATATTACCATGTCATTTACGCCTAATATAATGACCATCAAATGATGACATATAATTTTTATCTCTATACAACCACCCATTTTGGCCTTATTCTCATTGGTACCTCTTTACTATGGAACATACATTTTGAGAATGTCCCATCTTACTAAAATAATAGAATCTTATGTGAAGTAAATTCTTATGTATAAATGAACTACTAGTTATGCCATGGGTTTTATGAATATTTTGATTCTACTTTTTATCCAAGTTAATCATCAATCTTAGAGTGGCTACTTGTGGTCAGACTTGAACCATAACTGCTTTCTATTTTTGATCAGGCCCCAAACCAGCTTTATCATTCAGAATTGATTGTTTTTTATGTTCTGATGGACCACTATACTCAAATATTATCTTATCTATTACATGTATGATCTTATTTACTATGGTCGAACAGAGATTTAGTAGTTCCTCCTGATCTTCAATTTTTCTTCATAGACAGAAAACTTCCTCTTTTATCTATTCGATACATTTGATTTGATCATTTACAGTTTCATCCAAACTATCAATTTTTCTTTTCTATTATTTAATTATTAGTTTGCACTCAATAACCTTGTTTGTGTTTTCTGGAATTGAAGACCTTAACTTTCAATTTATGCATTCAGATCAGAATTATTTTCTATTTGTTGCTGCATAAATAATTTGTGTTCACAAAAAACATTGATATAATTCTTTGTTTTGGATCTCAAAATATCTACCTCTTCAAGAGAAGATTGTAATTCATCCTAAAGATCAAATGTTCCTTCAGGTTCTCTATCCTCATTGTCACATTACTCTTTTTTTAATGAATTTCTGACATCTACCACCAAATCATCTATTTTATAATCCTTTCTGTCCGTTAACTCTTCTACCTAGGATTATTCTAAACATTTATCCTCATTTAAAAGATGATTATTATTTTTGATGATCTTTATCCTATTACTTCTCCTACCATTCTCATTTTATGAATACTTATTTTGGGAAATGTTTTCGTTTTCTTCAATTTCATCATCAAACATTTTTAGAAACATTAATGATAAATGCCCTATCTTTATTTATCAGAAACATGTAAATTGAAGTTTACCATTGGACTTCCCTTTTACCCATTGTAGACTGGAGGAGTGAAATGAAATCACATCATCCATATTGTCCTTTTCAAGACTATCTTCAATAGAGAGATTATTCATGGCCATGAATTCCACTTCCTTATACATAACCTTTTCCACTACCTCATTATCATCATTTTTAATTTCATATTCCACAAGGGTATATTGTCGGTTTTCTAGTGTCAGTTCTTTCAGGTCTTTGTCTTCCAACATTGAAACATTCAAATTGAACTACAGTGGATGATTCTTTAAGATATGTTTCAAAATCATTATATCTTCAATGACTTATCCATGACCCTCAATGTCTTCTACAATAATATTTATCATATCAAATAATGCATCAATAGTCTCATTAAGATTCATTCTGAGATCCTCATAATTGTTCCATAGAACCTACATCTTTGCTTCTTGGAATTTTGGGTCCCTCTCATAATTGTTCAAAAACAATTCCCACATTACATGTGGTGTTTTATAGGACATCACTTTCAAATAAATTTCATTTGATATGGCTCCCCCTAAAGCATTGATCCCTGTGTAGGTATCATAAAATTCACTTCATTCATCTTCTGATAAAGCCCCGCTATTAATGTTAGCTAATATTCAATGCATAACTAATGTGGAGACATCCAACCCTACTGATCAAAAGTAGTGTAGCATTCGATTATTACATTGTTGAAAATCATTTCCATCAAAGATCGTAATTCCTTTATGATTGACCACCACCATTTTTTCTTATTGAGAGAGAATAAATAAATTACAACCTTTTACCATTAACTCCATTTGTTAGGGCCCCTAATTATAATACCCTTAGAGGGGCGGTGAATGATGGTATGACAGATTAAAATATTCTCCTATTTGATCTTGTTTCATTGTTTTACAAAACCGAATTCTCTCTTCCCCCAGCAGAAATATATGAACAGATATGAAATCATTCACAAGACACCGTGATGTTTACTTGGATAACTCTCATTGGGCTACGTCCAAGGATCATAAAACGAAAATGTGTCGATGTACCAAATTCACTAAGGCTCACTGCCAATAATGAGTATAATGTTTGGGCTATATCTTCTATGCCCACACTCAAATCATATACAATTTTTATGGAATGCTTACCACATTCCCAATAGTCACTCTATATGCCAATTTCTATGGCTCACTACTGGTAGAAAGGGTCTCCATATTACACTTCCTTCGCGCACAGCTCTAGGAAGGGAAAACACTAACATTTTATAGACATGAAGCTCAAACATAGTTTATTGACATGTAGGTCCCATAATTTGCATGAATACTACACCCTCGACTGTGGGTAAATGCTTTGTTGATGTCCATTTTCTCTCGTTGATGAAATAAACCTTCTAGAGTAAGGCTGGGTACTAGATAATACTTTCTAGAATTGATTTGAAGCTTTTGTAATCTTCCTTGTTCAAATCACGAACCACCTTCTCCTCCTACATATTGTGTATCGGGTTTGGTACACGAACCACCTTATCTTCCTAATGTTTCCTCTTCTGTGAACATCCTATGTCCACGAACAGCCTCTCCCTTTATTGTCACTTACTGCCTCGGCGTTCCAACTCCACAAACATCCTTTGTGAATTACCCTCTATCCATGAACTGTTATTTTTTTACAAACAACCGTTGCTAACAACTATCATGTATTATTTTTTCTTCTTCCATGAACTGTATCATTTGTAGGTTACAATTATCCGCAAAAACATCTGGTGTAACTTCTTCTGCACGAACCTCTTCAACCATCACGAACTTCCCTTGGATAACTTCTGTCGATCATTGCTAAAGTCCTAGATCAAAAATATGTTCTCTAATGATATTCAATATCTACATTAATCGATGGGATTATAGATTCTTATATAGGCAATGATACCCAAAAAATATGTTAATCTAATCTTTAAGAATCTTCAATCCAGTCATCACCACATACTAATCCTTCAACCAACCCGAACCACATGCCACTCACGAAGTTCCACCACAAACTGTAAGCCACCTGTGAACTGTTTTACATACATTTTCTATGTAACACATTTGATACTGCGTGGTAAATCTCTTCCACCATTGTCAATCCATCTGTGTAACATACCACCTTCTGCTGTGAACAATTTTCGGCTTCGCAAACCTCTACAGTGTACCGTTCCCACTACTCTGCATACCATTCTCAGAACGTGGTACATGATGCATGAATTATGGTACATAGTTCACATCTTATTCAAATTTTCTTAAAAATATTTCTTACCATTAACTTTTTTGAATAAACCCTTCCTTTACCAACATTAAACTCTCGATTTTGAGGCCCAAAATGTGGAAAACACTCAAAAACTCTGGTATGTAAAAAAACATGTCTTTAGATAGCACCTACCATACTCACTTGTGGTCATTTGACTTTGTCGACAGACACAACCATACCAAAAACATACTGAGATGAAACCTTGAGGGATTTTTTTTGAAAAAAATGGTTAAAGATTGATATTCCTTGTGATAAATAGGACATGAATTGATAGTGCTCCCAATTCAATAAGAGAATCTATTTAGTATGATTGTATTGGGAGTGAACCTTTAATACTATTATGCTTTGGGGAGTGAAACAACTCCACTATGATAGTCATCTAAAAAACCATTAACTGAAAAGGAAAATATTTTGTTTTCTTATGTTTTTTCACCAAATATATTCCATATGCCGATGTGATGCTGTCATGGATCATGTTCATTGATTCAGTTATGAATCATGTCTTATGAACTGCCATTATTTATTACATGACTCGTGTTTGTGATCTATGATATTAAGGGTATGGTTTTGAAAATTTATTCTCATATTTTCATACCCTTATTAAAATGATATGTTGATATATCCATTTTTACCCATAATGACCTTATGAGATCATCATTTCTTAATTTTTCATTCAGAAGATTATGATGAAATGTATTATGTATGATATGTCTAATAAAGATGATAGTTATGAAGAACATAGTGGGAGATAATATATCTCTCTTATGGAAAAGGTTTTTATGCTTCTCTGATTCCAAAAGTCCATAACCAAATGATTAATATTTCTATTGTTAAATTATTTATTTAATTTTCATATATTAAGATGTTATATTTTTGTATGAGAATATATTTTCACTAAATAATTGTTTAAGATATCATGGATTGTAGTGATTCATGGTGTTATATACATATGACTCGGTTTAAATTTCATGGATTGTATTCTTTATTTTGATATATGTTGTTTTCATTGAAACTATTTTCGTGTATTATTTAGAACTCCATAAAAGGGGGAATGCTTTACGATGATTTTGAAATAAAAAAATTAAATGATTATAATTTATTATTATTTTAAAGATAATATTGATCATATTTTTATACCTTGACTTTTTATACAACACCTCAGAGGGATCCTATATATCTTGTTTTGTTCAGACCATGTATGATCCTTCAAATGGTTTATAGAGCTTGTTATATCTTTTGATATAGAGAAATTTAATAAAATGAAGTGGGTCTAAGAGGTTTTTGTCAGATGGGTCTTTGGATTCTAGTACATAGATAGTGTAACATTTTTCACTTATCACATTGAGTATATGATTCATATTTTGGGTTGTGTCCTCTGATGTTGGACTCGTACTGTACTGTTATGTTAGAATCATTTGAGTTGTACTTCTTTATCAGTTTACAATGCATTTTCTCATTTATCTTTTTAGATTTTCATCTATTTTTTAACCACTATGTATATATACACAATTTGGTATTCTTCAGATTGGGAGGAATTTTTCCCCCTTGTATTTGTTGACTCTATGGTGTTAGTTTCTAACCCAGGCAAATTGAAAATACCTTTTATGTATGTAGCGGATTCGAATGGGTTCCAGTTTGTGATGATATCTGAGGTCTATTCATTTCAAAAACTATTGGAAAAAATCTTAAGATGTAATTTTCTATTTTAATGGATTTTATAAGATTGAAACCACACTATTTAAAGAATTAATATTGTATAGCATTCAATACAATATAATGATAATTGATTAAATAACATTGTTTCATTATCTACAATATCATATTTTATATGGTGTTATGATATCACTAAATAAAATATCCTATATATAATGGAATTCCAAAATTCATTATCATTATCATATTAAATGACAATGAGTATGATATATATTTATTTTTCATCTTAAACATGATTTCGATAATCAAAATTCATGGAATTTCTCCGTTACAATAGATGGTTGGGATCAAATTACTTTTTTAAACTCATCCAAAGATTTATTTAACTTGTCAAACATTTCCCTAATACCACTAATATATATCTATGTATTGAATTAAACATACTACATTATTGTAAATAATAAGAAACCACCAACCAAGATCGTCGTGCTATAAAACAAAAAAAAATTATATTATAATATGGAAGGAATTATATTTCGTCCAAAAAATGGGCTTCCAAACCTTGTATTTCAGCTACATGGCCTTGGGCCTTTCGATTATATAATGGGTCTTCCTATTTCCACACTAAAGATGTCTTTTCATTAATAATAAATCAAGGCTCCGTATCTATCCTTTTAAAAAAATTTGAGAATATAGTGTTTCTATGTGGAAAATGAGGATTGCAATAATAGATTTGATAGGTAAACTCATTTGAAATCGTTGACCCCCATCTCATAGTATTAATCATATCTATACAATCCTTAAGGATTCCCACTATGACCTTATTTAATTTACTTAATTTCAAATATCATTTTTTATCAAATATTGTTACAATGAATGTTTCCTACATATACGATCCATATATTTATTTCTTAAACTGATTTCATTTTATCTAAATTTCCTCATATAAAATATCAATGATTGGTGAAATATTTTGTTAATTATTACCTAATAATTATCAATTAATGTTGGATATCCTTTTGAATAGTAAAATATGATTAAAATATTTTTTAACAATTTCAATATAAATATATCATATAGGAAAATATTTCTTTTATAGTAATGATATATCTCTATTCCTCCCCATATCGTATTTTTGGACTGATAATACAACATGCATTAGGTCCATTATTTTAATACCACATAAAATTCTAATATCTTTAACCATAATATAATCCAATATGTTTTGTAAATAAAATATCATTCTCAGGACCATCCATGTGGATATAGTTTAGTATATAATGGTTTTTCCCCTAATGGTCAGTGAGTGATTAAACTATTATGGAATATTTAACCCCCAAATTAGAATATGGGGTGTGATAATCATGATCCATTTGGGTATTTTACTATGTGAGATGTGGATTGTGATACTGAAATATCTTGTTTTCATAGACCAAAAATTCTTTTATATAGTGATGGGTAATGACATAATAATGCGACTGAAGTATTACATGCAAACATATTAAATCACTTTTTATGAATATTCATTACATCATAGACTAAAGAAACTACCAAACCTATAGTATTAGTGTAATTATATATTAGATACAAAAAAATTATGTACAAAATTTTTGATATCTCTAAAAAAGTTCTCCCCAAAATTATAAAATATTGACCAAACAAAAATAAAAATCCTCTTCATAACCCAAGGAATAGAAATATAAGATATGGTTATCTCATATTCTCTATAATGGTAAATATAAGAAATATTAATAAAATATCATAATTTAGCATAATATGAGAATGTGATTATGTGATCATGATCCATTTTCAATGATGTAATATAATATAACCATACACTACCAAAAAATAAAAAAAAACATGATTCATGGCAGAAGCATTTGGGCGCTACATAAAAAATGGGTCAAAGAAGTGTGATCAAATTTTCCAATAAGCATTATAAATTATAAAATAAGATATGTACATTTAATAACATAATAATGTTAAAAGGGTTAATCATAGAAATCATAACATATATTAAGGAGAAATAGTAATACATTTATATCATAATGACCTTGGTGATGACCATCCCAAAACATAGTGGATGTGGGACAGAAACGTATGTACTATAACATAGTGTAATTAAGATATCTATCCTCATCATATCATGATGTCATTTGTTATAAAATATTACCCAATGAATGCAGGGGAAAAGTGGACACACACAATCTACTATTCTAAACCATTCATAGAGGTTCCACATGAAAAAAACATTTATAAATCTATGATAGGTCAATTAACCCATTTCAGTTAAATGGTTGTCAAGGAAACATTAACATTAAATGACCATAATATATCAATGGAAATGATTTTGATGGAATATTTATTTAAACCCCATAACAAATATAGAGAAATAATAAATGATGCTTACATAGAAGAAAACCAATTTTAAAATAACATGAGAAACATAATTTGAAAAAAAAATTAGAAATATAATTTCCTCTTTGTATTTGATATTTTATAATAAACTGTTAAAAATAGAAATAAATATTATATTGGTAGAACATTATAACTCATATTGGATGATTCATAAATAAAAAGTAATCTAAAATGTGGAAGATGTGTTTATGTTTAAAGCGTCGAAAAATAATATTCATTAACAATTGTACAAAAAATACTCAATATTGGTGGAAACAAACTATGCCAAAAACATTAAAATAATATTTATATTGCAATAAATGTAAATTTCCACATCAATAAATAAAATAATCGTAAAATCCTAGATAAATTTATCAATAAAACAAAATAAACATTATATATATTTTGTGGAGAAATATTCCTTACCAAAAATGAGAGATATGGGTGGTTTTTCATAAAATAACCACTTCTACTAAATTAGAAACCAATGAAAGGTAAAATTATATAAATACTTTTAAATACTAAAAAATACAATAATATAATAACATTTATGGGTTTTATAGGTAGAAACATAATATTTACCAATATCATAGTTCAAAAAAACCATCTTAGTTTCAAAATGAGACTAGTAATGAAACCTTTAAAACATAAAGAACTAATTAATCCAAAAGAATTCAAGAAAACAAAAACAAAAGGGTTTCTAAAATACCATATAAAAAATAAATAAAATAAAATTATGTTCATGAGATATTATAAACAACACGTCATAGAAAAATGGTGTTAATATTGAACATATCCTAATTAAAGATAATTTTGATGATAAACCATGTCATTCACTCATCACTTCCATCGAAGTGGTTCGACAAGATTTATATAATGATTAAAATTATAAAAGAAATGTTTTATTATTTTATCTATCTCTAATAACCTGAATACAAATAAATTATAATCATTAATTACGCATATATTGGTTATTTATATTTTATTTTCATCATCAAATGGTAGTAAAATTAATATTTTTATAGAAGTTTAATAATAAAGATTTTGATCCACATACATTGATACCAATTGTATAGTTAAATTTTTTTCAAGGTATTTGAATTATTATTTTCTAATTAATTTTTTATTCCCATGTTCATTTGATTAAAGGTATGGTCAAGGTTCACAATAATGGAATCCAAAATGAGCATGCTTCTTGTAATTTACCAACAATAGTAAGTTACATTATAATGATCGTTATTTTTTGAGTCATAATTTTTGAATGGTATTTATAGCATAGGTAACCATATGATACAATAAATAACCATTATAAATTTATATTTTTAATTATTTGACTTAGATACAATAGAAATTGTTCTTTATGATGTTGCAACATGAAAACCTAAGTGAACCTCCTCATACACCAGAGGCTACAGATTAGAAGAAATGGTTTGTGATGTTACATTGGGGAGAGTATTCAATTTTTACCAATGTGAACAACACATGAATAAATAAACAACTTTGATACAAATCCATTAATATGGGTAAAATCTAGATTCATAAAAGTTATCAGAAAAAATACCAAATAAACACCCATGAAATTTAATAATGATGATCCATACATAACAAGAAGGAATGTAAAATATGATCAAGCACTATATCCCAAAAAAAATTTAAAAAATAAAATGAATATATAATAAAAAATAATTAAAATTATTCTTTGAAGACTATATCCTATATCATATGCTCTAACCATCCATACAACCAATAACACACATCGGGTATTTTCTTAAACCTATAAGTTGTGAGCTTGAAACATCTACTCATGTAACCATGTTCTCTGGAGGCCCAAATAAGGTGTGAGTAGAACATTGTAGGCCACCAAAAACCATTTCAAATGAAATATTTTACATTAGAGTAAATTAAAAGATATTTAAATAAATATATAATGTAATAATAATAATGAACTACAATAATAAAGATAACCATGAAAATCATTGGGTCTCATGGGGAAAATCATCGAAGAATATATCTCTTTTAGCCAATGCCAATACTCTTGTAATGGTAACAACATAATTTGTCTACTTATTTACATGGTGATTAATTTAGGAACCATAATCAATTTCCCAATTGGAATCTAAATATCTCATACATTAAATCTATCCTTGTAATATCAATGAAAAATCATT
This sequence comes from Viscum album, assembly GCA_963277665.1. NCBI lineage: Eukaryota > Viridiplantae > Streptophyta > Magnoliopsida > Santalales > Viscaceae > Viscum > Viscum album. The sequence goes on along the minus strand of OY728166.1, from coordinate 749,662,949 downwards.
TGTTTAGTCTGATTACAATAAACCACAATTGACATTCAGAAGCAAAGGTCAATTATATTCACAGAACACACCCAAGGAACTACATATGAAATATAATTGACCTAAATATGGGGCTTTCATACCTTGAAATTCAACAAGGGATCCCTCAATAATCCATGATTTTATAATGTAATATTCAAAAAACTATTACATTACATAAATCCAAAGGGGCGTTGAATTTTTAATAATTAATCTATGTAAAACCTATTGGATTACTTGATTAATTCCATATAATTAGACTTTATTGAATCCACATATGTTTACAGACCCAAAATTCACTTGATTCTATTAATATATTCAATTCATTATTAGTAGAATTAAACTCTAATACATTTTGAATTGAATCTATGGAATCTCTATAATGCATTTGACACTGAGAATGTTTATAAGGAAACTAAGGAACAGTTGAAATAGTGGGTTCCCTAGACCCAAATATTATATGCTTTTGATTACCATATCGTGTATAGAGTTAACTATGCATTATTTTATCTTACCATTATAGTGTATACTTTCTTACGTCCACGATTGAAATGGTAATGTCCAATGATTAATTGTCGTATCGAAAGGTTATAACAGTTCCCAGGCTATAATGAGAACCTCTAGATACTATGACATTAATCATAAATATATGTTCTATGGTCTAGATACATAATAATAATTGGACATTGTATATGTTTGACCATCAGGTGATGGTGGCTCATAAGCATTGAGACTTCTTCTCATTAAGTTCGCACTTGGTGATTTCTGTTTGTGAGATCATGAGGATTGAACCGCCAAGAGGAACACCACATGTTTCGGGTGTCATTGGATGTTCCTATCTACGATCATGTGTAATGGTCTCCTGACTTGAGATCATTACCAATGTATGTCATTTGATTGCATACTTTGATGCAAGACGAAAACCATGGCAATGAAGTCGTGGCGTGGTAGTTTGTGTCAGGTGCATCATTTGTGCATGACATTGGTTGAATGGTCAAGAAAGGATTTGTCGCTTCAAGGTTATGGAAGTAATATATTCTGGCCATGTTGATATGGATGGATGTACCTTTATAAGACCATGGCCATGGCAGTCGAGGGTAAATCCATCCAGTTAAATCAACAAACAATAAAGAAAGAAAAGGGCGATGACACGAGAGTGTGTCCTGCTTTATGATATAATATAGACAAAGAGATTATATTACATAGTGTGTGCTCTTAGGTTGGTTGTCACTACTGTGACAATCCTTATTTCTTCAAAGGCCATGATGGGTTGCTAGATCTCCCTCTTGGTCCATGAATACTATTCAAGGATGTCGAAATAAGGGCCTAGAGGGTCACACACAATAACTTATTCAAGAATCTTCCCTATTCAGTTGAATAGGAGTTTTGGACATGTAGGGCCCCGCCATAGGGGTCTGAGATTTGTCCAAAGTTAACCGATCACCAATGCAATAAATAAATTCATATTATTCGTGTTTTGAATAATGAGTTTTGAATTTATTTATGTAATGTATTTACGAGTTTTAAGTAAATACATGAAAAAATATTAATTGAAGAATATTAAATTATACAAGGTTCAATTAATATTTATGGTAGCGACGAGTCGGGTTAATGACTTAATTATTATCATGTAATATATTTTACTATATTACAAGTAAATGATAATAATATTTATGGTTCAGTTTAGTAGTCATATAATGTTGTTAATAGTGTGTTAAGTATTCAGGGCCGGTGAGGCGATACCGGGTATTTTAATTGAGCACTATAAAAAGAAGAAGAGAGGAATTTTCAAAACACTATTCATGGTGCTTATATCTCCTCTCCTCTCTCCCATATTCTAGAGAGAGATTCTCTGGAACTAAGGAGATTAGATGGAGCTCTCACTCGGGCATCACGAGCGATGCGATGCGGTGGTCGTTGGAGTGTCGAAGGCATCGTCGCAAATCCGCACTAGCACCCAGATTATGATAAACGGTGCTCCCATGGATTCCTCAAAGTGCATGTGGAAGATCTCGAGGAATTTGGCTTCAGATTCATCGAGCAACGATCGCCAATGACGAGCATACATCGTGCGTGGATTTAGATTTAAACCAGGTATTTTACGGTTTAATTTTGTGCATAAAATCCTCCACATGTGGTCCTCGACTAATACCGTGCTGCTCCTCTTCGACGTCGACAGGTTTTCGTCGATCATCGAGGAAAAATTTTTAAAACCCGCCTGTTTGGGGCTTCCGCTACGTGCTCGGTTCCAACAATTGGTTCCCAAATAATTCCAATACTCTTATTAATCTCTTATATTACTATATAATCCCTTATTTAAAAAATTCGTCACAAATAATTTAACATTTCTATACATGGACATCAATTGGATTATTTCAAATTTGTACCATTTAAAACATCATGCCAAGATTTATATTTAATTCAATTATTCAATTGTGTTTTCAAATCCCATTGCTTGGTGCACTGATGGTTCCGAATAGTCCACATAGGAAATTGATATTCCAAATTAAACTCATCAATTATAGTGGAATTCCTAAACCACCCAAATTAAATTTACTTATTTACAAGGAACTATAATAAATTGATGCATAAATATCTTAAAGGATGGTTCACCCCATACCCACATGTTCATCTAAACCCAAAGGGGGTTTCTGAGGTATCATAGTAAAAATAAAGACATAATTTAATTTTTATTTATAATGAGTGATAATAAAAAAAGGCATCAAACAATGAATCATTGTATGATAAAAATGTATGAGAAATGTAATTAGATCATCGGATATTATAAGAACATTCATGTGTTTTCCAAATCCAAAATCAAGATTCCATGTCCCACTTAGGCTTGCATCACCATCCTGGTACATAAAAAATTCCACAACAACATAAAAAGTTAATTATAATCAATAACTATAATTAGATAAATAATTTTTCAATAAATAAATAATCATGAAACACCTTCTGGAAGATATCAACACATCAAAAATGCGATCAAATGCTTATTAAATACCCATCGCATGCACCCATCTAAATTCTAGGAGAAATCACTAACCAATGTTGCTATGAATATCACTAATTAATTCCTAATAAAGTAAAACCATTAGTAAAATTCTTGGTGTAACATAGCTACATTGCAAAGTTGTGAGGGGTGGGTAAATATCATCTCGAGATCTCCTTTATAAAATGAAAACAAAATAAATACGTTATATGAAAAAATCCATTATGATTTTAAGGAATCCCTCTAAAATCCATAACCAAGTAACTCACGAATTATTAGAATAGAAGAGGAAGCTTAATACATGCCATCATAGGAAAACCCAGTCAATGAATCCACAATCAATGGATCCAAAACCTCTTAAAAATGAAAGGGTCCTTAAGTGGGGAAGACGGGTTCAATTGGATTATTGGGTATATTTTTATGGGGATGTAGGGGGTTACTTTTTAATAAATTAGAGGGGAAATACCTATAAATATAATTATATTTTGCCATAAGGATGGGATGTATTGTTTTGGAAAATGTGTGCTAATATTTTATTAAGAAATAACCACATAAACCCATCATGAATTTTTGATCTGTATGGTTTTCCATTATGTGAAATATCTATTTGAATTGGAATTCACACATTATAAAACATCTCACACTATTTTTCTGAAACCATTCTCCATGCCCCACATCCAATTTAGCTCACATATCCCTTTTAGAGATTAACCTATTTTCCCCCAAACCATTAACTATCCATTCTAGAAAAACGTTTCCTATTAAAATTGTACTAAAATCAACTTGTCCATTAGGATTATTCAAGGTTTCCCATAAGTAGTATAGACCAAACTATGCACCATTTCCATAAACATCCAAATCATTATAAATTAAACTCAAATAATCTGAGACTTTCATGAGTACTCAATAAATCTCCCATATTCAGAACTATTTACAAAAGCACCACCTTAAAACGTCCAAATCTTAGAAATTCCATTCTAAACCCTGATTTAAAATATTTCCAATCAACGAAATTAATCTTAATATTTCCACTAAAAATAAAAACATTTTCTAATTCACATTGTAACATCTCAACTAGCTTTCCATGAACTGGTTCCCCGGGCTGGTTGGCTACCTGACATCAGGCATGCGACCTCGTACACAAGATGATTTAGACTAGAAATGATGGTCAAATATTAATCATGGGTAGAAAATACCATATTTTTATAGTAATGCAATAGTTTAAAATAAGAAATTATTACCGAATAATATATAAAAATAAATATAACAGTACTCTGATAACAATGTTACCAAAAATAGAGTTACAATATTAAAAACAAACTGTAAATACACCATAATATATACTATTCCTTGTATAAAAATGAAGACTCAAATGTAAATACACTAAAACCCCCATGAGGATCCCAAACCATGTTTGTTTCCATCATCTGTGCCCCATTTGAAAATCTGTCATCTTACAAATATATTTTTCCCATAGCATGTCCTAGAAACATGATATCAATTGAAGTACCTATCAGGTAGTCTAAGTACGGTGTGAGTAAAACTCAATAGGCCATCACTAATGGCATCTAAAACAATATCCAGTAAAATTGTGTATCTAGTGGTATATGGAATAAAATATAAGAAATAAAGTCAACTTTTTACATTTATTGAATTATAATTTATTTAACTGTAGAATCCCTCTTGTTCATATAGACACCCAAACCTCACAAATTACTTTTAACCATGGTTGAGTCTGAACCATTCCACATTATCAATTCACAATTCATTTTACAAAATGGATTTCATAATCCATTACATTTCAGTTAATTATATTACTAATTGGAACCATATTCCTATTCCACTGTTTTTTGTGTAGAACTAAATGTATAACACCCTTTGAGTATTTGGAGCGTCAGTCCCTCTCTCACACATTGTGGGTATTTGGAGAATGAGTCCATATCTAACACATCTTTGGTATTTGCAGCAACATTATATATGGAATACAGTTTTTATGCATGTCATGGTACCTAGAATTCCATTTCTGGGGCCCCATGGGTATTTAGAGCATCAGTTCCTGTCCCACCCCAATCAATCATTTATATCCCTTATTCCACATATATTTTAGGTATGACACATATCACATATATCACATATATCATTTTTATCAAATTTTAAATAAATCAATTTAATAATTAATTAATCATATCAACACCCTTAATTAATTAAACATTTAATGAATATTTATAATCCCATCAATTTATTCATCAATTAATTGGTCACATACTTCCATTAATTAATTCAATATTTAATTAACTACATCAACAACAATACTAATTCAATAATTAGTTTGTAACATCAATCACAATAATTTATTCACTAATTAATTAATCTTGAATGATTCCATTAATCAATTTACAAATTAATTTATCCCATTTATAACATTGGTTAATTGAAAAATTAATTACTCAAATACACAATCATAAATATTTCCATAACTATTTCATCAATTAATTAAACCAAAATAAAAACCTAAATTTTAAATAAATTAACTCAAAAATTAATTATTTATAATTTAAAATTCAATGATTCAATAATTAACTTAACCATTAATAATCTAAAATTTTAAAATTCAATACTTTGATAACTAATTCAACAATTAATTATATGAACTCCACAATTCCATTATTCAATCAAATCCAAAAATCCTCAATTCATTAATTTACAATAGTAATTAATTATATTTAGGAATACTAATTGATAAAACACATATAAATTGTATAATAAAAAAGTTTTAATTAATATTAAGTCTGTGGTGGTTTAATAACACAACACCTACCTTGATTCTTGGATGAAAAATTTCCAAATGGAAATCCATAAAATTCAGCAGAGTACCAGCATAAAATGAGATCTCGATCTAAAACCTAAATCAACATCAAATAAATGAATATATATATATATATATAATCTATATAATCTATATATAGATCTATAATACTATATCGTGGTCCAAACTAATTTATATATTTATATTTTAAAATAGGAAGAGAAACCTTAAATGAAATGGAGAAGTATGGAATCAATAGTAGTTACCCAAGAGAGAAAGGATTCTCTTACAAGGAGATGTGAAAATCATCAATCGGGGATTCAAATCATGAAGAAATGTTTCCTTAATGGCATTGAATCTGTATAACCTTCATTGAAATCGAGATAAATCATGTTGGAATGATTTTTGGTCGAATAGTGTGAGTTTTGGGGGTTTTGCTGATTAAAAAACTAATTTTCATGTGACTTTAAAAGTTTAATATTGTTTCTGTGAAAGGGAACACAATTATTTCTAATAATTCCTCTATACCATGTGCCCCTTATAAAAGGGTTTTCACAGTTAAACCTAATAGTGAGCATGAATTGAAAAATTTGGTGCCATCTATGAAAGTCCCCACTATTTAGGTTCTTATGGTTTGCTGGTATGGGGTGCACAATTTTCTTTAATCGTACATGATCCGTGCACAACTCTATTCGTTTAAATGTTTCTCAAATTTCATCCCAAACACACCCCAAAGTAAAACTCAAATTAATATTATTCAATATAAAGAAATTGAGTACCTGTAAATGAGACATAGACAACTCTAGAACATTTCGTGATCTTAAAATCTCTCTATGATATAAGAGCTCGCCCTCAATCATCACTCCCAAGAATCTCTTTGATTCCATGTCAAAAAATATTTTTCCTCTAAGACCATATATCTGCTTTCTTTTCCCATGTTTCCTCCTGCAGATTCCCATATTTACGTAATAATAAACTATGAGTGGTCTTCCCCCACCATAATTTCTCACTGTGATCTTACATATATATCAGATTCTACTCAAAGGACATAGGTATCTCAATCAAAAAATCAGCCACCTATATTACCAGAGAAGCATTTGGGTGATACCACTAATGTTGTGACCTATGGAAAACATCATTCATAGGAAACTTTTTCAGTGGAAGAGCTAGTCGATATGACACCAGCCTTATTATTTCCACAACCTCAAAACGTCCAATGAACATGGGTGCCAAATTTCTATTTCATCATATCAAATGAGACCCAAACTGGGAAACACCCAAAGGAATACCTGATCATAGTATATAACCTCCATGCGTCATCAATGTCGATTAGCATACAACATATGTCTTCTCTGATCCATAGCCACACATCTCTAAATTAGCTATATTGAATCAAGTGTCTCCAATAAAAGATTTGATCCCAACTACTCTGAGTCACCTTCCTTATTAAGCATAGAGGTGACATGCACGACCTACCATAAACTTCCTCATATGGTTCCATCAATAACATTTCATGATAACTGTAGTTAAAGGAAAACTCCACCAAATATTGGTGCTTCTCCCAAGATCCTCCAAAGTCTAGGACACGTGCTCACACTATAACATCATGAACCTATATTGTATACTCATACATCCCATTTTCCTATTGGTGGAAAAATGTACTCAATAAAACCTACATACCAATAACCTTCTATAAGATCTACCATAAGCACGAAGTAAACCTTGAGTTATAATCTAAAACTATCGTCTATTTCACCCTGTGCATATAGAATATCTACCAACCCTAAAAATATTCTATCTCTCCATTGAGAAAGTCTATAGTATAGGCAACAAATGCACCAACTTTATTAGACTATCTAAAAAAACCCATATAGCATCATTATTCTATGTATCATCTCAAGATCAAAAATAAATTCCATTTCAAATCATCCAACATTAATTTTTTGAATGTGAAATGGTGGTAGAAAATCACTTGGTCACTGATACTCGACCTTCACTAAATAGTAGGGGAAGTATCGTGACTCAACCCCTTTTATGTCCTTTTTAATGTATGTCCACAAAATCATTCAAGATAATTCATGGTACATTTTTGTTACACCGAGGTGTACCCCAAACTTCAAGGCATGAAACTCACGCATTAGCTCGTCTCACACACTCATAGGAACATCAACCAAATTCCAAGCATAGAATATCTCATACTCATCTATGATCTAATTTTAAGGTGACTTCCAACCTTTAATGCTTTCTTTCAAGGTAAAAAAGTATGGATCCTAATATTTTCTATCTCTTATATGTATCAATCGCATAGAATCCACTAAAATTTATACTATAGTAATCAAAAAAATAATCTCCTATGACACAATGTGAATATTAGCTAGCCTGTTAATAATTTTACAATTAGTAATGTACTTCTGAACCACTTGAGACTGAATGATTCAGATCATTTAATTGACAACATAATCCCCCTTTATATATGTATATTCTAGGTCAAAATCCAAAGGATGCATACAATAAACCCATATTTAATGCCAAATATTAAAATCACACTAATAAAATACATATATCAAGATCTTGTGATCTATATACATATTAAATATCTCTACTAATAGATATTTTCTCCAACACATCAAATCATAAACCCCTATAGCCAACTCAAGTTCAATAATAGGGTAATTCTGTTAATGCAGCCTAAGTTACCAAGACCCATATTCCAAAACATGACCTCTCTACATTAAAAAATATCTGATTCTACTATTATATGTGTCACAATACACCATTATTTTTTTATTTGGATCATGTAGGATCATGATCATTGTTAATGTCTAACACTTCTTTAGTGCTTGGAAGGTGTTCTCGAATGACTCTGAACATTCAATCATTATCCCCTTTTCTGTCAAGCATGTAAACTGATATACTAATCTAGAAAACCCTAAAAACCTTCTATAACATTCAAATAAACCCAAAATTCATTTAAAATCAAAATATAGTTATTGGGATGCTCCCAAAAAACCACCGCATGTACTTTCTCTCGGTAAACATGCATGCCTTCTTTGGAGATTATGTCCCCAATGATGTGAAACTGAACAATCTATAACTTTAACATAGATTGCTTGGCCTCTAGCAGATTCCCTCTCAGTGTACTCAGGAAAATATCAATGTGTTTGGAATGATCAACACGAGTCTTAGAGTACTCAAGTATTTCATCAATAAACACTAACAAAAACTAATATAGGTACTAAATTAATATTATATTAATCAAGGAAATAAACAATACCGATGCACTCATTAAACCAAAAAGAATTATAATGAAATCATAAATTACATACCTACTTCTATAATAAGTCTTTGGTATACTAGAAGTTCAAAATCTTAGCTGATGATAGCCTGATTATATGTTAATCTGGGAAAAGGCACAAGCTCCCCTAAACCGGTCAATTAGATTGTCGATATGTGAATGAGGATACCAGTTCTTCCATATAACATGGTTAAACATCTGTTAATTAACACCCAAATGTAGATTTCCATCATACTTCATTGGAAATAACTTATATGAACCCCAAGGTGACGTACTCGGTCAGATAAATCCTGCAATGCCCTGACCCCAATTACCCAGAGTCGGTGCATTATTTTAATATATTTGCATGATTACAAGGAATCAAGTCCCGAAATACCGATCAGTTTAGCCATCTTGGAAAATAGATTACATACATGAAATTTACATTGCACATTAGAAAATAAAACACAACGTAAATGATTCTTTGATAATCCCATTAATACCCTAGCCTAACCCTGCTTATCAATCATAAAACACTTCTTGTAATTCAAAGAAAATTAATGCATAGAAAGGGGTGAGCTCAGATGCTCAGTAAGGATAACAATATAGCATCAACATTCATAAAAAGCATAAATATTTAAGAAAATGTAAAAGACTGAAACTAAGTCATTTTAATCTTAAACTTCAGAATAATAAGGAAACGACACAATAAAATAATACCATTTACTGATTCACATGGATATTCTACTAGTCAAATAATCACATTCAATATCCATAGCCACTTTCATAATGATGGAATGTGTAAAGCATGACTTTCATGACCACATAGTCAAGGCCTTGTGCCAAGACTACAACTATGATTTTGTCAAGGACATGTGCCAAGACACTAGTTTGTCTCATGAGACCTACCGGTGCATCGAGAAGCTATAGCGGGCTCCACCCATCAATTACTAAGTCCAATGCATTTGTCATATGAAATGTTTTAAAAATAACATAACCATTCGTATTAAAACCGGCATAAGAAATTTCAATACATTTCCCATAAACCATGAATGGTATAAAAATAACACATCCACAATAAAACATATCACAAAACCCTCTAATACAATATGGAAGATTTGTATCATAATAAATCAACTTCAAACAAGTTTAAAATCCATTAATGGATTTTTACATTGCATGAAAATGACTTTTAAAACAATTTGAGTTAAATATCCCTATTTCATGAAAACATTTAAAAGTCACACAATTTAGAAACGATGACATTTAAAGACATATTTGAATCAATGTTTACCATAACACATTGAAACTTTATAAAGTAATTAACATTTTAAAAAATTTATGTCCATTTAAATAAATCCTTAAAACCATTTTGAAAACAAGGAGATTAATGAGAATGGTTTAGAAGAATAAATCTTTAAAAAAAATTAAAATGATGTTTTAGTAATAATTACCTCAAAATTAATCTAATTTAAAACTAACATATGAAACATGGATGTGGATAATAAATATGTCCCAGTAGATACTTACATAAAAACAACCTTGGATAATAAAGATATTGTGAAATTAACCCTTACCTTGCACTTTCCTTTGGTCGAGGGTGTGTTTAACCTCTTGTATAATGACCATAGTATGTTATTAAATTATAATATAACCATATTAATATTTATTATATCATACATGATTCATTTATGACATTATACTACCCATTTAATAATGATTTCCATTTAAATTAACATTTTGGGTAATAATCACTTTCTTTATCATATGTGTTTTAACTTGTTATTCGTGATCGTGTCATTTAGATCATGATTTAAATGATTCCAGAATATAAAAAATTATTTAAATATCATATATATTTAGAATATAAATAATTATAACAGATGTATATATGAAATGGAAGGCCTTGTTTATGAAGATGGTAGGTCGTGCGTACCTATAAACGCTGATATGGTTTTCATATCGTATTGAACAAAAGTAAGTGAATAAGATATATGTAAGTACGTACATAAATACATATATATATATATATATATATATATATATCTCCAGTAGCATCATTATGTCATATATTAAATACTTACTAATAATATATATTTTTATAATCATTGTTGAATGGTGAACATGGAAATGAATCTCATCGCGTCATGGAGACGGTAATCCGTACGTACGCACGAGCGATAATATAATTATTTTGAATTAAAATCTTCTATAAATAGATGTTATATCATATATAAAGAATAACTGACATGTTATACTTATTATTTACATCATTTATATGTCATTATTATACCAATCCCAATAATAATGTATTGAATAAAAACAACACCATGACGTGGAGACGGTAATCCGTACGTACGCACGTATGGTGACATGTTCTTTATAGGATGGATAAAATAATGAATATGGTTGTACCATAATTATAATAACATCAGAGTATATAGAAGATACTAGAGTTTTTATTTTATAATGGAAACATCAAAGAAATAGGATGTGGAAAAAGAAAATAACATGAAAGAGGTGATGAAATATTTACCTCTACTTTGGGTTCTTCCTTTTGACATGATCAAAAGGGCTCCATAGATTGGATTTCTAACCAAAGGAAGGCCTCTAAGATGAAGGTATGATAGTGGAGTTGTTATTTCGGTAGGTTACGGTCAATATAAATGGAATTGAATGTGTGAATTAGATAGAATGGGGATTTCTCTTTTATTAGAGGGGTGAGGGGCACCTTTGGAAAAGATAGAAATATTATTTTATAATAAATTCATTTTCTGTTTCTAATGGCTCCAAAATAAATTACATAAAGGCGAAGGTGGGTATAGGTCGAAAAACTCTTCACTAATAGGTTTAGGAAAAGTCTTGGTCATCGTATTAACCTTATCTTTTAGATTTAACTTTTAGTTAAATAGTTTGACATTTACCATGTCTCTTTGAATTTTTATATTATATGGATAATAAACATTCTATAAAATTCTATTCGAACATAAAGTGGTTCATTAATGATAAATATAATATTAGTTAAGACCTCTGTAAAAACCATTGATTTTTAGGAATCGAATATCAATAAATAATATAATAGTTTTTATAAAAACTCTTTTATGTCAATTTTGACTCTATTTGGTATTTTGGTTTTTGCTAAATTCATAAAAACAATATTACTTCAAAAAAATCATCTAACAATCCCTATCATGTCATATTAACATATAAAATTAGTTTAATATATAAAAAGTCTTAAATTGCATTTATTTGGAAATTTTTAATGTCAATTATTTTAAACACTCATTAATACGTTAATTACTGCATCATCATTATGTCATAAATAAATTTAATTATTTAATTTATAAAAATTATAAATAAAATACCATTATGTCAGAAATAATTTTATCTTTATAATGAACATTTATAGTAGAATTTATATTATGTATAATCCTATATTAAAATTTTTTTAGTTATTACACATTGATTTTAACTCTTTTACCTCTTCTTTAAATAAAATAATAACAAATGTCCTAATCTAATCCAAGTGGACCAAAGAGGTTCATATTTTATTCTTAAGGTTTTTTTTGGTCGAATTATACTTATCCAATAGAATTAGGAGATTTTTTAGGGAAATAATAATATGGTTTTTACCCTTAATTACCCTATTTACTTTTAATCGTGGTAAATAAAAGTAAAAAGTTACTATTCACCAAAAATTATTTTCATCTTATTCAAAAACATTTTACATACTGATATCAACCTTGTCTTTTAGTTTTTTAAAATTCAACTCACATAAGCGGTAAAATCTATATATATACTAATGTAGCCTTTTTCCTAACAAGTGTCCTCTACCTACGGATCCACATCACCCGGTACTTCATTTCCCACAACCAAACCTGAAAAACCCTCCTTCCCCCAATCGGGATTCACCGTCACTTCACCCACACTCCCCGATTCTCCTCTACCCTCTCTAGGGTTCTCGATCCCCCTACTGAATCGCCCCTCCCCGAAAACCCTCTCTCGCTCCCCTCTTTGAATCCCTGCAGCCTCCGAGACTCCGCCTCCACGACTCCGCCTCCGCACATCCACCTCCCTGTTATCCGCCTAAGGCTCCTCCATCATTAGCTCCTCGGATTCGTGATTTCCATCAGTCCATGCTATGGTACCAACTAAATCTTTTCTTATATATCCTCCTGCCTGGAATTTATTTATTTTTCGGTATGGTTTGACACATTAACTAATTTTTTTCCTCAATTTAGCATGTTGTTTGGGGAATTTGAGTTCATATAAGGATACAACCATTAAAGGTGGAAAAATTTGAGAGGCCATGAAAATCGGTAAAATGTACCACCATTTAAAGGTTATTTCTGTTTTTTCAGCTAAAGGATTATTCTATTTCCCACTAAGAATGACTGACCTCGATGTTTCATTGTAATTTCTAATGACATTAGAAGCATTATATTCATTTTTCTTGCATGAATTTCATATAAATATATGTTTATTCGATTATTGTTATGAATCATATGTATATCTATTATGTAAGCTCGCCCAACTCATAACACCATCTTTCTTCCTTCACCAATGTCGCATCATAGTACATGTATGCTGTAAAATATTAATAACTAATTCAGTTTAATTTTTTATGTGGATTATCAATTTGTTCTTTATATTAATTTTTTAATAAAATTAGATTACTTTTTAATTTTTTTGTGTTTTATTTGTGCCATTATTTTACCAATTTCATTTTATAACATATTGTTTATTGTATTTTCAGGTATTTTAGGATCATTGGTTCATGCCTCATAATTGTTTAGTTTATTCATTGTTAATATGTTGTGTTTCTACTGTATATGTGTTTCCAACTTTATGAATTTCATATAAATATATGTTTATTCTATTATTGTTCTGAATCGTATGTCTACCTATTATGTAAGCTCACCCAACACTTAACACCATATTTCATCCTTCACCAATGTCACAACATAGTACAGGTATGTTGTAAACTATAATTAACTAATTCAGTTTAATGTTTTTTGTGGATTATCAATTTGTTCGGTATATTAAATATTTAATTAAAATAGTTTACTTTGTAAATTTTTCTTTTTTAATCATGACATTATTTTACTGTTTTAATTTTATAACATATTGTTTGTTGTTTTTTATGGTATTTTTGGATCATTGGTACACGCCTCATAATCAGTTAGTTTGTTCGTTGTTAACATGTTGTGTTTCTACTGCATATGTGCTTCCAACTGTATGTGAATTCTACTGCATTCATGTTTCCATTCAGTGTTTGTGATTTGTTTTCAATATAAAATCCATCATTTATTGATTTTATCCACTAAAGATATATTAATATGATTCATATGACATATTACAATGAAGGCAATATTTTAAGGTAAGTACATGATATCCATTTATGCTTTCCTGTAGGAAAATGCTAAATACATTCAGTATTTCTAAGTGTATATGAAATTTAACTGTATACATGTTTCCATTCAGTGTTGGTGATTTGTTTTCAATATTGAATCCACCATTTATTTATTTAATGCACTAAATATATATGAATATGATTTATATGACATAATACAATGAAACCAAAATTTTAAGGTAAGTACATGCGTCTTCCAGTTATTCTTTCTTATAGGAAAATGCTAGATACATTCAGTGTTTCCAACTATATGTGAAATTTAACAGTATACATATTTCCATTTAGTGTTGCTGAATTTTTTTCAATATTTAATCAACCACTTATTTATTTTATGTAATAAAGATATATGAATATGATTGATGTGACATAATACAATAAAACCAATATTTTAGTTTAAGTACATTCATCTTCCTATATGCTTTACTGTTGGAAAATGATAGATACATTCATTGATAAGGTGGTATTTATCATGCGTACAATGAAGAGTCACATATGGATCACAAATCACTTCATTTATCTATTATTTATGTTAATCATTCATAAAATTTTTGATTCTGTAAATCATAGGTCAAGAATCTAAATTGGTTGGATTTCATTGCCTTACTCGAGATGTATTCCTTGTCAA
This sequence comes from Viscum album, assembly GCA_963277665.1. Lineage (NCBI taxonomy): Eukaryota > Viridiplantae > Streptophyta > Magnoliopsida > Santalales > Viscaceae > Viscum > Viscum album. The sequence goes on along the minus strand of OY728166.1, from coordinate 749,647,818 downwards.
ATCAACGTGTTCCGATCACTGTTAAAAAAAGAATGAATTTTTTGAATCCTAACATTATTTCCCTCTCTTGAAAATACATTATTGTATTTCGTAATATCAAGAGAACCACTTGATGTTATGTCATGTAGTTTACATAATGTGGAGTGGAAGTCGCCTCTTAGGTTAATAAATTAATGTAATGTGCATCAATGCTGTGGGAAAATAGATTAATGTTTTCGTATAAATATTCCTAAAATTTTGATTAGATTTAATGTAAAGTCAAATTAAACTACCCCTTCACATTATGATTATGTGTACATAAATCCACTGGTATTGTGTAAATTTACACGTCTCTAAATTTGACACATCATAGAAACATTTTTCATAGTTTTCTATTTCGAGATGCAATATAAATCTTGGGATATCAATGTATTGAATTTGGACAAGATGACAATTCCATGTATGGATAAAGAAGGTAAGGATCTATTTCACAACACTTTCCAAAAACTACTTATATCACTTATTTTTGTATGTATTTATAATTTATGTTTCATATCCAAAATATATTTTCTTATTGCTTCAAGTCTTCTCTGGTCAAATGAAGTGTGCCATGTGGGGTCTGATCAAATAAAGTGGTTAAGGTCTATCAAATATTTCTAACACGATGATTGCGTTCTTTGATGTCACTTCATAAGAATTTGCATTTTTTGTAAATTAAATGTTCAATGGAAGCCTATTTCACTAGAGCATAGAAGAAATGTCTAACTTATTATGTTTGAAGATGTTGAAATTGAAAAGGGTAAGTACTTGTATTTCAAACTTATCTATGATTTAGAATGCTTATTTCATACAAATAGTGGTAGAATGGGTTGTGTTTGGATTTTCCTAGACAAATGGCCAAATATTCGATGTAATAACTCGTGTTCTTCTGCATGTAAGTTTCATAACATTATTCCATGTGTGATCATTCATTATATTAGTTTCATCCCAAATGGCTTACCTTCACATGGATTATTCTGACCTTTTCAGCGATGTATTGAATACTATTTCACTAGATCTTGGAAGAATGATCCAACTTATTATGTTTGAAGATATTGACATTTACAAGGGTAAGTACCTATATTTAAAACTTATCTATGATTGAGAATGATTATTCCATACAAATAGTGGTTGAATGGGCTGTGTTTGGTTTTTTCTAGACAAATGGGAAAATCTGCTCTGCAACATCTCATGTTCTTGTGCCTGTAAGTTTCATAACTCAATTTTATGTCTGATTCGACTGTTCCTGATAGTTCCATAACTATCGTTTACTGATGAATATGAGAATAATTCATCTGTCAAAATTTCCATTTCTTCGCAACTATAGAATTTTTCTCCATGATTATGATGTTTGGAAATATGTTTATCTTTATAATATCAATCCAGGAGTATTTAATTTATCTTATTAAAATCATTATTTTATCATTTATTTGTGATGTACAACACTCTTAGGGTGATTTAATCTTTATTACAGGTTGTGGTGACTTTTATTTCGTTTCATCTTTATCGTTAGTTTTAAATGATGGCATTTATGGACAACCGTCATCCATCAACTGTCATAGGCTGATTGCATCTCCTCTGATATCACACCTCATCATCAAGAAACTATAATGACTTCCATATGTATAATATGTATATTATTTTCTTTTATAACATGAAATCATATTGATTTATTAAAATATTGTGTCTATATTTTGTAATCATTCAATGCAAACTGCATATTTTATATAACAATATTAACATATGAGGGAAATATTTTTCAATGGGTGTATTTGTGAAACAAACTTCAGTACATTGTGTTTTTATAAAACTGTTTACTATATACATTGCAGATATATCATGTTTTTTATAAATGTCATATAGGAACTGGAAACATGTTCTCCAATCTACAAGTTTGAAATTTTCTTTTAGAAAATTTATATCCAATTTTATATCTACTCATATTATAGTTTACTAATACACTGTAAAATAGATTTCCCCTTTTCTTATTTGTTATGTTTGTTTCAAACAAAACTAATTTACAATTTTCTGATTTTTAATTTTTTTTTCTTGCTACGGAGGTGGAATATAATGTGAAACCAACATTTTTTTGTGGGGATCCACTTCAAAACAAAATCACAGATCTTATACACTATTAGTAACATGGGTTTCCAAACATTTTTCGGTTGTATCCAAACACACCAGACTTAAAAAATATTTGATGTGGTTATTTCATTTCTTTTCATTCCAAACACTGCAAGCTTACTTTACTTACAATCAGTTTCCATGTGATTATTTCATAATAATGCAATCAATTTACATGAAATGTGTCTAACAACCATTAAATTTTATATAGGTTAAGATAATTTGACTAGCAGGAAAATGGTAAAAATTTGTTGATTCATTTGAACATTCAACCAAATGTTAGTTCTTATTTATTTACTATGGTTTCTGTAGGTTGGGTGGGTGTTTTCATTTTCAATTAGTTTTGTTTCATATTTTATTTCACCTTCAATTATTTTGTGCGCAATTATGTTCAATTTCTTTCCTCATTGATATATTTTACGATCAATTGTGTTCTGAAGCATGCTCTATACATTTTTTCTTTCATCATTATGAGTTTCATGTGAGTTTTTGTATTTTAAATCTGATCTGCATGTTAATATGACTTTAATATTAGTTTTGTTTAGTGTTATATTATATTGACCACTATGTTTTGAACAGATTTTAAAAACCTTAACAAGGTAGTATTTTCATATGATTATGTTGTGATTCAGTGATATTTGTATACATTATTGGTTATTTATGTCAGCAGAAATGTCAATGGATATGTGGAAAGATGCAAAGTTATAGATCAGTGGGTCATGTCTAAGAGATTCTATAGGTACTTCAATTTATATCATCCCTCCATAGTGGATAATATAAATATTGATGAATGTGCATTGGCTAATAGAATGAATTTCTTCAATTTACAAGAATAGAGGCGAAACATAAGATACGCGTCTCATTTATGGCTAAAATAGGTTTGATCCAGGTATTTTTTTACTAATGAATTCTATACCAGTATAATATTTATGGTTGATGAATTAGAAAGTTTTTATTTTTTACATTTCAATGGGTAAATGATAGTCATAATCATGCTATTGAATTTGATATATTTTTTTTCCAGGAAATATGGTGATGCTGCAATTTTTGAATAGAGGAGAACCTATTTTATTAATATCTCTTTTTATCATCATCATTCTTCATTATATACACTCAGAACAAATTTTTTTTAAGATATTTAGTTATTTGATCTATTTTATTAAATTTCATATATTTCTATTTACCTAATATTTTGTTTCTTCTATTATTTTTTCCAATCAAATTATTTCTACCATCATTCATTCTATCATCTTAGTTCATTGATTCTCCTCAGTTTTTTTTTGATTTTAGGTGAACCAAAATCATCAGTTTAACTATGTATGGTAGTAACAATGATGGTATTTCATTCGGTAAAATGACTCATCTAATTTTCACTATAGATTTACTGATTTATGAAAACCTATTTCTTTCAGTAGTTTTCTTTTAGTATTTATATTCTCTTCGTATTATTCTCATCACTCTTCATTATATACAATGATAAAAACATTTTTATCAAGGATTTAGTTATTTAATCGATTCTATTAAATTTTTGGTATTTCTATTTTCTTATGATTTTTTCTTATGTTATTAAAATATATTGATTCTTCCAATTCATTATTTGGAACAACTATTCAATTCATTAACAAAATATTTATTAATATATTCGTTTTTCAGGGTTTTCACTTTATTCCACCACTTTAAAACGAGTTGCAGTTTAGGTATTCCTTACTTACTTTATTCATTGGACAAAATATTCATTTTTATCTCCGGCATATTGTAGGTACTCTTTATTGCTGATTATTATAAAGGTGTTTTATTACATGCATAATGAAATTTTAATCCACCGTTAAAAATTTTATTATATGTTGTATAATAATGTTCTAGTGCTTTTGATTTCAATTAGAAATGTGTTTCCTACTATAAAATTTCCCTATGTTTTTTATGTGAATACAGATTAACAATTATAATGGTTTCTATTGTGTTTAATATTCCTCAATGTTTACAACCCTTATCTTTAAACTAAGTCCTGGAGTGGCTGGTATATAAATAATATTTCATGTTTGTGAGATGATAATATTTTAATAACTTTTGTTCTCTTTAGTTTTTCTCTTCATATCTCATCCCATGATCAAATCCCTTCCATTTGTTGATAGGTGCACTGAATTTGGAGGTTCTATGCCTTTTAGGCCAGCTAAAGACGTGGCATCCATTATAGGTCAAATAAACGTCTTAAGGAGATGAGGAAGAATATCAAGAGAGCTCATGAAGATAATTAAGGGCTGCATATGGGCACAATTAAGGTGATCCATTCACTGAATGATTTATTTCTAATTCTACCAAATCATCAGGTTATCTGTTTCAGATGTTTTTAATTTATATGTCAAGGTAATTCCTTTTTTTAAATTAGGGAATTATTTTTTTATTAGAAGCAATAGAGTTTTTTTATTATTCACAAAAACATACATTTTAGTTTACCCATCTTTCAATTCAATAGATTTTAATATTTTTTAGTTTTCAATATATATTTCTCATCCACAACAAAAATAAGTTGAGCCAAATTTTACTTCAAATTTTTTTATGTACATGGATCATTAAAATGTTACTCAGTGTAGGGTTTTATCCTTGAAATTGGTTTTTTCTATTACAATTTCATATTCTCAATTAGATTTTTTTAAAAAATTATCATTTATAGTTTTTGGATTACTTTTCTTGATTATAGAAATTTATTTCATATTTTCTGAATTTTGATTCATATATGTAGGAAATAGAATGTATTTATTTGAATAATGAGTTGATTTTGTTAGGAATATCTACAAAAGTTATAGATGTTATAATGCATAGATTTTAAATAAATAATCAGAGTATAATGTATGCACTTGATTACATCACACTTCCATTTGTTGACAGGTGCACAAAATCTGGAGGTTCTATGCCATTCAGGTCTGCTAAAGACTTGGAATCTCATAATTGATCAAATGAACTTCTTAGGGAGCTGAGGGAGAATCTCAAGATATATCATGCAGAGATACTTAAGCGATACATAGGGGCTCTATTAAGATGATTCATTCATTGAATTCATGATTTCAAATGCTACTAAATCACCATGTTATCTGTTTTATATGTTTTAATTTATATGTCAATGTATTTTTTTTAAATTGAGGAAACATTTTATTAGATTGGAATCTATAGTGTTTTTTTATTATTCACATAAACATACATTTGAGTTTACCCATCTTTTATTTCAATAGATTTAAATTGTTTTGATGTTTTTTATATGTATTTTACATCCGCAAAAAAAATTAATTTCACCCAGATTTTATTTCAAATGTTTTTATGTACATAGATCATAAAAATATTATGTAGTGTAAGGTTTTATCCCTGAAATTGGTTTTTTCAATTACATTTTCTTATTCTAAATATGATTTATTTTAAAAATTATCATTTACAATTTTTGGATTACATTTCTTGATTTTAGGAATCTATTTCATATTTTCTGAATTTTGTTTCATATATATAAGAAATAGAATGTATGCATTTAATTCAAGGGTGTGTTATAATATTTTCAACATAATGTGAAATTTATTTATAATGATGATATGTTAAAATATGAAATCCCAACTATATTAGCTTTCAAAAAACCACAACATTCGATATCATTATTCTTAGTTATCCTCCCTCCATCATCTTCTCAATCCCATAAGCTATTTTAAAAATACACAAACCTTTAAACTCTCTCTACGATGCCTTCCACAATTTATCACAATCTTGCATCTTTCTTCAAACTTCCCCTTCACCTACACCTTTTGTTTTATATGTCTCTTATATCTAACTCTTCCATTCCATCGTGTTCTAACTCCATCACAAGTAGTCTTCACTTTATTACATAATGTCACCGGCACCCCATTCACTTCATTATCATCATTTTGTTCTAAAAATTATATTGATTACAATGACATTAATTTTTTTTTGAATGACGTAGAACCAGAAGATTTGAAATAAAATTGAATAGTCCTGTGCATTTTCACAGGTGGAGTACTAGTTATGTTTTATATAAATTTTCAAATTTTCATGACCCGTCCTCGGGGCCCATGCCGTGACTAACCCAAGCCCGCCTTCCATAGGCCAGGGGCAGGTGACTAGAACAAAAGGCATAAATCATGATAAATGGGAAGAAATTTCCTTTAAATAAGTAAACAATCACAACAAAGTACACAAGCTGAAGTAAACACTACGTATACTGAGTACAAGAGTATGTGCTGGAAAGTAAATGGACTAGTATACAAACCCAACTGAACGTAAAGTACAACTATGAAAGGTAAAGTACCACATCTGAAATGTAAAACAACAGACACTGAGATTTCCTCCATAAACACCACCTAAAGGGTGGGTACAGATGGTCTCCTCAGCTCTTCGAATCTGTCCGTCCTCTCCATGTATGTCCTGCCTAATAGTCTACCTTCAGATTCTGTCCCACTCTACATGCCTCAACCACGATCAGCATTTTCCATCATATGCAACCAACACAACGTAGTACTGGCATATCATGTGCAGGTGTGAGTATACGATACTCAGTAGGGACCCCAAGACCCCCGAAGGCCTCCCAGTATCCACGAAGGGTAAAACATAAAGTAAGGATACAATAACAAAGAATCAAGCGACTATACCTAGGTATATTCCCATACATATACCTATGTCATCAATTCCAGTTCGTCTCCAACTCAGAAGCCGAAGTACGACCCAGTCCACACAGGATAACATAAACTAGTCCACACATGAAATCACAACCCAGTCCACACAAGAAATCACAACCCAGTCAACACAGGAAATCACAACCCAGTCCACACAGGAAATCACAACCCAATCCACATAGGAAATCACAAATAAGTCCACTCAGGAAATCAAAACCCAATCCACACAGGAAAACAAGTCAATCACATCGATGATAAAGATTTAAAGTCAAGACTCAACTCACACAGGTATGCTACTCATGAAGAGGGGTGGAGATGATAAGATGTAGCTTCTGAGCCATCTCCTCTGCCAAACCCACATAGGATGAAAATACAGAAGTCGTCGATGCCGAACCCTCGTACGATCCAAGTACAGTAACCATCGCGGTCGAACCCATGTTGGATCCAAGTACAGTCATTATCAATTCCGAACCCACGGAGGATACAAGTATAGTCCTCCTCCCTACCGAACCCTCAGAGGATCCAAGTACAGTTTTCCTCGCTGCCGAACCCACGTCGGATCCAAGTATATTCGTCATCATCGTCGCAGTCGCAACCAGCTCTAGGGTTCCAGCACAAAGCACGCTCAATTTCAGGAGGGTCCTTTCCATGAGAAAAGGGTTCAATACACCAACTTCCACGAAGTCCCATGAAGAATTATATCAAAGGACCGCATCATCAATGGGGTCTCAACGGAACAGACGGCGCGTCAATTCGACGCCCAGTCTGTTAGTTATTAGCCATTTAGTCCCAAGGGCCCAGTTGGATTTGTGTATGAACCTGACCGACCGTATCTCAAATGTACCCCGAACTCTCATAGGTTATACTCAAAGGGACCATTTATCAACAATATTACCAATGCCGCTGACGGTTCGTCAAACGGTCGTCCGTTCTGAATGTTATCGGCTTTTTCGTTCTAGGGGCCCGGTTGGATTTCAGGCACAATCCAACCCGGCCATACTCCAACTATGTCCAAACCTCAGGTTATGTATACTGAATGTTCTGTCTCACTAAAAGGTATCCAACAAAGTTGAAGGCATGTCAATCAGACGTCCAGAACTCAAGTTATAACTATTTCCACACAGAGGGCCCGGTTGGTTTCGGATTCTAACCAACCCGGACGTACCCAAACTTTTACAAAAGATGGAGTGTAATATAACTAAATTACCGTATCAATTGAAGGATCCATATGAAAATAACGGTGCATCGTTTGGAGGTCCGTATCCGAAGATATCGACGTTTGAATGAACCTGGCCCGAAATACGGGGTCTAGGCCCGGTCCGACCCGGCCCAATACCCCCTGGGACGGCCTGAACTGGGTCGACCCGACCCTGGTCCGGGTCCAGCCCGAATGGGCGCAGCCCGGCCCGGCCGGACCGGCCCGGTCCGGCTGGCACGGCCCGGCCCGGTCCTGGCTGCCCGGCCCGGCGCTGGCGGCCCGGCCGGCCCACGCAGTTGGCCCCGTGGCTGGCCGACCAGCGGAGTGGAGGCACTCTATGGCCCACCCTAGCCGCGGTATGGGGGGTGTCACACCCCCTAGTTTCTACAAACATCTGGCCTTAATGGTCGGCCCTTTATTTGAATGAGGGACACCCCATGGGTCCCGCCTCTTGATGGCACCGGCGGCCGACTCTGCGGCCCGCCCTTGAGTTCTGCCACAGCTTTAGGCAGTTGCTCTGTTTGACTAGCGCAGCGTCGCACCGCGCCCCACCATTGTCGTCCTGGGATCTCGTGCGGCTACGGGATCCAATGCGTTACACCGCCGCGGCAAGCCGCAGTGGGTCATCTCCGGAGGCGCGCTGGGGCGCCGCCACCTTCAGTTTTTGGTGCCGCCGTTCCAGCGTGCTGTGAGAGCAGCTCCTTAAACGGACCACCGGACATGCTCCAGTGGTCCGATTTGCCCATCGCTTGTGCATGCAGCTCTCTCGGGATCCACCCTTTACTGCGATGGCTTTTAAACGCCAGTGCGGTCCCTTTCACCATCGCCCGTAAATTTGCACAAAAAAGAAAAATCAGCGGAGGGTCTGGGATTGTTCGTTAGCTCGTGCCCTCTGCATTAGAGGCTCAAACCAAAATTTATCAACGTCATGGGTTTAATTTATTCAAGAATAAATTATACCAACACCCTGAAAATTAAAAACCCATGCACAAGGTATAAATCACTCATACACTAAATTTGAATATCCCCTACCTCGCTAAGACGCCACATGTCAAGAATCTGCGGAAAGAGGCAAGTGTCATGATGATCAGACGTCACAGAAGATCAGTGAAAATTCCCTTGACGTCGGAGGAAGAGTCGTCATTGATAGCGACAATCCTCGTGGCAGTGTCTCCTCCCTTGATGGAGTACCATGGAGCGTTCATCATCGAGAAGAATGGTCGTTCCTCGTCGGAGGGAAAATCTCTCTAAATTTCTCTTGAGGTTAACCACAAGATTATCCAAAATATATTCCAACCCATATTAAAAAAGGCTTCCCCTATTAATAATCAAGACGTGCCTTTTTAAATTCAAAACAATTAATTTAATTAATGTGTTGAATCCATTTAATAGGAAGAGAGATGGTATCTTTATTAAGGGGTTGTCACATTAAATTGAAGGGGTGTTAAAAGGGGGGTTGGAGAGTGTTATGGGAAGATGAGAGGTTGGGCTTGTGTGGGCCTCACTTTTCATATATCCATACATGGGAGGATTTAACTTCATTGGATATAACTTTTATTTTAACAAATTTATTTAAATTCTTTTACCAAGTTCCAAATATTCATCTCACAACCTGATTTAAACGCAACTGCGGCAATGGTCCCCTTAAATAATTACTGGAGTTGCGAGTTCATCAGTGCCCTCAGATTTCAATTCTGAGCACCGATTCAAAAGATAGAAAATCCTGCTCGTTCGTTCACTGAATGTACCTGAGCTAAAATCAGAAAATTATTCCAGGTACACCGGGCCTCGGGATCAGGTGCCGTCAGAAACTGAACGCTCGTAAAATTCCAAATAAAATAAGATAAAAATTTCCTTGAAATTTCCTGGTCTTTACATTTCTCCCACCTCATGGATATACGTCCCCGTAAAGCTTCAATAAACACTAGGGAAAAAGAAGTGGTACTAATCATGCATCTGACCCTTCCGCTCTAACGTACTCTCCTGAAGGTTCTCGTGCTTCCAATGAATGCGCACCAGAGGAATTGACCATCCACATAGGACCCGCTCATGTCGATCCTCAATCTCCACTAGAACCTCTATGAATGCCACCCCATCATCGATGTCCAACTCCCTATAGTCTATTATGTGTGAAGGGTCATGAACGTATCTCCTCAGCTGAGATACGTGGATGACATCGTGCACCCGGTGCAACTAAGGTGAAAAGGGTCAAGTGGTAAACCACCTCACCTACCCGGATGAGGACCTAGAATGCTCTGTTGAACCCCTGGAGGTAACGTGATGCCTTAGACACATTTCCATAAGCCTCATCGAGGTGAGACCTGTAAAATACTTGGTCATCACCCTCGAACTAAAGTGGTCTTGTCTCCTATCAGCATAGAACTTCTGTCTGCTCTATCGAGTCTCAATTGGCGTGAACCATCTCTAGTTCTACACGTACTATCTCCGTCATTATCCACAAAGTATATCTAAAACGTGGCCAGCCGCTATCTCTCCACCCCTAACAGCTGAATATCAGTCCTCCTGCTGGGCGCTTCTGCATCAACGTTCCCCTTCCCAGGAGTATAGACTATCTCGAAGTCGTAGTCCTGGAGGAACTGAAAACTGAAAACTCTTTCTGTCACGAGGGTAAGTCTGGCCAACTCAAGAGTTATTGGCCGCACCCTCCTAAGAATGAGTTTATCCTGTGCTACCTAGGTTTCTCTTTTCTCCAACCATGGAAAAACCCCATCCCAATGTTATAGATAAACCACATGCTTTTTTCCTAATACCATCGATTTTTGTATGAACTGTGGTTGCCCAATCCATACTCTAACTAACGTCGTAAGGCCTCGATGCTACCACCAAGAGGTTCCAACCGAAACTCTCGCCTCTAGGGTCATATCACACTATCGGTGTAGGTGTGATTATCGAGTCTCCTTCTAATGGTATCTCCAGACGTGAGGATCAAGTCAACGTTTTAACCGGAAACTCTAGGTCTGGGAAAAGATTCGTGGAAGCAAGAAATGATTGATATCTATGTCTCTTGATATGGCAGATTATATTAGACACAGATCGTACCTAGAATCATTCCTAGAGCCCATGGGTCACACTCTTTGACCGCATGCATCTACTCTCTTTCCCAGCCCTTATGCTCCATGAGCCTGGCGGGGGCTACAAAGTCGGGTGGTTGTATCATGTCGAAATGTTCACCACCACATGATGCTCTCCTAGCTCTACTTCCATGTCTGCTGCTCTGAAGATTCATATGTCCTTAACACCTCTTCTTGAAACATTTTTCATGCCCAAGTCTCTGAGACTGGTTCCAATTCGTACCTTTCCACTGCTAACATTCCTTGGCTATAACCGATTAGCTAAAAATATCCAACCACAATGGTTTTCTCTAGCACTCAAGCATAAGTCAGAATGCATAGGGGAAAAGTGATGGCTCGGATGTCCTTTAGACACGACTTGCTCGGAGGTCCAAGCCCTGAAGCACTTATCGTATCGTATCCATTGAGTACCAGGAATGGTTTGCTACGCCCGATGAGTACGCAGTTACCGACATGTCGTCCTGCCGAAGCTGTGTAAGCTCTAGAAAATTCTCAACCACCTCCTCAAGCCAGTTCTCAGCTGCCTATGAGTCGAGATAACCTCAGAACATGAGGGACATCTGGTGCTGAAACACATGTAAGGTACTAAGCCTACTAGTATCCTCTATTGGTACCACCGGTAGTGTATGATGTCCAATAGGAAGTGATATAGTTGACACACTACCTGAAGTTACTATCTCAGGCACCAGTCCATGTACTAAAGCCTCATCACTACACAGACCAACCACATGGTCCCTCACTGGAAAACACTAGTAGCGATGATCACCATCCACTCTACCGGTGTCTCGACTAGGTGTAAAACTCTAGCAATCGCCTCTATCCAGTCCTCTGCGGCCTAGGAATCTGTCTCAGCTCGTAACCTCGGAGGCCTCTACTGTAGGAACTCATGCAATGCGCTCTGTCAGCATGCACCATCAACTAGTACGGCTGGTGGAATATACTGCCTAACGAGTGTTGGTGATGCTAGTACACCACTCGAAGGTTCCAACATATTAAGAGCGCCCAGCACCAGAGCCTCATCGCTCGGTGGGTCGTCATTGTGTACTCTCCCTTAGGAACCCCAGATGGTTGTCTTCGTAGCGGCATCTTGATAAGGAACAGGTGTGCCACGATCAAATAATATACCTGGTGAGCTGACTCAAAGAGACCACAAAGGAAACTCTTGAAACAAACACGCAATTACTGTTTCCGTGCACTGAGTCGGAATTCAGAGGTCAAGGTCCTAGTGTATAGATACGTCGGCCACATTACCAACACTGGACTCCCTGGACTGAAAACCACACTCAATACTCTTAACACTATTTATTCACAGTAAGATAGATCGGATTCCTAAGTTTTGTGGTAGAACCGACTTCTCTGATACCAATTTGTCACGACCCGTCCTTGGGGCCCGTGACATTACTACCCCAAGCCCACCTTCCATAGGCCATGGGCTGGCGACTAGCACCAAAGGAGTAAATCCCGATAAATGGGACGACATTTCCATTAAATAAGTAATCAATCACAACAGAGTACGCAAGATGATGTAAACTCTAAGTAAACTGCGTACAAGAGTAATTGTTGGAATATAAATGGGCCAGTATACAAACCCAATTGAAATTACAGTACAACTGAGAAAAGTAAAGTACAACAACTGAAAATTAAAGCAGCAACCATTGAGATGTCCTCCGTAAACCCCATCTAAAGGGTGTGTACCGATGGTCTCCTCAACTCCTCTAATCTATCCGTCCACTCTGTGTACGTCCCGCCTGATAGTCCACCTCTGGATTCTTTCCCGCTCCACAAGCCTCAACCACGATCAATTATGTCTGTCATCTGCAACCAACACAACATAGTGTGGGCATAGCCTATGCAGGAGTGAGTATCCGATAATTAGTAGGGACCCCGAGACCCCCTAAGGCCTCCCAGTATCCACAAATGGAAAACCACAATGTAAGGATACAATCACGAAAAATCAAGCGACTCTAATTAGGTATATGACCATACATATACCTAAGTCATCATTTCCTGTTCGGCTCCAACTCACAAGCCCATGTACGACCAAGTCCACACAGGATAGCACAACCTAGTCCACACAGGAAATCACAACCTAGTCCACAACGGAAATCACAACCCCGTCCACGCAGAAAATCACAACACAATCCACACAGGAAATCAGAACCCAGTCCACTTAGGAAATCAAAACCCAATCCACACAGGATATCACAACCCAATCCACACAGGAAATCGAGTCAATCACATCTATGATAATGATTGAAAGTCAAGACTCAGCTCACACATGTATACTACTCACGAAGAGTGGGGAAGATGATTAGATGTATCCTCTGAACCATCTCCTCTGCAGAACCCACGTAGTATCCAAGTACAAAATTCTTTGTTGCCGAACCTACGTAGGATCCAAGTACAGTAACCATCGCTGCCGAACCTCTGTAGGATCCAATTACAGTCGTCCTCGTTGCCGAACCCACAGAGGATCCAAGTATAGTATTCCTCACTGCCGAAACCATGGAGGATCCAAGTACAGTCGGCCTTGCTGTCGAACCCACGTAGGATCCAAGTACAGTAATCATCGTCGTCACAGTCGCAGCCAACTCTAGGGTTCCCAAACACAGCACGCTCAATTCAGGGAGGGTCCTCTCTACGAGCCAAGGGGTCGATACACCATCTTCCATGAAGTCCCATGAAGAAGTATCTCAAAGGACTGCCTCGTCAAAGGTGTCTCAACGCAACAGACGACGCGTCAATTGGACACACAGTCTGTTAGTTATTAGCCTTTTAGTCCCAGGGGCCCGGTTGGTTTTGGGTACGAACCAACCCGACCGTATCTCAACTGTACCCTGAACATTCATAGGGTATAATCAGATGGACCATTTCTCAACGATATTACCAATGCCGGAGATGGTTCGTCAAACGGTCATCCGGTCTGAAAGTTATCGGCTTCTCCGTTCTGGGGGCTCGGTTGGATTTCGGGTAAAATCATACTCGGCCATAGACCAACTGCGTCCAAATCTCAGGTGAAGTATACCAAAAGTTCCGTCTCACTAAAAGGAATCCAAAAAAGTCGACGGTACGTCAATCGGACGTCCATAGCTCAAGTTATAACAGTTTCCGCTCCGAGGGCCCGGTTGGTTTCGGATTCGAACCAAGCCAGCCGTACCCAAACTTTTCCAAAAGCCTGATTGTTATATAACAAAACGCCTGTCTTGATTCAAGGATCCATGCACAACTGACAGTGCGTTGTTCGGAGGTCCGTAGCCCAAGATATGTGCGTGTGAACGAACCTGGTCCGAAAATAGAGGGTCTGGGCCCGGTCCAACCGGGCCCAATACCCCATGGGTCGGCCCGAACCGGGGAGACCCGACATGGGTCCGGGTCCAGACCGATTGGGCATGGCCGGGCCCAGAGGGCGTGGCTCGGCCCGGCCCTGGCGGCCCGACCCGACGCTGGTGGCCCGACCGGCCGAAGCGGTTGGCCGCATGGCGGGCTGACCAGCGGAGTGGCGGAGCCTGAGGGCCGGCCCTAGTCGCGATATGGGGGGGGGGGTTTACACCCCCCGGTTTCTACGAATGGCCGGAAATAATGGCCGGCCCTATGGTTGACTGCAGGACCCCCCTGGGCCCCACCTCATGATGGCACCGACGGCCGACATAGCTGGCCGCCCTTGAGTTCGGCCGCAGCTCTGTTCGACCGTCGCGACGTCGTGCCGCACCCCACCGTCGTCGTCCCAAGATCCCACGCGGTCGTGGGATCCACCGCATCGCACTGCCATGGAAAGCCGCGACGGGTCTTCTCCGGCGACGCGCTGGGGTGCAGCCGCCTCCAGGCGGCCGGACATCTCTAGCCGCCGACTTCGGTTGCCGGCGCTGCCGTTCCGGCGTGGTGCACCGACATCTCCTTCCACAGACCACCACACGTGCTTCGGTGGTCGGATTCGCCCATCGCTTGTGCCTACAGTTCTCCTGAGATCCACCCTTTATTGCGACGAATTCTAAACGTCGTTGCGGTCCCTTTCACCATCGCCCATAAATTCGCACGCAAAAGAACAATCAGCGGAGGGTCTGAGACTGTTCGTTAGCCCGTACCCTCCACATTAGAGGCTCAAACCAAAATTTATCAATGTCATGGGTTTAATTTATTCAAGAATAAATTATACCAACACCCTGAAAATTAAAAACCGATGCATGGGGTATAAATCACTTATACACTAAATAAGAAAATCCCCCTACCTCGCTAAGAAGTCGCACATTGTAAAGCCGCGGAAAGTGGAAAGAGTCACGATGATCGGACGTCGTGGAAGATCAGTGTCGATTCCCATGACGTCGGTGGAAGAGCCATCGTCGATGGATACAATCCTCGCGGCAGTGTCTCCTCCCTTGATCGAGTACTGGGGAGTGTTCTTCGTCGAGAAGAATGGTCATTCTTCGTCAGAGGGAAAATCTCTCTAAATTTTTCCTAAGGATAACCACAATATTCTCCAAAAAAAATTCCAACCCATATTAAAAACAGGCTTCCCGTTTTAATAATCAAGCCATGACTTTTCAAATTCAAAACACTTAATGTAATTAAAGTGTTGAAACCGTTTAAGAGGAAGAGATATAGTCTATTTATTAAGGGGTTGTCACATTAAATTGAAGGGGAGTTAAAAGGGGGTTGGAGAGTGTTATGGGAATATGACAGGTTGGGGCTCGTGTGGACCCCATCATTCATATATCCATACATGAAAGTATTTATCTTCCTTGGATACAATTGTTTTTAACAAATTTATTTAACTTCTTTTACAAAACACCAAATTTATGTCTCACAACCTGATTTAAAAGCAGTTTCGGTAAAGGTCCCCTTAAACAATTACCGGCGTTGCGAGTTCATCAGTGCCCTTAGATTTCAATTCCGAGCACCGGTTCAGAAGAATGAAAATCCCGCTCATTCGTTCACTGAACGTACCCGAGCTAAACATCATAAAATTATTCCGGGCACATCGGGCCTCGGAATCAGGTGTCGTCAGAAACTATGTGCTTGTAAAATTCCAATGAAAATAATAAAAAAAATTCCTTGAAATTTCCGGGTCTTTACACAAATACTCCTAGGAGGTGGGTAAAAAATGGTAAAAAGTTCAATAAAATTTTTATATATCTAAACTTATTATAAAATGACTCCAATTTATTATATTGAACTTATATAGATATTATGTATCTATTTTGACCTAAAATAAATTTAAATAAAATAAATAATTATTTAAATTAAAATTTGCGTTTAACCAATAACTCAGTGTTTTTCACTATTCATCAAAAATTGAAAGTTTTCAGAAAAATACCAAAATTTCATCCTAAGATAATTTTGATATTATTAATTCCAAAATTAAGTCTATTTTACCAAATTCAAAACATTGAAGTTCTATTTATTAATTTAAAATTAATTCACGTTGTCAAAACAAAAAGCGTGTTTTTAAGAAAAATAATAACTTACAAAAGATTGATACCTGTTTATGTTCAATTTCAAAGTAAAATTATTTCCAATGAATTACATTGGATTTAAAGGTAAAAATATAATCTATTTATACTACCAATCCTTTAAAATGTATAATTTAACACAACAAAATATTTTTATAAAAAAAGTTGTCTTCCGTTAAAATATAGTATTTTCACTATTCACCATAATATGAAAGTTATCAGAAAATCGCCAAAACATAGTTGAAAATAAATTATTATGTATCTATTCAAAGGAAGAAGTTTATTTTGTCAAATTCAATATATAAAATTTTCAAATATTGGATTTAAAAAGGATTCTCCATTAAAAGGTGGTAAATTTTTCATTTTTTTAAAAAAATACTTCTTTTACCTCAAAAAAATGAATTTTTTTTCATTATGTCTAAGAAACTCATTATATGGATTATAAAATTATTAATATTTTTTAATGTTCAAAATTTAGTTAATAATATTCATAACATATTTTGAATGGCTAGTTTGGTAAGTCGTGGTGCGGTTGAACTCGGTGTTGCATGTAGTGAAATATATTTAATTACTTTGAAAATGAACGTATTATTAAATCATGGGGTGTTACCAATACCTTATACATTAACTCCTCCAATTGGTTCTTAATCTATTGATGCTCTGTCAGTGTCATTATATATGGATGAATATAAACTAGCTCAACCCCTAGAATGTGATCAATAATGAATTCTACTTTTCTCTCAGACGGTATCCCTAAGAAGTCTTTAAAAACACATCTTGAAACCAATCCACATTTGGTGGAAATAAATCTTTCTTCACACCTTCTTCATACAGAAATAGACTTACATCCCAGACTGTGAACTCTTTTAGTTTCATAGTAGATGACCCTT
The DNA here is from genome assembly GCA_963277665.1 of Viscum album. NCBI lineage: Eukaryota > Viridiplantae > Streptophyta > Magnoliopsida > Santalales > Viscaceae > Viscum > Viscum album. The sequence continues at coordinate 749,630,382 of OY728166.1, read as the reverse complement.
GTAACAACCAGAGATTTTATGAAAATTATTCTTTTTAATTTCATTAATATCTTGTGTTGTACGCTACCCCAAATTTAGCTTGGGCTATACGCAACACCGTATTAGCTTGAAGTATACGCAACACTATTCGTGGCTCGTGTTACACACAATTTCAAATTCGTTTTGTAGAAATTATTCTACGCAACTTTTAGTATAGATTTTGATTAATGTATAAATGAAATAAGTTTTTATTATGTTTTACACAACAACAATGGAATATTTAAATACACACAACCTTGAATTGGCTTGCATTACACGCAATCGCGACCTTCCTCGATAGCGTGTGTAGTACGCAATACCAGGTTTCACTAAACAATGATATATTGTTATAATATTATTATGGAATAGACATTATGAATCGTATTAACCACATTTTAAATGTAATAACATTATTATTCATCTTAAACATTTTCTAGAACATCATATGAGAACAAAATAAATTTTCGGGTAAAATATGTATTCTTAAAAAAATGCAGTTTTGTCGCCTTTTGATGGATCACCCACATTAAGTCCTGTTTTTGACTGGTATATAAGTTCAATTTGATAGCATAGAATTCTTATTTGGAATCAGGATATAAAAATTTACTTTGGATAAAGTTTTCATATTATTCTGATAACTGTCATATTTTAATGAATAGTAAAAACACGCTATATTTTAATTAAAAACAACTTTTTTCATCGTAATAATTTATATTGTTAAATTATAATATTTAATGGTTTTAAAGTATAAAACGAATATATTTTAACCATTTAATATAATTTATTTCATTAGCACTTGTTTCACATTGAATTCATAGGCAAAATCATTTCAATCTTTTGCAATGTTTAAACTTTTAAAAATCGTTTTCTTAACAACGTGATTAATTTTAAATTAATTTCTGCAACTTCTATGATTTGAGTTTGGGAAAAATGATTCCATATTTGGAATCAGTAGGTTTAAATTATGTTAATAAACTATTTTTTATTTTTAGTCATTATGAATAGTAACTACGGTAAAATTTATTTACCATAGTAAAAAGAAAATCAGGTAATTAAGGGTAAATATGATCTTATAAAATAACCATTAAACTTGTAATAATATAATTGGATGATTATATTTTACCCTAAATCATACTTGGTTCGAAATGGAATTTAATGTAACCCACTTGTATTTGATTAAGACCATTTATTTATTTTATTTCAAGGAAAGTGAAATGCCTCACTCAAACATTAAAAATTAGATTATTTTTAATATAAAGTTATATTGAATATAAATTAGATTATAAAGACTCATTTGAAAGATAAAAAGTTTTTATTTACCATGTTAATTTATTTTCAATTTTTATGAAATATTTATTTACTTTAATAGCTTATACATTAATGATGACGAAATTATTTATTTAGTGAAAAATCAATAATATAGTTTTTATTAAAATAACAATACAAATAAAAAGGACTATAAACTTAACCAAACATTATTGAACGAGTATATATATACCCTAATCATCCAAGGGTCTGTATTTGGACCATTTGGAGCCTTATAAAACCGATTAGGACATTTATATTATTTTATTTTAAATGATGTCAAAGATGTCACCTTCATAATTTAATAAATACAATAATTTAAATTTTATGATTTTTAGATTATAAATTAGAGTAAAAATATTATTATGAAATTTATTATATTTATCTTCATCATAGGATTTTATTTTTAATTTTTAGGCTAAAACATGTATATTAAATAATAATACAAAAATGATGTACGGATTATTTTATTAAGAGATATACCAAATAAATGGTATTAAAAATATTAAAATAAATATTATATGAAATATTTCATGTTCTCCACGACTTTTCTAGACAAATTTGACATGTTAGAAATATATTAAATATTGGTTTTATAATATATCTTCAGTTTTGAATTTATTTAAATTACAATAAATGAATAATGTCAAAATTGACACTATTTTTATTTTATAAAAATAACATACTATAAAATTGTTTAAAAATCACAAAAATAATTATAAATTATAAATCTAAATTTATATGGTCAAAATTGTCATAAATTATTCAATTATGGACAATTAAGACCACATAAATAATTCTTTATAACAATTTAAAAATTGGAATCTTATTACCACAAATAAAATAAAATACATTAAAGAAGGATAAATCAAGTTGATAATATTTAAAATAAATTCCCAAATTGCCAAAATATTATTGTTCGATAATATTACAACCCTATATCATATAATCATCATATTTGAGTCTTTTTTGATGTTTTTATGTGAGGTTCAATTTATTATAAATTAATATTTCTTATGTTACCAAAGGTGCCCCTCTCCTCCCTCATAAAAAGGGCACCCCTTCCATCTTCTCTTCACACAATTTTTAGCCTTTAATCTAGGCCTACCCCTTCCAATCACTCTTATAAATCACTCTGGTTATATCATAGAGGTTCTGGTTCTCTCCAAAACAAACTCTAGTGCCCTAAGAAGAAGTTTAAAGGAGGTGCGTCGAGGAAGATGTAATCTCTTCTATGGACTCTTTCAAGTTTATTTCTTATTCTACTTCCTCTTATTTAGTTGTTTCATTATTAATTAATAACATAAGTATTAATTATATACTGATATGTTATTATAAATATTAAACAACCATATTTCACCTTCTATCCATCCTACGGAAAATGAAATAACCGCGTGTGCGTACGTACGAAATATTGTCTCCACGTTGTGGTGTAATCTGTTTTCCACCACCACCTCACATGGATGTGTATAAGGGGGTAAATAATAACTATATATGATTATTATAACATCATACAGATTTAATGATATTATATCATCCACTCCAATTCCATTCAATAAATATGGGAACGATATCATCGCTCGGGCGTACGTACAGATTACTGTCTCCACGACGCGATGAGATTCATTTTCCGTGTTAACAATTCATGAATGATTATAAATTATATATATTAATTAATCATGAAATAAATGAAATTTTAATTATAATCGATTTATTTATATGTTATTTACTTAAATCTATTAAATTTAATAAGGAAACGAAAACAGCTTTCATGCGTACGTACGGCCTACCATCTTCATTAACAGTGTATTTCTTTCAATTTATAGATCTATTATATATATCTATATTCTGAATATATATTATATATAAATCATGTTTTATTTTGTGAAATTAATTAATCATGATCTATATAATCATATGAATAATTACAAGTCAAAACACGGATGATAAATGAAAGGATTTTACCCAAAATGCTGCTTTAACATGGAATTGACAAATGACCAGATAATATAAAGTCGTAAGTGAATAATATATGATATCATAAATATTATTATGTTTTTTTAAAAGTTAATAATATGTTTAAACCCACTATACAGAAGTCTCGGACAGATACAGAAAAATTGGACAAAAGTTGAGGGAAAATCTGACAATCTCAATTTTTATCCGAGATTGATTATACTTCTGTATTTACTCTGGTTATATTTATCAACAATGTCCCTATTTTCTAAAAAATGGTTTAATGTATGTTTAAAGACCTTTTTACCCATTTTTTTACTTTTAATGCACGTCATGTAAGGAATCTTTCATTTGTTTACTATATGGGGTACTTTTTTGACATTTCCGTTAAATGTATGAGGAGTATATTTTTTTAACTTATACGACATGAAGTGATTTTTACAGTTTTATAACGAGTAATTTTCATGAAGATTACTTTACAATATTTCATTAATATTTTCAACAAAAAATTTCGCTTTTAAAATTGCATGACATTTTGTGAAAAGAAAATGATTTTAAAGAAGAAATGATATTTTCCTCAATAATTCATTTCCAGTGTTTTATCAAAACCATTTTCCATCTAAGATGACATTATTTCATATGTTTATGTTTCAAGTATAATGTCTATATGATATACATGGTTTCACTTTTCTTATGAATAAATGATATCTATTAGTTTTCTATGGATTATGTTATGATGGGATGATGTTTATGATACCCATTTTATTCATTGGGTTATGATGAATGATTTATGTTTATGTTGTGGCACACGTAAGAATGATTTCATTATGAGATGGGTGGGACCTATATCTATCTCCAATGAATTGGGTAAATATTTATATTTCATGATATAGACATGACTGGAACAATAAGTTCTGGTTCAGTGTTACAGTACTAGAACGAGGAGTGAACTCGATTCAGAAAGGGACTTTGTCCACTAAGATGGTCTTGGCAGAAATGCCTTGGATACTATGGAAATAATATAATGTGTTTATGGTTTACCACAATTACATTTTTTAGTCCCATGATAATTTATCATGATTGATGTTCTATTATGATCTATGCCTTACGTACTACCATGTTTTATGTCATTTCTCAAGATTTTGTTGTTTAAACATTATGTTCATGTTTTTAAGATCAAATGTATATGGTTGGTTTTATTTTATCCATGATTACCCTTAATGAGAATTTGAACTCACCCCTTATATGTTTTCTTTTCCCCAGGATATAAAGAATGGTTTTAGGTAAGAAAACAAAAGGGGAAGTTCTTTATGGGAGATGTTGAATATCGTTCACAATGATTAAAATATTATGTTCCGAGTTTCCAAAGACACTAAACTATTACGGTCCTTGAGTGTTGGTTTTTTTATGTATTAAGTTTTCCTCAAAATTAATTTAATTTACATTTTCTTCATGTTTGGGGTTTCTACAGTTGGTATCATGAAACGTTTTAGTTAACCTTTGGAAACTAGGATGTGAAAACATTTGTGAGATCCATAGAGAAATTTCTAAGGCATGTCTAGGGATGTCTTTATGGTTAAGTGTATGTATAGTTCATAGTCCTTGAATTACTGTAATGATCTAAGAATTAAACCTTAGATGTTATATATTGAAGGTAATGCCCCTTTATTATGTTTTTTTCCTAGAATGATTTTTCCCTCATGCACAGTTCTTTTTGGGTTTTAGACGATGGTTGGGACCGAAAGGAACCATGTAGATCAATGTAATGGGAAATGAAATGAATGTCCTCCTAAAAACGACGTTTTGGGAGATGGATTTCAAATTCATATTTCTATAATTACACTAGCTATGAATCATTCTGACTTCCAAATGAGTAGAGAAGGGAACAATATTATATTGATTCCTTCATGAGGTAACGTCCACCTTATTTCAATGGGTATTCTGATCCACTTGTTTCTGAACAATGGATGAGTACCATTGAAATGATATCTTCCATACTTCGATGTTCAAAACATGAAAAAGACAATTTAGTTATTTACCGTTTAGAAGGTGAAGAAAACCAGTGGTAGAATCTAATTAAGAATACAAGGCCCCAATATGAAATTGAATCCATGGAATGGAACGAGTTCAAGGACTTGTTTTTCAATAAGTACTTCCATCGTATTCTTCGAACAAAGATAGAGAAGGAGTTCCTTGATCTTAATCTAAATGATGATGAATCAGTTAGTATATACGAAGAGAATATTACAAGGCTGGAAAGGTATGCATCTAGATTTATCATCCGACCAGAAAGTAATGTTGATAAATTCTTTAGTGGAATAAAACCAAGTCTTCGAAGGGCATTAGCGATAAGAGACTTCAATAGATATGAAGAAATTGTGTGTTGTGCTATCAAGGTAGAACTGGATGTTGGTGCAATATATCCATCTTAGTGTTTTGACAAGAAATGAAAGATGGAGTTCAAGTAGAAATCTCAGATCAATGGTTAAAAGAAGATGAATGTTTCTTTATGCTCAAAGTGTGGAAAGAAGCATGGTGAGATTTCCTGAAATGTACTAGAAAATGTTTTAAGTGTGTAAATGAAGGTCATCAAGCAGTTGAGTTTCTAAGTAATGGGATAAAGTTAGCTAATGATGTGAACAGAGAAAAGACAACTGAAAATTCTCCACCAACACTTCAATGCTTTAAGTGCTAGGAAATGGGGCATTATGCTAATCAATTCCCTAATCCAATGGTTAATGATGATCGACATGAGCAACCACATAAGGAAAAGGACAAATGGAATTCACATGAGATCACTATTGTCGATGTTGAATATGAAAACAATAGTTTTATTGTACCAGTAACCATGGAAGGTGATTGAGATATTTTTGGAAAGAATATAATATGCGCATAATAAAGGGATAAGGAGAAAATTAAATGTTTGACAGTATTCATGAGCTCATGACTACTAAAAGGAAAAAATTATATCATGGTTTGAGTATATAAAAATTTTGGGATTTTGGAATGTGGAAAGTGTTACCTTTTTACAGCATTCATGTTTTAACTAATCTTCGAGGGTTATTAATTTTTCGAGAGAATACATGATTAAGGTATTCACTTGTTTGGAATACGATCAACAAGATATATCTTTTGATATATTAGGAATAAATGATGGTATTCATGTGCTTGTTATATGAAATTTTTAGTAATCATTCTCTTTATACTATGAGTTTGGAAAGAGTATTTTGGATAAGCCAAAAATTGGAATGGATTAAGTTGAACATATGTTAGTATTGTTTAAGGCTAGAATTTTTTTCAATATTATTGATAGAATGTTATAATAGTGTAGTTTAAGAAAAGGGACAACCTGCAGAACCGGCGGCAACCCGTCGCGTCGGACGAGGATGTGGGAATCGAACCGATAAACAAAGTGTGATAGGACTTTATTGCCTACCACTGGCCTACAGGATGTCCTTGGTTAGTACAAACTAGTTTTATTTTATTAAGCGGTATGATAGATGAAGTATAAGTCCATTTTTGGAATCATATATGAATAATCTCAGCACAGATGGACTTATGTATATTTAATAAATTGTGCTAAAATTTTTTCAATAGAAACAGATAGAATGACCTATCATTCTATTGCATGATCTGATAACACTTCACGAATGAAAAATTCAACTTCATTTCATTAAGAGATGATGTGTAAATTATTCAAGGAACGAACAACGGTGAGATTGTACCAAAATCAAGTATGTATTCAACAATTTATCAACATTAGGGAAATGATCTTGAGAACTAATTTTTTTTCCTAGTGTCCTAATATCCGATTAATCAGATGGTACCTTAAATAATCACAAATTAATGACTTTTTGATTGTTGGATTTTTCATAGCCATGTCCTCTACCACTCTCCATCCGAACGTGATGGTTAGATTTTTCTTCCATATCCATATTTCCACCTATGTTATCCTATGTGGAATCCTAGTGATGAGTTAATTTGTGTAACTGTTATGTTTCATACTTTACTTTCTAAAATTAAGTTTTAGTATTACTTTTTTCGATTTGGGTTTTATGAAAGAAACAGTCATGTAGTAAACCATTTACAACCCCGACGAATTTCGAGGGAGAAATTCATTTTAAGGGGGGTAGAATGTAACAACAATAGATTTTTATAGAATTATTCTTTTTAATTAAATTGATATCTTGTGTAGTACACTACACCAAATTTATCTTGGGCTATACGCAACATAGTATTAGCTTGCAGTATACACAACACTATTCTTGTCTCGTGTTACACACAAATTGATGTTCGTTTTGTAGAAATTATTCTATGCAACATTAAGTATAGATTTTGATTAATGAATAAATGAAATAAGTATTTATTATGTTATAAACAACAATATATGGAGCTTGCACTTCACACAAACTTGACTTGGCTTGAGTTACACGCAATCACGACCTTCCTCGATAGCTTGTGTAGTACGCAATATCGAGTTTCACTAATCAACGATATATTGTTATAATATTATTATGGAAAATCCATTATGAATAGAATTAAATAAATTTTTAATGTTATAACATTATTATTCATCTTACTCATTTTCTAGAACATCGTATGAGATCAAAATAAATCTTTCGGGTAAAATAAGTATTTTTAAAATAATGCAGTTTTGTCGTCTTTTGATGGCACACTCAGTTTAAATCTAGTTTTCGATATGCTTATAAGATAAATATGACAAAATAAAATTCTTCTATTTAAACAATATATATAAATTTTATTTTGATAAATTTTTCATATTATTCTGATAACTTTCATATTTTAATGAATAGTAAAAACATGCAATATTTTAATTTAAAACATTTTTTTTCATCGTAATAATTTATATGGTTAAATTATAATATTTAATGGTTTTAAAGTATAAATAGAATATATTTTTACCTTTTAATATAATTTATGTCAATAGCATTGATTTTACATCGAATTCATAGGTATAATCATTTCAATCTTTTGCAATGTTTTAAATTTTAAAACTCATTTTCTTAACAATGGGATTAATTTTAAATTATTTTTTTTCAAATTCTGTGATTTGAGTTTGGAAAAATGGATTCCATTTTTGGAATCTTTAGGTACAAATAATTTTTATAAGCTACGTTTTATTTTTATTCATTCTGAATAGTAACTACGGTAAATTTTTGTTACCATAGTTAAAGGTAAATCGGGTAATTAAGGGTAAATATAATACTATAAAATTACCCTGACACTTGTCCTAACATAATTGGATGATTATATTTTACCCTAAATAATAAATTGATTGAAATGAAATCTAATGTAACCCACTTGTATTTAATTAAGACCTTTTATTTATTTTATTTAAAGGAAAGTGAAATGTCTCACTCAAAATTTAATAATTAAATTATTTTTAATATAAGGTAATACAAAATATAAATTCAGTTATAAATAAAAATTTTAAATCTAAAAAGTATTTATTTACCATGTTAATTTATTTTTAATTTTTAAAAAATATTTAATTACCGTAATAGCTTATACATTAATGATTACGAAATTATTTATTTAGTGAAAAAAATAATATAGTTTTTATTAAAATAAAAATAACTATCAAAAGGACTAGAAAGTTGACAAAAATTATTTGACGAGTATATTTATACCCTAATAATCAAATGGTCGATATGTGGACCATTTGGAGCCTTATAAAACAGATTAGGACATTTATATTATTTTATTCTAAATGATGTCAAAGATGTCACCTTCATAATTTAATAAATATTGCAATTTAAATGTTGTGATTTTAAGATGTGAAATTAGAGTAAAAATATTATTATGAAAGGTAATATATTTATATTCTTCATAGTATTTTATTTTTAATTTTTATGCAAAAAATAAGTATATTAAATAAATATACAAAAATGTTGTACTAATTATTCTATAAAGAGATATACCAAATAAATGGTCTAAAAAATATTAAAATAAATATTATATGAAGTATTAAATGTTATAAACTAATTTTATAGACAAATTTGACATGATATAAATCTATTAAATATTTTTTTGAATATATAATCTGTGTGGATTTTATTTAAATTAAAATAAATGAATAATTTCAAAATTGACAATATTGTTATTTTATAAATATAACATATTATAAAATTTTTTAAAATCACAAAAATATTTAAAAATTATAAATTGAAATTTATATGGTATAAAATTTCCAATTATGGATAATTCACAACACATACGTAATTATTTATAACAATTTAAAAATTGGAATCTTATTACCACAAATAAAAATAAATAGATTAAATAAGGATAAATCATGTTGATAATGTTTAAAATAAATTTCCAAAATGCCTAAAAAATATTGTTTAATGAGAGTACAACCCTATAACATCTAATATTAGGATTTGAGTCATTTTTGGGGTTTTTATGTGAGGTTGAATTTTTTATAAATTAATAATTCTTATGTTACCAAAGGTGCCCCTCTCCTCCCTTATAAAAAGGGCACCCCTTCCCTCTTATCTTCACACACTTTTTAGCCTTGAAGCTCTCCCAAAACCTTCCAATTAATCTTCTCAACCCCTCTAGTTATACCATATAGGTTCTGGTCTTCTCAAAAGACCAACTCTAGTTCCCTAAGAAGAAGTTTACAGGAGGTCTGTCAAGGAAGAGGTAATCTCTTCTACGGACTCTTTCAAGTTTATTTCTTCTTATACAAACTATTATTTAGTTGTTTAATCATAAAGTAATAACATCAGTATTAATTATATACTGATATGTTATTATAAATATTAAACAACCATATTTCACCTTCTATCCATCGTACGGAAAACTAAATCATTGCGCGTACATACGTACGAAATACTGTCTCCACGCTGTGGTGTAATCATTTTTGCACCACCACCATACTTGGATGGGTATATGGTGTAAAGAATAACTATATATTATTATTATTACATCATACTGATTCTAATATATTATATAATCCACTCCAATTCCATTAAATAAATATGGTAAAGATATCATCGCTCGTGCGTACGTACGGATTACCATCTCCACGACGCGATGAGATTCATTTTCCATGTTAACTATTCAAGAATGATTATAAAGTATATATAATAAGTAATCATGAAATATATGACATATTAATTATACTTTATATATGTATATGTTATTCACTTACATCTATTAAATTTAATACGTAAATGAAAACAGCGTTCATGTGTACATACGGCCTACCGTCTCCATGAACGTTGTATTTCGTTCCATTTATCGATATATTATATATCTGTATATTCTTAATATATATTATATATAATTCATGTTTTATATTGTCGAATTAATAAATCATGATCTATGTAATCATATTAATAATTACAAGTGAAAACATGGATGATAAATTAAACTATTTTAACCAAAACGCTGCTTTAACATGGAATTGACAATTGAACGGATAATATAATGTCGTAAGTGAATCATATATGATATAATAAATATTATTAAGGTTATATTACAAGATAATAATATGTTTAAACACACTATACAGGAGTCTCGGACACATACGGAAGAAATTTGACTAAAGGTAAGGGAAAATGTCGCAATCTCAGTTTTTATCTGATATTGTTTATACTTCGGTATTTACAGGGGTTATATTTATCATCCATGACCCTATTTTCTAAAAAATGGTTTCGTGTATGTTTAAAGTCCTTTTTACCAATTTTTTACTTTTACTACATGGCATGTAAGGAATCTTTCTTTTGTTTACCATATGTGGTACTTTTTGACTTTTCCGTTAAAAGTATGAGGATAATGTTTTTTTAATTTATACGGCATGAAGGGATTTTTACGGTTTTATAACAAATAATTTTCATGAAGATTCCCCTACAATATTTCATGACTATTTTCAACAAAATCATTTTCTTTTAAAATTGCACGACATTTTGTGAAAAAAAAATTATTTTAAAGAAGAAAGGATATTTTCCTCAAGAATTAATTTCAAGTGTGTTATCAAAACCATTTTCCATATAAGATGACATTATTTCATATGTTTATGTTTTAAGTATAATGTCTCTATGATTTACATGGTTTCACATTTCTTATGATGAAATGATATCCCTTTTTTTATATGGATTATGTTATGATGGGATGATGTTTATGAAACCCATTTTATTCACTGGGTTATGATTAATGATTTATGTTTATGTTGTGGAACAAGTAAGAATGATTTATTTATGAGATGGGTGGGACCTATATCTCCCTCCAATTCATTGGGTAAAGATTTATATCTCATGAGATAGACATGGCTGGAATGGTAAGTTATTCTGGTTCAGTGTTACAGGAATAGAACGAGTAGTGAACACGATTTAGAAAGAGACTTTTCCACTAAGATGGTCTTGGCAGCAATGCCTTGGCTACTATGAAAATCATATCATGTTCTTAATGGTTTTCCAAAATTACATGTTTTATTCCCATGCTATTTTTTAATGATTGATGTTCCATTATGATCTATGCCTTACATACATCCATGTTTTATGTCATTTCTCACGATTTTGATGTTTAAACATTATGTTCATGTTTTTAAGTTCAAATGTATATGGTTCGTTTTATTTTATCCATTCATACCTTTATGGAGAATTTGATCTCACATATTATATGTTTTATTTTCCCTAGGATATAAATAATGGTTTTAGGTAAGAAAACTGAAGGGGAAGATATTTATAGGATATTTTGAATATCTTTCACCATGATTAAAAGATTACGTTACAAGTTTCCAAATACATTAAAATATTATGGTCCTTGAGTGTTCGTTTTTTTATGTATTAAGTATTCCGCAAATGTAATGTAATGTCCTTGTACGTCATGGTTGGGGTCTCTACAACCCTACTCAGCCCACCTGAATATCCAACTCACCATAATGAATGTTTTTTATCCATAAGATACTTAGAATTTAATCTTTATTAGTAACTATAAATTTTGGATTGATATGTGACTATCTATTCTATACCTGTAATTAGGTTCAATCCTAACATGTCCTGAAAATAGAGATCGTAGAGGAAATGGTAATCTCTGTCTCAAGAAAACATACCTTGCACAAAAATATTACTCTTGACCACACTCTTAATGGTGTATCTTACATCATAATGAAACTTATGAACTCCACCACCAGGCTTAAGACATTAACATATTTGTAGATATAAAGGAATGAGAGTATCCAATATAAAATTTGTAACCTTCTTCTGTAGAAGATGAAAAAAAACTACCACTCATTATCAATTCTAAAAACTCACTATCCACAAGTGTAAGCTGAATGTCATCTAATTTTCATTCCCCACTTCCTTATGATGTAGTCTGAATACCAGAGTTGTGACACTCGGTTGATGTTGGCAATCTTTACCAGTGGAAACACTTCCATATCCTCTACCACCAGGTCCAGTAGAACTCCATCATCTAGACTGAGACAGTGTTGATGACCCCCTTCCACTACACTAGTTCTTTCTAACTCCTCCATCACTAAATATTTTCTGTGGGTTCCTCTATAAAAATTGTAGTTTCCAAATATTTCAACAAACTCAAAACTCTACTTGTGATCAGGGACAATTTTTATGAATTTTACCCAGCCTACAAAACTTGTGTAAAAGTACTCGAGTAAGATCTAAAGAAAATAATCCATCTCTTGGGCCAATTTTCTTCCCAAATAATTGGATAATGTTCTCATAAAAACACTTACTTATCATTGAATACGTACCTCTATATCATCCAGATGAATTCCAATGTCTTTTGTTGGAAGCCTCCTTCATGTTCCCCTCATAGACGAGAGCCTTATTTACATCTTCTGAAATATTCACCATCCTAAAGATGTTAACATGTGACTTATTATCACATTTAATCCCATATTGAAAATTATATTTAGATGTATCCTCATCAACTTCCAATTCTAGAGAAAAGTGATACACATCTTCATAGCATCCATCATTTTCTATCACAGAAATACTCTCTTATGTCGACTTCATGAACTCGGTTACTCTCTCATGTCTTAGCATGTCTGGATAAATGTTTTCCAAGAACATATCATTGAATTCCATTCACTCTACTGGCTCCAGCTAACCATTTTGATTCTGGATGTCAAACCATCATTTCACTTGACAATGCAACATGTGTGTATCTATATTAACTCTCTACTCAACATGAGTCTCAAGTTTACAAGTATCGTATAGATGGATTCAATCTATAAATATTCTACCACATGACCACCCTCTCTAGTAAATGTATGAGGGTTCTATAATTTGAACTCCCTCATAAATTAGAAATTAATTTAAGAACCCTACCATGATATATGTAACGCCCAAACCCTCGTTACCCAGAGTTGGTGCATTGTTAAATAATATTGGCATTATCACAAAATATCAATTCTCGAAAGATCAATTAGTTTAGTATCCTTGGATACACTAGATACATTCATAAAGTTTACATTAGATCATAAAGTGAAAATTACATCAACATGTTGTCTCCATATCCCCTCATAATATCCCTATGGGTCATTCATAAAATACTTTTTCACATCTTGGGAAAAATAAATCACTGAAAGGGGTGAGCTCAGATGCTTAGTAAGGATATCAATATATCAGAAACTTTCATAAATAAGCATAAACATTTAAGGAAATATATAACTAAAAAAATCCTTTTAAACTTTAAATTCATCATAATATGGAAAAGATAAAATGAAATAATTCCATTTACTTATTCACATGAATATTCTACTAGTAGAATAATGACATGAAATATCAATAACAACTTTCAAAATGATGGAATGGATAATGCCAGACTATCATAACCACATAGTCAAGGCCTTGTGACGAGACTTAAAATAAGATTTTTTCAAGGACTTGTTCCAAGACAATAGTTTGTCTCATGAGACCTACCGATGCATCGTGGAGCTGTAGCGGGCTCCACCCGTCACTTATTAAGTCCAATGCATTCCTCATATGAATAGGATTAAACATAACAGAAACATTCGTATTAAAAGTAGCATATGAAATGTAAATACTTTCTCCATAAATCATGAATGGTATAAAAATAACTCATCCATAGTCAAACATATCACAAAACCTTCAATACAATATGGAAGTTTTGTATCATAATAAATCAACATCAAATAAACTTAAAATCCATAAAAGGATGTTGACATAGATGAAATCCAAATTATTTGAGAGAAATGTCTCTTTTTTTTAAATAATTTAAAAGACACATATTTATAAGACATTTACATTGAAAATATCCTTATTAGCTTGTAAGGTAAGCTTTGATGATTTTATAACTGCGGAAATTAGCCGCACTCACCATATAAGTTTAAAAGAGACATTATTACCTTAATATTGTCGAAAAGGTTAAAAAGGACCTTGTTTGGAAAAAGACAGAAATATTCATTTATAAACATCTTATAAAAAGTCAAATAAGGTTATAAATAAATTTATACCATAGTCTGTAAAATAGTATGAATGATTTGAAAAACATTTTTAAGAAACATTTATGTGGATGATAAAGAGGTCCCAGTAAAAAATTACTTATAATCAGCCTTAGATAATGAAGAAATTGTGAAATAAACCCTTACCTTGTACATTTCCTTGGTAGAGGGTAGGTTAACCTATTTTATAATGGTTAAATCATTGTTATTAAATTATACATGAATCATACACATAAATATGATATCATATATGACCTTTTAATATTTCTTTGTTAATAATATATAAGTATTATCGTTGTTTCGGGTGTTCACTTACTCATTTTATTTTATATTTTTTGTTAGAGAAGTCATGTTTCTTATCCATAGGTTGTATCTTATTCATATCCAGAATGATATCAAGTTTTTAAACATTACATTCAATCATAAAATGAAAATTATACTTGAATTGATATTATGGGGAACAAATCTCATCGCGTTCGTGGAGATGACAGTCTGTACGTACGCACGAGCGATAATATAATTATTTTGATATTAAAATAATACATAATTTGATGGTATATCATATATAAAGAATCATTATAATGTTATATTTATTATTTACATAAATTACACATCATTTTCTAACCCATCCAAATAATATTTTTTTGAATAACAATTACACCAAGGCGTGGAGATGGTAAGTCGTACGTATGCACGTATGGTGACATGTCATTCAAAGGATTGATAGAATACTGAATATGGTTTTAAAATATTTATAATAACATAACAGTATATAGAAGGTACATGAGTTATTATTTTAGAATGTAAATAACAAATAAGAAAGAAGTTGAACAAGAAAGGAACTTGAAAGAGGGTGGTGAAAACATTAACTCTTCTTCGGGTTCTTCCTTTTGATTTGATCAAAATGACTCCTTAGGTTGGATTTATGATCAATATATGTACAATAAGTTGAAGTTATGGAAGTTGAAAGAATACTTTGGCTGGGGTTGGCCGAGCCAAAATGATTTGAAGGTGTGAATTAGTGAGAAGGGGGAGTGCACTTTTATAAGAGGGGTGAGTGGTACCTTAGGAAAAGATAGAAATTTTATTTTATAATAAATTCATATTATGTTTATAATGGGGTGGATTATTTAGAGGTTAAGGTGGGGATAGGTCGAAAAAAACTCAACCAATAGGTTTTAGACATGGTTTAGTCACTATATTAACCTTATCTTTTAGTTTTAACTCTTAGTTAATTAGTTTGACATTTACCATGCCTCTTTGTATTTTTATATTATATAGTCAATAAACTTACTATATACATCCAAACGACCCCAAAGTGGACCATTAATAATATACCTATCATTATATAAGTCCTTTGTCCAATCATTTGATTTTTAGAAATAGAATATCAATTAATAATATAATATTTGTTTTAAAAACTCCTTTATGTCAATTTTGACACTATTTAATAATTTATTTTTTTAAAGTCGTAACAACTTTATTAATTCGAAAAAAATTCATTTAATAAATAATAAAATGTTATATTAACCAATAAAATTCGTATATTTCATCAAAAATTTCAAATTATATTTATTTTATCTTTTATAATACTAATTATTTTATTCTTTCATTAATAAGGAAAATACTGCATCATTATTGTGTCATAAATAAAGTTATTTATTAAATGTGTAAAAATTATAATTAAACTAAAATTAAGTAGGAAATTGTTTTATATTTCTAATGAATATTTATAGTAAAAATATAACATATATAACCATATGTAAAAATTGTTTTGCTAAAAGATATATTCTTATGTCATTTTTGTATTTACTTTAACTTAATTAATATAAAGTGTCATTATCATTTAAAAGTGTTTAAATGGGGTCCCAAAATAGACACAAAGATGCCCATGGTCGGACCTCTATCAACTAATAGTGTCAGAACACAATTTAGGTTAATTTATTATTATTATAATATTATTTTTTTACCGTTATTTACTGGATTTACCCTTTAACCATGGTAAATAAAATATTAACCGAAGTAATTATTAAAAATGTATAAAAATAAAAGTTAAATATTTACACAATTTGGATCTCATAATTATAATTATAGAATCCATTTTTCTAAATTCAGAACCCGGAAGTGGCATAAATTAATTTAAAATTAATTCCCGCTCTCAAAACAAAAAGCATGTTTTTAAGAAATAATAACTATCAAATGATTGATAGTTGTTTATGTCTGGTTTAAATGTGAAATTACATATAATGACCAAAAGTGGATTAAATGGTAAAAATATAATATATTTATACTCTAAAATAACTCAAATTCATAATTTATCACTATTAATTATTTCGATGGAAAAAGTTTTTTTTAATTAAAATTTAGTAATTTTCACAATTCATCAAAATATGAAAGTTATCCGAAGAGTACCAAAAATTCACCCTAAGATAATTTCGATATTCCTGATCCAAAAATGAATTCCATTTTGAATGATAAAATGTATAAAATTTCAAAAAGTGGGTATTACTATTTATAACGGCTAGTTTGATTGGTTGTGGTGTGTGTTGGAACTCGAAGTTGCATACAACGCACGCTACTATATTATTAAAAGAGAAGCGTACTGTGGAAGCTTGGGGTGTTATATTCTCCCCTCATTCAAATAATTTCATCCTAGAAATTTTTATAATACTGCCGCATGAAAATACTCGGGTGGTTCTTCATCATAAGTTCCTCAGGTTCCCACGCTGCATCGTCCATCTTATGGTTTCTCTATAGAACTTTTACCAGAAAAGTCGTCCTGTTTCTCAACACTTGTTCCCTCGTATCAAGAATCTTGATTGTTTCTTCGCAAAAAAATAGATCGGGTTCCAGTTATAATTCATCAAAGGTGAGTACATGCATTGGGTGAGGCATGTATTTTCTCAACAGTGATACGTGGAACAAATCGTGAACTTTGGAGAGACTTGGCGGCATTGCAAAACGGTAAGCTATAGCCCCAATTTTTCTAGAATTAGAAAAGGTCCTATGTACCCGGGACACAATTTTCCCCTTCTTACCCAAATTTATAACTCCATTATATGGAGATACCTTCAAGAAAACATGATCTCCTACCTAAAATTCCAAATCCTTCCTTCGGATATCATCATAGATCTTCTGCCTACTTTGAGCTGCTTTGATGTGGTTTTGGATTAACATAACCTTTTCCATCATTTCCTCCACCAGTTCTGGGCCTACGAGTTTTCTTTCACCAACATCATCCCAACAGATTGGTGTGAGACATCTAATTCCATATAATGCTTCATATGGTGCCATCTGAATACTCGAATGGAAACTATTGTTATAAGATAAATCTACCAGAGGTAAATATTGATCCCACATACCTAGAAAGTCAAGTGAGAAAGATATCTACATATCTTATAAGGTTTTAATAGTTAGTTCTGATTGTCCATCTATTTGAGGGTGGTAGGCAGTTCTCAAATGAAGTTCAGTATCCAGGGCTTTCTGAAGACTTTTCTATAATCTTGATGTAAAATGAGGATCACAATCCAAAACAATTGATAGGGGTACTCCATAATGTCTCAAAACATCATTGATATATAGTCTTGCTAGACGTTCAAGTGGTAGATCATATCTTATTTCAAGAAAATGTGCTGACTTGGTCAGACGATCAACAATGACCCATATTGCATCGTTCCTTCTAAGAGTGTATGGTAGTCCCACAAAAACGTCCATTGTTATATTATCCCATTTCTAATCAGGTATGGGAAGAGGTTTCAATACTCCATCAGGCTGTTGCCTTCCAGCTTTAACTTGTTTAAAAACCATACAACTTGACATAAAATCAGAAATCTCCCTCTTCATGTTGTCCCACCAAAAATGTTCCTTCAAATCTCTATAAATTTTGTTTCTCCCAGGGTGTATAGAGAAATTGGAACTATGAGCATCATCCAAAAATTTCCTTTTTATATCTGGTATATCGGGAACACAAATTCTCTTCCCAAATTTCAATATTCCATATTCATATACAAATTCACTCAATCTCCCATCATTCAAAGATTTAATAATCTTTTGAAATTATTCATCATCAGTCTGAGAACCTTTAATCCTTTATAGTAAAGATTTTTTGGCAACCATTTGAAAATGTTTCGATGTTTAACCTTCCATGGTGATTCCCATATCCATCTTTACTAGATCCATGAAAATATGATCCCTTTCAACTCTCATTTTGTTCCAAACTCTGTGATCCTTTCTCCTCAATGCATCTTCCACCTTATTTTCCTTCCCCAGGTGGTATTGTATCATTCAATCATAATCCTTTTTTAGTTCAAGCCATTGCCATTTCCTCATGTTGAGTTCTTTCTGTGAGAAAATATATTTCAAACTCTTTTGATCGGTATATATCTCACATGTTTCACCATGGAGATAATGTCTCCATATATTCATGGCAAATATTATATCAGCTAACTCAAGATCATGAGTAGGATATTTTTTCTCATGAATTTTTAACTATCGTGATGCATAGGCAATAACTCCATCATTCTTCATAAGGACACAACCAAGTCCTTTCTTTGATGAATCACTATAAATAACGAACCATCATTTCCTGATGGTAGAGTCAATATAAGAGCATTGAATAATATTTTCTTGAGTTCTTAGAAACATTATTCACACTCTTTTGTCCAAAAAAAGTTAACCCCTTTACATGTGAGCTTCGTTAATGGGTTAGCCAATCTGGCAAAATTCTGGATGAATCATCGAAAATAACCTGCTAAACCAGTAAAACTACACACATCAGTTATACTCATAGGTGCTGGACATTCTTGGATTGCTCTTATCTTAGAAGGATCCATAGAGATTCCATATTTAGAGACAATATGGCCAAGAAAAGAAATCTCCTGAATCCATAATTCACACTTGCTAAACATCCCATATAATTCATGTCTTCTCAGAGTCTTCAAAATAATGTGCAAGTGATTTTCTTTATCTTCATAGCTTTTGGAATATACTAAGATATCATCAATAAATACCACCACAAAATCATTGAGATATTCCTTGAATACTCTATTAATTTGATCCATGAACTCCGGGGGTGCATTAGTGAATCCAAAAGGCATTACCGTAAACATGTAATGCCCGTACCAGGTTCGAAATGTTGTCTTCAGAATGTCTTCCTTCTTTACACACAAATGATGCTATCCAGATAAAAGGTAAATCTTTGAAAATTATTAAGCTCCATGCAGCTGGTCAAAAAAATAATCATTGCGAGGTAGGGGATACTTTTTCTTTATTGTTATAGAATTAATCTCCCTATAGTCGATACAAAACCTCATGGATCCATCTTTCTTCTTAACAAAAATGACAGGGGTTCCCCATGGAGAAAAACTAGAGAGAAAATTATTGTATTACTCAATTCCTCTAGTTAGTTCTTTAGTTCCACTAATTCCATAGTGGCCATTATATAAGGGGTCTTCGATATGGGCCTTGATCTAGGAATTAAATCAATAGAAAACCCAATTTCTCGTTCTGGAGGATGTCCAGGTAAGTCTTCTGGAAACACAAAAACATATTCTCTCACAATTGGTATATCCTCTATTTGAACATTCCTTTCCTCACCACAGTCATTAATTTCTCTTCCTCCCCAATAATTTAATTTAGTTGAGCTACTGGGGGTGGATCTAGATAAGAATTAGGTGGTGACAATTGTGTTGTAATGATAAGGTGTTCCTTATCATCATCATCAAAAATCGTAACCTCCTTCTTCTTACAATAAATCATTGAATCATAGTCTGAAACCCAATCCATACCATGGATTATATCAAACTCAATCATAGGTATGATGATGAGATCAGCAGATAAAGAACATTTATATGCTCTAATGGGAATGGATTCACAAAATTTTGTTGCGATGATACTTCCCTTAAGAGTTTTAACTAAAAACTCCCTTGTTAAATGAAATTGTAAATATCTAAATTTCTTAGAAAACTGGGAAGATATGAAACAAAGCGATGATCCAGAATAAAATAATTTATTTTCTAAACATGGGGAAACCATTAAATTACATGCCACCACATCTTTCAGATCTTCTACGTCAGCAGTAGTGATAGAATAATCTTGGCGTTTATCTCTTGGACTTTTCTATGGTAAGTTTCCCTGACACTTAGGACATTCATTTGCATAATGTCCCATCTCCCTGTAATTATAGCATTGAACATCGGTAGCTTATTTCTTTCCCTTACAATCACAAGCTTGGTGTCCATTTTCACCACACATATAACAGACTCCCATTCTTTTTGAGCAAGTACCGGGGTGTTTCTTCCCACATTTACTGCATGATGGATATTCGAATTTTTCCTTCTTCCCCTTATTTTTATTTACAGAGTGATCAGAATATCTCTTATTCTATTGCTTTTCTTTAAAGTCATAAGACATAGAGAGTTTTTTTCTGTCTTGATAGCACGTGGGACAATATCTTCGTACAAAAATAAGGAATGTGAGACTAATTCATGACGGAGAAATGGTTTTAACCCATAAATGAAATGATCAATATTACATCATGGGTTACATATATAATCTGCATCATGCCTTGCTACCCTTGTAAAGATAGACTCATACTTTGTAACATTCTCGTCCTCCTTTTGTCCCAGACTCAGAAATTTCCTTTCCATATCCGCTCGATGGTCACAAGGAAAGTATTTTTCTAGGAAAATCTATTTGAACTCCCTCCATTCCATATATGATAATTCATCATCTTCCTTTGTGTTTTGAATCAATGACCACCATTTGTCAGCATCTCCAGTGAGGCGGTAAACTGCCATGATATCTTTTTACCTTTCATAACTCCCTAAGGAATTGAATATTTTCGCTATGGAATTTTTCAATTTCTCAGCTACTAAGGGATGTTTACTCCCATTTAATGTTTGTGGTTGTTTACTAATGAAGCAATCTAACATTGATCCTCCACGTTGTGGATCGGGGTGCTCTATACGGGTAAGGTTATTATTCATATCCGTAGTTAGTTTTCCCAGTATGGTGATTAGATGATCAGAACCAATTGCATCACTGTCTCCACTACAATTATCTTGAGATGGAGGGAAATCCCTACATGGAATGCGTTCATCGATACAGTTTCCATTTCTTCTACTAGGCTCCATTTATAAACAATGGCTTACACTATATTAGTTTATGAATCTTAATACATAAATCCAAAATTGTGAAACAATTAACATAAATTGAACCGTTTACGAATATAATCCATAATCATAAAAATTTTATCATTGAGGATGTATATACTCATGAAACCTTCTTAATGGTTCGTAAAGAAATTGATAATTATCCTAAGTATATCCCTCAGGAGTGTCGTAACCGAGAGTGTAGCAAGATCTGTTATCGTGCACCAGTTCCCATTTGAGTCTATCTCAAACCGGCGTTTTCGGGTTTTACCCCTAGGTACATCTGTGCTAGAACCACCTCTACATGCTCATATAAAGAAAAGGATATATTTTTCAGAAAACTCACAAAATCTCTACAATACCAAAATTTTTGGAAGTTCTTCTATACTAATCCTCAGATTCTATCTTAGGTCTATGTGCTCTAATCAGAGCTTATCTAAATCTAGCTTCCAAGGTTTATACTAAAATTCCTATGATAAAAACTTTAACACCCCAACCCTAGTTACCCATAGTTGGTTCATTATTACATAATTTTGGAATGATCACAAAAGATCATGTCTCGAAAGACCGATTAGTTTAGAAGCCTTTGAAACAATAGATACATTCATAACATTTACATTACATCATAAAGTGAAAACTACAACAACGTCTTGTCTCCATATCCCTTCATACTATCCCTGCAGGTCATTCATAAAATACATCTTCACATCCTGGGAAAAATAAAACATTAAAAAGGGTGATCTCAGATGCTTAGTAAGGATAACAATATAGCAGAAACTTTCATAACCAATAATAAACATTTAAGGCAATGTATAACTAACACAAAAGACTTTTAAACATGAATCTAAGAATAATATGGAAAATAAACAATGAAATAATTCCATTTATTATTCACATGGATATTCAACTAGTCGAATAATCACATGGAATATCAATAACCACTTTCATTATGAGGGAATGCATAATGCCAGACTATCATAACCACATATTCACGGCCTTATGCCAAGACTACAAATAATATTTTGTCAAGGCCATGTGCCAAGACACTATTTGGTCTCATGAGACCTACTGATTAATCGAGGAGTTGTAGTGGGCTCCATCCGTCACTAATTAAGTCAAATTCATTCCTCATATGAATAGGTTTAAACATAACTGAAACATTCATATTAAAACTAGCATATGAATTGTCAATACTTTGTCCATAAATCATGAATGGTATAAAAAATAACATATCCATAGTCAAAAACATCAGAAAACCTTCAATACAATATAGAAGTTTTGTATCATAATAAATCAACTAAAAAGAAACTTAAAATCCATCAAAGGATATTGACATAGATGAAATCAAAACTATTTGAGAGAGATATCTCTTTTATTGAAATCATTTAAAAGTCACATAATTATAGAACATTTACTTTGAAAATATACCTATTAGCTTCTAAGGGAAGCTTCGAAGATATTATAACATTCTAAAATAGTTTCACCCGCTGTATAAGTTAAAAAGATACATTCTAACCTTAATTCTGTCGAAAAGGTTCAAAAAGACCTTGTTTGGAAAATGATGGAAAGGTAACTTTGTAAAAATCTTTTAAATAGTCAAAAAAGGTTATTAATTAATTTAAACTTTAGTCTTTAAAATATTACGAATGATTTGAAATACCTTTTTAAGAAACATGGATGTGGATGATAAGGAGGTCCCAGTAGATAATTACGAATAAACAACATCATATAATGAAGAGATTATGAAATAATCCCTTACCTTGTACTTTTCCTTGGTCGAGGGTAGGTTAACCTCCTGTATAATAGTTAAATAATTTTTCATAAATTATACAATAATCTTACACATAAATATGATATCATATATGATCGCTTAATATTTATTTGTTAATAATATTTTAGTTTTATCGGCTTTTCGGGTGTTCACTTACTCATTTTCTTTTATATGTTTTGTTACATTAGTTGTGTTTGTTATCCATAGGTTGTATCATATTCATATAAAAAATTATATCAAGTCCTTAATCATTATTTTTAATCATAAAATGAGAATTATACTTGAATGGATACGATGGGGAACGAATCTCATCGCTTTCGTGGAGACGGTAGTCTGTAGGTATGCACGAGCGACAATATAATTGTTTTCATATAAAAATAATATACAATTGAATGTTATATCATATATACAGTATCATTATAATTTTATATTTATTATTTACATTAATTACACATCATTATCATACCCATCCAAATAATAATGTTTGAATAACAGTTACACCACGACGTGGAGACAGTAAGTCGTACGTACGCACGTGTGGTGATATGTCATTAAAAGGATGGATAGAATACTGAATATGGTTGTACCATAATTATAATAACATCACAGTATATAGAATATATTGGAGTTATTATTTTATAATGGAAATAACAAATAATGAAGAAGTTGAAGAAGAAAAGAACATGAAAGAGGCTGGTGGAAACATTACCTCTTCTTCAAGTTCTTCCTTTTAATTTGATAAAATGGGCTCCTTAGGTTTTAATTATCATCAAACTAAGGCCTCTAGGATGAAGTGAGAGACGTTAAGAAAATATTTGGCCCAGTTTTGGCCAATCCAAAAGGCTTTGAATCTGTAAATTAGTGAGAAGGTTGAGTTCCCTTTTATAAGAGGGGTGAGGGACACCTTAGGAAAAGCTAGAAATATTATTGTATAATAAATTCATATTTTGTTTATAATGGATTAAAAGTGGATTATTTAAAGTTTAAGGTGGTTATAGGTCTAAAAAAACTTAGTCAATAGGTTTTAGGCAGGTTTGAGTCACTATATTAAACTTATCATCTAGGTTGAACTCTTAGTTAATTAGTTTTACATTTACCATGCCTCTTGGTATTTATATATTATATAGTTAATAAACATAAAATATATATCATAGAGACCCCCAAGTGGTCCATTAATAAAACACTTATAATTATATCAGTCCTTTAGCCGAACCTTATATTTTATGGAATAGAATATAAATTAATAATATAATATTTGTTTTAAAAACTCGTTTATGTCAATTTTGACACAATTTAATAAATGATTTTTGTTAAAGTTCTAACAACTTTATTATTTCGAAAAAAATTAATTTAAGCAATGAAAACATGTCATATTAACCAATAGAATTTGTGGATGTCATAAAAACTTTCAAATTATATTTATTTTAACTTTTAAAATAATAATTATTTGATTCATTCATTAATTAGGAAAATACTACATCATTATTGTGTCATAAATAAAGCTTTTTATTAAATTTCTAAAAATTATAAATAAAATACCATTATTTAGGAAATCATTTTAGATATATAATTAATATTTATAGTCTAAAATATAACATATATAACCCTATGGAAAAAATGTTTTGCTAAAAAATATGTGCTTTTGTCATTTTTGTATTTACATTAACTTAATTAATATAAAGTTTCATTATCACTTACACGTGTATCAATGGGGTCCCAAAATCGACCCATAGATCCACATTGTCGGACATGTAATAACAAATAGGGGTAGAATAAGTTTTAGGGTAATTTATAATTATTATAATATTATTTGTTTACCATTATTCACCAGATTTACCCTTTAACCAAGGTAAATAAAATATTTACCGAAGTAATTATTCAAAATGTCTAAAAAAAAGATAACTATTTACACAATTTGGACCTCCTGATTATATATATGGTATCCATTTTTCTAAATTCAGAACACGTATGTGGTAGAAATTAATTTAATATTAATTCCCAATGTCAAAACAAAAAGCATGTTTTTAAGAAATAATAACTATCAAAAGATTGGCACTTGTTTATGTCCGGTTTAAATGTCAAATTACCTCCAATGAACAACGATGGATTAAATTGTAAAAAAAATAATTATAATCTAAAATAACTCGAATTTATAATTTATCACTATTATTTATTTTGATTAAAAAGTAGTTTTTAATTAAAATTTTGTAATTTTCACAATTCATCAAAATATGAAAGTTATCTGAAAAGTTCCAAAAATTCACCCTAAGATAATTTTGATATTCCAAATCCATAAATGAAGTCCATTTTGAAAGATAGAATCTATAAAATATCAAAAAGTGGGTATTACTATTTATAACGGCTAGTTTGATTGGTTATGGTGTGTGTTAGAACTCGAAGTTGCGTACAACACCCAATACTGTATTATTAAATGAGAAACGTACCGTGGAAGCTTGGGGTGTTACAATATATTTCTATGAATTACATTAAGTGAGTGATGTTATATTGGAACAGTCCCCTACTTCTTTATATGGCATTATCGGTGACCCAGGTTTCATAACATGTGGAGAGTCTCCATCCATATCCTCCTTTTATCCACACAACAAGTGTCATTGCATAGGAATATATCTATAATTACAAACACACACACTGGGGCATAGTTCACAAAAATAACATGTTTATATAAATGGTAAACACAATAAAGCAAAAAAAATTCATTCCTTATACTTTGCCACATGGTCAAAACAGAGCTGTTATTACTACCCCTTAACATCATACACTGAGGGTAAGGTTAAAAAGGGTAAACAAGTTATCATATCATTATTTAGATTTAGAAACACATTTATTCAACTTTTCTATCATTTCACCAATTTATATTTCATATTAAGTACTAGTTTTAATTAAATATCATATGTAAGGAAAAATAGTTCAATTTCAACAACTTTCTTAAAACCCATTTTCTCGTTCATGGATCAAATGATGCTTGTTACAAAATAATTAATAGTTCCTTGAATGATGAATTCATAGTAAAATATAACACCATACTAGGCCATGAGTGAAAATTCAGAAAAATTAAAAAAATATCTAGAATAATTATCACATCACACAACAAGTGCACCACCAAAGGTGGAATAATATAAAATTGTAACAACACACATCAATAACAAAAATCCAACATTGGGTACTTGGGTTTTCTATATTACATGGGTTTTAAACTCAGATACATGAGCTCTGGTACAAGGCCTATCTCTACATAATATATTTTTTTACCATTCCCAAATATTAATACAAAATAGAAGAAAAGAAAAAAATATGAAACCATTTGGTAACATCGTGAGCTGAGTTCCCCACAATGGTTCCCTTAGTGGGTCTTATATGTGACCTCAAGCATGCCTTATCATATTTAAGGGGATACTAACTAGTAGTGAGGGTATATTATAAATCATGGGGAAGGTATACCCTATTTTCTCTGATTAATACACCAATGGAAAATAAGCAATAATAACTGAATCACATATAAATAGAAACAGAACAACACTAATATCACAGGATAAATGAAAATGGAGATACAATATCAAAACTAAACTATAATTTTACCATGATAAAGTATGATCCATCTGTCAAAAATAAAAAAACACAGTAAGGCCACTAACACCCCCACGAAGGTGTCGAACCACATCTGGTTCCCTTGCATGTGCTTCATCTCGAAATCAGCTGTCTAACAGAAGTAATTTTTTCTTATCATATACTGCAAACATGAAATGTGTTTGAGTATCGATTGGTAAGACTATGTAGAGTATGAGTTTAACTCTAAATCTCCCCCACTAATAGTGTATAATGAAATATACATTCAAATAGAGTATGTTGATGTATATGACCTAAAATGTAAGAAATAAATGCACTGGTTTGCAATTATTAAATTATCCTTTATTTAACTACATAAACCCAGGGTTTCCAATGGACACCTGATCCACAATACCAACTGTAGACCATACTAGAAATTGAACCATTCAATCTTATCAATTAAGAATTCATTTATCAATAGGTCTTTCATTACCCCTTCCAAATCAATTCTTCATACAGATATTTGAAACCATAATCCAATGCCACTATTTTTGGCATGGATCACCATATCTATCACCCCATTAATATTTTTAGTGTTAGTCCTTATCTCAATCATTGTTGTTATTTGAAGCATGAATACATATCCCACAAAAAATGGGTGTTTGGAGCATCAGTCTATGTCCCATAAAATTTGAATCTATGTCGCATACCCAAGACTTTCATGGCCACCACCCCTTAGGTATTTGGATAATAATTCCATCTCCACCCCATTTTTTCAATCAATTACATATATCCCATGTTCCATTTATATCATAAGTACAAATGTTATCACATGTATCACATATATCACATCTATCACCTATCATGTTAATTAATTTAACAATTAATTAAATAAATAAACTTCTATTATTAATTGAACAATTGACTAATCAATAAAATCCATTCAATTAATTTATCAAATAATTTTTCACATCCATTCAATTTATTAACTCGCGAATTCAATAATGGTATAAATAAAAAACTAATTCCACAATTATTTCATCACATAAATCTCAATATTTAATACAAAAATTAATTAATCATCTATGATTCAATTAATTAATTCCCAAATTAATTAATCCCATTAAATCCATTTACTAATTAACAAAATAATTAATCAAATTAAAGCTATCAAATATTCCCATATTTAATACATCAATTAATTATTCATATTTTAAAATAATATTATTCCAATAATTAATGAAATAATTAACTATTATTAAATCACAATTCAAGAGTGAAAAATTTAACTGAAAGATTAATTATCCCCAATTTCATAATCAAATAATCTGATAATTAATTTGCCAATTAATTTTACAAATTCCTCAATTCTATTATTCAATAAAATCCTCAAATCCTAAATTCATTAATTGACCACATTAATTAAGTATATTTTTTAATTCCATTTTCTAAATGAACCATATAAATTCTAAAATCACATACTTGTACTTTTTTTAGACTATGGGATTTTAATAATAGACCACCTACCACAATTCATAGATGAAAAATTGTGCAATGGAAATCTTAAAAATTCAATGGAATAAGGGCGTAGACCGAGATCTAGATCTAAAACCTAAATCAATATCAAATAAATCAAGATCCCTATAATATATATCTAGGTCTATAATCCTAGATCTATATCCATAATACATGATCTATATCTATTTTATAATATGAATAACAACCACCAAAAGAAAGTGACAAGGATAGAAGGAATAATGGGAGACTAAGGGTGATAGTATTTTAATTGAGGGAGAGGTTTGGATCATAGATCTATCTTTAGAATCATGAAGAACAGAGGTCAAGATGGACTGGAATCCATCCAAAAGGATCTAAAATTTAGAGAAATTGTGTAGGTTTTAGTTTTTGTTGAATACGCTGTGTTTTTGGGGTTTGGGTGATTAAGAAAATAATTTTTGGGTTACATTAGAAGTCAAGAGTGGTGTGTGAGGCAGGGGCACATGGTTTTTCCATAAACATGCACCTGAACAGTTCACATATTTTGTAGGGGGGTCATGGTTACTCATAATAGGGAACGAGGTTTGAAAAACTATGTTCCAACTATGAAAATACCCACTATTTAGGATTGTACACTTTTCTATGATGGGTACACCGTTTTCTTTAAACATGGGCCAACCATGCCCAACCCTTTTCATTTCGATTTATCTAAAATAACTACACATAAACCCCTCAATGTAAGAACCAAATGAAAATTACTCAACATAATGAAAACGAGTATGTTTAAATGAGCACGAGAGAAATCCAAAAATGGTCGGGATGTTATATACATTGTATTATAATATCCAAATATAACATCTACCACAATTGTGAAGTACCCTTAGTAATTTATCTATATTATAAACTACATCAGTCTCCACATCAAATCCATATATCATTTTAACATTACAGAATGTTTGAAACACATCCCAGGAACAACTTCAAATTCATGGAAAAAATTCTCATAAAATAAAATCCAACATCCACATTCATAAATGAAACACTTATAATGAACATACACACCCATCTATCCTAAAACATTGATGGTTTGGTAGTTCAATTATTCACCTAGCCAACCATGTTCCCCACCATAAGATTCAGTTTAAAATCACCTATTCTGATACTCTAGTTCCTTTATTATTAGAATTTCATATAGTGACATTACTCTCACATTCCAATAATGTGATTAGTGAAGTCTCTAACTCACTAACCCTAAGAATCCATGATATCAGAAGTTAGATGCAAACACCCATCATCATTACAAAAAACAAACCAGAAGGGATATATAACCTCTATCCCTGAAGTAGCATGTTACAAAATGATTTTTTTCTAAAAAGTCCAATATTTGATTCTAAACCACACATATCATTTTAAAAATATAGGATTTAGGTTGTTCTAAATATACCACGCCCAATTCCACTAGAGGACACATGATAACCCGCTATATTATGACACATTTTGAAAACACTTATAATATCTATAGACATGTTTCCAAATTTCAAGGACCCGATGCACACACTCCAAAATCAATCCTACGATCACCTAAACATGCTGGTTTAATTATATAACCAACTCTCAATGAGGTCCATGGTTATATTCTCAACCATCAAAATCCATCATTGTGTCCTTCTACAAACCAAATCTAACAAATCCCAAAACCATAAGATCATCTTAAAATGATCTTCAACCCAAAAACAATATAAACAAGGAAACCTAATCAAAAATCCCATTACATGTAATTTATGAATTCCTTTTAAGGATCTAAATTCTCTAGGTCCCCCAACCCAATGGATAGTCTCTTGAGAAAGATGATGCACTGATAGAAGTTTTAATCCTTATACAGAAAATGAAATTCTCTTATATGGGTGTCCTTATCATCACTCAAGGAACTAATTACATGGATTCCATCTACTATTTCCATCCATTGTTTAATATAATTAATGGACATGGACATCGCACTAAAACCAAATCACCACAAAGGACACATCTTTCACTACTCATTTATATAATAAAACAAATTTAATCCCTGAAACCCACTAAAAACGAATTAATGAATTT
The DNA here is from genome assembly GCA_963277665.1 of Viscum album. Classification (NCBI taxonomy): domain Eukaryota; kingdom Viridiplantae; phylum Streptophyta; class Magnoliopsida; order Santalales; family Viscaceae; genus Viscum; species Viscum album. Next base: position 749,599,565 of record OY728166.1, on the reverse strand, counting down.
GGATTTACACCCAAACATTGGGTGGTTCACTCACCAAAAATCATCAGTAGATAAACTAATTCTATATTGAACATGATAGGTGTAACTATAACACATGTTTGAGAGATATTATGAGCCACACTCACACATATCAAAACCCTAGGATGAATTTCCTAAAATAATCACTAATTCAGTAGTCACCACATCCCATGACAAAAATTCTAATCAAAACTATTAGATTACCATGAATACGAATAATGTATTTATAAACCCACTATTAACATTACAATAAAACTATCACATCTCATAATATGCTTAAAGATGTGAATGACTTTCCACATTACCATTCATAACATATTTCACCAATCCCAACCCCAAAAAACATAAATAGTTCCCAATAATCACCACATAAATCTAAAAATAATAATGAACAATCAATTACATACCATCCAATCATATCACCTAGTGAAACCACACCCAACAAAATTTACATACCATCATTTTTTCCCTATAACCTAGGGGTCACACACATTCCCATTAATGATTTTCGAACACAAATTAATATCCCTTATGTCATAAATTATGAAAAAATATTCTAAAATTATCACTCATTCATATATCCAAAAATAATTCACAAAAATACCACCCATCACCCATGAATTAATTTGAAATATATTTTATAACATCCATGAATCTCTACCATAGTGCATTGGAAATATATTAGGCTAGGCATCACATGCATACTTCCATTGGATCATTCTTAAACATTATGAACATCGACACTCAGGTAATCCTAAACCAATAAAGAAAAGGTAACACATATACCATTCTAAAACTAATCTAAATATATCTTAGACCATAGGGATCCTCACACCTCAGACTACATGAACCCATTAAAACTATCATTCCTAACTCAATCATACTCAATGAATATCCCAACTAAATCTACAATAATTCAGTCACTTATAATGATTCATTTCAATCCCAGAACATTTTCAAACACCTAATCAGTCATATACCATCCCATATTGGAACAAAACTAAGTACAAAATTAGAAATACAACAGAAGTTAACTTGATTGGAATTTGAATTATCCTACATTCCAAGAATTGAATTTAGGCTAAGGGTACTAGGAAACCAATCATACCTCCTCAAATACCAAATTCACTAAAATATTCGAAGCCAAAATAATAATATCACTTCCCTTGAATGAATAATTCATGTCATTGATTATACCTAGTAACCACAAATCTAATCCATCCATAATAATTTGTTAACCCCACTCGCATGTCATCATCATGAATTATTAAGAAATAGTTTACAATGAAGTAGGATTATTTTTAATGTTCACTCTGTCTTTACACCATTATCATGAACAAGAAACCTCAAGACATATCCCTTAGTAAACATCCTAAAATACCCGAAAAGATCAAAAAACTACTAACATGACAAAACAAACAATAGGCTCAATAATCTCCCAGGAAAAACATAATGACATGCATAGAAAATATGTATTATAACCCAATATCAATATAGGTACCTACATATCCATAACAAGGGAAAGATAAATTAAAAATAGTAATAGATATGGTTTTATTCCAATCCCTTCTTCCTACTCATACCCACAATAAAATCTTCCTGATGGTTTTAAATTTTTACCATTCATTTTGGTGTTTGAACATTCCACGGTTTTTACATTTTTCTATAGTTTTGGTTAAATGATCAATGAGGTAAATCACCTGATAAGTTTCTTAGTACAATTTTTTTTAATAAAACCCTCATTTAATTTATCTTCGTCTCATATTTAGAAAATTTTTGTTATTATATATTTTATGTTCCCAAAAAATTCATATTCTTACCCAATGGGGCCATTATATGATGTAAAAATCACAATTTATAGTGGGAAATATTATTTATATTGTGAATTTAAAACAATTTAACATACACTAATTTTATTAAAACCGTGAAACCATAAAAAATAACTTCAAAGGATTCTCATTTTAAACATTTTAATTTTCATGAAATTTCCACAATTTAATAAATCATCATTTATTAGAGATCATGAACTTTGTCTGGTTAGGTAATATATAATTAAAAAATATATAGGGAAAACATTACAAGTTTCTTACTCCCATTCTATTGAAACAAATCTATCACATAACATCCCATTTTTATATTCCAATAATTTACAATGAGTCACTCATGGAGATGGATAAGTAGTACTTCAATATAAAAATATATATAAACCCTAAAAATATATATAGATACTTTATATAGATTAATCGTCTCTCATATATAAAACTATTGGTAGATATAAATCACTAGAAGATATAATTCATATAAAATAAATGAAACCATTGGATATGAAAAAACAATAATTTTTTAAACCATAATAAATATACATGTCACACATTATTATTATGATGTGTGAACATATACACCTTTTAATACCATACTGAATAGGGAAAAAATCACACGAATCAAAAATATCACACCCAATTTCACCACCCAATGTGATAAATTAGTAAACTGAAAATTATTTATTTATGAACCATGATTCCCTCCCTATAAACCCACATTTTCACCCATAAGTAGGTTTATGGAACCATGGTACAATCTTATATCAATGCCAGACACTTCCTAGATTCCAATATACAATAAAAAAATTATAAGAAAAAGGAAAACAATACTCTAATCGTAACACCCAAATATATTTTTGAAATATATTTCTAAATAATTTTTTTTCATTGATAGCATGTATTTCATGGAAAATAATATTTAGATAAAATGTGGAATATTATTAAAATATGATATGTACTATATAAAATTTATTTTCAATTGAAAATAATGATTAAAAATAACTAATTTTGGAATTAAAGTTATGGTTTAACTCAATACGAATTTATTATTTAGGGATTACAAAATAATAACACAATCTTTAGAAAAATATTTTTATTTTTAAAAAAAATATTAAAAAATGGTTTTTTTTATGAGTGAAAAATAATTTCTAGATTTTATAAAAATAAATATTTAATAATAATGTTTTCTAATCTTTCAGTGGGGTATATTTGCCTCATTTTTATCCTATTTTGGTATAACATTTGTTCCCCTGCATTCCTTCTTTCCAATGATAGGAAACATTCATCACATTCTCGGAGATGTTTTCCACTTGATCGAAACAGGATGATGGAATGTTAGTTACTCCTTTTTTAGATTCCTCCTTGGAACTTTTTGTCAAATCTATGTCTCCCTCAATGATTTAAATGAGTTCGTGAAAACAATTCTCATTGAAATATTTTTGTGGATAATGGTAATTTATGATTCCTCTATTAGGAAATTGGAATTGAACATTACAAGGAATCAAACTTCAGTTAAGGGAGTAGTGGTATTGGGAATCATTGGAATGTCTAGATGTTGGATCATTGGTCACCATTATTTTTTCCATGGGTGGACTTCTTAGTGACATGTAACCTAAGACATCTAACATCGATCATTGGGTATCTTTTTCTAGAGGCATGTATTCCGATGTTTTCCTTAGGCATCCCATGTTTAACTGGAGACAAGGTATGATTTTAACATCTTATGGAGATAGAGTGGGTACTAACTAGAACATCCCATTGAGACGGATCAAAAATGTGGATCCCAAGAATTGAATACCCATGAGGTTCATCAGATGGGATAGTTAGAATGCCTACAGAATCAGACTCTTGATGTTGTGCCTCATAAAAACAAGGTGTCACACTGTATAAACTAATATGGACCCTAATAAGGGCGGATCGCAGAGGTGCATCCAAGTGTGTGGGAACCAAGGTTTACCATTGTTTTGGATTGATCCTCTAGGAGGAATCATATGGTCCCTCATGAGAATACAAGGATCAGAACTCACATAGTTCGAGAGGGTATGGTGTGGTTATTACACATGGTTAGCTTCATGGGTTCTACTAAGAGAAATGATGATGTATATGAGACTTACATGTAGGAATAGACCATATAGGTGGCATGTTTTTACTGAGATGTAGTGGCTTAGGTAAAACCCATATGGATGTGGATGAAGGGTTAAGACGGAATAGACAGAATGGATGGATTATTATGGCGGTGGAAATGACCCTCAGGGAAGTTTACAAAAGATAACAGTTGGTTGGGAGTCAAATTCCACAATTTTCTGAATGGGGACATTGGGTGTTTCACTATGAATTCTACCCATAGAGACTCAAAGAATATGCTACCTCTATGATGGGGAACCATCCTCTCGAGACATAATAACTTGAGGGAATGACCAGGTTGGGGACGGTTGGTGGGAGGTTGGTGAGATTAGAGGGGAATTACACTAGTATAGATTTACCATATTTTACCATGGCTAGGATTTAACATCATTGAGGATTCATAGGTACCCTATTTAGAAGACAGGGAGAAAAACCCACATAGTTCGGAGAGTATGGGGATTGTGCATGGTTAGTGGCCCATGAAGGTGGAATTTGGGGCTTACTCTAGGAGGGATTTATGGTGGATGAGGGTGTTAGGGTTACTATGAACCTATAACCCTACCTGATTAATTATCATCATGAGAAACAAGAGGAAGTTGTAGACCAGACGATCGCGTCATGAATGATTTGTCATGGATATATTTTGTGGGGATTTCAGGAAGAACCTTCTTGAGGCAGATCTAATTCCATGAGGATGATCTAATTTCATGAGAGGAATATTTCACCCTGATATCGATAGTGTCTATGGAAAATTCTAGAGCCTTGGCACCCCATGTGCATTACACAGGGTGAGACTATAGTTTAACATCGTGTGCTAACAATGAAGTGGCTAGGAATTTTTATTTCATGTAGCATGAATGAGGATGTCTCACATTTCAATCCTATGAATTACATAACTGACAGTCACCAACCATTGGGGAAGGCAAGGAATTGTGAATTTTTGAAGGGATTGGTGTGTTGGAGTGGTATATAGTGGGGTCCATGTTATCATGGTTGTTCTAAAAAGAAAAACCCATTAACATACCAATTCAGAAAACAATGAGGTTGAGAATCACAACAAGGGACACTGAATAAGGGACCATAAAATCACTATGCAGACTCCTAGATTAATGGACAATAGATATGTACACAATATGTGAAGGTTCATAACAAAATGGGGTCACATATGGTGCATTAAGGTAAAGTAAACCTATGGAGTATGATAATAGAGGTGTGTAGTATATTGGATGATTGCAAGAAAAAGAGAGGGTGTTGAGCAGATGATGGGCATGCAAGTGCAAGTGTCACTTGCAATCATGGCCATTTTCGTGCACTTTCTGAAGGGTGATATGAAATGGGTGATGGTCATGAAATTGTGGGACCACAAAAGGGCAACCCATATGGGACCTATCACGTAAGATTCTATACCTGGACGGGTCCATGGTAGCTCATTGTAATAGAAGAGGTAGTCTTTCTGGTAAAAAAGAAACCATTTGACATCTGAATCCTTACACAAAATAATGGTTCCTCCCTTATATATATAGTAAAAATCCATGGTAGTGGTGAATAAGATTTTTGTGTAGAATAGGTTGTTAGACATCGCATTGGGTGCATATAAAACATATGTGTGGCCATCCTTTTACGCAGTGCTCATTCAACATTCACATACCATCCATAAAAATTCTCATATTTCTGGGGTACATGACTATTGATCATGGACCATCAATTTTACACATATCCATTTTATCTTTCATGTGACTCCCTTTACCTTCTCGGAATGTTTTGTTGAGTCAAATGGTGTCTTCAGTTTTCTTATAGATGACCATTTTACGCGACAAATGGAATTTAGCACTAACAAATGCCCCAATGAATCAAAGATGAAATGGTACCAGAAGGTTGGGTTCCTAGGGAAATGATGAAATGAATGGTGAACATGTCTATTTGGGTGAAAATTTGAATAATGATTCATAAGGCGCCTTTAAAGTGCATAGAAGACTTAGACAATGCATATAAATTTTGGTGGGGCTATATGCATAGTAACTTGACATTTCATATAACATGTAATTTTGACCTTAGGAATGTATGTTTATGAGTCATGAATGAAAAAAAAAATTTCACTATCATACTCTTATATGTAGTATTATTAGGCACTTCTTACATCAGCTGAACTTATTGAACTTTTCTGTGAACGCCTTCCATTCTTATAAACAGGAGATCCATTTGTGTAAAAAACCCCTAATAGTATGTGCTCTATCATTAGTGTTCTATAACAAAAAAAATGGCCAACTAACAATATAATTCTGAGAGGGAAGCTTTCATTGCAACATGGAGATTATAGATGACCGAGAACCCTAAAATTCATCACAATAGAAGGGTCCTATTAGGAAAAAAAAGATGCTCTTAGGCATGCTGATGTAACTTCAGAAGGATTATCTCCTAAGTGATAGTCTCCCACTATGGAACTTTGAGATATTGGATGAGGTAGCATCCCTGGATTTGAAACTGGTTCACCATAGTCATGTTTCATGCCTGATGATGGCCTCTAGTGGAAAAACAACAATGTAAATTGAGATACTTATAGGGAGATTCTAGATATGGGCACCTATATTCTAAATCAAAATACTAGGATGATCATGGTAGAAAAGATGATGCCTAAGGAGTACCCAACCCACAATGCAACACCCTTTAAATGATATATAATGGATGAAGGTGTTGGCTGGCAGCATGAATTAGACCTATGGTTTAGGTGTAACTTCACGAGTGAATGGGAATGGGTATATTGGGTATACTAGAATTTTAACGAGGTTAGAGAAGATCTATGTAACATCATTCTATATGAGTCTGCATGGATATCACAATTTGACTTCTACCATCAGCAAGAGCTAGTGCTAGAGTTGTGCATATGGGGGGCCCCTAAAACAAAAACATTGCACCTCCACCATGGGGAGGCAAGAGTATGTCTGTGGGACATTCACTGTATCAGAGGCATTCCCATGTAGGTTCATTGGTACAATGGATTCATGAAAATAGAGAAGGTTTAGGTGGATACAGCATGAACCCCCATAATGGCATGGCATCTCATGGATGTGGAAAAAGAGAGGCTATGAATCAAATACATCTAGAAGGAAAACCAATTCATTGAATGGTTTACCCAATTCTTCAAGAAGGATAGGACGGTAAGGATGACATGTTGAGGGAACCAGTGCCTGAATTCATCATAGAGGGGTAAGGTAGGATCCTAATGGGTGATCCTAGAGGTAGGAGAATATCAATCAAAAGGGAACAACATGGATGAGTAATCGGACCCACAACTGTTCTACATTCCCTAACTTGTTTCCCTCATTAGATGGTGGTTATTTCCAGTGTGGGATACAAGTATGGGGGTCCTCCATGGAACCTTGGTGGTGGAGGGGATCTTGTTAGCTCTCAATAAGGTTTATATGGGAGTACCTATCTTGGAAATAACTTATTGTATTATGGGATGATTCTTAATTGGATGCATGCGAAGTAAAATCTCTAGGCCACTCCAAATCCAGCATGGATGGATTACAACTCAATTTGGTGGATACAATTTCCAAAACTCCATCCATCACCTAGGAAATGGTGAAAAAATATATATTCTAAAAATTTTTGGGATATGGACACTAATGCCCAATGATGCAGGGTTCATGTTTGGGATCATTAATCATGAAAATTTCAACTTCATCCCATTTCGCACTGCATCCTTTTAGATAGTGGATGACCTTTGAGGGTCACCCGAATAAAGAGAATACTTGGAGAACATCATGAAAGGTGTGCTAGTGGATAAGATTTGTGGAAAGATACATTGAAAACTATATGTTACATCCCACTTTTCTAGACTATTTTAAATCCTTCATCAATTGTCGAAGAAGATGTATATAGTGGTTTATGAAGAGAATCCCCAATGTATCCTTGGACAACTGTGGTGCATGATAATGACTAATCGATTTCTAGAAACATTCACACTGCCACCTACAATTGACGATTATTTCCTATCAATAGAATATTCTATGAACTATTTCATGGAATACCTTGAGTAAATTTTTTGATGGTGCATTCTATAGATCGAGGTAACAAGTATAGGGTCAAAGTAGTGATGAAAGAGATGGTCTACCACTCTGGTGGAAATATAAGTTGAAATATAGAAATATTAAAGGCATAGGAATGAACTTCGGTGATGTCAAAGTGTGTGGCTACACCTCCACCTTCTGAGGATGGGTATTCTCGAAAGTGACCTCCTGGGACATCAAAAGAATACCCTAGAAAGAAGACACAATTTCACTTACAAATGATTGTCGATGCTATTTTCCCAACTCTTTGGTATACATAAAGGAAACTATGATAATTGTTATCAAATGAAGAACTATGGAAGATACATACGTGCACTCATCTTGAACATTCAGAAATCAGGTGCAACCAGGTTGTGGACAGGGTGGTGATTTAGAGGTGAAATGTTTACTTGATGGTCATAGATTATTGTGCATGACAATGGGGATAAATCAAAGATACAATTATCCTAATGGAGGGGATTCTTGGTTAAGGGAATTATATGAAAGAGATTTCACCCAAGTATGACATCAGTGATGGATAAGATGAAGAAGAAGAAGAAGAATGAAGAATAGAGGCTATGGAAGAAGAAGAAGAGGCCGAATATGGAGATCCCGATGGTGGGTAACCCTTGAGATTAATTGCCCATCAAGTGAGACATCAAGATAGTGGTGATATTTTGGTCTCAAACAAAGTAAATTTTCAACATCTCATAGTAAGTCATAACTTTTATCTCAAATCGGCACATCCATTTTTATGTCTTAGATCCACTAACTAAAAATTTTCCTACACAGGAGCACATAATTGTTGATCATGTATCTTACAATGAAGGGGGTTATAATGTACCAATAGAAATGGAGGGACATTCCACTAGGACTACATTCGATGCTGTGCCAGGAATAGAGTCAGTTGTGGCAGAGACAGCTAGTTGTAGGCCAATAGAGGGGGGAAAGGAAACAAAAATGGAATCCTAGGATGCCCCCATTTTCCTTGGGTAGAGACTTTCAATTATCAAATTAACAAGTTATGATGTTTCCTAAGTGGTTGATGTTACTATTGTGACTCAGGAACTTTATCTAGTGGTTCTCATATCTCGTACATATCTTCCATTATATAAGCATGTCTATTATTTTAGGATCAAGATGACTGAGGGATATTTTTTATTTTGTGATCATAAGACTGCAATATTCTCTAAATGATAAGTCTGGGACATCTATTGGAACTATTATGATGACTTCACCACTCCATGATGACCAAGTCATTCAATCGGATATAGCCTTGGAAAAATGTTGTTGCTACAGACGTTGTCACTGACAGGGAAGAGCATGATGATGGCAGAGATTAGTTCACTGAATAATAAGTGAGTGATGATGTTATTCCCCATGTCATAGAGCCTATTCCATAATAGAGTATTCCAAAGGAAGGCCCTACTGCTGGACATTTGGAATTCTTCCCAGAATATGAACATGCAGATCCTGAAGAACTCGATCACTCAAATCCTGATCTGGAGGAAGAAAGTGTCATGACAAAACCCAGGGAATGGAGTTGAATCCATAGTTTACTCGTCACCCCATACATGAAATGGGTTAATATAATGGGTTCAAATATCTTCTATCTGTTATTATTATGAGTATGAGGGATGGAAAATTGAAATCAGAATGCATCTGTACGTAACAATCATACTGAGAAAATGCAGGAAAGCAGTAAATATTTGGATTTTTCCAGGTTCAATGAGAAATTTAACAACATCCAAAACTATAGAAGGCCAGAAAGATATCCATCACCTATAAAATCATACTAATGAGCACTCCTACATTTTCACTAATCAATTATAAGTCATCATACAATTTATGTCAGGCTGGAGGAGGCCCAAGAGTAGCTGAAATAAGGAAGCTCTAACGAGGATGATCTCCATGCTGAACATGATTAGGTGCAAACCATGGATAAGGAAATTTTTACTATGGTATTTAAGGAAGATAGGGATATTAGGTTGTAAGATAAGACTCTAGAGTCCATGTGTTATAAGGTTTTAGAGATAGATCATTCCATTGAGGGAGAATATCCATAAGGGATATGTTTTTTCAAACATATGAAATGTGATTGATTTTTTTCTTGTCCACATTAAACTATGTGCATGAAAAAATTCATTCGTTTCATTATTATTGCATCTTAATAATATTTAAAAGACAACTAATGATCAATCACTATGATCACAAGGTTTGTGAATGGTGTGAGAAATAATGGAAGACCATATAAATTTTTACTTTCAATGAGAGTGTCCAATATTCATCAAAGACCCGGGGTCCATTGTTTTTTACTAACCACTAAGATCAAATGTGCTAAGAGGGTATATTGTTAGAGAATAGGATTCCCTGAATATAAAAATTTCTTTTCCCACTGTGGTATAGTGCACCAATGGGAAAAAACTAGTAGATTTTCAATTTATCCTAACAAAGGTGAATGAAAAGTGTGAATCACAACACCAATAATTTGGAACACAATTAAAATGGAAGCACTTTACAGGATAACTATTGACCATGTTCTAAACAGAGTATCAATATTTTTTATCTAGAAATAGGAACAAAAAAGAGGTTCGATGGGTGACCATGATCAAATCATGGGACCTATCTCAAATTATCATCCAATGTCATCTATATAATCAGTGAAAAATTGTAGGAGAGCCTTATCCAGACACCATTTCATTAGGTGGTCCCTTAAGATGTGAAAGATGATGAGGATCTAAATAATGAGGCTTACAAAGAATGGTTGTGGAGAGATGGAATGTTAAAATGGATTCCCAAACTCTTGAGGTTATACAAAAATGGACTAGAACACATTGGTGTGATTGTACTTGATTGAAAAATAAAGAACACATATATTTTTAGGGAGCATATTCTTAGACACCTAGTGACATATGAAGATGTGAATGATGTAGTAGATGATCAGAACCAAGGGGAAATTCCTCTCAGGTGATTGACTAGTATTATATATTAGTTTATGTCAATAAATTTAAGAATATGAAGATTTAGTTTTACATCATACGATGAGGATAATGCATGATGTATTTAAACATCGTGTGATTATGATGCGCCCCATAGTTTAACTTCATGTGATTGGGATGTTGTGTATAGTTTAATGTCATACTACCTAGACCCCAAATAAGATTTTATAGACATGTTGCATAGTCTATGAAAATTTACAAAGTATATGTTTTCTAGAGAGGGTACAAAATAGATGTGAATGAGCCTAAAGAGTCCCACAAACCACAAAAAATATAATAAAATAGACATGAAGAATGTTTCCCAAATGTCGGTATCTATAGAGAAGTTGAGTGGAATAATTGACACACCATGCATTACATATGGGGATATTTGTTTAATTTAATATATATTGGACCCATTAGATAATGTAAAAATTGACCACATTGATACACTCCTTACCAGAACTCTTAAGAACAGATGGGAAATGGTTTGTGTGGGAAATAAGGAATATCAAGGAGGTCTATATAACATGTGTGAGTGTACATTATGGGTGACATCTAGGATTAAATACCACCACAATTCAAGGATGTAAAGAAGAAGCATGTTGAGACTCACAAGGTCTGGATAAAATAGAAACATGTTAAAACATGATAATCTTTTTACCATGTTCTAAACATAGGGATTGTAACCATACCAGCTGAGGATGGGGAGAAGAAATGTTAAATTGACTATAGACCAAAATATAAATAGAGGATTCATCATTTTATACTATATATCCATTTGTTAATTGGCCCAATATGGGAGGTGAGATGATGTGTCATGATACGATCATAATTAGAGGGTCCTTCTTGATATAAAGGATAATGTAAACCCAAACTAAGGAGGACACAAAGTGTCGAAAGGACATGTCATTATGTGGGATTCCATATCAGTTTTATAAATATTTTTTGTCCATATTGTTTCGACCATACGGGATATGTTCTATCTTATTGTATTAAGAAATAATATAGGGGGGAAATACAATGTGAATGATAACCATGGAGTCCCAGGTGTTTCACACACACCTTTAGATGAATGAAAAAAATGTTTAATGTCATAATTATTATACCATAACTGAGGAAAAAGATTTAAAAAGAATAATTAACCTATGGATAGGATTGAAGATAAACTATCCAATTGTCTCTAAATATACCACGAGGATGGGAATAAATCCATACCTATTTATAAAACAGAGTTTCATAGGATACCAATACTAGTAGGGGAAATCCTTTCTAGCGAGGAAGTTGAGACATCACATAATTATCATGGGGAATCCTGAACTAGTATCGGTTGGAATAATTGTTTAATGTGATTCATTGAGGAAATTAACTCTTAGTTAGTGGTAAAAAAGGATGGACCATAATGAAGGATATCCCAGAGGAATAATCCTAATGTGGGGTAATAACAAACCCAGTGTGAATGAGGACCAAGGAGGCCCTCACACACCGCATATGAATTCTTGAGGAAGCTCACGTGTAGTTTAATGTCATGTTTCATGGAATATGATAAGGATAGAGGGGACCTAGATACAACAATGATATGGATGGTCTTATAGAAAAATAATATGAGTGTAATTATATATCCCATGAGGATGGAAATCAAGCTACCCATAGTTATTGAATTTCAAGTAGTTTAAATTTGTACTATATGGACATAGGTTTCCCAAATTAGAGAACCTAAAATAATGTAGATAGACCAAGAATTGATGATTTTTGGAATCACTATATATCCCATGAGGATGTTAATAAATCCCCATATAGATCATGATGGGAAATATACCTATGAATGTGTGACCCATACACCGAGGGGGAGGGAATTATATAATTTCCTTTTTTCATTTTTTAGTGGCTAAACTAGGATAGAAAACATGGCCATGGATACATATCCAATGTCGATAGGAATATATCCATACATAGATATTTATAGATGTAACAATGTATGACGAATTCCATAGGTGATGTCGTCAAAGGAGAGAATACCACAATGTTGTACTATTTTTCATCATGCATACAGGATGATGGTGTTGTAGTTTAAGGTCATGTGATAGGACCAATACATGTTGGTTATCATCATTCTAGGAGGACACTGGTTGGTATTCATTTTATTACAATGTGGTTAGGAAACTTAAGGGGGAGTTATATTATATAGGGTATTCTAATGGTGTGAAATAATAACCCATCATGTATGAGGACCCAAGATGGCACGTCTCACACCACACACTCCAATGAGAAAAGTCAGGCCGGTGGTCTAAAATATTGAATTTATAGCTAGCCCAAAAGATAAAAAATATGTATATTCCTACATATACCATAATCTTGAGAATCAAGAAACACATTATTCTTGAAACACAACATGGTGGATGATTGATTTCGGATGTAATGTCCTCTCCAGTGAGGACACCACAATGGTGTTGTACAGTTTAATTTTATTACAGCTTGGACCACACAACCCATTGTTAAAGTTTCCATAATCCAGACCATAAGGGATGGTATTATCTATTTTACATGTGTAGCGTGGAGGGGTGAAAAAAAACATGATTTGAATGGACTAGGGATCCTGATGTCAAAAAACACATTCCGAAAAGAACTTAAATATAGTTTAAAGTGATGATGCTTTGACTATAAGGGAGGTGGTATCCAAAAGTAGGGACATGTATAGCAGGACAAGAATAACCTAACATGAATGAGGTCCAAGGAGGACTGCACCACATGAAAAATATTCTAGGAAACCAAATATTGTTCAAATACATAAGGAATAGAATTGGTCTCCCAGTTTATCTGTGTATGCTCCATACGTATGGTTCTTATTTTAGGTTCATATAATATAAACATTGGTGTATTCTTCTAAAGAAGATATTCATAGCTTGGTGAGGTGATGAAACCAATGTGAATAAGGACCACGAAGTCAAATATACACACCATATTTTCTTAAGGATATTTTCATTGATTTTAGAGTTATGATACTTGGACTATTTGGGCTACAAATAGTTTAAAGTCATAATTCATGGACCTTCTATAAATAGTTTAAGATCATGATTCCTAGACCATAGGCTATTAGTATCAGGTTATAGAGATTGTATCATGAAAAAAGGAGTTCATGTAGATATGTGTTGCATGGTGGTATGGAAAACCCAACATGAATGAGGACCTAGGAGGCATCAACACTGTAATGACCCAAACACTCATTAAAAAAAATTCCTCTTGATATTATTTAATGCCTTATTATGTAAAATGGTTGTATAATACTTATTCACTTAATTTTTTTGTTTTCAGATTTTAAAATACCATTATGAATTGTTATAGTTGTTAATATAGTCATTAAATAGTGATCACATGATTAGTATAAATATAGGGCTTCGACAAATCCAATTTACTCAGACAATGGAAGATATGGCCTCATCCAGTAGAATTGCTCTATACAAAGCTTGTTTTTCATAGCTCAGAAAGGAGGTAGCATCACTAGGCTTTGATTTTGACCAATCCCAAGCTGATCTTAAACACATTAATCTTCAATGAAACTTCCTACGTGATAAGTGGAAGTTAATAGACATTACCACCCGAGTGATGTTATCTGAACCACCCCAAGAGTTTGTCACCATCACACACCTTACCATTAGGTCATAAGAGGGTGTTATAAGGGTTTATGTAACAAGACCCTAGAACTATTATTATGTGCATTATTTTTGTATAATGAATATGAATTCATTTTTTTATTGCTACTTTTTAAATGGTTTTAAAATCACAAATAGTGTTTTAGTTAATATTCAATTAAGAAATCTATTTTGATGAATTAATGGGTTTTTTATTTAAATAATATTTTAATAAAATATTGTTAAGAAATTAAGTTTTATTATATATAGATGATAATATAATTTTTTATGAAAAAATTTAAATTTTTTTTATGTTTTGAAAGCTACTTTTGTCAAAACCGGTGAATTTTTTATAAAGGAACTTTTTTATTTGAAAATTTAAAATTCACATATCTATAAAATTATTTAGATAAACATAATAAATTTTTTGGATTCAGGATTTTCAAATTATCTAATGATGCAATTTTCATAATTTTTTGAGATAATCAAAATTTTGGGTAAATATTAAATAAAAGTAAATATTATAATTTATTTTATGACATCGTAATGACCAAATAGTGGTGTAATAAAATACTATAAAATGGGATGTACGTCAAATATTTGTTTTAGCTTTAAAATAATGTCATTTTAGATTTTTTGATAAATTTTATTGTGCCTTAGTGGACCCTCCATGACTTATAAAATATTTTAACAATTAAAAATGATTTCCTTGAGGGTGTGACTCACCTCCACATAAGAATGAAAAATATATAAGAAAGATAGGTCATTTTCCTTATAAAATAATGTTTCCCACTTCCATTTATCAAAAATCATTGGCAAAAACCCTGGGCTGGTTTCTGGTTTTGATTAGTTTAATTTTTAGTGTCCAAAACCTATATAATAAATAATTCCATCTTCACTCCTATATAAACCCACTAATCCTCCCATTAATTTTCACTCAAATTTTTTTTAGCTCTACCAAACCCTTACCTCCCCTCTCTGTAATCCTCCCAAGGCACCACAATCTCCCTAGAATATTTTATCAAGCCTCTACCATTCTTTTGGGTCCAAACATCCAAGTTAAGGATTTATTCTTTTATCATTTTTTTCTCAAATTTATTTATGTTGTTATACCATTTTATTTTAAATTAATAAAGTTAGAGTATTATTTAAAACCCCCCATACATCCGTACTTATTTTTCAATGACTAAATACCTATTTCTCTCTAATTAATACCTCCGATGTACACCCATTACCATGCCAAAATTCCGTAAGTAACTTCTCTCCCCTCATTTACATTCAAGCAAATATTTTATATTTTGCATCTAAATTACATTATATATGTTCTGATATAATATTACATGACCCCCTTACTATCCATTACTTGTAATTATGATTAGAGACATCATTATCTCTAATCATCCCATTTTATGATTTCAATTTGACGTCGTTATGCTACCGAAGTAACACTAAAATTTAAGTGCCAAAATCATCGTGTAGGTGAGTACAATACCCATATCTCTATCAAGGGTATTCAGAATTATGATCATGTACATGTTGATTTGGGACACACAATTATATATTTCACATCTCTTATTCGTGTAATATATTATTATTCTTAATGAATCGATGTTGTATGATCTATGTAGCACACCTTTGCATGAAAAGAAATGATTAAGAAGGGTACACGCTGATAGCGCTCCAAGGGATAAGGTAAAGATTAGTATCATGATACATCAATTGCAATGAGGGTTTAATCATTATAATTCATGTTCAATTAGAGATTACTCATGATCCAAGTGAAATGGGCCTTGGATCAAGCTAACATCAGGTTAAATGTTGTTGCCACATTTCCATGTTATGATAATCATGTTATATCATGACTTTATGTTCATGTTTTTCTTGTGCTCCCTTGATATTCCTATTGAATAACATGTACTATATTAACCTTTTATTGCATTTTTTGAATCCTTATTGGGATTTATTGCTCAGAATATCCTTATTCAATTACTTAGGTTATCCCATTCAATGCTATGTATGAAGGAATGTTGTGGTCATGTTAAAGAAGTTTAAAATAATGTTTTTTTATTATTTTAGTAGTTCTGTAATATTATTAATTTCCCAAGACACAGGGCCAATCAATATTCATAGTTTTATCATGTGTAAGTTTATGTACTAAATCATGTTTATGTGTGTAATAAAGAGAAAGGTTGTTATTTATGGTATCAAATGATTGGTATAGTTTTTTTTGGGATTAGGATTATAAAACTATTTTAAAAGCCAAAGTGAAAATACTAATCATAATAAAAATATCCCTAAATTTTGGTGATTATATTGTAAGTGGTTTATCATGAAAATAAATCCTTTTCTAGATGCTAACAAGTAGAGTCGGCCCTAGTATAGATATATCATGGGGTAAAACCTAAAAACATTGCTTTGAGATATACTCAAAGAAGAAATCTTGTAGGGCAACAGGCCTTGATGAACTCTTGGTTACAAATATTCTAGGGGATATTATTTTGTAAATTCATAAGTTTTGTACAAACCATTATTAATGGAATAAAAAATACTTCTAATAATATATGTTTGGAAGTAGATCATGGATAACATATATTAAAGCCTGTAAATTCATAAGCTAAAAAATATTTGTAATTTATAAGTTATCTCTTTTTGTTTTGTTTCATTCCTCTTTATATGTTACCCCTAACGTTTCGTTTCTTCCAGCCAATGGCCAGTAATAAGAGGACTTTGGCTTATAATCATTGTGAAGACCAATGTGATGACTATTCTAATGAGGTACCCAATCCAATGTTAGATGTAATCGCAAATATTGTCATGATACTCTACCAATTAACTCATGTTTGGAATAGAAACATGGTCAAGAGGAACGTTCAACCCCCACCCCCACCCCCAGAATTAACAGGCCAAAATTGATAGCTTCATGTCACCGAACAATGGGTAATCTCCAATGAAATTATTTTATACATCCTTAATTGTTTTGAACAATAGATGGTTCTTATGGATTATTATCAAATAGATGGTCAAGCAGATAAATGCTGGACATTGATCAAAAATACAAAGCCTGAGGAAGAGATTGAGGTGTTGCAATGAAAGGATTTCTATAAAATTTTTCTCGTTAAATATTTTCCACACACCCTCTGATATAAGATTTAAATATACTTCCTTTCCATCAAGAAAAAAGATGACGAATCCATTGGAGTGTATGAGACAAACATCGTAAGGATTTCAAGATATTCCTCTAGCTTTGTCGTTACCCATAAATGAAATGTTGACCACTTCTCAGGTTGGATAAAACCTAGACTATAGAATTCCCTAGCAATCTGTGACTTCAATAGCTATGGGGAATTTGTCTGATGTTCCCCCAAAGTCGAAATAGAGATCAAATAATCTCTACGGTATCAAGGGGATAAGAAGTGGAAAGTGTAAATTAATTATAGAGGTCTTATGGATAAATATAATGGTTCTAAGAAATTAGAGCACACCAGTTTCCAATGGCACAGAAAAAAGCACCCCAGAAATTACCTGATGGTGACGAGTAAATGCTTTAGGTGTGGAAGTGAATGGCCCCAAGCAATTAACGGCAGACAAGAAAAACATGTTTCTGCTATAGAGGAGAGGAATACACTATTCGACCCACAACACATTTCTAATTGCTTCAACTAAAAATATCCATGCCACTTTTAATACTAGTTCCATAATACACGATTTTTCGAAGGCAACCAAAAACATCCAAGGCAGCAAGGGAGATATTTTTCCATCACTACCACCAAAGAGAACCTTGACAATAATGTGTTCATTGTTACTCTAGTTATTCATTCAATAATATCGAACAATCTTTTTGACACTGGTGATACTCATTATTTTATATCCCGAATGTTTAGTAGAAAAATACTAATAGCCCCACAAGACAAGGATGTAAAGATATCAGTAAGAATGAAAAATGGGCCAATTATAGCATTTCAAGATTTCAACTCCTCCCCTATCACAATTTTTTTATTGAACTTCTTGGATAACCTCATCATACTAACCCTATAAGAATGTGATGATATTATTAGAATGGATTGGGTTTCCCCATATATAGCCAACATAAATTGTCATGAGAGGGAAATCACTATCTATATAGCTAATCGACGCCCAATTCAACAAATGTGTAAGGAGGAGGATGAATATTATTTTGCACCATCATCTCAAGCGTTTATATTACTACCCTATGATCACACGTATATTACATAGGTGATTTAATCTAAGGAAGAAACCATCCTGGAAGACATTCCTTTTATGAGATAATTCGCTGATGTTTTCCCTGAAGAATTTCCCAGTCTTCTTCCTAGAAGAGATGTTGAATTCTTGATAGATCATATACATGGGGAATTTCTAATATCCAATAATCCATATAGAATGGATATTGTGGAGCATTAGTATCTAAAGAAAAAACTATAGGATAATCTGGATAAATGGTTTATACTCTCATGTGATTCACCATGGGGTACACTAGTCCTCTTCGTCAATAATAAGTATGGGTCAATGGGACTTTTTATTGATTATTTTATGCTCAAAAAATCACAATAAAGAACATGTATCCTCTTCCATGAATGGATGACTTGTTTGATCAGCTACATGGAGCACAATACTTCACCATGGTGGATTTTCGGTCAAGTTATTACTAAGTAGGGGTGAAGAAGGTGGATATCCCCTAGGATTATTTTTGCACAAGGTACATGCACTATGAATTCATAGTAATGCCTTTGAGACTCACTAATGATCCAGAAATATTCATGGACATGATGAATATAGTCATTAGAGATTACCTCAAAAACATTTGGTAGTTTTTATATACGGTATTCTAATATACATAAAAACCAAGGAGGAGCATCTAAGAACTATAGAAGCGACCTTGCGAAAGAAGAATCTCCCTAAAAATTACATCAAGTGTGAGTTATGGTTGAAGGAGGTCTCATTCTACTTTCTTATTATCAAATGTAATGGGAAATCTATGTATCCCTCCATGAAGGTTGTAATTGAGTGATGGACATGGCCATCATCGTGGAAGGATATCCCTGGATTCCTAGGGTTAGGTGTATATTATCACCAATTTGCGAGAAGTTTCTCACGATTGTAAAACCATATTAAAAAGATAACTCAAAAGGTAGTCAAGTTTTCCTTGAGTGATGAATGTGACGGGAGATTCAAGGGGTTAAAAAGGAGGTATATCCATATTCCTGTGTTCACACATCCCATTGGATAAGTGCTTTTTATGGTATTTAGTGATGCTTCAAAGAATGTCTGGGGATGTGTGTTATTGAAAAATTAAAAAGTTATTTCCCATTCTTTAAGAAAATTGAATGATCCTGAGAAAAACTATCTAAAAAATGACCTGGATTGGGCTACAGAAATTTTCCATTTAAAATTTTGGTGACATTACCTCTTTGGGGAGATGTATGAAATATATAAAAATCACAAAAGACTCAAGTATATATTCACACAGAAATAGATGAATATGCACTAATGAAGATGGTTAGAGATGATTAAAGACTATGAATGCTCAATCCATTACCACCCTAGAAAATCGAAAAATGCATAGGATGCTCTAAGTATAAAGGACGCAATGATTCTATCATGGATGAGAATTAAAAAGGATCCAATATTCTTATATTTGATGAAGATGGACATGGTAATTATAAAGAACGAAACATCAAAAATCCTTTCACAAATTATTTATCAACTGTCTCTTTTGGAAATCTCATAGGATGCTCAAAAATATGATGTGGGAAATTAGAATAATGTGAAAATTATCACAAAATGGAAATCCGGGGTGTTCAGTGATAATGAAGAAGGAATTATGATATTTGAGTCAAGACTATGTGTTCCATCAAGTCCGTAGTTAAATAATGAAATTTTGGATGAATCGCATAGTCTGAATTTCTCCATTCACTGAGGAAACACAGAAATGTATCGAGATCTATGATATCATTATTGGTTAGATAACATGAAGAAAGAGATCTCTGAGTATATTTCAGTGTTCTTGGTATGATATCTAGTGAAGGCCGAGAGGCAGAAGTCTAAGGGGATGATGCAACCATTACCCATACCTACCTTGAAATGGGAGAACATTTCCATAGACTTTGTCATCGCAATTCTAAAGTCATCTAGTAGAAACAATGCTATCTATATTGTTGTGGATAATCTTACAAAGGATGCACACTTAATTTTAATTCAAGATGAGTTCCCATTGGATCAACTGGCATGAATATACATCAGATAAGTGATAAGGCTACAAGGAGTTCCACTATCTATTGTATGTAATCAAGATCCATGATTTGCCTCTATGCTCTGGAAAATTCTCCAACATTCTCTGAATACTGAGATGATGTTCACTATGGCTTATTATCCTAAAATAGATGGTCAATATGAGTGTACTATCCAAACACTTTAAGACATGTTGAGAGCATGCTCAATAGGGTTTAGTGGAGGATGGGATCAGCATCTTCCCCTGGTTGAGTTCTCTTACAATAACAGTTTCCACTAAAGCGTCCAAATGGGTCTTTGTGAAGACCTTTATGGGAAGAGGTATATAACACTGAAATATTTGGATGATGTTGAGAA
The DNA here is from genome assembly GCA_963277665.1 of Viscum album. Classification (NCBI taxonomy): domain Eukaryota; kingdom Viridiplantae; phylum Streptophyta; class Magnoliopsida; order Santalales; family Viscaceae; genus Viscum; species Viscum album. The sequence goes on along the minus strand of OY728166.1, from coordinate 749,578,344 downwards.
GAGAAAAGTATTAGGTCAATAAATGGTCTAATAAATGGTGGAGAAGGTTATGAACATCCATCAACACGTTAAAGGTTCTCAGATTCGACAAAAGAGTTATACTGATTGTCATCGATGAGACCTAGTGTTTGATGATGGATACCTGTTATTCCTCATCATATCACTTTGTAAGAGAGTTATGATTTTTTGAAAAAAGTGAATTCATAGGCCAAGGTAAATCTTCCCTTTTGAGATCCTTCATCGCATTGGAGAAGTGGAATATTGAATTGAACCCCCCCTAAATCTATCTCAAGTACATGATGTATTCCATGTACCCCTCTTGAAGATATACATACCATACCCATCACATGTACTCAATCCAGAGGTGGTACTATTGTACAATAACCACTCATATGAAGATATATCAGTGAAGATCTTATATCATAGGGAAAAAGTTATTTGAAATGAGATAATGCCCCACATCATGGTGTGGTGGAGAAACCACATGTTTGAAGAAGCAACATGGGAATTGGATGATGTAATGAAGAAAATTTACCCTCATCTATTTTAGTGAGGGAAATGAAAATTTTGAGGGAGAAATTTCTTAAGTGGGGAAGATTGTAACAACCAAAACATTTGTTAATAAATATTCCTTCAGATCTGATTTAATGTCATATTATATAAAATGGTATTATAAAACATATGCACATCATTGGTTTTTTTATTTTGTATTTTAAAATAATGTAAATAATTGTTACCATTTCTAATATAATTGTTCAATAGTGATCACATGATTAGTATAAATATATGTATTTAACGAATCCAATTTACTGAGACAAAGGAAGTGATGACCTCATCCAGTTGAATTGCTCCATTCAGAGACAATTTTTTAAGCTCGGAAATAAGGTAGATTCACTAGGGTTCTATCTTCACCAAACACAAGCAATGATTCAACACGTTCATCTTGAACTGAACATGATATGGTAGAAGAGGAAGTTAATAGTGATTACCACCTGAGCGATGTAATCTGAGCCAACCCATGATTCTGTCACCATCACACACCATATCCCTAGGTCTTATGAAGGGGTTATAAGGTGTTATGTAATAAGAAACTTGTACTGTGATTATGTGATTTATTTTTTTATAATGAATATATATTCATTTTATTATTTTTTACTTTGTAAATTGTTTTTAAAGGACAAATAGTATTTTTAGTTAATATTCAATTAAGAAATCTATTTTGATGAATTAATATATTTCTTAATTAAATTATATTTTAATAAAATATTATTACTAAATTAATTCTTATTAAATATAGATGATCACATAAATTTTATGAATACGATTCATATTTTTGTTAAGGTTTGAAAAATATTTTGGTCAAAGCCCACGAAGAGTCAACAATTGTCAGTTATTATTTTCAAATAGAAAAATAAAATATTTAGAAAATTATTTAGATAAAATGAATACCATTTTTGGATTACAGACATCGACATTATCTAACGGTGGATTTTTTATAATTTTATGAGATAGTTTAACTTTTGTGTAAAAATTAAATACCCCTTAGATATATAAAGTGTATTATAACAATATAAAGACCTAATATCGATGTACTAAAATCATTTAAAAAGGATTGTTCGGCCAATATAAATTTTATCTTTAAAATAATGGGAATTTAGATTTTTTTTATTATTTTTATGGTGCCTTAGTAGACTCTCAAAGAATTATAATATATTTTAAATTTTTAAATTGATTTCCTAGAGGGTGTGACTCACATCCACATAAGAAATCCTAATAGTTCAATAATTTTGGACATTGGGCTTATAAAATAATTTCTTCCAATCCCCTTTGAAAAACCCCATGGGAGAAAGCCATGGAGTGGTTTGTGGTGTTGATTAGTTTCATTTGTATTATCCAAAACATAAATAATAAATAATTCCCTCTTCTTTCCTATTTAAACCCACCAAACCTCCCATGCCTCTTCACTCAATACCATTATATCTCGACCATGCCCTACCCTAATCTCTCTAAAATCCTCACAAGGCACCCCAAGTTCCATTGAATCCTTTCTCAAGCCACTCTCCAGCCTTTGGGATCACACTTCCAAGAAAGGGATTTCAACCTTTCTCATTTTTGTCCTAATTTCCTTATGTTTCTATAACATTTTATTTTCAACTAAAAATGTTGGGGTAAGATTTATCACCTCCCCCATACTTCCATTCTAATTTTTAAATTATTCTAAACCTCTTTCTCTCTCATTAATTCTTCCAATGTACACTTGTTACAATGCGGAAATTTCATAAGGAATTTCTCTCTCATCATTTACATTCAAGAAATTATTTAATATTATGAATCTAAATTTCATTACATATGTTGGGATATTATGTTCCATGGACCCATTTCCATCCATTACATGTATAAATTATTAGATACCCCTTTCACTATCATCAACCAATTTTTATGATTTCTATTTGATGTCATTATGCTGCTGAAGTTACACAAAAATTTCCCTGCCAGAATCATCATGTAAGTGAATACCATACCAATATCTCTATTAAGGGTATTTACCTTTATGAACATGTACTCACTGATTAAGGACTTACATTAATGTATTCCATATATATTATTCATGGAATAAATTATGATATTTAGTGAATCAATGTGGTATGATCTTTGTGGCACACAGATGCATGAAATGAAATGATAGAGAAGTGTGTGCCGTGAAATAGCTCCAATGTATAGGGTAAAGATTAATATAATGATACATCATGTGAAATGGGGATTTAATCTTTATAATTATAGTGCAATGTGGGTTTACTCATTCTAATTCTAGTGTAATGAGTGTCTACTAATTCTCCATGTTCAATGAGACTTGGATCATTCTAATATCATGTAAAATGTTGGTGCCTCATTTCTATGTTATGATTATCATTCAGTGTCATTCCATTATCATAATTATTCTCTTGTGCTCCATTGATATGACTATATCTTAACATGTACTATATTCTTCATGTTATTCCTTTTTTACTCCATTGCTGGGGTTTATAGCTCACCCTTTTCATATGCATGTCCTCAGGTTATTATATTCCATGCTAAGTATGAAAGAATGTTCAGGTCATGTGAAATATGTTTTCAATAAATATTTTGTGGTTTATGTTATAGGATTTTAGGTAATATTCTTAATTTCCCAAGACAATATACCTCTAGATCCTCAGAGTTGCCTTAAGTGTACATTTATGTAATAAATAATTTTTATGTGTGGAATAACGAGTAGTGTTGTTATAAACACCAAAATACATAATCCGAATAGAATCATCCACATGGATTAAAGTTATAATTTCTAGACTGTATAGTTCTTAGTTTAGGGTCACTTATTTTTGACAAATCAAGTTGTGATGATCGCCAATTTTTGTATAAAACCTACCAAAACTCATAATCCCATGTGAGTCACGCTCTTTGTGGGATGTACTTAGTGCTGTGATTCTTTCCCCATCACAGTTTGAATCACACAAAAATATTATAGAAGTTCCATGTAGGAAATTCAGGATGAAACTAACCAATAGAGATGCATGAAGTACATATCTCCGTATGTGTGGGGATTTTATTTTTTTTCAACTAATTGTCATTGGTTTTCAATGGTGTTCAATTAGATAAGGAGATCTCATTACAGTCAATGTGATTATGTTGTTCCAATGATTATGGAGCTTGGATGATGTCTTGAAGTCTTAATATTACATGATACATGTGAAGTATTTAAAGACTTATACTTTCAATGTGATTCCCAGAGAATTGAGATTGATTGATATTATGAAATTTCATGTTAGGGTTGAATAAATTCCAAGTTGAATGTGATGATATTTCCCTGATTTTTATTTCACAAATATCATAAGTTGTTTTTGGAACAAGGGATTCAAGAATTATGAAGTAAGGGGGGATACAAGGTGTTATCAATCATATTCTTGTTTGATTCGAAATAATAATGGTTCAAGAAGACAATAAATTTACAATACATTCCTTAAAAAATCCGACATTGCTAAAGGAGAACGATCAAAGATGATATATCATGATATATAACGTTTGTGATGAATGATGCTATTTTTTTATGAAGCCAAATTACTAGAAATAATAATTGGTGTTATTTAGAAATTATATGTTTATGATTGTTTCACTACCTAATGTTTTCTAAATTTGAGGGTCCAAAAATTAAAGAATATAGAAAAGTGTATTTTGAATCAAAAGTTGGGTGAAAGTGTAAAAGTGGTTTATAAAGTAGTTATCCAACAATTATTCAAGATTAGAACATAAAAATAAGGAAATGATAATAATATCATACGTGTTAGGGAGTTTCCAGGGAATGTGATATTTTGTAAAAGATGCTTTCAAGAAAGTCCTTGCTTGCTCAGGGAAAATTTGTGCCATTTGTACTTTGGGTCAAAAAATGCCTATAAATAGGTGGAAACCCCCATAATTTGAAATAGATCAACACATAGGAATAATTAGAGCTCTATATTACACAGGTAGTGAGTGTTACAAAGGTTGTGAGTTGTACCACAAGTAGGGAGTTGAACAAAAGATGGCAGTTGAGCACAAGATGCGAGTAGCATGCAAGTATTGAGTTTCAGGTAAATGGTACATGTATGTAGAAATGTTGTGAATGTTTTTTCTATGAAATGGTCAAATCTTGTGTAAAAAGTGGGAAATTTTCATGAAATTCACTAAACGTTTACACGAAATATAACATTTTTCTTGACATATGTTGTGAACTTCATGAGGAAGCAATGTGAACAACATTTTTAAATATATAGTTTTGGTGAACCCATGAATGGATAAAGTACCACTATTATGCTTCATGAAGTATGATAGTGTGTGTGCCAAGTTGATACAAAACAAAAAGTGATAATTAAACTCACATATATTAGATGTAGAAAACCATACATGAAACTAAACTCATATCTTAATCAAGGAAGAATAAGGTATACTGATACACTCATGTGTTGGTAATGAGTATTGAACTAAGAGAATAATACATTGATTCACTATTCCATAATGTTTTGTTTCAATAATGAAGAAGAGAGTGACCAAATTAAATTTAGTTATTCAGGCCATATCAATTGTATTGATGCTATGTTAAGTAGATCTTCATTGATTTAATGATCAAAAAAGAAGTTTGTGATTACAATATTAAGAAGAAGAAGATATCTTAGGGCAGTTGGTTTTAAACTAAAGAAGAAAGTGAAAATAATAGAATAAGATCAGGTGACCAAAATAATAACTTCTATTTGTAATTTGGTTTAGAGATAATCAAGTGTTCATCAGTCCACAACACATTCATATTATTGTGACTGATATAAAAAGAATACTGAGTAGTTATCAAGACTGCTACTAGGATTCGACAAGGAGATTTCATAGAATGTTTTTGTGCTAGTTAGAAAGAGAATAAGAAGTTTGTTGATGAAAAAATAAAAATTGTGGCATCAGAAACAGCACAACTATAGGAGAAAATTCTTGCATTTACAAAACCTAATAAATAAGGAGAATAATATTTTGAATGATCGTATAACGATCCAGGCAAGAGCTGTAAAATTTTCACTATTGGATTGGTTTCATAGTGCATCATGAGAGTAAGTGTATATACTATTAATTGTAACCACTCAAAAGGATTATTTTATAGTGGTAGTGTGGTCATGATTATTTCCAATGATGCCAAAAATGTAGCTACTCTTTTGGAGTAGTGAACCGTATGAAAATATTGTATTATACCTTTACTGCATTCGTATACTTGCATACGACTGGGAGAAGATAATACAAGAATCTAGATCCTAATAGGTCCAAGAGGTATAGGGATAAAAATTTGTAATTTGATGAAAATATCTGAAACAGTTACTCACACACCCCATCCCACATATGTGGTAGGAATATACCAAATCATTTCTTACATGAAGAAGTAACACCAAGAGTGTTGATGTTCCATAAGGACTAAAGGTGGTGAAAAATAGCTAAATCAAGCAATCAATGATATTAATCATGAAGGGGAGAATAATTATTATGGTTCATTATAGACCAAATTCAAAAAATAGATTCAATAACTACAGTAGTTAGGGATTGGTCTTGAAAATGCAAATTCAGTTACTGCCTGCATTCATAACATAGGATTCTCTATTTGTTTCTAGAGATCTGTTACGGCATTCACCCAGGATGAGATATGAGACAATGATGGCATGTTACTATCGCCATTAAGGTGATGTCTTGATTTGAAAGGGTGTTGTTATATAAACCTATAAAGTCTAAATAAATGTTAATGGATTTGGGAAGTGTCCTTGTGGAACCAGAAACATTAGGCTTTAGGCCCTGGAAAATCAGAGTATTTCATTGGTAGGATGCAGCTAGACACTTGGTAAATGACCCTGATACTATGAATAGATTAAGTTCATATTTCTTGGAATAAAGGATATTCATTTAAGGTCATGGTGTTGGGAACATTGGATAAATACTTAACATCATGTCCCTAGTACATGAAATGTGAGACAATTTATTTTCGTACTACTAGGAAAAAACAATCCTAGTGTGACACCATGTTACTAGGAGATGGGGAACAATCATTTTATGGTCATATAGAAATTACCATCAATGATGTTAATTATGGAATCATGTAGTTGAGATGCTAATTTAATGGTTTATGGTCACTTGATAGGACCAATCCATGCAATTTATCATCATGTGGTTCGAACATTAGTTTCTATTCCGTTTATCATTGTGCAGGTAGAAAGATGGTGGTGCTTTGTAGCTTAATATCATATATATTGGATATTGAATTCCATGCAGTTCAACATCATGTAGTAAGGATTTGGGGACCAATATTGTCATGTACTATTGGTGGAACATGGCATTTGTGAGAGGAACGATGCACCCATCATCCATGGTGGCTAATAAGTATGCCTTATTGGGATAGAACTTGTGAATGATGTAAGGTCCTTCCCACATATGCTCAATATTTGTTGCATTCCTTCCAGGTATCATCGGCATCCGGAGGGCCAAAACTATTTCTCCTTAGAAGAAGGACTGGAGACAAACCAACTTGTTAAATGCTCTTTCGATCTCATTCCTGTGCCTCTATAGATTATGTAGGGATTTAAGAAATCTCCCATAGTGGGAATATATTTTGGCTAGATAGACTTCGTCTACCTAGTATGATGTCTTCTGATCATAGATAGATTTTTGTAGTGAAGGTATGTGAATATTTAAGGGAATAACGTCCTATGTTACATACCCTAGTGAATTTGGGTCACCTAGGTGGAATATCCTCTCATCATCTAATATTCCCAGAGAGCGTTGAGGATCTTGTTCAGACAATGTTTCTTACTCTGGACCAACAATTTCTGCATAATTTTGGAGTCAGTTTTGTTGAATTTGTCAATCATCAAATTTTTCTATGGGTGGTAGCGAGAAGAATGGTTATAATTGTGGTTGTACTTGGCATACAACATCATTATGTCTTCTTCCAAAAGGATAGTTTCATATTCAGTAAGGATGGAGTGAGGGACTCTAGATCAATAAATGATGTGGGAGATTGTTAATTCAACAACTGATCGGGCTTTGACTTCCTTTATATGAACTAAATTTTCCTACTTGAAAAATAAATCGGTTATCGTCAGAATAAACCTGCACTGGGGAGTTGGTACAAGTTGATATGGTCCCACATAATTGAGTACCCAAACCAGAGAGGGCCCAGAGTACGTGGTTGTATGGAGAGTAATTGGTGATTGATGCACACATTTGTCTTGAATCAGACACACAAGAAGCCTCTTTTAAACTCGATAGGGTAATGAACCATTATGGTCCAAAAGTATCCCAACATGGGAATATTATGGGACTATATCTAGATTACATGTAGAGGAGCATGCGATTGAGATAATAAAAACATTTATATTCCCATTTTTGGTTCACCTAGGTGTGATGGGTGTTGAGGGTTCATTCCCAGGTGGTCACATAAAGGACTAACAACTTCCTATAGAGGGGTTGAATAAGAACTAGAGGTTTAGCTGATACTGCCTAATCTCCTCAAGTGCATTTTGAAAATCTTTATCCCATTGGTAGGAAAGTCCCTTCTTCATGAGTTGTAAAAATGTCTAACACATTCATCCATATTTTTGATGAATCGATGTGTGTAGTCTAAGTGGTTGTGGATGTATCATATCTCTTAGAGTTTTCTTGGAGGATGCATATGAATGACGTACCTGTCTCTTTTGGGTTTATCTTGATGCCTCTATGCCTTTTGAAAAATCCAAGAAACATCCTAGAGGTAACCCTGATGGATCACTTCAAAGGTTTCATCTTCAGATGGATGTAGTAGGGGAAGGTGAACACTTTATCATGATCACTGAGACGGTGTTAGAGATGGGGCGATTTGACCCCCAAATCATCCAGATATCATTCATAAAACATCCCAATGATCCATTAGAATATGTGGTGCACGGAACACAGATTGGTCTCTCCCACATTCTTCAAAACTGTATGGAATTACCTTGTTACATAAGGTTCCTTGAGGCATTCAAAAGGAGGTTGACTCTTCATCGTTGGTGTTCATCTGGATATCATTATACCTAGAATACCCACAAATTAATGTGAGATCCCATAACCTATATGTGGCATCAATCAATAACTCCATAATTTGAAGGGGAAATAATTCTTGGGTCGATGGAGACTGAGATCAAAGAATTTTATGTATATTGTAATCATTACATTATGATTCTGAACTGTAATGATGTTTTCAATACACTTGTGGTAATTAACCTCCTTGCTGATGTTGGATTTGAATCTATTTTTAGATTCTACCCCAACCATGGTAATGTGTGAATGGTGAATCTTCTTCAGTGGATACATGATCCAATGGTGAATTTCTAGAAGACAGAGATAGTGGAAGACGAACTAAGGGTCTAGACCTTGAATCTCATCCAAGTTACAATCAAACCCATCATGATGCTTATTTATGAAAACCACATATTAATACTACTCCTATGTAGTCATCACTGCACTAATCGGCGTTGGCCTTGGATATTCCTTGATAACAATATTCACCTAAAAAAAATCTTCAATGGTGGTGGAGACTCCCTCATAAAATATAGGTCAAGTATATTCCGTGTCCTCTTCATCATCTAAGGTATGAGATTATATGAAAGGAGATGGTTCATCAAAGCCCACTGATTTCAGAGGAACACTAATTCTTTCTTGGTCAGTTATGGAGTCCTCAGTGGGGAACTTTTACTCAATTTAAAACACAGTGACATAAGTTATCGAACTGATTACGTCAAGCCAACAACCGAGGGGTTCACATCTAATGATTTCAAAGTATTATTGATGTGTCACTCCGTGATGTACTAACCCATCATTTAATAACATTCATGTATAGTTTACTGTTGTATCCATTTGGTAAACATTCTGGTACCTCACATGGTTAGGGGTTCTTGTATAAGTATCACATGACCTATGTAGGAGTATGAGGTAATATGGTAATGCTAATTGTACCTGGGGATGCCTCTTACACTCTTCTTAGAAATGACGATGCAGTGTTCCAGGTCATGTGTTGTGGCCTCCAAATAGTAAATTGAGAGTCTGAATGTGTCCTCTAAATCCATACATGGGTCAGCCACTGTGATATTTTTCTCATCCTCATTGATCTGATGCCATTTTTCTATACTCTTATAGTAGTTTGCATCCACGAAGAGGTATTCTAAAGAGAAAAAGGGAGATGGATCACCTTGGAGAATTACCACTCAACAATTGAGGGAGTACATTAGGCACTGGTAATATGATGAAGGAACCTTTTCATGCAGATGGAGCTATGTTATACCGATAAGCCTATTTTATGCAGTATCCAATGAGACAACCAAGAATATAGTACTTACAATAAGGCCACTAAATTGTGTCTTCAAGGGGTTTATTACAAATGGCCTTTGAATATCCTTATCATAACCATGTATGTTCATGTCAGAGGGACTTAAGCCTACTTCAATTAGTTTTATCTTGTTGAGTGTATGAGCTAGGATAAGATTGATCCTGATACATACGTCGACTAAAATGTGATGGAAATCCCTGACATTTATCTAGATCGTGTTGTACATTAGGAAAATATTACTTTGTACGGGGTAGCATTCATCCTCTCATAATAATGATAAGAGGTTCTAACATTGTAGTCCCTTATCTTTCTATGCAATCAAGGCCTCTACGACTGCACCATTGATTCAAACTAGTGGGGGCTCCTCATGGTTTTTCTAAGCGATTCTCACATGTTTTATGATAGATTGAGGGTTTTGAGGATCAATATCATTGTAAAATATTTTTTGAGGTGATTGATTATATCATACTTTTTTTGAAACTAATATTCCTACCCCTATGGTTATAATATTTTTCATGGGGTATGATGGAAAAATTTAGTTGAACGGAATGATACTGATTGGTGCTAAAAATTTTCACCTACATAATACATGAATTTCTCAGAACTACAACAAGATGACTATCAGATGGATTTGGAAAAGAGAAAACTGGATGTGGTTGATCAGGACGTTGTTGCAACTTTGCTTCCTTGTTGGGTAGCACAATCGACAGTGATAATGATGCTTACAAGATTGAATTAGAGGACAGTGCCTCAAAGGACAGGTGCATAGCTTACTCCCTAGACATAATATCATTTTAAAATTTTCTTGAATAACTAGTTTTGGAATCAAGAGGATATTCATAACCTTGGATCCTTGGGTGATGGAATCGGTCAGTAACATTTGGAGGGTCTATCTATTTCTCTTCATCATTATTAACCATATAAGGATCCAATAACTCTATTATATTCATAGATCCATACCTATAGAAATCATAATTGGAATATTCCAATAGCAGCAGGACTATATGGGAGATCCCCATCTCTTGAGTCATGACGTCACTGAGAGTGTTGGCTGGCATTGGCATGAGTAGTGGATCTTGCGTTCCCATGCACGAACGATGCCCACTCTTCTAATAGGTGGAAGGATGAGACGTGGATGAAAAAGTAGTGTCAGATAGAGAAGGAGCGGTGAATTCAAGAGGTTATGGATGATTAAAATAGGATCAAATTATATCATGGGCCTTAAAGACTACTTTGTGATCTAACATGTTGTCATATTTTTGAGTCCCGTGGTAGGAGACCCTTTTCCATTCACCTTCCCTATCACTGTCAAAAATTTCATAGATTCATACCACCTTCACTAGGGTATGTTCCAATATAATTACATTGTTATATATCTTTTTTTGAGTCATCCCATGAACACATAGCTTCACATGATGGTTTTCCCAAGGATACTATGATAAGGGATGTAGTTAGGGAAATCCTTGAGATCAAACTCCTAGGGATTCACACATTATAGAAGATTCAAAATTCATTAATCTAGAAAACATTAGAAATTACTAGTAACATACGCCTCATTTAATGATTAAGTTTGGTTTCTCTCATCATGAAGGGATCACTAGGAGCCTAGCCCTAACAAGGGGTTGGGGCCTGATTGTCCTTCATTTATAGTGGTGTTTTAATATAGGGTTTCTTCTATTGATTCTATAATATGTGTTCATGACTCTGAGTCTATTTCCCATAGTGATGTTATAGATAATAATCTATTGGTAATAACTATAGTGGACTCTGTCTACACTATTTAATAATCCTCTTCCTTGGTATCTCTTCTTGTAGGAATTGGAGGAGGAAATGGATGTTCCTTATGGGATTATTTTAAGGAATCTTATAAGCATTGGGCTATATAAATTAAATCCTAAAAACCACCTAAGAAGTTATAAGTAATGAGAGAGTGGAATAGATAAGTCTTTATATTCCCCATGCACATTTTCAATAACCTATATTGGGTAAAAAACATTTAAATAAAATATGTGAGGCCTATTGACCTATTGACAAGGTTTATGACACATTTAGCCATCCATTTCAAAAATTTGAAAATGCCAAAAATTCACATCTTTTGTATGGTGGAGATAAACTTATAGAGAAACTGCCTATGTATATATAATCCCAACTAGTAATTGACCTGAAGGGTAACTAGTTATACAAAATGAATAATGTCCCTTACAATTTCGGTATAAACCATCAGATGTTGATGGCCTCATATTGCTATGGAGTTCCTATCATGGGCCCAAACCGTGAGATGAAGTGGGATAGATATTGTAGTGGGTCTTCCTTCCCATTGAAGGACATTAAGGGTTGATTCCTAAAACCAATAGGTTCTTGCATATCATCCACCCATGATAGATATGATTTTCCATCATTTAGGATTACCACACATCACATCTCCTGGGCTTCAAGTTGAGTAGCGAGAGAAGTTATCAAATCATCCACATTGGGATTCCTATCATGGTTATGATTACTAAAGAATATTGTGTTATAGGCTCAACAATATGATCGGTGATTGTGTCAACTAAAATATCTATTAGTGGACTAATGGTGGAGAACCTTGATTCAGATCTCGATGGATATTATCAAGGTGCTCAAGAGGATTTGGTGATACATACTAAACTCACGTTCCGTAAACATGAGTCTCTATCATATCAGCATGCACGAGATTATCGAGAATGATGGGAGGAAACTAGTGAAGGACCTAGGGCTTCCCTTGCTATCACAATGCGGAGGGGGGGGGGAACACAAGAACATGTCAAGGATCACAAAAATCTGGATGCCTCGCTATAAGGTGCTAATAATGTAACTATTTAATGATCCTCTTATGATATGTGATCTACTAGAGCAATGTGGTCATATTGAGATCAACCTCTATCACTTGTGTGACATTGTAAGAGTTTGGTATCTTGGAAGTTATAATCATACCCTTAAACTTATTGGTGTTATTATTAACATGAAATGTCACAGAGAGTTCTCTGAGGCAATGTGTCAGCCTATACATGCGAGTGTGCACACAAAAAGTGTTCACGAGATGTTTCACTAACCTGGGGAGTGGGTTATCTTCATCAAATTCCATGCCAATGTCCCTATATCTAGTTATCTTAGTGTAAACGGTGTTCACTATGATGGTTTCCGGAGGTATACCCTTGATGTTATCAGGAAATTCAGGCTATTGTAGGATAGGAATTAAGTGCATAAAAGCGTACCACATGTAGTCCTAGATGTACACATGTGGGGACACCTCTTCAATAATTATATGAAGCACCACCTAGCTATGATTGCATCGTTGTTTAAGGTTCTGGTAGAACCTAATTGACCAAGGTTGTTATGCCGCCGGAAGTGTTTCCAAACCAACCATGCGGCACAAATGGTTAATGTCATCGAAATACTCTAGGATCATTGGAAGGTCCACCTGATGGTAACCTAGAAACAATTGCATCGCCTATATGGTTTGGAGAATGAACGTAACCACATCTTGGGTGAGGGCCTCCAGAATGATAGCATTGGGAAATCTATGAAGCCCTAATATCTCGGACAACTAATCTCAAGTGAGGGTGTCCCAAAATATTCCTTGCTCAGATGTGGGTTCTGACTCTTGGCTACCCAAGGCTCTGATCGTCACTAGAAGAGATATTCATAATGGCATGGGTGAGGATCACTATGGAGGCTAACTGGTCGATGGAGAGGTTACTATACGCATTGATTTGTCAATTTATTTAGGGTCGTCTTTTTAAGGGGGCGCAGAATGAATCGTTGCATCCTTATGGGATTGTGTACTGACCACTCCCTCATGTTTTGAGGGTACCAGAGGCTATATATGGGATTATCAGATGCTTGCAGTCTATAATGTACTAGAAATACTCTCTATGATCAATTTTTGAGGTAGATAATGAAATATGTGATGATAGAGATGATTACATTTTGAGACCCTAGAATGTATTCAAATCATCTTCCATATGCATATATGTGTGATGGGTTCAAGGATTTGGTGAATATAACCTTTCGAGAGGACAAATTTCACCTGTCAGGATCCTACCCCAGATTCTGATGCAGATGAATGGGTGATGTAATAATCATTTAATCACATTTGGCGTCGTAGTTTGGGAATTGAATGGGATTAAAGATTAGTTGGTGCTTTCTAGTGTTATTTAATTTGTTGTGATGGTTCTCACTTGTGACGTAGGATGGATCATCAGGGAAGGAAATGTTTTTAGTATGAAGAGGGAATTAGTGTTGTGGGTTTTATGCATGAAGAGGACCTCTTGTTGGATTTTTTGAGATATGCGGAAGACCCTAATATCTATTTTCACTCGAACAAGGAGGATCAATTCTCTATATGTGGGTGATGTGGGGATGACCATCACATGGATGGATGTGAAAGTGGTTTTTAGGACCTCTACATGAGTCACCATGATCATTGGGAGGACCTCTATGTTGAGTATTGTTGGATTGTGGAGGATCTATAATTTAGTAACCTGAGGTGTGAGGATAACATGGTCATATAAAAAATCGGACACGAGGGGCGGGGGGGTTTCATGATCAGAAACATGGGTACATGGAGGACATCTTAAATAGTTTTTATATGTACGGGTAGGACATCCATGATGATTTTTATGAGAGCTGGGAATACCTCCACTCAGGCTAGTGGAATCATCTGTAGGACTTCATACTATTTATCTAGTGTATGTGGAGGACCTTTGTGTTTATTGGTAGTGATAGAATGAGGAGGAGTTTTGTACTATTCATTGTGGATTCATGGATGGCCTTATGCATTAATCATTACTAGTGAGAGGAGGACATATTCTATAGGTTTTGGAATCATGGGAATAACCTCTACTCTGGTCCATTGTAGTATGTGGAGGACCTATATTTTGGCTAGTGGCAAAATGAAGAGGTTTTTTTCTCTTGTTAGTGTTTTTTTGGGGATTACCATAGATTTATCTAGGAGTGGAGTGTGGAGGGAAATCATATTGATAATCTATGACCTGGTGGGGCCCTCTGTATTGGGAACTATAAGCATGGGGATGACCTCATCTTTAGTCGATGATAGGAACATGGGGATGACTACCATGTTGATTGTGAGAGTGTGGAGGTCCTCCACTCCAGATGGTGATAGAATGAGGAGGTCCTTCGTACTTGATGTCATCATCATGAGTCAGCCCGCGACAGCTTTTGGTGGTGCCAGCACCTAGAAGATTCTACATGGCCTTTCTTTTAGGCGGTTGATGTCTCAATTCCAATTAGGAACTGATCAGTCACTACTCTATAATGGTTCAGATATATTGGAATGTATCGATCATGGGATGATCCATAGGATTTGTGGATAATGATACCCCCTGATAGGAATCCTCTTGATCATGGGCCCAACATGGGAATCGGGTCATTCAGATTGGTGTTGGTCGAGTAGCGGTTTAGTCCTCCAACTCTTCGTTTTGATGAGATGGTTTCTCGTGGCATAGAAGAGGCCTAGTGAGATCCATATATGGATCTCTAGGACTGTAGTTGTAGTCAGTGTGAACAAAGCATCCCCTACCTCCTTAGAGTAGGTGGGTGAGTCATCGAAACACTCCTAGGAAGGTATCCCAATGAGATTGGACATCATAGTGGGAGGTAGTGACTCACTGTACGTCTTTTAGTGATGGCATTGTCATTGAGGCATAAATCCTACATGCCATAGTAGGCTAGGTCCCTTTTGATAATGACCTAATCATGATCATACTAGAAAATTAGGGAGTCCATGACCCTACTCTACATGATTTCAGAGGATGGGACTGGGCATGGGTGCTTGGTGGGAATTTTTTTTGATAAAGTTATAGTGGAGGTGGATTCATGTGGGGTTACTAAATTATTACTTCTCTTTCCCCGGTGTCTATTAGCGGGATATGATTGATTTCATGTATATTAGTTCTAGAAAATAAAAAAGAATAATCCATTAGTAGGGATATCAAGATTGAAATTCCCTATTACCTATCATCATCCAATCATTCATGGCTAGAGAGAGTGATCCATGTTGATGATGTCGCAGACTAGAATTCTTAGTGATTAAGTAACCCAAATTATGGTTAGTTCCATACCATCTATTTACTTGTTTTAAGTATGGACTAGATATCTGTATCTGGTGAAATTCTCATCAAAGGATGTCTCCAATTATAGTAATCCCCATTTTTAGAATAATAGATCACGTTGAGTTCACTATTTTTGATTCTGACTCTTTTATCGGGGGGTGTCCGCCTTGCATGTTATTGTTTGTTATCATCACATTTCATTCCCTGAATTCTAAGAATACAATGGAGGGTATCATTCTACACATTCTTGGTGTTGTTTTCATTATTATTTAAATGGGATGATAAGACTTTATTTCCTCCTTCAATGGATTTCTCCTTTGAACATGTCTCCTAGTCCGGGTATCCTTCTTACATTACGATTTGTTCATTAAACTCATTCTTGGTGCCATATTTATGGGGGTCTTGTTTAATTATGTTTCTTCTATCTAAACATTCAAAGGGGTCTTGATAGGGAAGAAACCCCATGATAGTGTACTTTTCATGTTGGGCAACATTTGGCACATATGGATGTTGGAACATTGGTCACCTGTATTCTTCCCCATGAGAGGTATTCTCAAGGGAATGGAACCTAGGAAATCCCATGTCGATGGTGGGGTATCTTATTCTATTGGCATGTCTTCAGAGTGTTTCCTCAAGTATCCCTTATTTAACCTACGTTAGTCTATTATTTTAACATCTTATGGAGATGGAGTGAGAACTTACCACAATGTCTCATGGAGAAAAATTAGAAAGGTGTATCCATAGGACATAATACCTGGATGTGTTGTCAGATGAATGGGTTAGAACTTCTGTGGAGATGATACTTGGATGGTGTGCCTCATAAAGAGGTGTCACCCTGTGAAGACTGGTTTTGACACGGCTAATGGTGGATCAGATAGGTGCCCCCCAATGAGGGGAGAACCAATGTTTACCTTTGGTTGAGATTAGAACTTAGGGTGGCATCCTACATTACCATTTTATAATATAGGAATTAATACCCATGTGATTGGAGAGAGTATAGTGTGGGTATTATTCATGGTTTCCAACTTGGTGTATGAATATGAATTTTGGTTTAATGATGGATGATTTGGGGCATACACACGGTTATCTTCATGGGTGCTATTATGATAAAATATGATGTGTAAGAGGTTTAATTGGATGAATAGGCCATATGTATGGCATTATGTTAATGGGATATGTAATCTCATGAAATAATACAATGGATATAAATAAAGTGTTAAGGTGGAATGGATGGACTATTATGGGTGTTGGGCTCGATCCTCTAGGAGGTTTCATATGTATCCTAGTTTTTTGTGAATAAAAGTCCATATAATTTTGACTTGGGGAACTCTGACTAACACCATGATGGATTCCCATGAATACTTAAAGGAGATGTGAGTTATGGGATGGGGGCATGACCCTCTTGAAGCCTAGTGGCTCAAAGGAAAGACCAGGATTGTGATGGATGATGTGTGGATGATGATATCAGAGGAATGTGCCCCTAGGAGGGGGAAGCAAGGATTAGCATGGTTGGGATAAAACATATGGGAGGATTCCTATGTACCCATTTCTGATGATTATAATCAAAACCCATGTAGTTTTTAAAGGATGGGGATTATGAATGGTTACAAGCCCATGATGGTGAAAACATGGTCTTAATATAGGATGGGTTCCTATTGGAGAAGGGATTCATAGTTACGATTAACCTCAAAACCATTATGATTCATGATCAGTGTGAGAAACAATAAGATGTAGTATACTAGTGAGTTTCATTATGAATGATGCATCATAAAAATATGGTGGGGGTTTTATGCGTAGAAGCGTCCCAAGGCAGATATCATTCCATGTGAGGAGGATCCAATTTTGGGTGAGGATGATCTCACTCTTATGTAGATAGTTAGGTGAGGAAAATATCATAGGTGTGGTATCCCATTTGCATTTCATGGGATGGGAGGTAACAGTATTTTTTTTACTAAGAATGAAGGATCTAGATAGTTTTACATCTTACAGCACAGATGAGGTGGTCTTACTCCTCACTCCTTAGACATTCAAAACTGATCCTCCCCAAAAAATGGGTATGATAAGGAATCAAAAATTGCTGACGAGAGTGGTGTAGAGTAGTGGTTGATATAAGGGTCCATGTTAGTGTGGATATTCCAAAAATAAAAATCCCTTAGTATACATATTCCAACGATTAAGAGGTATAACATCACAACAAGGGACAGTGTAAGAGGAACCAAGAAATCACTACACACAATCATGGTCAGATGAGCATTAGATATTCACACAAGATATGGAGGGTGTGTGTAAAAGTTACTGAAACATGGTTCTACAAGGAAGTTGAAATTCATGGATTATCAAAGTGGGGCTGCACAAATGATTGGTGTCTTGCACACAAAATTGAGGGTGCTGAGTGGAAGATGGGGTGTCAAATTGAAAGTGTTGCACACAAAAAGTGTCTTTTGAGTGGACATACCATAGGATGGAAGGAAATGGGTGATGATAAATCCATTTTGGCCCCATGAGAAGGGGAACCATATGGGAACTGTCACATGAGATCCTATACGTTGAGGGGATGAAGGCTTGCGCGTTGTCGTGGAAGTGAGAGTCTTGTGAATACAGAATAAACAATTTATCTTCTGTATCATTACCTCAAACAAAAGGGTGACACTCAATATATAGTAATATTAATTGGTGGTGTCATGTAATAGTTTAATCATGAAATTGAGAGTCTTAAGTTTCATGGGTTGTGTAAGAGTAGCAATGCGAAAGGGGAGTCTGACATCGCATGGGGCGTGCAATAAACGTACATACAGATTATCCTTTTACGCATCGTTTCATTAATATTTTTAATGAATTCTGTAACAGGTCTCATATTCTTGGGGCATACTTTGTCCTATTGATGTCTCATTGGGAACATAAAACTTTTTTTCATGGACCATCCATTTTACACGCAGCACTTACATCTTGTGAATGACACCCTTAGCCTTCTCCGAATGATCCATTGAGACAAAGGGTGTGTTCAGTTTTCTTAAATATGGCCATATTATGCATCAAATGGAATTTGTCACCAAAAAATATTAATATAATTCTTTATTTATGAATTTTGAAATGATCTTAAACTGATTTTTTTAAAAATTCCTAAAAACATTGTTTTTCATTGAATAGTAAAAACTATTGATTTTGATGGGAAGATATATTTTCTAGTTTTTTTATTTATAAGGTCAGATACTTTTTTGGATTTTTTTTAAAAAATTAATTATATAATTTTTATTTAAATTAATAAAATTATAAATTTTAAATTGGATTATACAATTTAATTATTATAAAATTATTTTTTTTACAAAGGGAACTTTTCCAAAAAAGATATTTTTCATTCTGTTTTCAAGATTTATTTTTTAAATAAAATTTCAAAACGATATATATTTATTCATTAAAAATGGATTCTATATTTATAATAATGAGGATAATATTTGATAGTGACACCCATTTTTTAGTCAATGTGAATAGTTACTAGTGTAAAATTTATTACCTCGACAAATGGTAAAACTAGGAAACATTGATTAAAAAAAAGTGGTAAGGACATAGGTTTTCAACCGATTTTTTATTAGATGAATTTAATTTTACCCTTTACACCTATGGTTTTAAATTTATTTGTTTTATGGAAACTGTTCTATGTAAATTTATTACATATTATTTAAATCAATGAAAGTCACAAATTGTATCTTTAGTTGTCTAAAATATATATTATGTGTCAAAAAGTTAAAAAAATAGGATTTTAATGAATCTAAGTTTAGGTATTTAACTTAATAAACTCGCATTCATGTTATAAACATATTAATGAATTTTTGGTTCCACTGGGATAATATTATAAACATTATAATATTTTCTTTTCATGGAAAGTCAAAGAAGACACAAAATTATTTTTAATGTGTATATAGTTTTTATAATGGGGTTATATAGATGATATATTATATAATAAATATTTATTTTAATGTTAAAATATTTATATAAATCAAAGTAATTTATTTCATGTTATTAGAAATTAATTAATTACCCTAAAATATTACACAAAATTTATGCAGCAATTATTCAATTAACAGACAAATAAAAAATAAATGACATTAAAATATCAAGCAAAAATTAATTAGATATATATAATGTGATCCATTAATTATAAATTCCCATGTTAGGGATATAATAAAACATTTGGTATGAATTTAAAATTTTATCTTGTTGTTTTTAAAATAAAACATATTGAATAGTATCAAAATTTTCAATAAGGATATTTTATGGGATTGTCAAATTTTTAAATTAATTTATACTCAAATAAAAAATAATAAATTTAGAAATTCTTTCAGATGATCTATAATATCATAAATTAACCATTTATGGTTCAATTGACACATTATGTGTAAATTATTTCAAACTATTAATATTGATATGTTTTTCACCATTATTAAAATTAAAAATGATTAATAAAGGGTTATTCCATATGATAAGGGTTAAAATAAGACAATTTTTTTTAAAAATCTTTTTTTATGTGATTAAAACCTTATATTATCTTATATTTTAATATAGATCCATTTTTTGATGTTTGGATACAAAATTAATGAAGTATAATTTAATTGTTTTAGAAATTCCCAAAGTGATCCTCAAAAATGTTATAAATGGGAACCTCCTCCCTCAATTTTTTTATCACATTGAGCCTACCAGATAGAACATATCCCATCAATTTTACTTCTAAAATTCTTTATCCACATTATAGATATTGTTTTATTTTAAAAATTCCACCCTATATCCCTATAGAGGATATCTAGAGATGACATTTTGAATAACATATACCATCTCTAAGTGATCACAATCTTTTTTGACTCTTCCTTACAACCTTTAAATCTATGATGCATATCATAAAAAAGTTATTTATGTATCCTCAATATTCATATTTTTTTTTATGAAAATGAAAAAAGATTATAAACCATATTTCTCATCAAAAATGAATTTAGATTATCGCTCGTGTATATATACTGATTATCATAACCACACATCATTATAAATTATTTTTCTTTTCCATATTTTATCGATGGGTATTGTGATTAGTTTAATGATTATATATGATATATGTTATACAATAAAAATTATGTAAACATGCATTATTATATTCCTTTATTTCATAAAATAAATTGAAAAATGAAATCATTGTTCATGCGTATGTACGACCTACCATCTCCATGAACGGCATAATGCATTTGTCAATTTTTACATTATATAAATTAATATAAATATGTATATTATTATTATATATTATTTTTAAATTGTGATGATAAATTTAGTAAAAATTAGATCAATAACAATGTCTATGGACGAATATTTATCAATTGAAATATTCCAAGAAAATAAAGTAGTTATCACTAAGAATAATGATATAAAGAATATATTGTTAAAAAGAGGGTGATAAGATATTATAAATTAAAAATATATGGAATGATAGATTTATTATCATTGAATAAATGGAAAATAAATTCATATATATTATATATTATGATTAAACTTGAACAAACAAACAAAAATACATTAGGTAAATTAATTCTTAACTCAATTTCTATTCATTGGGTTAAACTAATATTTCATTTATTTCTTCATGGTGATATTATGTGTGAAAGTAAATTTTTTTATCTTTTGTATTATGTACAATTTTTTTAATTAAATATAATACACATAATATATTTAAGATAATAATTCTCATTTTGAGGATGGGATATTTGATAGGATTTATTTCCCATTCTCATTATTATTCAAGTTTGTTTACATTTATCTCCCCACTAGGGAAGAGTTCTATTCAATGTCCTTGTTTCTTAATATGTTTTAAAAAAGTTTTTCTTCATTATTTAATGATTTTAATGTAATATTTACCCAGGTTTTAATTTAAACAAAATGATTTGGAAGGTTCATTTTTATTATTTTCCAAAAAAAGGTACATTACGAATTTATTGAAAAAAACAAGGAAGGAATAATTATTCTGACATATACTTCATGAAAAGATTTTACCACCTTCATGACACACTAATAATTGAAATATTCTTATAAAAAATTATATGTTTAATTTCAATTAATTTTTTTTTCTTTTATAATGGTGCGGATATTCAAAACAAAATCGTTTTCAAACTAGAAATGATATTTTCCCTAATAATTATTTCAATTAATCTATAAAGACCATTTTTCATACAGGATAACATTATTTGATGTTGCATATGATTTAATGGGGTTATTATTCAAGGATATAATGTCTTTCAATTTTATGGTGGGTTTCTATTTATAATGAAATGATATTTACAAAATGAATTTCTTCTCAACCACTTATGTTCTAATGAGATTTTTGTGATATCCATTTCATTTTATGGGTTATAATATGATGAATATTTTTTTAAATGGTCCAAGGCCTATTTCATTAAAAATAGAAACAATCAAACAAAAAGAGTGAAGCAGTACAATACACACAAGTCATTGGACCTCATTACAAATGCCCAATTTTTTTCGTACCATGTCCAAAATCATTCGTTCCGCATCCCGTATGGCACACTGATCAGAACCACGACCTCGCTCATGTCTCCGACCCCTAGAGTGAAGCGCTTCAAGATTCATTTCTTTTTGAAGAAGGATTTCAATGTCTTCATCCGAATTTGAATCCATAGAGTGTGTTTCATCGTGCATTGAGCTCAAGTCTACTCGTCCTCATCCTCGCCCACGATTGCTAGGGGTCGTCCACTCTTATCATATTGCCAAGAGCCATCATCCTTCTTTGTAGCAGGATCCAAGTCTGTAATGGGTGGCTCCTATATCATCTACAAATGATCTAGCAGCCTTGGTGGAGAGTGCAATTTCAAGGTTTCCACCTCTTTCCGAGGAGGTTCAACAACCACATCCTCCAAATGACCTGCAGCACTACATGGAACATTATAAGTGGTTACCTGCCCATGAGAAGAAGGTTTTGGATCATCCTTTCGAGGTGAGGGAACCGTGGGTGATGAAGCCCCAACATCACCCTGAGGATGTTGGAACTCCTTTGAGGGAAACACATCAACTTCAAGAGGAACAACCACAGCGGGATCAGAGGTTGGATACAAATGCATTTTCAAAGAATTTTATCATCAAAAGAATGTGTGGAAGAGGAGGAAGAAACCAAATTCACCATAACATAATCATATTGAACCTTGGGCAGGGGGGTCTGGGAAGCAGTGAGACCCACCTTTACCAGATCCTGAGTGAGGTCCTTGGCAATATGGGTCTTACAATTCCCCTCGTGCTCAACAATATCAGCCCAAGACCAAGTGCCATGATGGCCAGTGATCAACTGAGGCTGATCATGCACAATAGGAGGGTTCATATTATGATCTAATGTGTTATCATCCAGAGTATTATGCACATCAATTGGCTGAGGTGAAAAATCCTTCTTTTGATTATTTTCAAAATCGCATTGGACATCAGGAACAAACATCTTCTGAGCAGGATTAATAGAAATCATGGCATCCTCATTAAAATCACCTATCTGTGTAGTTAAAATAGAGTTTTCAACCTTCTGGTGGTGTGAATTTTTGAAGCAGGATTGTATATCATGCCCATGTTTAGCACAGGAAGCACAAACAAGTGATCTTCTACAATTTGCGGAATCATGTCCTATAGTTTTACAGTCTGGAAAAAACTTGTGGAGGTTTTCATATTCTATTTTCAGTTCCAATTCATCAACATCAGTAGAGAGATGGACCTTATCAATTAATGTATAACTAAGATAAATTTCAACTAAGAATCTGACATAGTGTCCATACCTGGAAGATTCCATTTCCTTATCCAATTTGATTGGAACTCCCATTGCTAGAGCAACATCATATAGAATACGAGGGCACCAAAGGATCCATTTTTATCCAAAGACCTTCACCCATGTCTGAACCGTCATATTTCTTATTTCCATGGGGTTGAAATTTCTGTCCCCTTCCCAGATGTGCAGTGTTCTAGGCTTGAAAGAGATGGAGTCGTGACCACAAGAACCCATCTTAAGGTCTTCAGATGGAAATAATATGTGGTAGAACCCATTCCCTAAATAGAAACATTTCAAAGAGTTGAAACCCCAGACATCCGTCAAGCGTTGTACTAGAAGCTCAAGCTTCCATGGCGCAGAGCCTTTCGGAAAGATGAGCCAGACAATGATAGATTGGGCTCAATTCTCCAGTCTTTCCGATATAGCATCCATATCAGCTTTGATGTGTGCTACTGTACCTTTCCGATGAATAACGACATTCGAACCTTTGAAGGATGAAAATTTGTGGTTATGAGAACTGGCCTCATTTCAATTCGTATCCGAAGGTTTTTGATTCACGAGCGCCGGTACTGCCTTGAGTTTATGAGAATCGAAATGCCCTTGTGCAAGAAATTCTTCCATTGATGTCGAAGATGGTGGATGAAAACCCTAATCGGCATTTCGAGGAGCCGGGGAGTGTTTCGCGCTGCTATATTCGATAATTCATGACATCTAATGAGATAAAAATAGAAAACAAGTTGATGAGAATATCCACAATGGGAAACATGTGTGTCTTGGACGAATATGGGAAACATGTTTGTATTGATCCACTATATGAAACATGTGTTTCATGATACACTATGTTGGATGCGTTTGTATGTAACATTGACATATGATCTGGTTTTCTATATATATGGTGTTCCAACACATTTATTACATAATATTATGGATCATGATTAATTTATAATGATTACTTAACTTATGGACCTCGTTTTCTGAAATGAGAGTGTTTTTTACTTCATTAGTCTTTATGATATCTGACATGTTGGTTATGAACTTCTTACATTATATTTAGGATCTGATACCCTTATTTTTATAGTATTCTTTCATTTGATCATGGATTAGTATCTCTTATGTTTACCATAACTTAGCATCTCAGCTCACCCATTGTAATGTTTCCTTTACCAATGTCATAAGTAATGGTTTTTCAATATGAGTACCAAAGAGGAAGATATTTTTGGGATTCATTTTCGATCGTCCATGAAATATGAAGATTGTGTTATATGTTTCCAATGGAAATAAACTATTATGGTATATAAGAATGTGTGTTTTGTAATATAATGGATATTTGTCTAAAAAGATGTAATTTTTTTGTATCAAAAGCCTAGGTTGCTACATTTGGTATCATAGGAATGGTTTAGTTAACCTTTGGAGAGTATGATGAAGAAACCTTTGTTTTAAACCAATATATAAATAGAAGTAAACATTAAAATTATATATCTATGGTAATTATCATAAATAACATATAAATAATCCAAAGTATCTATATATTTAAATTTTATAATTAATTTACCCTGATTATGTGGTTTTCCAACTACTTTTTATCATGCTATGATTTTTGGGTTTGTAGGTTTTCTGGAACTGTGAGGATTCATGTTAATGGTGAATGCGAAGGAAAATGGAATGATATTTCTAATGGGAACCCAAATAAAACATATGTTTGAAGGAATGTCAATTTTATTATCACTAATCATAATTCTAATTATATGATCAATATATAAACATTAGGGTGTTTCCTAACAAATGTAATAAGAGAAACACGGCGTTTTATGGGGAAAAATTGAATACAAGTTAAATTTTCCTCATGTAAAAAATATTTGAAGGGGCATGAAGGATATTGTTTCAAAGTAAGTATAAGATGCATTTGGTGTCGAAAAGTTGGATAAAAAAGGTGACTGAAAAGGAAATGTGAATGGTTATGTTAATGAAATAGAAGATAATAATTGAATTTATAAGGAATCATCAATTGTTAAGCGTTTTAAATATAGAATATATAGTCATTATAATAATTAATTCCCTAGGGGGAAATCTTTTAAAGTTAGTTGGAAAGGATTCATAAGTAATGGTTAATTTTCTGATGATGAATTGACTAAAAATGATATATGATATGAAATATTTGTTAGGGAATAAAATTATGAATCTTATTTAATGTTTTAAGAATTTTGTTGAATTATTGAGTGTTCAGTTCTTGTAATTGAAGAATAATTCCATAGAAGTATGTTTATGGTATTATAGAATAATGAAACATCAACAGATTAGTCCACTTTATATTTCTCTAATGGATTTGAAATTAAATTTTGAATGGTACTAGTGTCCATGAAATGTAATTGAGGTTGAAAGGTGATATATTTGTAGAAAAAATAATTAAGGGAGGAACAAACATTAATACAGGCATAATGTTTTGATAATAATAACGGAATGATTTGAATAATCATTGTAAAATAAATGGAATATTTTTTAAAACCATGGAACTTATTGATAATATGATAAAAAGGTTTCCTTTTTTATCATGAATTATTGTGATAGAATTTTTTAATTTATGTTAAAAAGAAATAGTAAATTATTAAAATCATAGAGGAGTTTCAATATGGTTTCATGGTAATTTAGTTTATTACTATGATTCAATAGAATACATGATAATGGTCCTCACATGTTTGGTGTGTGACACGTAGAAATATTTCATATTTTTTAGTGTTAAAGGATTTTTTGTCATTGGAAATTTAGTGACCTTATTTTCAATGTTTTGGATTTTAATATTTTTGAAGGTTAATAAGGGTAACCATTTATGAAATTGATTAAGTTGAATTATGGATTATGTTTTAGAAATTAATTTTTTAAATCACCATATGAATATTTAATCATATTGGATTACTTTTTCAATCAATATTCTTATAAAGGTAACTAGATTAAGAAATAATAACTTATCATCCCATTATCAATTTTATATTCCAGTAGTTTTTCAGGCATTAAAATTTATGCTTCCTTTCCGGGAGTTAGAGATGAAGTAAAAATTTATTAGGGCTCAAAAAATTGTGACATTATACTTATGAAATGAAATAACGAAATTTTATCTTTTAAAAGGATTTTAAAATAAAATGTTATTATATAATCGTAATTCCATATGATATCAAATACATGTTTTAGACCTATTTGGTCTGTAGATTTATGGTCATTGATCTTATCTTGAATGTCATTTATATCAAACAAAAATATATATTGGGAAATATTTCTCCCTTATAAATCCATATATTAATGTTTTCCCTATATGTAATCTTTGAAATCTATTACATTAGTTAACCATTAAATTTCAACTTCCCTTTTTAATTTTTTTTATTTTTTACATTGTTGTTTTCTATAAAAGAATTGTAAAATATTAAATTGTTGATGACTAAGATAAATTTTAAAATATAAATTAATTATAGGGGGTAGAATGTAACACATTTAGATTTTTATGAGTTTTTTGAAATAATTTGATTTCTTTGATAGCTTGTGTTTTAGGAAATGTATAATTTTGAAAAATCATGGAATATATTTAAAATCATATATGCCCATTATTAAATATTTTTTAAATTTACAGAAATGAATATGAATAACTAATTGATGAAATAAATATAAATCTTCAACTAATTTTGAATGTATTATTATGTTCCTAGAAACTAATCACTCAATTTTTAAGAAAGCCGTTTTATTCATCAAAAATCAATTTATCTTCTTCTTATGACTGAATATTAATTTCTGTATGTTCTAGAAAATTTATTTGAAAAAATAAATCATGATTTAAAATAAAAAATTTAAAAATCATCTTCAAATTATTTTTTGTTAATATTCTAAAAACATTAATTTATTAAATAATATTGATAATTACTAATTTTTAAGTAAATCTATAGTTTATTTTAGTGTTTTTAGATATTCAAATTTTTTTGTATTTTGTGTTTTTTTTATTAGTTAATATGATTTAAAATAATCTAATTGTAATTTTAAAGTTGATTTTATACATTAATTTACTATAAAAACATTTAATGCTTAATAGTTTTTTTTCCAAAAAAGTATATTTAGTTGGATTTTTTCAAGTTAATTATATTTTAAATGAATAAATTTTTATGTTTTGGATTTTGAAATGTTTTTTCTATATTTAGAATCATGTTGTTAAAATTTGGTAGATAATCTCATTTAATTTTTTTTCAATATAAATAGAAACTCATGTAAAATCTATCACATCTATAAAAGATAAAATTAGTTAATATAGATTAAAATTAAGTTATAAGGTGATATTTTTCATCCAATTTCTTATTAAATGAATATAATTCTACCATTATCAACTAATGATCAAAATTCATTTTTTTAGTTTACATTTTTTCATGAAATTGACTTATATATTATTTGAATCAACAAAACCGGTAAAATGTCACTTCCTTTGTCGTAATCATCTCTTATGTGTCAACATGTGGAAAAAATTATGTAGTGAATACAAATAAATTTCCACATTGAACATTATAAAATTATTTTCATGAGATAAATTTATTTATGTCTTTTTAGACCGCATTGATAAGATAATAACCTTTATAATATTTTATTTAATTAAAAGTCAAAGATATCTTACTCATATTTTTTATAAATATAACATTTCTATTATGGGTTATACAGATGATTTTTTCAACTATAAGAAGTAATTTAAATGTTAGTATATTTATCTTCATCATTGTAATTTATTTATAATTTTCTGAAATTAAATTATCACACTAATTTCTTACCCAACCCCGATGGAGAAATTATTCATTTAATATAATGAATAAAATAAGTGATATTATAATATTAAATGTAAATTAATTTGATATATTTAAGGAATTACATAAATTCAACAAACGGACCTGAAATGTTAAGGATATAATGAAAGGATGGTTATAATTCCACATCTTGTGTTGATGTTATTAAAAGTCAAATAATTCAATAATATCAAATTTTAAAATAATGATATTTTATGGGATTAGTATATTACTAAATTATTTAAAAATCATAAAAAATTAAAAAAAGAAAAAATTGATTCTAATTTGGTCGAAAATATTTTTAATCGACCATTGATTGGTCAATTTACATCATATATATGAAAAATTACATCCTTTTAATATTGAAAATGTTGTAACCATAAATCAAATAAAAATAGTTTAATAAAGTGTTAATTAAATTGATAAGGCTTTAAATAACACCCAAACATGTCTAAAATATATTGTATTATGTGATTAAAACCTTATAATTTAATATATTCTAATATATGTCCATTGGTTGGTATTTATAACACCCCATGATTTCACGATATATTATCTCCAATAGCTTGGGTTGCATGTAACACTAAGTTCTAGTGCACTATGATCTATTGAATAATACGTTTAAAAGAAGATATGAATAGTATTAAGAATATTTTAAAATTTTATATTTTTTAATTTTCAAAATAGACTTCATTTTTGAATTTGTAATATAACAATTAGTTTAGGGTGACTTTTGGTATTTTTCTAAAAAGTTTCAATTTTTGGGGAATAGTGAAAAATATTGCAATGTGGTTAATAAATACATTTCTCATATAATTAATTATTTTAAATCAAAAGTATTTATAAGTCATAATAGATTAATAATACATACCTTAATCTAATGATGGTCATTGGAACCATTTGTATAATATCAATAGATAAAAAAATTTATTGATCTTTTGCTGCTTTCTTTTACGCGCCTTCTAACCAAATCTGTGAGATTAGAATTAAAAGTAATTTTACAGATTCTATGAATTGAATTTCAGAAAATTAAAATACATGTTTTTAGTCAATGTAAAAAGAGTTTTCAAACCAGAAAAACATAATTTTTGTGAATAGTATCTTTTGAATTTTACTTACTATAGTTAATGATAAATACGGTAACTAAAGTTAAGAATAATATTATTATAATTTACAATTACCCTAACACCTATCCTAATTTCATTGGACAATTTTTTTTCAACC
Organism: Viscum album; assembly: GCA_963277665.1. NCBI lineage: Eukaryota > Viridiplantae > Streptophyta > Magnoliopsida > Santalales > Viscaceae > Viscum > Viscum album. The sequence continues at coordinate 749,548,563 of OY728166.1, read as the reverse complement.
AAAAGTAAATAGTATGTCAAAAATATGATACTTTTTAATCCACTTCGGTTAGATTATGAAATTTGTTATATTTTATTTAACGAAGAGTTGAAAACGTCATTCAAATTTGAATAACTATGTCATTTTAAATTTGAACTAATATAACTGATATAGTCATCTATAAATAATCATTAGAAAAATAATTTTCTTGTAAAAATCATGAAAATTTATTTATATTTTTTAGACATTAAATAATTAATGTTAATTGCGACAAAATGATGATGTAGTAATAGATTTGTTAAGTGAAAAGTCAAATAAATGATATTATTAATATTAAAATAAACATCATTTGAGATATTTTATTCAAAAAATGAATTTATTTGATGAATATGAAATGTTAGGGATGGTTTAATTGAATTTTTTATGGAGTAATGTTATTCAGATTTTTTTAAAAATCCATTTGATAAATAGTGTGAAAATTGACATAAATGTGATTTCAAATTAAATTATATTTTATTAAATGATAAAAAATTCATAAGAATCTATATATCATCAAACATACTAGGATAATTATATATATTTCATAAATGATCCAATTGGTAATAGTTTTACATTTAATTATATCTACACTGACAATATAATGTAAAAACTGAATGTTGTCACAATAATAGTTAATTTTTAAACTAAGGGTCAAAGGCAAAAGTGAAGCTTAATTTTTTTGATCTACACATGTGTAAAATTAATTTTGCGTATATTCATACATATAATCATATTATCATGGAAATAACTTACATTGATTATATATAATGTTGAAAATCAATTTATAATAAAATATTAGTTTTAGAGTTTCCTATAGTGCCCATCCCCCTCTTATAAAAGGGACCCTCTCCTTATCTTTTACTCACACCTCTAAATCCTATTTACTAGATGAAAGCCTACCCATTCCCACCTAACAACCCTAAATTTATCTTAAAATACATAATTTGGGAAAAATATATTCACCCCAAAAAACTATAAAGATAGTTTTATTATTAAAATATTTATTTATTAATAATTTTTTTGAAACGATTTTCTATAAAAATAATAATGGAAATTAAGTATTTTAATTAATTTGATTATAAGTTAAATATAAAAATTATGATTAATAGTTTTCAAATTCAAATTCATTTTAAATTAATATTGATAATTTGTTATTTTGAATAATAAAACATATTTTAAGGTTATTTCATAAAATATATTTCGCAAAAAGTTATTTATAATGATATATGACTTCGAAATTATATTTATTTATTATGAATTATAACAAAATCATTAAATTAATAAATACATATATTTAATTTTTTTTCATAAAAGTATATAAATTATTTGAAATTATACATATTTTATTACTATTAACTGGGTTTTCAATTATGAGAATAAAATTTTGAATTAACAATAAAATTAATTTGATTAATAATGATAATTAAAAGATAGAAATTTTTGTTTTTCTTTTATAAATTTAAAATTATTTTTCAAATGTATAATATATGTATAAATTTATTTTGAATTGTGTTTAACTAAATTTAAATTCAATTTTATAAATGAAAATAAATTTCATTATTAATAATAAATATAGATAAAAAATTGGTTTTGTGAGGGATAGGGTTTCAAGATAAGAAGGGGAACAATTAGGTTTGAGTAGCGGGAGTCATGAACTGCATTCTCAGAGAGTATGAATGAAATGTGTTCATACACCTTTGATCTAGTCGCACTATGACCAGATTCGATGGAAGGGTTGTGAGGTCAGTGGTCCATCGTCATTGCGTCAAGCGGTTGGAGGTCCAAGGTTTGAGAAATGTTTTCCACTGATGAGGTGGAGTCTTGTGAAGTCAGATCCAAACTGTGGTGTGGAGTCTGATCTCAGGTTGGGGTTTCTTTTCCCGGTTTTCTTCAACCAATTAAGGTAGGGTTGCGGTTTCTATGTCTGAATTGGTTAAACTATAATGGTTGTCATTTCATTCTCCCATCAATGTCGCCAGTTATCTATGGTCCAGTTGTTGGTTTTCTTTTAGTTCACGAATACAGATATGTAGTTTTTGTCCACTGATATTGAATCTCTTATTTCTCCTGTGGTGTTTTTATATTAAATCTTTCAACATTGTGGTATTTTTTTATCGGATGAATCTATTTTCTGAGTTGTTTACATCTAAACCATAAGTTTTTTTTAACATGCATAAAATTTACCTTACCTTGACATATATGAGTATCTTTATTGGTTTAATTAATATACAATTTTTTTCTACATTATTGTATAAAAATAAATATTTATGGCTATAAAATCCTTCTATCTACAAATGAAAATTTGCAGTGTCCTATCTGCAGCCTGTTATCTATATGCAAACACAAAATTGGAAAGCCATATCGTAGATTCCAATATGAGTTCTTCTTATTAGTACTGGTTTAAATTATATTTTCCAAATTATGTTATTTCATGTTTTCATATCTAAACATTTTATCAAAAAATTTAATGTATGAGAAATGTATATTTCAAACATCTATTTGTTTGTTATTTTAAAATCAGACATTTGATTACTTTTTTTTCATCATTTATCATAAGGGAACTATTATTTAAATTGAAAATTTATTTTTAAGGGTGTTTCAGTTTTATAATTAGAATTTATATTTGATTTATCAAAAATGTGTTCAATTTACAATCGTTTTACAGAAGGGATATATATATAAATATGTACCCAAACTAAATTCTAATTTATGAACATGCTGTCAAAAACCATTATATTTATGACTGTATATAATGTATGTATATATGAAAGAGTTAATTACTTATTTAATTATATTTGATTTTATGTGGAAATTGTTTTTGCATGGGATTATGTATTTATGTTTATAAAAATTTTATGTAAATAACTGTGTTCATTTTTATCAAAGTTTATAAAAATTATTATTATGTGTATTTATGATATTAATTATTTCCATATATTCATTTACTCTTGAAATATAATTATAGGGGATAATTTTTGGAAATAATAACTGTTTGATAATTAATTTAATATATATATATTGGAAAGATTATTAGGAAATAACAAGTTCATTAAATTGGAATTTATATTTATAATATATATATATGAGGCTTAATGACTTTTAATATATAAATATAATTAATTAATGTGATGTTTCAAAAGAATATGCATAACATGTAACCATGTTATATGAAAATTAAAGATATTGTGTCTATATATAACCATGGACATGTGATTGTGCACAACGACATACCTTGCATTAGTTATCATTCGAAATAAATTTTAAGGTTCACAGCCTAGATGAATAAGCAGAGAATTGAAATGATTTAATTAAGATATTTATTTATAAATTTTATATGCATAAGCATCGAATTAATTTTACATTTATCATACCAACCATCAAAATGGATGTGTATGGAAGAATTATTTATGTGCATGGTAGAAAATTGATCTTTCATGTAATTATAAAATGTGTATGTATCAAGAGATTTGGTTATGCAAGTCTAATAACTGGGTTTACAAGAAATTTTATACTTAAACATTTGTAAAAAATATATAAATTCCTGGGAAATTAATAATATATATATACTCGAAGTCATTTTTGTACTTAAGAAAATTGTTATTTTTAAGGGTATCAATCTATGTTCTAACTCTTGTTAAATATGGATTTTTTATATATCAATGTTTTTATTAAATATGAATTTATCCCATGAATTGAAGTATTATATATACGATGTCATATAAATGTGTGTGTATATGTACATTTATATATGAGAAAAATAAAGTTTTTTGTTTCTAAAATTCCTATAATGGTTTGTATATATATATAAAATATAATGTTTATTAAAATGATATAATATTTAATGTCATATTTAAAAAATGCACATATCATGTCATCATATTATTTTAAACATAAGGATGTCTCATCTACATAATGTCATGGTCATGCATCAATAGTAACAATGACACAAATTTTATCCATAATAAAATCATTGTTTCTAATAAATTTTATGACATTATCAAGCACATGGATTTCATCAAGAATTGAAATGTTTTGTTTTTAATTTTATGTATGAAACATAATTATTTATTGTAAAATATTACTTCAAGAATAAAAGACTATATATGAATTTATTATTAAATGTTCATTTATTTCAATACTCATTTTATATATGTCTTACAAATATCGAAAATTATTTCAAGTGTGGGATTAATATATTTATCATATTATAACAATTTAGAATTAGACTTTTCAAAGTGGTATGTGAATCATTGGATTTATTAAATAATATCTACATCAATTATTTATTAGGGAATTTATTTTCATCTATTATTAATAATTAAATAATTAAAGTTTGTATCTGACACTTTGATTTAAGAAAATATTTTCATTAAACATATTAGGAATTCACTAGACTTATTAAGTGATGGGTGAGTCCCACTATAGCCTCTCAGTGCATCGATATCTATCGTGATACAAACTAGCTTCTTGGAATGAGGCCTTGAGCGAATGATTATGTTTCCTAGAATAGTGCATTCCCATATGCATTGGACATATTAAGCGATAGGTGTGCACTGCAATAGCCTCTTGATGAAACGGTAGGTCTCGTGAGACAAACTAGATCTGGGAACTATTCCATGGAAAAGTGGTTATATATAGTCCTAGAAAGTTGCATTAACAGAATATTTATGATATCCCACATTATGAATTTCCTCATTATGAATCTAGTAAGTAAAATTTTTTGTGATTATTCTACTAGTATAGTAACCATGGTTACGAATCGTTCTCTTCTGAACATGTATTAATCAGTTATACATTTTCAAGTGCACGGATATAATTTTTTATACTTATGCATGTCATTTATTAAGAAGGCTCAGTTGTTCATATCAATCCATAAACAATGGTTAATAACTTATCAATCATTTTATGGTTTTCATATAAGTGTTTCTTTGTCGTATTCTATGAAAATATGAACATGTAACATTTTATGAGAAAAAATATATCATCGGCCCTAAAATGTCATGCATAATTATGTATTCTCATTATCTAACTTAGAAATGGTGTTTCTGTTCAAGTGTGTGCATATTTTATAATTTATTTTTTAAACTAATCAACATGTTTATCATTTTTTGAGCATAATTTTTTTCTAAAGTCTATTTCATAATCTCTCTATAAAATGATGATCAAATGTTGTGAGAAATGTTAATTTCATTATTTAAAACATGTATTTTAAATTAAATGTTTTAAAGAAATATTATTTGATAATGGTCTTTTTTTTAAACCCCTTAATAGGAATATTTGTAATCACCCCTTGTATTTAAATTATTCATAAAGTCTTATTTGAAGTGATATGATGAATTTATAATGTGTTATTGGTTATCTGATGTTTCTTTGCAAAACTTTTACCAACATTAGTTATTCTGTGCCTAAATATATCACGGGAATTATAATTCTCCAGAACCTTGGATGGTAAAAGATCCTCTATTTTATTTAATTCTATATTTTAATTCAAGATTATTTTTTAAAAAAAAATTAAAAACATTGGTAAATGGCTGATCCTAGGATTCAGTTTCAGGTCTTTACAAGAAAGCCAACCCATGCAGTAATTTTGTGCAAATCAAAAGGAGATACTCGAAGAGGATGTAATTTTTTACCCACTCATTCAAAGTTATATTCTTCTTATACAAAATATTCAAACTGTTTTCCAATACTAAAGTATTAATTATAGCATCAAATATATTTGGATATTTATTAATGATTATCATACATCTATATTCATCCATTTACTCATCCTATAAAGAGTGATATCACCATTCACGTGAATATATAGCTTACTATCTCCAAACTGTGGTGTAAAAAAAGTTCATCAATAATTCGTTTTGATTGGTATAATTATGAATATATAGAATTTAAAAAATTAATATGACATGATAATGATTATTTATAATTAATATACCATAAAATTATATACTATTTAAATATTAGGGGAATTATATTGTCTCTTATGTGTACATACAACTTACCGTCTCCATGTCATGATGAGAATCATTCTCTACATTATCCATTCAATAATTATTATAGAGTATATATAATAACTAATAATTAAATATATGGAATAATTATTCTACTGTAATTATATATATATATATATATATTTCATTTAATTTCTTCAATTCAATAGAATACGAAAATGAAAACAGCATTTAAGTGTACATACAACCTATCGTCTCCATGAAAATTGTATTCCAATTCATTTATCTATAATTTATATAAATTTATATACTGAATATATATGATATAAAAATCACTTTTTACATTTTGGATGTAAGTAAATCCTTATCTAAATAAAAGTATCAAGAATAAAAATCAAAACATGTACGTTAAACAAATCGATTATTACACAAAATGTTTCTTTAACAAGAATTTTTAATAAAATGTGTAATATAAAATCATATATGAATCATAAAGGGTATAATAAATATTATTATGGTTCATTTATAATTTAATAATAGGTTTTATACCACTATACATGAGTTACCGACATGTGTGGTGGGAATCTGACCTTTAGTAAGGGGATTTATGTCTGAACTTTATTTCTGTGAGACTCGTGCCTCATATACTACTTGTCTCTTCTACTTAGTGTATATACATCCCATGAATGTATTTTATGAGTCTTATTAAGAATATAATGAAATTTTCATATTCTTGGAATTTTTCATTTTACATGGGCATATGATTCTATTGATTATAGTGTGATGAGTTTTGATTTAAGAATCTTTTACATATTTGAGATTATTTCTTTTTATATCTCCATTGGAGAATATTTATCATCCGCATTCCTTTCTTCTAAAAATAATGTGCAAAAATATATTACTACTATTATATGGATGTTCAAAGTTATTTTTACCCATTTTTTACTTTACTTTATGGTTTTAATGGAATCATTCTTTCAATTTCCAAATGAGGTACTTTTTTAATTTTCTGAAAAAATTACAAGAAATATGTTTATTACTTTATAGGGAATTAACATATTTTTACTCACTAATAAGGCATTATTACAATGAAGATTCCCCTTCAATCTTACAAATTTATTTTTTTAAACATATTTTATAATTGTGCTACATTTTAAGAAAAGAAATCTATTTCAACAGAGAAATGATATTTTATTCAAGAATTGTTTTAAATTATTTACATGATTCCATCGTAGTTTTTCAAAAAGGATTAAACGAAATGGTTTTTAAAGGTTTTTTATCTTTTAAAAAGTGATTTTAAGGAAAATTCATGTTCCACATGATCTTTCAAAATCCATCCCCACCTGTGATGACATGCTTTGTTATAGTTCAAGAAGACCATTCATGTAATTTCCCCAAATAGTTTATGTATTGATTTCATGATGTTTAAGACAACACCTTATTTTCATATTTTATGATTTATATGAAATGATTATGTAACCTCTTTCTTTTTCATAGTTTATTATATAATTACATTTTTATGAAATCAATTTCATTTTATGGGTTATGATATAATTAATTATGATCTTATAGAACATGTTTGTATGATTTCAAAATGTGATAGGTGGAACCTATATCTCCCTCTGATGAATTGGGTAAAGAGTTATATATAATGATATAGGCTTGATGGACTGTGTCCACCAAATATTATTATGTAAGTGAACCATGACTACTAAAATGGTTAATGGATTGAACCATGAATACCAATATGATATGGAATGTGAACCCATACTACGAAGATGAACTTATCCATAATGCCTTTAATATAATGGAAATCATTATTATATGATTATCTGTGTGAGATAATTTGTTATTGTATTCCTATGTTATGCTTCCATGAATCATGTTCATTATTTCGTCATGATTGATATTTTAAGAACTACTAATCATTATGCCAAGAATCATTTTTATGATCTTTTATATGTAGGGAATGATATTCTATTTTCATGATCTTGTTCTAATACCATTATTTTCATGATTATGTTTATATGTATCCATTGTTTACCATTACTGATCATCTTAGGTCACCCTTTTTTAATGTTTTCTTTTCACTAGGTTATAGAAACATGTTTTAGATAAGGTTACTAATAGGGAATATCATTATGGGAGATGTGGAATATCATTAAACAAATTATAGTAATTTGTTTTGTGTTTCCAGAGGAAATAAACTAATATAATCATTCATTGTGTATTTGTGTTATGTATTAAGTATTCCAACAATGTGATGTAACCTTCATGTACGTCATGACTAGATCATTATAGTTAGTATAAAAGTAATTTTAGAAACTTCCTTGGATATTAGATTAATAAAACATATATTATAAAACATTACCTAATGAATAACATTAAGAATATGTCAGAGTAAAGGAAATCATCTTTTAGATTTGATATATGATATCCATGTTTAATCATCTGGAATTATATATTGAGAAGAAGATTCCACAATTTAGAGATCCTATAAATGATTCTTAATGACTATATAACTATGATTAGTGTTTCTCACATTAAGCATTGATTGTTGGTCAATGGTTAGGATCATCATGGTTATAAATTCAATGTTTATACAATATATGATTAAGATATTACAAGAGAAAAATGAAATGAAAGAGCTATTAATAAATTAGATTTAGAATCATAGTTAATGGTTTATGAGTGAAGTGGAATGATTATTGTTATTCTGTATTTTTATTTTCTGAATTATGATATTAATTTTTCTATAGTTATAATAATCATGAGATATATAAGGACTGTACTACAGTACATATACTTAATGTATTTCGAAGAATAAGAGATTTAATTAAGGATTTAATGAAGATAAAATATTTGATATGTGACAATCATAGCTACATTACATTGTCTAGGAAATCTAATGTTGAGATTGATTTTAGAAATTTAGAGATTTTTTGGAAAATGAATTATGAGGGATTTATTTTGGTCAAGTCTAATGTTTGGAATGGTTGATGTTGAAAATTAGATATTACTGATTGAGGTTTAGGTATGATTTCTCGGATATTATGTGATAAACGTTTTTGTTTTAGTATTCAAATAAAATATGATTGATATATTTATGGACTGTATGATTCATTAAAAGTGCTTCATGCATAATTATTCTTCCTAATATCTATCTCCTTGTGAATGAAATGAAGTGGAAATATATCAAATCATAATCTAAGAATTAAATTGATAAATTGAATGAAATTTTTTGGGTTTCCTTGGGTATTATGAAAATTGTAAATTAATCCCTCTAATATGGGTAAAAGTATCTAAAAAATGTGTTATTATAATAACTTAATTTTTGTATAAATTATGATATTTTAAATCATCATATATTTAGGGTTTTGAGGCCTCTGATTTTCCATTTATTGTCCAATTGTTTTGTGATTTATGACCTCAATGACTCAATATTAATATTTACATTTTTTTATCTATTTATGTATCTCTACCAACAACTTGTGTTCTCTTATTCAAAATCCAAATTTGGTGATGACTTTCACATTTTCCTTTGTCTCTTATTAAGAGTATGTTTTATTAACCCAATTTCTGATGGGGGTTTTCTAAAAAGGATAATTCTTTTATAAAGCTTTTACTTTCAAAGTTTAATTTCAAATTGTGATGAAAATTTTTATTTAAGTAGGGGAGAATGTAACTGCCCAAGATTTCAGGGTACTTTATCATCAATAGCTTGTGTTGAATGAGACATCGAGTTTGAGTGTACTATGATCAACCAAACTAGCTATTTAAAATGTGGTTATGAATAGTATTATCCACATTATGAAATTCTTTAAATTTTATTTCTTAAAATATAATTCATTTTTGAATTCAAAATATTAAAATTATCTTAAGGTGAATTTGTGGAATTTTCCCTAAAAGATTCATTTTTTATGAATATTGAAAAACACTGCATTGTTATTAATAATTGAATTTTTCATTTAAATAATTATTTTAAATTAAAATTATTTTAATGTCATAATAAATATGTAATATATATATTAATCCAATGAATGTCATGAAGAGAAATTTTTTATAAAAGAATTAGATATAAAAATTTATGAAGTTGTTGAATGTCTCTTTCACAACCCTTCTAACAACTTCTATGGGATAATAATTAATATTGATTTTACCACCTTTGTGAAATTAATTTGAAAAATGGAAATATATGGTTGTCATTAGTATGAAAAATTTGGTCTAATTATATCAACATAATTTTTTGTCAATAGTAACTATTGAATTTTATTTACCACGACCAAAGGAAAATTGCATAATTAAAGGTAGAAATAATATTATAATAATATAAAATTACCATAACAATTTTATTAATTTTATTTTATTAGTTTTTTTAACCTAAATATAGCCTGAAAATATGAATAGTTTTAATCCATTGGTGTTATATTATAACCATTAATATGTTTTATTTAAAGGAGAGTTGAAAATGAAATATTCAAATGTTAAGAACTATATCATTTATGATTAGAGGTTATGTAAGTTATTTGGTCACCTATAAAGATTCATCATAAAAATAAAATGTTCATCTACTTCATGATAATTTATTTATAATTTTTATACATTATATAGTTAATATTAATTATGACACAATGATGATGTTGGAATATATTTATTAAGGGAATAATCAAATAAATGATATGAATAAATTTAAAATAAATTTCATTTGAGATATTTTATTCCATCCAACAATTTATTATATTACTATTTAATGTAATGGATTATTTAATTTATTTTTTAAGTAATAACCTAGTTATGACTTTTTTTAAAAGTCAAGTGATAAATAGTGTCAAAATTGAAAAAATTGAGATTTTAAAATAAATAAGGTTATTTTAAATTATATGAAAGTCATAAATATATGTATCTCAACCAACTAACATGAATAATGTTATATATGACATAAATTATCCAATTTTCATTGGTTTACCATTTTATAGTAACAATATTAACCATATATTTTAAAAAGAAAAGTTGTCACGGTAAGAGTTAAATTTTTTAACTAAGGGTTAAAGCCAACAGATAAGGTTAATTTTGTGAACTAAACATGTATAAAATTAATTATTTTACAATATTTAGGAAAATTATAATATTATCCTATAACTAACTCCCTTTTTAGCTATTTGAAATCGAAAATAAAATTATAATAAATTAATAGTTTATGAGTTTCCTATTGTGGCCCTCCTATAAAAGGAACCCTCTCCATCACTTTTATTCACACATGTAATGCTTTATATTTTTTCTAAACCCTACATATTTATCCCCCAACATCCATAAATTCATCCCAGAGGACATACTTTCTTTATAAGGAGAACCTAGGGTGTACTTTTGTGAAAATAAAATGTAGACATTCGAAGATGCAGTAATTGTTTTACCAACTCTTTCAATGTTATTCCCTTGTTAAACTTAATTTTCCTAAGTTTTTTCACACTAAAGTAAAACCTCAAGCATCTAATATATTATATTATTTTATAATTTTTATTCAAAAACCATATTCAACCTTTTTCTTATCCTATAAAAACAATATAACCATGTGTGCGTATGTATGCCTTACCGTCTCCACACTATGGTGTAATTTTTTATTTCATTTATAAATTATTTATATGGGTATAAAAATGAATTTAATTTTTAAATAATGAATATTAAATGATAATTATTCTTTATAATTATTATAATATTAAATTCTATACCATTTAATCATTATGTGAATGATATCGTTGCTCGTGTGTACGTATGACTTACCGTCTCCAAGATGCGATGAGATTCATTATCCAGGTTATCCATTCAAGAAATATTATAAAGTACATTTAATTAATAATAATAAAATATATGGAATAATTACCCTACTATAATTATATATATATATATATCATTTACTTTCATCCATTAAATATAATAAGAAAATAGAAACAACGTTCAACCGTACGTAGGACAAACCATCTCCATGAATACTGTATAAATTTCATTTATCTATATTTTATAAGTATTTATATACTGAATATATATGATATATAAATCATATTTAACATTATTTATGTACGTAAATATTGATGTATCTAATAATATCAATAATAACATGTCAAAACACATATGATAACCAAAGCGATTATTACCCAAAACAATGCTTTGACATGGAATTGTTAAATTAACCTCTATTAGAAAGTCATAAATGATTATTTTATGATATCATAAATATTAATATGATTATGTTATAAGTTAATAGTGTTATTAAAACCACTATATAGGTGTTTCAGACATGTACGAAGGGTATCAGCCCTACGATAAATGGATTTTTGTCTCACCATTATTTCTGTGGGATGCATGCATCAAAAATTACTTGTTTCATATATGTCGTGTATATACTTACCATGAATGTATTTTATGAGTATTATAAAAGGATTTATTATATTTATATATTTTTATATTTTTATTTATTACATGGGTAACATGATTCAATTTATTATAATGTGATGAGTATGTATTTCAGAATCTACACCATATTTGGGATTATTTTGTTTGAAGTCACTATTGGAGAATATTTATCATCCATGTAATTTTTTATAAAAAAAATTCATAAATTGTTTACTATTATAATGTGTGTGTTTATAGTTATGTTTACCTATTTTTTAATTTACATTCCTATTTGAATGGAATCATTCTTTCATTTTCCAAATGAGTTACATTTTGACTTTTCTGTCAAAAGTATGAGAAAAATGTTTTTTAACTTATACAGAATGAATGAAATTTTATGATTTCATGAATCCTTATTACCTTAATGATTCCCCTACATTATAACAAGGTTATTTTTGAATATAATTTTTTTCTTTTAAAAATTCATATAATTTTATGTATAGAAATCTATTTCAACAGAGAAATGATATTTTCCACTAGAACTTCCGTTATATGTTTTCAAATTGTTTCAAAATAAATGTGATTTTTTTAAACATTATTTAAAATTATAATTTATATTGCTTGTGATCTTTCAAAATAAATTCTTTCATATTATTAAATACTTTGTTATAGTTCAGGAATACAATTCATGTTATTTATATAAATGGGTTTTCTCTTTATGGAATGATGTTTAGGAAACCCTATTATATTTACTAATTAAACATTATATGAAATGATTATGAGACAAATATATTTTTCATAGGTTATTTTATGATTACATGTTTATGACATCGATTCCATTTTATGGGATATGATAGATTGTTTATGATATTATCGAACATTTATGTATGATTTCACTATGAGATATGTGGGACCTATATATCCCTTTGATGCATTGGGTAAAGATTTATTATCTCATAAGAAATTCATGAAATACCTTGTCTTACCTGATGGTTATGTATGTAAACTGTGACATCAAAACGGTTATGGGAGTGAACCATCACAACCAATATGGTATTGGAATTCAACCTATACTAACAAGATGGCCTTGGAAGCAATTATTTGACTACTATGGAAATCATTATGATATGGTTTTTTGTGGGCCCAAATTTAATGTTATATTCCTATGTTATGATTCCATGAATGATTTTATTTAATTTTTGATGGTTCCGGTTTTATGAACATCCTATCATTATTCCCTAATTCATTTTTATGATCTTTTATATGTAGGGTATGATATTATATATTCATGATCATGTTATCAAACCCTTATTTTCTTGATTATGGTTACATGTGTCAATTTTGTTAACCATACTGAGCATATGATCTCACCCTTTATCTTATTTTTTCTTTTTCCTAGGTTATAAATAACGTTTGTTGTTAATTTTACTAATGTTGAAGTTATTTATGAGAGATGTTGAATATCTTTCACAAAATTAGAAGAATGTATTCAAAGTCTCCAAAGACACTAGAATAATTGAGTATTTTGGTGTGTATTAGTGCTATATACTATGTATTACAAAAAATGTGATTTCATTTCCATGTATATTAAGAATGGGTCACTATATTATTTTTAAATAAAATGAATTTACTATAATTAAATATTTTTTTTGAAATTTAAAAAGTTCCCCCTCACCTCAATTATAAAAGGGAACCTCCTCCCTCAATTATTTAAAAAACATTGTTCCTTCTTGATTGACCATACCTAAAATAATTCTCTTTTATAATTCCCTAGACAAATTATAGAGGTTCTTTTATTCTCAAAACAAGAAACCTATATTCCATTAGTAGAGATCCAATGGATGTGTTTCGATGAAGTATTAATCACTTTCCTTTTCCTCTCTTCTATAACTCCTATAAATATATATATTTTATATTAAAATAATAACATAGTTATTATTAATATTATTAAATTTCATTATGATTATGAAAATACTATTATATAACATCTTTAACATCATATGAGAAGTGAAATTATCAATTTTGCATATGAACAATATTGTCACGGCCTGCCTTCACCAGGATGAGAGAAGGGACAGAAGGTTTCTAGACACTTCCTTCTTCATGTTGAAGGAGAGATAATTACCCCTGAGACCTGCCTTCAACAGGTCCCGCACTGGAGACTAGCACCATGGTTATAGAATCACACACAATATGGAATGCAATACCCTTTTTATTTTAATAGGATCAGGAGATAAGATAATGATTCCCAAAAACACCAAAATTGTAAGTAAAAGTAATTCCAAAACAAACCATTCCCATATTCATGTTCCGAAATTTAATGCTACAAAAGTACAAAAAAACCCTAAAATACATACCAAAGAAAAGAAAAAAACAGCAACAACTGTCCCAACATTCAAACTATTACAATCCTGCACGATCCCCAAAGTCCTCCTAGAAACCTGAAAGCAGTATTATTTATGTAGTTTGAGCATACAAGTATAATCAGTAGGGAAAACCAAAGACTCTCATGCACAAGTGGGGAGGCACACCAATGCCCTATGAGTAAACAGATGACCAAAACTCCAAGCATGGAAAACTATCCACCCAAACCTCACCAAGGCACACTCCCCAAATAAAGCGAGTCAGGTAGTGTAATAGAAACAACACATCGACGTTTGGGTACCCTTCACCACTTCCCCACTGGTTATTGAAGACATCCCATGCAACGTACCTCTCCTCCCATTCTCACTGCAGTCCCTGTAATGCCCCAAGATTTTATGAAAAATATTCATTTAATTTCATTAATGTCTTGTGTTGTATGCTACACCAAGATTACCTTGCGCTATACGCAACACCGTATTAGCTTGCAGTATACGCAACACTATTCCTGGATCGTGTTACACACAATTTTGATAATAGTTATTCTACACAACATTGAGTTTATATATATATATTCAATGTATAAATGAAATATGGTTGGATTCTGTTATACAAAACAACGAAGGATTCTTTCACAACACGCAACCCTGACTTGGCTTGCATTACACGCCATCGCGACCTTCCTCGATAGCGTGTGTTGTACGCAATACCGGGTTTTACTAAACAACGTTATATTATTATCATATTATTATGAACTAGCAGTTATGAATAGTATTAACTAAATTTTGAATTTTATAACATTATTATTCTTCTTACACATTTTCTAGAACATGTTATAAGAACAAAATAAATTTTTCGGGTAAAATAAGTATTTTTCAAAAAATGCATTTTTGCCACCTTTTGATGGGGCACCAACATTAAATCTAGTTTTTGACATGTTTATAAGTTCTATTTGACAAATTAAAATTATTCTTTGGAACCAAGAAATAAAAATTTACTTTGGATAAAATTTTCATTTTATTCTGATGACTTTCATATTTTATTGAATAGTAAAAACACGCTATATTTTAATTAAAAACAACTTTTTTCATTGTAATATCTTATGTGGTTAAATTATAATATTGAATGGTTTTAAAGAATAAATAGAATATGTTTTTACCATTTAATGTAATGTATTTAATTAGCATTGATTTTACCTTGAATTCGTAGGTTAAATCAATTCAATCTTTGGCAATGTTTTAAAGAAAAACTCGTTTTCTTTCGACAACGAGATTAATTTTAATTTAATTTCTCCAACTTTTGTGTATTTAATTTTGAAAAATGGATTCCATATTTAGAATCAGTGAATCCAAATTATGTTAATAAGCTACTTTTTATTTTTGGTAATTATGAATAGTAACTACGGTAAATTTTATTTACTATAGTTAAAGGTAAATCGGGTAATTAAGGGTAAATATAATATTTTAAAATTACCATAACAAATGTCAAAATAATATTGGATGACTAAAAGTTGACCCATATTACATAAGGGTTGGATTAGATTCATTTAATAAAATTATGTCAATGAAAATAATTTAATTACTATTAAAACCAAAGAATGTGACAACATGTCACTTTCATAATTCTTATAAGTATAATAATTTTAGTCTAGTGATAAACTTTATGAAACTTAGAACAAGAATAGTCTAAAGAAAGCTAATAAAATTATCTACATCATAGGAATTGATTTAGAATTTTTAGGGATTAAATAATTATCATTTATTATGACACAAAGATGATGCAGTAATTGTCTTATTAATGAAATATTGACATAATTAATGTTATAAATTCCCAAATAAATGTAATTTGAGACTTTTTATGACTTAAAATAATTTTCTAGGTTAATATGACATGTTATTGTTGATTTACATAACTTGGTTATAAATTATCGTTCTGTTATGAATTTCATAAAAATCATGTACCAAATAGTGTCAAAATTGACATAAATTAGTTTTTAAAACAAATTTTATATTAATAATTGTTATTTTATTCCTAAAAATCTAAGGATCGGACAAATTACTTACATAAGATTATATATATTAATAATAAACAACTTGGGGTTTTTTTGGCTTGATATAGTAAGTTTATTAACCATATAGTGTAAGAAAACAAAAAGACACGGTAAAAGTTAAATTATTTAACTTTGAGTTAAATCTAACTGATAAGGTTAAAATAATAAACTAAACTTGTCTAAATCCTGTTGGATGAGAGGATTTAGACCCATTCCCACATTATCTTCGAACTAAGACCCTTTGGAACCATTATAAACCGAATTTGACCTTAATAAAATAATATTTTGAGATTTTCCTAAGGTGCCCCTCTCCTCCCTTATAAAAGGGCACCTCCTCCCTCTCCTCCTCACACCAATTTGAGCCATCAAGCTCGGAAAAACCCTGCCAAAGTATCTTCTCCAGTTCCCTAGAATATCCTATAGGTTCTGGTCTACTTTAAATACCAATCTTAGTGCCCTAAGAGGAGGTTTCAAAGAGGCGTATCGAAGAAGAGGTAATTTCTTCTCCCGATTCTTTCAAACTTCTTTCTTCTTCAACTTCTTCTTCATTAGTTGTTTCATTATAAATTAATAACATCAGAATAAATAATATACTGATTTGTTATTATAAATATGAAACAACCCCATTTCACCTTCTATCCATCCTACGGAAAACAAAATCACCGCGCGTGCGTACGTACAGAATAGTGTCTCCACGCCGTGGTGTAATTTGTTTTTCCACCAACACCTTACATGGATGGGTATATTATTGTAAATAATAACTATAAATAGTTATTATAACATCATACTGATTCTGATATATTATACCATCCACTACAATTCTATTCAATAATTATGGGAACGATATCATCGCTCGTGCGTACGTACGGACTACCGTCTCCACGACGCGATGAGATTCATTCTCCATGATAACCATACATGAATGATAATAAAGTATATATAATGAATAATAATTAAATATATGACATAATAATGATACTTGATTTATGTATATATATATTTATGTCATCTACTTAATTCCACTCAATTCAATAAAGAAACGAAAATAGCGTTCATGCGTACGTACGACCTACCGTCTCCATGAACGGTGTATTTCTTTCCATTTATCGATCCAATATATATATGTATATTCCTAATATATATTATATATAAATCATTTTTTACATTCTGGATTTAAGTAATCGTGATCTAAGTAATCATATGAATAATTACAAGTTAAAACACGAACGACAAATGAGACGATTTTACCCAAAACGCTACTTTAACATGAATTTACAAAAGAATGGGCAATATAAAGTCATAAGTGAACCATATATGATATAATAACAATGAATATGATTCTATAATAAGTCAATGAAATTATTTAAGTCATTATACAGGAGCTTTGGACACTTACGAAGCGAATCGGATCTACGGTAAGGGAAATATCACAATCTCATTTTCTTCCGAGATTGTTTATACTTTGGTATTTATTGGGGTGTATTTTATCATCCACATCCATGTTTCCTCAATATGTAATATTATTTCCATCCACCTACAATTTTCTAAATACAATTTTACCTTTCGGTGAGTATTTAGTAAAAGATATGAAATGAATCTTTTGTGGTTTTTCGTACGAGGTACTTTTTGACTTTTCTGACAAAAGTACGAGAAGAATGTTTTTTTAACTTATACGGCATGAATGGATTTTTAAAACATTATTTCCAAGAATATTAATTTACATGTTTTAAATTATTTTTTAATCAACTTCTATTAGTTTAAAATTGTATGATGTGTTAAGAAAGGAAAATGTTTTTGAAGTAGAAAGGATACTTTCCTCAAGAATGGAGTTCAAGTGTTTTATCAAAATTATTTTCCATCTAAGATAATATAGGGTTCTGTTTCTATCCCTATTATTACATTGATTATATTATTCTGTGATGGAATTATTTTTATGAATTCCTTTATATTATATAAATTGTTTTATGATGTCATGTTTTTTCAAAATCCCATTTTTATTACATAAGTTATGCAATGATGTATGATTTATGATTTTGTGGCTCATATATTAATGGTATCATTATGAGATGGGTGGGACCTATATCTCCCTCCAATTCATTGGGTAAAGATTTTATATCTCATGAGATATACATGGCTGGCACGGTAGGTTATATCAGTTCAGTGAAACAGGACTGAAACAAGGGTGACTCGGTTCAAAAATGGACTTTGTCCACTAAGATAGTCTTGGCAATGAGTCTTGTCGAATAAGATATGATTCTATATGATTATGTGTGTATGCCACAAAGTTTCATGTTTTATGTTATGATTATAAGGATTTAATTTCACTACTATGATTTATCCCATGTTATGAAATTATGCTCTCTTTTGCAGGTTATGATTTCCAAAATGTTATGTTCTTATGAATATGATGTGATTGATATTTCTTCTGTTTACCCTTACTGAGCATTTGAGCTCACCCTTTTATGTTTTCTTTTCCCCAGGATATAAAGTATGGTTTTAGGTAAAAAAAAGAATGATATTTATGGGAGATGTTGAAGATGTTTCACCATGATTAGAAGATTATATTACGAGTTTCCAAAGACACTAAACTATTATGGTGCTTGTGTGTCTGTGTTTTTTTATGTATTAAGTATTCCACTAAAGTAATGTAATATCCATGTACGACAGGCTTCGGGTCTCTACAGTTGGTATCAGAGAAAAGGTTTAGTCAACCTTTGGAAACTAGGATGTGAGAACGTTAGTGAGATCCCTAGAGATAATTCTAAGGTATGTATAGGGATGTCCCTAAGGATAAGTATACGTATAGGATATGGTCCTAGAACTACGGTAATGATCTTAGAATTTAACCTAAGATGTTTGATATTAAGGGTACTCCCCCTTTACTATGTTGTTTTCCCTAGCATTATTTTTTCCTCTCACACTATTCTTTTTGGGTTTTAGACGATGGCTGGAACCCGATGGAACCGTGTTGATCACTGTAATGGACAATCTTATGATTTTCCTCCTGAACATACAAGTGTTATGGGAGATGGAGTGCAAAATCTTATTGCTGTACTTACACAAGCTATGAATCATTCTGGACTTCCAAATGAGCAGAGAATGGAACAATAATCTATTGAGTCCTTCATGAGGCAACGTCCACCTTCTTTTAGTGGGTCTTCTGATCCACTTGTTGCTGAACAATGGATCAGTACCAATGAAAAGATATTTTCAGTTCTTCAATGTTCTGAATATGAAAAATTCATCTTAGCAGTATATCGTTTGGAAGGTGAAGCTGATCAATGGTGGAATCGTATCAAGAATACGTGGCCATGAGATGAAATTGAGTCCATGGAATGGGACGAGTTCAGGAACTTTTTTTAAGTAAGTACTTCCCTCGTATTCTTCGAACAAATATGGAAAAGGTGTTTCTTGAGCTGAAGTAGAAGGATGATGAATCTGTTGGTATATATGAAGCGAATTTTACAAGACTTGCAAGGTATGCATCTGGCATTATCATCCAAACTGAAAGTAAAGTTGATCGATTTTTTAGTGGCTTAAAACCAAGTATTCGAAGGGCATTAGCTATAAGATACTTCAGTAGCTATGAAGAAATTGTGTGTTGTGCTATCAAGGTAGAAATGGAATTTGGTGTTACTTATCCATCTCATAGTTTTGACAAGAAACGAAATATGGAGTTCAAGGAGAAATCTCAGAATAATGGTGAAAAGGAGATGAATGTTTCCTTATGCTCAAATTGTGGAAAGAATCATGGTGGAGATTGTCTTAAAGGGAAAAGTAAATGTTTCAAATGTGTAAAGGAAGGTCATCAGGCATTTGAATGCCGCAATGATGGGAAGAAGATTTCTAATGATGCAAACAAAGGAAGGGATACATAGAATGAACCTACTACACTTCAATGCTTCAAGTGCAAGGAAATGGGGAATTATTCTAATAAATTCCCTAATCCAAGGGTTAGTGATGATCGACATGAGAAACCGCTTAAGGAAAAGGACAAAGGGAAGTCAAATGCGATCACTATTGGCGATGTTGAATAGGACAACTATGTGGTGGAATGATTAAGTGTTTATGTAATGGGATTCCAAAATAATGTTGTATCATGGAGTATTGGAATATTTATGTATTGGTCTAATGTGGTATTCAAAGTGATTGAGATATTTTTGGAAAAAAGATGATATGTGCATAATGAAGGGAAAACGAGAAAATGAAATATTTGACAGTATTCATGAGCTCATGATTGATATAAGGACTAAGTGATATCATGGTTTGAGTATATAGAATTTTGAGAATTTTGGTATGTGTAAGGAGTTAACTTTTAACAGAAGTCATGTTTTCAATAAGGTTTAATGGGTATTCAAGAGAGTACATGATTAAGGCCTTTGAATGTTTGGAATGTGACCAACAAGATATATCTTATGATATATGGGGATCAACGATGGTATTAAATCTCTGAGAGTGGATTGCAGTATTATGGATAAGCCTAAAGATTGGAATGTATTATGTTGGACATAAGTTAGTATTGTTTGTTTTTCGATATTATTGATGGGATGTTATAGTAATATAGTTTTAGAAAAAAGACAACCTGCAGGATGGGCGACAACCCATCGCGTTGGACAAGGCTGTGGGAATCAAACCCACAACCGAAGTGCGACTAGCCTTTATCGCCTACCACTGGCCTACAGGAAGTCCCTGGTTAGTATAAACTAGTTTTATTTTATTAATCGGTATGATATATGAAGTATAAGTCCATTTTAGGAACCATATATGATTAATCTCACTATAGATCGACTTATGTATATTTAATAACATTTGCTAACCTTTTGTTTGAGATAGATGGAATGACCCGTAATTCTATCACATGATCTGCTAATACTTCACAAATAACAAATTCAACTTCATTTCTTTAAGAGATGAAGTGGAAATTGATCAATTCATGAACAACAGTAAGATTGTACCAAAATCATTTATGTATTTCTTTTAATTCATCAACTTTAAGGAAATGATCTTGAAAACCAAAAATGTTGTCCTAGTTCCTTTATATTTGATGAATCAGATGGTACCTTAGATCATCACAAATCTATAGCTTTGGGATTGTTGGATTTTTCATAGCCATGTTCTCTACCACTCTCCATCAGAACCTGATGGTTAGATTTTTATTCCATATACATATTTTCACCTATGTTATCCTCCGTGGAAACCCAATGACGAGTTAATTTGGGTAACCATTACACTTCATACTTTAGTTTTTAAAGCCATGTTTTGGTATTCCTTTTTACGATGTGGGTTTCTATTAAACAAACTTTCGAGTAGTAACCCATTTATAACCCTGATGAATTTCGAGGGATAAATTCATTTTAAGGGGGGGTAGAATGTAACGCCCAAATATTTTATGAAAAATATTCATTAAATTTCATTAATGTCTTTTGTTGTATGCTACACCAAGATTACCTTGCGCTATACGCAACACCGTAATAGCTTGCAGTATACGCAACACTATTATTGGATCGTGTTACACACAATTTTGATAATAGTTATTCTACGAAACATTGAGTTTATATATATATATTCAATTTATAAATGAAATATGGTTGGATTCTGTTATACGAAACAATGAAGGATTCTTTCACAACACGCAACCCTGACTTGGCTTGCATTACACGCAATCGCGACCTTCCTCGATAGCGTGTGTTGTACGCAATACCGGGTTTTACTAAACAACTTTATATTATTATAATATTATTATGAACTAGCCGTTATGAATAGTATTAACTAAATTTTTAATTTTATAACATTATTATTCATCTTACACATTTTCTAGAACATGTTATAAGAACAAAATAAAGTTTTAGGGTAAAATAAGTATTTTTCAAAAAATGCAATTTTGCCGCCTTTTGATGGAGAACCCACTTTAAATCATTTTTTTGACATGTTTATAAGTTTCATTTGACAAAGTAAAATTATTCTTTGGAATCAAGAAATGAAAATTTACTTTGGATAAATTTTTCATTTTATTCTGATGACTTTCATATTTTAATGAATAGTAAAAACACGCTATATTTTAATTAAAAACAACTTTCTTCATCATAATATATTATGTGGTTAAATTATAATATTGAATGGTTTTAAAGTATAAATATAATATATTTGTACCATTTAATATAATTTATATCATTAGCAATGATTTTACCTTGAATTCGTAGGTTAAATCAATTCAATCTTTTGCAATGTTTTAAAGAAAAACTCGTTTTCTTTCGAAAACGGGATTAATTTTAATTTAATTTCTAAAACTTTTGTATATTGAATTTTGAAAAATGGATTCCATATTTGGAATCAGTGGATCCAAATTATGTTAATAAGATACTTTTATTTTTGGTAATTATGAATAGTAACCATGGTAAATTTTATTTACCATAGTTAAAGGTAAATTGGGTAATTAAGGGTAAATATAATATTTTAAAATTACCCTAACAAATGTAAAAATCTATTGGATGACTAAAAGTTGACCCATATCACCTAAGGGTCAGATTAGATTCATTTAATTAAATTTTCTCAATGAAAATAATTTAATTATTATTAAAACCAAAGAATGTGACAACATGTCACTTTCTTAAATCTTATATGTATAATAATTTTAATCTAGTGATAAACATCATGAAACTGCGAACATGAATAGTATACAGAAACATAATACAATTATCTACATCATAGGAATTTATTTATAATTTTTAGAGATTAAATAATTATCATTTCTAATGACACAATGATGATGGAGTAATTGTATTATTAATGAAATATTGACATAATTGATGTTATAAATGCCCAAATAAATGTAATTTGAGAGTTTTTATGACATAAACAACTTTTTTAGGTTAATATGACATGTTATTGTTGATTTAAGTAAATTTTTACGAACTTATCATTCAGTTATGAATTTCATAAAAATCATGTACCAAATAGTGTCAAAATTGACATAAATTAGTTTTTAAAACAAATATTATATTATTAATTGTTATTTTATTTCTAAAAAGCTAAGGTTCGGCTAAATGACTTAGGTAAGATTATATATATTAATAATAAACAACTTGGGGTTTGTTTGGCTTGATATAGTAAGTTTATTAACCATATACTGTAAGAAAACAAAAAGACACGGTAAAAGTTAAATTATTTATCTTAGAGTTAAATCTAATTGATAAGGTTAAACTAATTCCATAAACTTGCCTAAATCCTATTGTATGAGATTATTTCGACCCATCCCCACTTTAGCTTCTAAATAAGACCCTTTGTAACCATTTTAATCCTAATTTGACCTTAATATAAAATAATATTTTGAGATTTTCCTAAGGTGCCACTCTCCTCCCTTATAAAAGGGCACCTCCTCCCTCTCCTCCTCACACCAATTTGAGCCATCAAGCTCGGCCAACCCCTGCAAATTTATCTTCTCCACTTCCCTAGAAACATCCTAGAGGTTCTGGTATACTTTAAAGACCAATATTAGTGCCCTAAGAGGAGGTTTCCAAGAGGCGTATCGAAGAAGAGGCAATTTCTTCTCCCGATTCGTTCAAGCTTCTTTCTTCTTAAACTTCTTCTTCTTTAGTTGTT
Organism: Viscum album; assembly: GCA_963277665.1. Taxonomy (NCBI): domain Eukaryota; kingdom Viridiplantae; phylum Streptophyta; class Magnoliopsida; order Santalales; family Viscaceae; genus Viscum; species Viscum album. Next base: position 749,524,197 of record OY728166.1, on the reverse strand, counting down.
TCATTATAAATTTACAACATCAGTATAAATAATATACTAATTTTTTATTATAAATATGAAACAACCCCATTTCACCTTCTATCCATCCTATGGAAAACAAAATCACCGCGCGTGCGTACGTACAGAATACCATCTCCACGCCGTGGTGTAATTTGTTTTTCCCCCAACACCTTAAATCGATGGGTATAATGGTGTAAAGAATAACTATACATAGTTATTATAACATCATACTGAATCTGATAAATTATAACATCCACTCCAATTTTATTCAATAATTATGGGGATGATATCATCGCTCGTGCGTACGTACGGACTACCGTCTCCACGACGCGATGAGATTCATTCTCCATTATAACCATACATGAATGATCATAAAGAATGTATATTGAATAATAATGAAATATATGACATAATAATTATACTGGATTTATGTATATATATATTTATGTCATCTACATAATTCCACTCAATTCAATAAAGAAACGAAAACAGCGTTCATGCGTACGTACGGCCTACCGTCTACATGAACGGTGTATTTATTTCCATTTATTGATCCATTGTATATATGTATATTACAAATATATATTATATAAAAATCATGTTTTACATTCTATATTTAAGTAATCATGATATAAGTAATCATATTAATAATTACAAGTTAAAACACGAACGACAAATGAGACGATTTTACCCAAAACGCTTCTTTAACATGAATTTACAAAAGAACGGGTAATATAAAGTCATATGTGAACCATATATGATATAATAACAATTAATATGATTCTGTAATAAGTCAATGACATTATTTAAATCATTATACAGGAGGTTCGGACACTTACAAAGCGAATTGGACCTAAGGTAAGGGAAATATCACTATCCCGTTTTTATCCGAGATTGTTTATACTTTGGTATTTATTGGGATGTATTTTATCATCCACATCCATGTTTCGTCAATATGTAATATTATTTCCTCCCACCTACAATTATTTAAATCGAATTTTACCCTTTGGTGAGTTTTTTGTAAAATATATGAAAGGAATCATTTGTCGTTTTTCCTACGAGGTACTTTTTGACTTTTCTGATAAAAGTACGAGAAGAATGTTTTTTTAACTTATACGGCATGAATGGATTTTTAAAAAATTATTTCCAAGAAGCATCCATTACAAGTTTTCATGTTTATTTTTTAATCAAATTCTTGTAGTTTAAATAAGTATGACATGATAATAAAGGAAAATGTTTTTGAAGTAGAAAGGATATTTTCCTCAAGAATGGAGTTCAAGTGTTTTATCAAAAAAAAAATCCATCTAAGATAATATAGGGTTCTGTTTCTATCCCTATTATTACATTGATTATATTATGCTGTGATGGAATTATTTTTATGAATTCCTTTATATTATATGAATTGTTTTATGACGTCATGTTGTTTCAGAATCCCATTTTTATTACATGAGTTATGAAATGATGTATGATTTATGATTTTGTGGCACACATATGTATGGTATCATTATGAGATGTGTGGGACCTATATCTCCCTCCAATGCATTGGGTAAAGATTTTATATCTCATGAGATAGACATGGCTGGAACAGTAGGTTATACCGGTTCACTGAAACAGGACCGAAACGAGGGTGACTCGGTTCAGAAATGGACTTTGTGCACTAAGATAGTCTTGGCAATGACTCTTGACTAATAAGATATGATTCTCTATTATTATGTGTGTATTCCACAATGTTTCATGTTTTAAGTTATGATTATTGGGATTTCATTTCACTGCTATGATTTATCCCATGTTATGAAATTATGCTCTCTTTTGCAGGTTACGATTTCCAAAATGTTATGTTCTTATGAATATGATGTGATTGATATTTCTTTTGTTTACCCTTACTGAGCATTTGAGCTCACCCTTTTATGTTTTCTTTTCCCCAGGATATAAAGATTTGTTTTACATAAAAAAAAGGAAGATATTTATGGGAGATTTTGAAGATGTTTCACCACGATTAGAAGATTATATTCCGAGTTTCCAAAGACACTAAACTATTATGGTCCTTGTGTGTGTGTGTTTTTGTTATGTATTAAGTATTCTGCTAAAGTAATTTAAGATCCATGTACAACAGGCTTCAGGTATCTATAGTCCCACTTCCATACCCTACCCGCAAACACATGGTCTATAACCACACATCCCACCCGCAAACACCTGGGCCACAACAACCACGTGTAACCATGCCCACAATCACCTATGCTAGAACAACTACTGTCAAGCCTGAAGACACCTGGGCCTTATCCCAAAGACACTTGGGAAACAACATGCCTGCACACACCTGGTCCAACCACCACCACTACCCAGCTTGATGAATCGTGGGCTATAATGGACCTCAGGCCATCACAGCCTACCCGAAGGGTCTTGGGCCACTCGGGAAAGGGTCCAGAAAAGGAGCTAATAACCAGTCACTTGTAAAAGTGTTGGGAAAACACCCTCCCCCGTGAAATGGGGATTTTCAACACAAAGTGCTCAACTTGGGTGGGGTGCGAATAAGAATCCTAAGAAGTACAATTATATATATAGGTAACAGGAACTCATCCTAACCTAGGGGTTCCAAACCAGCCCAAGAAAAACACCCTCATTACTATTCATTCACAAGAAGCATTGAACCCACTACCATGTCACCACTAATTCCCAGAAAAAATTTCCCCACTGAACCCATTATTGTTTTCATGTTCATGTGATTCCATTTAAGTAAATTCTACACTACTGGGCAAACATCAGACATAACCACAAGCTAAGGAAAAGAAAACAACCAAAAATCACTTTTATGTATTCACATCTGGTTATCTTGTAAATTCAAAACAATAAATGGATCCTTGAGATCCCTCAAAGTACTGGAAACAAACCAATCTTCAAGATACAGCCCCACATAGCCTCAACTCCACCGACAACCACAACAATAGAGGATCGCATCCCAATCCATATCACCACATAAGCATCAAGTAGGTCAACCACATATACCGCCATGACAGAGTAAGGGAGTTTCCACATTCAAGCACATCATTCATTAAGTTCCCCCTTTCTGTTTTGTTAACTAGGGTGATCACATAGGGGTTGTTGTTCACTAGACATCCATTTTATCGGACGAGTTTACGTGGTTACCAAAATTCCCATGTTAGAGCCATTCTATCATCACAGAAGATAGGGGTTCATTAGTTCACAAATAAATACCACCAATGGTCATGATTTTTAGTGGGCATAAACCCATAAAAATCAGAACAAAAAATCAAGGATAAAAAGTACATCAGAATCATCGATCACACCCCCTTCATTATTTAAAAGTTTATTGATTATCTTTGTTAAATTTTGGTTTCACCCATCCCCACAGAAACAATAGCATATCTGCCCCGCATGATACAGATTAAATATCGACGAAGGAAAACCCTACTTGGATGATCAATGATTGAGGTTTCTCCTCCCAGCACCAAGAGATGAGGATGCCCGACTTATAGGGTAAGAGATTCAAGGACTCCTGGAATGAGTAGGAGGGACTCTAGCATGGTTGCACAACTCATCTCAATAATGGGGGACTTTAATCCACCGAGAAGAGGAAAAGAGACAAACCAAGAAGAAGAAGAAAAACTCTCATGCGATAAAAGGTGAGATCCTGGAGTTACGGGATATTGAATTTAGAACAACATTAATGATGGATTGTGGTTTCAAAATTCAGTTGGGAGGTTACGCATGATATAATTAATTTTCATTTAACAATTCACATCGGAGGGGTGTCCATAATAGTAGTGCGTTTAAACGGTTTCCTTTAAATTGTGCAACAGGGGAAGAACTAGAAAGTATGGGGAAAGGGTGTGACACTGAGTAAAAGCCACAGGTTTTGGATAGTTAAAGGTTTCCCATCTCTATGGGGTTTAGATATTATTTATGGGTTGTAAATGGCTTTGATAGGAGGGTATTAAATCATTTTTTACGTCAAAAGACATGTTGTGGGAGCGGAAAAAGTCGGGAACTGGAAAAATAATGAAGACCACATGGCGAGGACATGGTGCCACCACCACGGTTCCACCATCACGGTTCCACCCTCACGGTGCCACCTTCATCGTGCCACCGTCTCGTTGCCACCGTAATGTTGTCACCGCCACGGTGCCACCGTCCCACTGGCATCCTCACGGTGCCACCGTCCTAGTGCCACCCTCTCGGTGTCCCCCTCAGGATTCCAACTTTTTTCTGGAACCGTTTGATGGAACCGTGTTTTGGGAAAGCACTAGACTATGAGGATCTGTGTCGTTACATTAGATACCTATCAAACTATTCATTCCCTCGATAATCAAAACTATACCAGAAGAAATGAGAGGGGTCCGAACAACCACATCCAAGATACCTCTCATGAGTAAACCTCGTCCATCTTTTGAATGACTATGGATACACTACCTCTCCTCTCCCCCAATTTAAGGATACCAATAATCCAGGGTCATTCCATCTAGACATAGGGATTTCGGAGTTCCTTCCTCCATGTCAAGATACTATCTGGTTTGTCCTGCAATGACTCGCCCGCATGAGTTCAATCGCATCGACCTTAATGCATCTTTATTAGGGATCAGGTCCTCCCCTCCCCAAAATCTGGAGACTTCATACACACATCCAGAGAACAAGGGAAATAGTTCATTCCATAGTTAAAAAGGAAAAACGCTTCATCACAAACAAGTACAATCAAAATAGAACAAAACTCAAAATAGCTCTGGGTACTGGGCACGCATCTATTCCTCACATTCCCATGTACCCTCCTCGATCCCACCATGCCTCCATAACCCACAAACCAACAGAATGGTTTGTCCATAGAGGACCTTCTTCTCGCGATCCTCGATCCTCACCAGTCTTTCTAAAAACATCACGCCAGCCTCGATATCCATCTTTCCCCAGTCCAGGATTTGTGTATCGTCCTGTATAAACTTTTGGAGCTGAGACACATGGAAGACGTCGTCCATTCTCAGTAGCAGCAGTGGTAGCGCTAGTTGATAATCCACTTCGCCAACCCACTGTAGCACTTCGAATGGTCCGACGAACCTGGGAGAAAGCTTACTCCCCCTGTCGAACCTCCGTTGCCCATGCCGAGGGGAGACCTTAAAGAACATGTGGTCCCCAACCTCAAACTCTAAGGGTCTCCTCCTATTTGAGGCATATGTCTTTTTATGGTCCTAGGCCGCCTTCATCCTCTCTCGTATAAGTTGAAACTTCTCTTTTGTGCTTGACACCCCTTCCGGGCCAAGAAAACTTGTTTCCCTGATCTCTGTCCACCACATAGGTGAGAAACACGGCCTCCCATACAAAGATTAGAATGGGGCCATGCCAATGGTAGAGTGATAGCTATTATTGTAAGAAAACTCTACCAGAGGAAGGTGTCACACCCATGATCCCCCAAAGAACAAAACCCATGCTCGCAGCATATCCTCCATCATCTGGAATTTGCGCTCTGTCTTGGGGTGGAATGTAGTGATGAGGCATAACAGGGTGCCAAAAGCATGTTTCAGTCCATTCCAGACCTGTGAGGTAAACCGGGTATCCTGATCGGAGACTATGGACCTCAGAACCCCATGCAACTGCACCACCTCATCCGCGTACCTCTGTGCAAGGGCATCCACCATACCCGACTCCTTGAACACCATAAAGTGAGATGATTTCGACAATCGGTCCACCACTACCCAGATAGCATCGCAACCCCCTTGAACTTAGGGTAGTGCCGTGACGAAATACATCAAGATGTCATCCCACTTCTACTCAAGGACATCTAAAGGTTGTAATAGACCTCCTGGGACGCAGTGTTCATTCTTCACCTGCTGACACATGAGACACTTTTCTACGAACTCTACCACCAACATCTTCACCTCTGGACACCACAACTGACTATTCAAACTCTGGTACATCTTGGAAACTCATGGGTGCACTGATAGGGGTGAGTTTTGGTACTCACCAAGAACTCTCTCATGCATCGTCTCTGGGAAAAACATTCTCTTTTGGAAACGAATCCAATTTTGACCATCCTCCAACCATCCTTCTGGAGAATTGCCCTAGATAATGTGATCGCGCATTACTTCGGTCTCTGAGTCTCCCCACTGAGGCTTCTCTACCTACTGAAACAGAGAGGATTGCACTGTCATCTGAAAAAGGAATACTCTACCACCATCTATCCTTGCATCCAGGTGTAGGGAAACCATCTCTTCCAATGCCTTCCAAGCATCTACTGATTCTCAAACCACGTCCTTCTGCGACTTTCTGCTCAGGGAATCAACCACCATGTTCCCATTTCCCGAGGTGTAGGAGATTTCGAAGTCGAAGTCCAGAAGGAACTCCATCCACCTTCGCTGCCGCAAGTTCCGGTCCTGCTGAGAGAAGATATACTTCAATCTCCTATGATCCGTGAAGACTATGAAGTACTCCCCGATGAGGTATTGCTTCCAAAATTTTAGTGCAAACACAACCACCACAATCTCTAGATCGTGGGTGGAATAGTTATGCTCATGGGGACATAGCTTCCAAGATCCATATGAGATCACCCCTTCGTGTTGCAATAGCACAGACCCCAGGCCTTGTCCTGAAGAATCACAGAACACCACATACACCACCCCTTCTTCTAGAAACCTCTGCACTAAGGAACTAACAAACATACCCTTCAGATAACAAAAGTCTACCTCACATTTCTCATTCCACTCGAAATCTTGTTTCTTTTTGGTCAAGGCTGTCAAAGGTGATACAACTCGGGAGAAGTTGGGCATGAACCTCTGGTAGTAACCTACTATACCTATGAAACTACGAACCACTGCCACATTCTTGGGTATTTCCCAAGAAAAAACCACCTAGACCTTTGATGGGTCCACCACTATTCCCCACATGGACACCATGTTTCCAATGAAGAGCACTTCTCGCATCTAGAACTTGCACTTGGACAATTTACAATGGAGTTGGTGTCGTCCAAGGACCTCAAAGACCATTCTCAGATGCTCAGAGTGATACTCCTCTAACCTTGAGTAGATAATTATGTAGTAAATAAACATGACCATGAATTGATCCAGATATTCCCGGAAGACAGAGTTCATGAGCCCCATGAACACATCCAGTGCGTTTGTGGCACCGGACGACATTACTACAAACTCGAAGTTCCCATATCTGCAACTAAAGGTAGTCTTCCACATGTGACCCTCCTTCAACCTAAACTATTGATATCTTGATTACAGGTCGATCTTGGAGAACCATCCTACCCCTTAAAACTGGTCAAAAAGGTCGTCTATCCTCAGGAGAGGCTAACAGTTCTAGATCGTTACCTGGTTCAGTCTCCGGTAGTCTATGAACATCCTGAGACCACAATATTCCTTATTTACGAACAAGACTGGAGAACCCCATGGTGATACACTTGTTCTAACAAAACCCTTCTTCCTCAGATCGTTAATCTGAATCCAAAAATCCACAACTCCGATGGCGCCATCCGGTATGGAGCCATCGAAACCGGATGAGCACCGAGTTGCAAATCTATTCCGAAATCAACATCGCGTTGAGGGGGTAGTGTCTGCACCTCTATGGGGGAAGACATCCATGAAATCACTTATAATATTTGGGACATCTTACATCTCTATATCCTCCGACTCCACTGACATCTTAGCTAACAATGAAAAGAGGGGCTCTACTCACCGGCTACCCTCCTGGCAACCCCGCTTGCCGATGAAAGTTACACGTCAGCCGCCCAAATCCAAAAACATGATCCTTATTCTGAAGTACTCAGTAACAACACAGACAGAGAAAATCAAGTCAGTTCCCTAGATAAAATTGTATGTATGTATCATCAATATTAGAAGATCCCTGCTAGACTGATGTGGCCCAATCATCAGTCTACACCCTTGGAAAACATTAGACAAGTCGGTCTGACCTCCGACAAGCGTACTCAACACCAGGGGAACTAGAAGGCTCCCATCATCTAGAAATAGAGAATGGTCTAGGATAGGTTCAACAATGGAGTGTGAACCTCTTGTATCGAACAAGGAATAGACAAGAGTGTTAAACAAGATGATCGTTCCTCGAACGACTTCTGGCCCTGCTAGAACGGCTACCTCTGGAGAGTGTAACTGCCCATGCCCAGCTCCTCTGCCCCTTGAAAGTCATCCACCTCCACAAATGCACCCAGGTCGAGGTCCCTGAGGAGAACCCTGAGGTTAGCCTCCTCCGGCAATCTCCTGCTGCTTCTACTGCTAGGGCCTAGTTCGAAACTGTTGCGGCTGAGGTGGGTGCTCCACCGGCCCACTCCCATTATACTGTACTCAGTCTGGGCACTATTTCTGAAGTATCTGATGGCTTCTACATATGAAGCATCTCAGTCCTGGGTCCTAAATGAAAGGGCGAGGACTGGGAGATCAGAACAGGAACTACCGAGGCATGCTCCCTACTGGTCGAAACCTAGAGGGCCCCGATGCAGGAGGCCTGCTGCTGAGGGCCTTTCCCTTCGAGAAGCCCAACTCAGTTCCCTCTTGCGATACACCTCCCATCATGTGCATCCATTCCACAACTTCATCATTCTTCTGGACCTCCAAGTACGTCAGTAGGCTGAAGGGGGTAACCACATACATAAGAGAAGGTCACAGTTCCTCCTCTAATCATCTTACCCAAGACTCCTCATCTGGAAAGAGGTCCAGAGTAATGAGAAGGAGATCCTTGAACTTGATCCCCAACTCTCCCACTGACATATCCCCCTGCTGGAGGGAGAGTAGTTACTTCCAATTCTCACCCTTCATCATCGAAGAGATGAATTCTTGTCGGAACTCCCTCTCGAAGTCATTCCATGTCACCTTAGCCTCCCTCTTCTACCCAATATAATGCATCCACCACTAACGCGCTACTCCTCGAATATGGCTTATTGCCAGAGGAAACCAGTACTCCGTCAGAGCCTGGATCAAGCTAAAAACTATCACCAGCTCCTCTAGCCAACTCTCTTTCTCCATGTCTGAGATGCTGCCCTCGTACTTCCTGAGGGTCTACTACTGAAAGGCATGAAGAGTCCTCTATCAATGATCATCATCGTCCTCTCGGTCATCCCTCTATCAATCAGCCAAATCAATCTCCTCGCCTCGATCTCCGGCACTACGCTTGGTCGTCGTCTGGGTGCCATAGCTACAAGGTAAACAAGGAATTCCTAAGCCTGAGTAGTATAGAAAATTTCTCTTAAATATTCTCAGACATCTTCTTCATTTTAAATCCACAAAATACCTTTGAAACACAAGAACACAAGTCATTATAATGCATGTACATTTCCTATGGTCTCTACCCTACAATCAGTGTAGCCTCATTTGGTCGTTCGGTAGGCTCAGAGTCCTTGCATCAGATCACGGGGGGCCCTAAGATCATATGTCCTTGCTGGTATTCCCTAGAATATTTCACACTCCATGATTGTCCAACATTGTTTCCATACCATCCCATGAAATCCTCAATGTTCTTAACCCCAGACTCCATCATATCCCAAAACCCTACCTCTGATACCATTCTATCATGACTCGCCTTCACCAAGAGGAGAGAAGGGACAGCAGGTCACCAAACCCTCCATTCATCATGTTGAAGGAGAGATAATTCCCCCCGAGACCCGCCTTCAATAGGTCCCACTGTGGAGACTAGCACCAAGGGTATATAATGAAACAAAAGATGTAAGGAATTACAAATTTTATTTTAATAGGATTGGAAGATAAGATAGTGATTCCCAACAACTCCGAATGTGGAAGTACAAGTAAAGAATAAAAACTATTCCCATATGTATGTTCCAAAACTAAATTCTACAAAAGTACAAGAAAACCCCAAAATAATGTAAAAAAGAAAAGAAAAATACATCAACAGCAACTATGACAACATCTAAACTAGTATGTTCCTGCATGATCCCAGAATTCCTCCTGGAAACCTGAAATAAGTATTATATACGTAGGGTGATCATACAAGTAAACCCAGTAGGGAAAACCAAAGACTCTAGTGCACAAGTTGGTATGCACACTAATGCTCCGTGAAAAAAAAAAAGATCACCAAAACACCCAGTAAGGAAAACTAACCACCAAACCTCAACAAGGAACACTCCCCAAATAACATGAGTCAATTAATGTAATAGTAACAACACATCGATTTTTGGGTACCCCGCACCACTTCCCCATTGGTTTTTGAAGACATCCTACGCATCAGACCTCTCTCGCCATTCTCACCGTAGTCCCACTGCTATCCCCCGCCCGCACACACCAAAGAAATAACCACACATCCTACCTGTAAACAACTGGGCCATACCAACAATGAGTATCCATGCCCTCAAACACCTGGGATATAAAAACTACTGCCATTCCCAATGACACCTAGGCCTTATCCCGAAGAAACTTGGGAAACAACTTTCCTTCACACACCTGGGCCAATCGCCATTACTACCCTGCCCGAAGAATCATGTGCTACAATGGACCTTAGGCTATCACAGCCTACCCGAAGGGTCTTGGGCCACTAGGGAAAGGGAGCAGAAAAGGATCTAATAACCAGTAACTTGTAAAAGTATTGGGGAAAACACCGTCCCACATGAAATGGGGGTGTTCGGCACAAAGTACTCAACTTGTGTGGGGCGCGAATAAGAAACATAAGAACTAAAATTATATATATTGGTAAAAATCCATCATTCCAGCCTAGGGGTTCCAAACCAGCCCAAAAAACACCCTCGTTACTATTATTTCACAAGAAGCACTGAACCCACAACCATGTCACCACTCATTCCTGGAAAACAATTCCCCATTGAACCCATTCTTTTTTTCATGATCAAGTGATTCCATTTAAGTAAATTCTGCACTACGTGGAAAAGATTAGTCATTACCATATGTTAAGGAAAGAAAAATATCTGAAAATCACTTTTAATCATTCACACCCAGTTCACTTGTGAAGTCACAACAAAAAAAGGGGTCCTTGAGATACCTCAAAGTAATAGAAACAAACCAAGCCTCACGAAATAGCCCCACATGGCCTCAGGTCCACCGACAAACACAACAACAGAGTATCCCATCCCCATCCATATCACTCCATAAGACTCAAGAAGAACAATCACACATACCACCAAGACAGAGAAATGGAGTATCCATATTTAAGAACATCATTCATTAAGTTCCCCCTTTCTGTTTGGTTAACCAGGGTGATCTCATAGGGGTTGTTGTTCATTGGAAATCCATTTAATTGGCTGAGTTTATGTTATTAACCAAATTCCTGTGTTAGATCCATTGAATCATCACAGAATATAGGCATTCATTAGTGCACAAAGAAATACCACCAACGGTCATGATTTTCAGTGGGCATAAGCCCATACAATTTACAACACAAAATCAAGGATAAAAAGTACATCAGAACCATCAATCACACCCCCTTAATTCATTAAATGTTCATTTATTTTCTTCACTAATGTTTAGTTTCATCCATCCCTACAGAAACAATAGCATACCCACCCCACATGATACACCGTAATGAGAGACGTTGGAAAAACCTAACTGGATGATCAATGATCGAAGTTTCTCCTCCCTGTGCCAAGAGCTGGGGATGCGGGACTTACAGGGGAAGAGATCCAAGGACTCCAAGAATGAGTAGGAGGGACTCTAGAAAAGGCACAAAACTCGTATAGGGAAGAGGGACATCAACGTACCATGGAGAGGAAAAGATACCAGCCAAGAAGAAGAAGAAAAACGGAATTACCGTGTGATAAAAGGTGAGATACCGGAGTTACGGGATATGGAATTTTGAATAGATTTAAAGATGGATCTTGGTTTCACCACACAGTTGTGCAGTTATGCATGATGGAATTTGTTGACATTTAACAATTCTTATCAGAGGGGTGGCCATAAAAGCTTTTCATTTAAACGGGTTCCTTTAAATCATGCAATAGGGGCCAAACAAGAATGTCTAGTGAAAGGCTGTGACAGTTTTGAAAATCCATTTGTTTTGGTATGTTAATGGTATCCCAGATCTTGGGGGATTTTATATATTATTTATGGGCTTTAGATGGATTTGAAAGGGGTGTATTAAATCATTTTTTATGTCAAAAGACATTTTGCTGTAGCGGAAATATTCCGGAACTGAAAAAAGAACGAAGTCCACTTGGTGAGGACACGGTGCCACTGACACGGTCCCACCATCACGGTGCCACCCTCACGGTGCCACCCACACTGTGCCACCCTCACGGTTCCACCCTCACAGTTCAACCATCACGGTGACACTTTCACCTTGTCACCCTCACGGTTCCACCTTCACGTTGTCACCCTCACAACGCCATCATTTCGGTGTGAGACCATGACTGGTGCCACCTTTTTGGTGGACCCGATTGATGGAACCGTGTTTTGGGAATGTACTTGACCGGGAGGGTCCAGGACATTACAAATATACATTCTCCTTCTAGTGATACAATTCATTTTTCATCTATATATTTTATATATGTGTATTATAATGGGTATAATGAATTATAAGTGATAAATATAATATAATAATGAATATAAAAAAATTATTTATTATTTACCATTATTTCCCTATATAAATCAAAAAAATTATAACAATATTCTTGCATATGTATGGCATACCACCACTATGAATGGTGAAATTAAAAATTCTATTTCAACATTCTATGAATGAATATATATATATATATATATATATATATATATATATAAGATTTGTTTCTCATATGGTTATGGGGATAGTTTACCACCCATGTGATAGGAACTAAATTGTCCAATGAGAACTGGGAAATCTATCCTATTTATCTTATGATGGGGAAACGGTAGTTAAATGATTTCTTTTATGGTTCTCCATTGTTGGTTCATTGGAAATACATGGAAATATAAGCCCAGAATTCTGATTGTCATGGGGTTCAATGTCCTTGAAGAATAATTTATGTTGGGACTACAATTTTATTATACCTAGATGAAATACCAAATGGTTCCCACATTCATAAATGGGTACAGTCCTACATTCCAATTACAGTTATTCCATGGGGGTTTCAGACCCAACAAGGCTTAGGATCTCACATTTGTAAAGAGAGTGAGATGTTTTGACCATAAGAAAAAAAATTTGGGTAATTTTTTAACTCATATAATCTCTCAAATATTTATGATATGTTCGATAATATCATACTAATCCAAACAACAGGCTGGTTATCATAAAAAATGATCATAGGATAAGTATCTTTATATGAAATGAGTGGTGTTTTTTGTGGTTAATTCATCTATATGTATCTGTGTTTCTTCTTCCATTTTCCTTCATTGGGTACCTACTTATATTATAATGTTGTATAACCAGGTACTCCAGAGATTTTTTCATTCTATGGTGGTGGTTAATATATCGTTGATGAGATTGATACATTATGAGGCATCCTATGTGTCCCACTTATAGAAATAATCATTACCCAAATAGCTCATTATACCTATTTATTTAACATTATATGGTAATGACAAATCTGTGTTATTATTTTCCCAAGGTACTGAGTTTGAACCTTAGGGAGGTGTCCAATGTATCCTGGTTGGGGAATCATTAAGTGTTATCATAGTTCCGTCATTCCATTTGGATTTTCCCAAGGTAGATACACATGTACAGTGGGTATTTATATAATTCCAATGATTAAGGCTTACACAGAGAGGTATCCTAGATTAGTGATTATTTAAAATTCCAATAATGTGATCATTGAACCCCTTAATCCCCCAAGAGCTATGCATGGTGTGAGAAACAAGGGGTAGTAATTAATCATCCTCATTTCATACGGATGCAGGGATTATGTGCTGAGATATCTCATGGGATTATTAATATAAGGCATGAGCCTTTGGAAGGTTTCCTATATATTATAGTTATGGTAGGAATAAAATTCATCATAGTTCTAGGATTTATAAAGCCATTGGTGGATGAGGAAGGATCATCAGTCCATGAGAGATATTGAGTTATCATCGTTATAATGTCAAAAAGATGGTGGAAATTACATTGATGAGGATTCCCATTTGAGCTAGATCCTTAGGAAGGCATCATATGATGCATTGGCTGAATGACATTCTCTAAAACATCAATGAGACTTCTCGTAGCCCATAATAATATACCAAAGGATCATCATGTGATCTGGGTGACAAGTCATCTCATTGTCACATGACCTGGATGGTTCATTCGATCTGATTGAGGATTGACATATGTGTCCTTCTCATAAGTGTCTAATATTTTTAATTCTAATTCCCATCATTTTATTGTATAGGTATTAATTTTTTTCCACTTTATCTTGTTTACGTTTCACATGAGTGATGAGCTATGATGGATTTCCTTCATATAACCCACTAGATAATCTTCGTGTGATCTATATGTGGTCATGGGAAGTGAATATGAAATTATCATTATCCACATTGTTGGTTACTAGGATTTTATCTAATGAAAACAATTTTTGATTTATATATCGATAGTTAATAAAAACTTATTGTGACACCTCTGTGCACATGTGCATTATAACACCCCAAAATTCTAATGTACAAATTTGTATTCAATATTGTGTATGACATGTGACACCATGTCTAAAAGTTGAATTTATTAACCTGATAAATTATATGATAATTAATTATATAGCCTATAATGAATGAAACTAAAATTTATCTTGTGGTACATGCAAAATAGACCATCCACAATATCTTGTGTTATACGAATGACCGAGTATTACCAAATAACAGTATATTATTAAAATATTATTATTTAATTTAATAAGATAAAACCTAGAAATTTTGTTACTGATTATTAGTAGTATTAAATAAGATATGAAAATTTATGTTTTACATACATATTAAATGAGATCATTGGTTTCCAATTAATGAGAAACAAAAAATAAGAACCAATTGTATATAAAAATAAGTATTTTTTATTATTATGCATCTAAAAGAGTTTTTATAAACAAAAATAATTAATTAAAATTACCTATAACTTTAATAATATATATGTGTTATATATTCAATGTAATTTTTTTGAAGTCATCCATTAGGTTAGATTTAAATAATATAAGGAAAAAAACTGTTTTACACATAAAAACCTATATTTTTATGAAGTTAATTTTATTTATTTTTAATGGCGATACCAATTTAATTATTAATTCTGAAACTTTTATTAATTTAATATGTCCAAATAAAAATTATTTTTTATTTAAAATAAAAATAATTTGGTTCGGGTGAATTGTTGATATTTTTTCTAAAACATTTCATTTTTTATTGAATAGATTGAAATATTGAATATTAATTCAAAAATGGGGTTTTATGATTTATTTACAATGATAAATTATATTTTGGTTTTTAAAAGTAAAATTATATCAACTATACAAAAGTTTATCCAATTTATTCCATTTTAATCTATTTTACATTGAAATTTATAATAAAAACATAGCAAACTTTGAGTGTTTTTATTTAAAACCCTACATTGTCATCCTGCCCGTAGGATTAATTTTTAATCAATTTCAACCAATAATTTAATTTGAATTTAGAAAAATCGATTCAGTATTTTGAATCAGAATAATTTATAATGTATAATAACCCCTAATTTGTTTTTGACCTGAAGTATTAGTGAATGTTATTAAAATTAACTACAATATTTAAGGTTAAAATAAGCATTATATTGGAGTAAACCACACCCTTAAGGCCCAAAACGACATATAAATTTTTTGAAATGGTATTTGATTGACATATATCAAACATATCTTCTATTGTATCTAATGGGGTCCATTATTAGATCCACTATAATCAAGAAAAATGTGGGAATAATTCCTTTGTTAAAATATTACAAGATTTTCACTCCTCCACCACTATAAAAGGCCACCAATTCTCCCCACTCAACACATATATAAGAACCATTAGGTTAAAAAATTTATATTCCAAAATAACCTTCCAAAATATACACCCTATACTTGAATCCTCCTTTTTTCAGTAATCATATCAAGTAATCCTTATGGTACAAACTAACCGTAGTTATCCAATTTGTATGGTAACTTTTTAAAATGATCACCTTTCATTCATTTTATAATCCACCATTTAAATTATTTTTAAATCAGGATTATATAATTAAAAATTATTATCAATATACTATCATTTTTTATTTATATTTATAGCTACACATACACACACCTTCATATAATGGGTGTAGAAAATACTATTTATGTGAACGGCGAACTACTACCTCACAAAACAATGTGTGTTTGTTCTTTATTTACCTCATATCATTTGTTTTAATTATAATGGAAAATCGGTTTATACGTGTTAAATATGATATTTATTATTTCTCTAAGCTTATTTAATTATTGTATAACACATACTCTTATGAACTCAATTTCGTGGGGAAAGGAAAACATCTAAAAAGGTTAAGATTAGATACTAAGGAAATGTAAAAAAATATCAATAAAATAAGAACATAAGATTGTAAAAAAATAACATAACTTTTGAATATAATTCAACATATAGCATATATCCAAATATTGATTAGTAAAATAATTCATGATAGTTCATGAGGCACAAATCATAAATGAACATGTCATGAGTCATGAGAAACTCATTTGGGCATTAAACATAGAATTTTGGAAAACACATAAGAATATAAATTCACTTACCTATTAGCAATGGATCATTTACATGAAAATAATAGTGTTCAATTTCCTTTACTGAACTGAGTTAACTCATTGTTATGACATAATATTACCGAACCAGGTTTATTTATTGTTACATACCTATATTACAGAACTGAGATCATTTCCTATTCCATTCCTTTTTATCTAATGAGATATAAGTATTTACAAAATCAATTGGAGGGAGATATAGGTCTCATAAATATCATAATTAAATAATTCTTATGTGTTCCCCAAAAACATACAACTTTCATCATAGAATAACCCAATGAATAAAATGTGTTTCTTAAATATAAATTCAACATAACACACACCATGTAACCCAAATGGATTTCATAAATATAATTACATCATAAATGAAAGAACATCATCTAAATAATATGGATAATATAATTTAAAATAACCATATTAAATAATTACATCTTAGACAAAAATAAATTTGATAGAACACTTGAAATTAATTATTGAGGTAAATATCATTTCTTCTTCCAAAACATTTTATTTTCATAAAATTACGTATTATTTTAAAAGATATAATTTATTTGCAAATAACCTTGAAAACCTATAACATAATATTCCTGTAAATAAGTCATATTAAATATATAAAAATCTGTTCATTCCATATAAGTTAAAAAAAATTGTTCTCATAATTTTTTCGAATAAGACTACAGGTACATCTTATCTGAAAAAGAAAATGATTCTTTTCATAACATTTATCAAAATTTCACCAGTAGGTAAAATTACATTTAAAACATTGTAGATGAGTAAATATAATATTTTGGAAAAAATATTTTGGAAACATGGACGTGGATGATAAATATAACCCCATAAATACATACGTATAAAAAATAATTGATAATAATGAGATTGAAAAATTGTTCCTTACCTTAAGTCCCATATCATTTGTATATTTTATCCACTTGTATAATGAATGAAATAATGTCATTTACTTATTAAGGAACCATATTTACATTTATCATAACATATATGATCATATTAACATCCATCCAACATTAAATTTTTTATTGAAGAAGAAAAATTGAGAAAGTAGAAGACCAAAGGGAAACAAGAAAAGGAGATGAGAAACAAAAAAAAGGGACAAACAATGAGCCACATGCAACATACACAAGAAATATTCATGACTACCATGGGAATAGGGGAGATGGATGTAATGTATAACAAGAGCATCTCTTATAATCATGTTAACTCCCTCAGGTTTCAAGAGGATGATCGAAGTAATGCAAGTGATGTTGGGCCCCGAGTTCGCAATAGATGTAAGATGATCCACAACATTATTCTCATCATACCAGGTATGAGCCACCCTGATATTATTGAGAAGTGAAAGGCAGTTCCTAAACGTTCATGAGATTGGCAAGGGTATGTGACCCTTGCCATTGAGAGAGTTATGTAGAATCATGGAATCAGTCTCTGCTTGGGTAATCACGATGTTCCTCTACTTGCAAAGAGATAGCCCTGTAAGAAACTCATTGGCCTCTTCCTAGAGTGGGGAACCCTTCCCATAGTATGCGGGGGAATATAACATAACAATGCCCCATAGGTCCCTAACAACGCCCCACCTTTCATTTCCCCAAGTTGATATGAGCCATCAGAATTGGGCTTATATCTTGAAATCTTATGTCGCCATTATATTCATTGTCCTTGTGGCCTATTACCTGAAGATTTTCCTATGAGTTCAATTACCTGAAGAAACATCAACGAAGGATCCTCCCACCATCTTGCAACAACTGTAACCAGGTCCACCAGTAGGTTCCGTGACTACACCACGATGGCCCTTACTGTAGGCGTATCCCCTTCAAATCGGGCCTGGTTCCTGGCGTGCCATATGCACCAGCACCCAACACTAAAAATAAAGGAATTAACCCCCTCTCCATGTCCATAATATCCAAATTGTGATTCCATATATCCAGAAAAGTGGAGTTTCCTTGCGAACTGGAGGAGAAAGCTGTGAGGCTTCCCAAAACAGACTAAACGGCTTGGGCCCAATCGCTATCAAAAAATAAGTGATCCATGATCTCCTCCCTCAGACTAAACCAACAATGGAATCCAGAAACCAGAGTGATTCCTTCCTTTCTAACTTGCTCATCTATGGCCAGATCACTCTTCCTGATCCTCTATGTTAGAAAATCATATTTCGAAGGAATCTGTTTACAACAAACTATGGTATTCCAGGTGTCATTATGGCCTGTAGAAAACAAGATCTTGTAATAATCATTGGTATAGAATCTCCCCGAGGAGGATGTGGTGGAGACACAAGTGTCAGGATCCGAGTTAATAGAAATAAGATAAAAAATCTCCTATTGTTCTGTAACCAACACTACCTTGATAATTCGAGGGCGGAGTGTGGCTTCCTTAAAGAAGAGAAACGGGGCTGAACAACCTGGAAATCCAATCATAGATCTAGACCAATTTTGTTTTGGAAATTTTTTTAGCCTTCCCCCACAATCAAGCATGAGTTATGATGAAGGGAGCTGATGAAGGGATAGATCCTGGACCAGAAGGGGGATACAGTGTTTCATGTGGGATCCTCATCGCCCACCCAACTGTAAGACATAGACTACCCCCAAAGGGCATTCTCTTCAATCACTTCCCATGCAAGATTGGCATAAATACTGTGAAGTGTAGATTCTGAACTCCTTACATCAACACCCCATGCCTGTATGTGACTTGGAATTCATTCCCATGAAACCCAATGACTCTTTCCTGTGGAAAGAGAATCCCACAAAAAACCAGCCATAAGGCTATCAATAGTTCTAATGAACCCTTTAGGCACAGTAGTGGAGGCCCAATCATTGATGTGTATAGGTGACAACACACTATTAACCAAATTAATTCTCCCCCCAAAGGAATGAAAGCGACTCTTCTAGTTGAGAACCCTACTTGTGATCCTGCTTACAATATGATCAAAGTCGTGAATCCTGAGCATCCCTAGAGATATAAGATCTCTGAGGTAATAAATAGGAAAGGACCCGAATTTCTTGTCAAGCATTGTGCAAATGGAAGAGGCCCTTCCAGGTGGGCACCTATTTGAGATATAAAGACTAATTTTGGCATTATTAATAATATTTCCACTCCAGAAGCAATATTCTGCCAGAATTATCATTATTCCATTTATTGATACACTACCACCATTAATTAAGATCAAAGTAACTTCCAAAAACATCAGGTGGGATATATGAGGGGTGTTCAATCTACTAGGATAAGGTAGAAAGTCACCATTAGATAGTACCCTACTGTTAAGGCGGCAAAGCGTGTCCTGAGAACGAATGAAAATACTGGGAGAGATAGGATTCCCCTACTGAAGCCCTTGGGTAGCCTTGAAAAACCCATAGGTCTTTCTCATGAATGAAACAACCATCCATGAGGAGATGAAACATCTAAAGATGAGGTCCCAAGCCATATGAGAGAAACCCATTATTGTAAGAACTCTGTTAATGAAGCACCACTCCGGCCAGTCATAGGCCTTATTCATGTACAATTTGATATCCATGTTTCATCCATGGGGGTTTTTCTATTAATATCTCTAAAAATATCTTCATCCATTCTAATAGCCCCTTGGGTGGATTGGACTTCGACAAACACATTGTTTTCAAGGTAATTCCAACGTGGAATGAATTTGGACATCCGCAAGTTGATGATACTATCCAGGTTCTTATAGTGGAATTTGCACATACTCACCGGTCTGTAGTGAGAGAGAGAAGAGGGATATATAACGTTTGGAATGAGCACTAAGGTAGAGCCACAGGAAACCCTCAGAAGTATCCCCTGTGAAAGAAATCATAAACATCAGTAGTGATGTCACCCTTCACCACCTCACGTGAATCCCTATAAAAAGAACCATGGAAGTCGTCAGGGCCCGGGGCACTCTCTGGGTTGAGATTCATCATGGCTGAGTGGATTTCATCCTCATATGGAGTCATTTCTATAAATTAATTGTCCCTATTAGAAAAATATGTGGCCACATCCTCCCAAATGGATGTATATCCATTCGGATATCCCATAGCCATCGTTGGATTAGGGTCTATTAAGAGATACCTGAAAAATGTTTTCGCCATGCTCCCCACCGCATCTCTATCATTTGTATACGAACCATTGTCAAGAAGAGTTTTTTATTTCATGGGATGCATCTTTTCCTTCAAGAAAGAATGAAAAAAGGCTTATTTCATATCACCCTCCAACAACCAATTAATCATGGACCTTTCGTGTGCCACACGTTCATGCTTAATATTCATATCCGCCAATGAGTTCTTCCTTTCTGAGAGCTACTCAATCATCGAGTCACTCCAATTCCCTTCCAGACTACACTCCGGACTATCAATTTTTCACTTCATCTCCTCCATGTTTTGATAAAGGGTTGGAAGGTCCTTGACCCACAACTTTAATCACAATTTCAGCCACCACAGTTTGTTGAGAACTACAACCCATGAGTGCCCTTGTGTCGGCTCACCCCACGAATCACTAATGATCTTTTTGTATCGGGGTATACGAGTCCAGTAGTGATAGAACCTAAAGCCCTATGAGGTATCTGGTCTTGGAGAAAGAGAGATCAATAGGGGCGAGTGATCTGAGATCCCTCGAGCGAGGTGCATATCATGGGTATTGGGAAACCTGGAAGTGGCATTGATGTTTGCAAGGAAACATCAATCCGACTCCAACACCTCCTGAGGCCTTTTTGATTATTACAGCACGTGAAAGGATCTCCTGAGAATCCTAGGTCATGCAAGCCATTCTCAGCCATGAAACGAACAAAGACTAGGATAGCCCACCTAAGAAATTCCCATCGGCCCATATTCTCCTCCGGATTTGTAATGATGTTGAAATCCCCCCCACCATTAGCCAAGGAGAATCTCAGGGGTCAAACAAACAGAGATCATTCCACAATCGTTCACGACATTAGGCGTCGCAGGTGCCATACACAAAAGACACCAGCATGCTATCCCCATCCTTTGTTACCTTATCCATAATGAATTGTTCACCCAAACATAAGAGATCAACCATAATTCCTTTAGACCAAAATAAATATATGTGCATGTTCACTGGATCTGACTGCATGTTGCCATGTATCTTTATCATGCGGAAAAACTCTTAAAGCATAGAAATATATTGCTTGTGCTCACTAACAGCAACCAGATCTGCTTGATTATTTCTTATCTCCGTAGAAATAAAATCATTTTTACCCTGGCTCTAAGGCCCTAGGAGTTCCATATTATGATGGATAATATTTAAACAAAATGTGGCATGGCATTGGCTAGAGGCCCTTCAGTCTCTCTCGATCAGGATATCAGATGCTCCACAATCTGCTTTAATTTTAGGTGGTTACAAACCCTAGCACTGGACTCAGGGAGATAAGGTGAAGGTTGAGCCATTGTGAAATCCATTGTGATGGTTTTCCCCCTCACTGAGCTAGGGGTAGCGGGAATAATGATCCGGAATCGCAGGGACCATGGGAACTGGAACATCTGGGTGAAGTCACGAGGCACCGACTGCTCGTAGAAAACAGCTACGGGAGGATGGCACAGTATAGGTCTAGCACCCTTCAAACATCTTGTAATACCAAGAGACCCCATGCCCCCGACGAGGTACTCCCCCTGAGCCACTGGTAGCATAAAATGACCCAAAATTCTTTCAATCAAACACCCACCCAAGATAAATTGGTTGGGGTGGAAGAAGTAGCCACAGAAATCTTGAGCAAGCAGGGATGAGGCCACTGATGTAGGATATGCTAACATCGGGCTGACTGATCCAGACTTTGTAGGGTTACTAGGGGAAACAACTAGGTCCTCGGGAATAGAGGAAGCTGGACGAACCTTAACCAAATCTAGATGAGCAATTCAGGTTTGACCACTCCCACTATCATCCAAATAACAAAGAGTATCATGGAAAGGCCCATTCTTAGTAGCATATCCTTTTAATGTAGCATCTATTGGAGATGGCCTCTGCCCTCCATGCCTTCTTTTCCTGCACAACATAAAGTAATGACCTTGGAGAGAGGAAGAAGGACAATACCTGGGGAACATCGGGAAGACTATGTCCTGCCGCCAGTCCACCAAACCCTTCAATTTTAGGGATAATCTATCCAGGAGGTGGAGGGAGATGTCAATATCCACATAGATCTGAGCTTCCAACAAATCCTCACCACCACAGGTACGAGCATTCGAGTAGAGGAACCTCCCGAGCATGTCCCCAATTGCATTGAGAAGAGCTTTGTTCTAGATGGGCATGGGTAGAATAGGGAGGCAGACCCAGAACGCAACATGGGGGCTCTCCCTTCAATGGTGGGCCTCCATAGACCACCTTGAAAGGTTGAAATGCCAACTGAAAAAGGACTTAGGCGCAATACACCACGTACAAAGAAAGTACTTCTTCGAGTCCAGGACCAAGTAGAACGAATTCTGGTGGAGTGTGGAGATTGTTTCCCGATCCTTCAAACCCCAAGAGTCCATGAAGCTCTCGAAGATGGGGAGAAATGGATTCAAATCTCAAAATAGGTCCACAAGGGTCCACCGGAGGCACTTCATCGCATTAGAGATCACCGCAGATCAGACCTCCAGGGAGATGCAAGATCCCTCATGTGACACTGCCATAGAGAACAGACGAATCATGTGGATGCAAGGCTTCTAGGCATGGGACGAGCCACACAGTGCATCCATGAAGGAGAAATCCAGATAGGAAACCATAGCAGGAACCTTTGTATGTAGAGGCGGCACAACATGAACCAGATCATGTCCAGGATCAGAGATCCTCGAGGCAGGAAGATCCGACAGAGCGATTACGGGCACCGCTGCAACGGGTGGGAATGTTTGAAAACCTGGAGGCATGTGGGGTTCATTCTTTCATGAAGAGTGGTCCATTTGGTTATTATTATTATAATCTATGGTAATATTAACACCCATTTAATAATATATCATTATTACACTTCTTTTGGGTGTTTACTGCTTCATTTCTTATAGATGTTTTGTTGAATAAGATCTAGTTCACACTCTTAGATAATATTTATATGATTCATAAATGTTATAAATTTAATATAAATCATATTTATTCAGTCCATATGTTTATTTAATCATTATTTAATGATTTTAACTTATAATTAATCACATATTATCGTGGATATGGTAGGTCGTACATATGCACGAGCAACGATATCATTCCCATAATTGTGAGATGGTATGGAAGTAAATAGTTTATATTATTTTCATAGAATCCATATAATTTTATATTAATCACACATTGTTATTATTCCGATCATTATACCCATCCATGTAAGGTGGGGTGGAAAAACATATTACACTATGTCATGAAGACGGTAAGCTGTACATACACACACGCGCTAATTTTACTTTTCCTAGGATGGACAGAAAGAGTAATATGGTTATTCAATAATCATTAAAACATCTTAGAATATAGTTGATATTTTATTTATTACTATATAATTGATAAAACATAGTAATAGGATGTAGAATATGAAGTACAGTTCAATGTATTGGTAGAGGAGATTACATATTCTTCGATGATCTCCCTATAGATCTCTTCTTAAATGCACTAGAGTTGGTCAATGGGGAAGAAAACAATCTATAGAATATATAAAAATTAACATTAAAAGGTTAATAGGTAGGGTATATCTGATCATGAAGGTTGAATGTGATGCGATGTTGTGAGGGAGGATTCACCCTTTTATAGATGATGTGTGGGGGCACATTTAGATTATCCAAAAATATAAATTTATATTAAAATAAAAACCAATCCAAAAACATAAAAAATTTAATCTTCTCTTATATTGAATGATATAAGGTTGTAATATCATCAATAAATAAATTTGAGACATGTTTTTCTATCAACAAAAACCTTATCATTTTAAATAACACATAGTTATTCAATTTAATTTTTAACTAATGTAACCACTATTTAAATATTAAAAGGTTATAATATTTACATATTTTCTTTCAATAAAAACATCAATGAATACATTAGATAATATTAAAAAAAAAAAAAGTATATTTATAAAAAATTGATTTTTAAATAATTTAATACAACATTATTTTCATAAACAATCTATAGTGTTATTTTTTTCACTATTATAATTATTGATTTTGTAAAAATATCAAGATAAGATGTTATCGTTGAAAAAAATATATTTTATTAAATCAATAACGGTTGAAGGTCATATATAATATTAATTGGATATATTAATTATCCAAAATTGTATTTATTTTAATGTTTAAAAAAATTATATCTTATCTTCATTAATCAATCCTTTTTGAAATCATTTTTCATTTTCAAGAAAACCCACCTTATGAGTTTGTGGGAACCATAAAAATATCAAATACTAAATCCAAAACCACCGTTAAGAAAATTCCTACAAAGATTACAACATTCAAGGATCCACTTTCATAATTTAAAATATTAAAATTCGAATTCAAAAAACATTAGCGGGAAAAGAAGTCATCTAGGGAAACACACGCCCCGCGAGCCACCCAAGAAACCCTAATTCGTCATCACCAAAATCTCATTAATCATGTCGCACACCAAAACATTATGAATCCATCATTACCGACATATAATCATAGCACAAGAATAAGATCACCCACCAGAAACCCGCCCGTCATCGTCGCTGGAGCCGTACACTCATGCCCATAAATACAGAAACAAATGAAATCTGAAAACACAAAAACAATGACTTTTCCACCATCATAGAAATCACCCAAATAAATTCATCCATCTCAAACTGAACAAGAAAGACCAATTAATAAATTTAAGAAGAGTAGAAAGCACCATTGCCAAACATTTCTGATGTCGCGATACTAGTTTCAATATCCGAACATGAACGACATCGAGATCTCGTGCTAAGAATGCTGATGAAAACTATCCACACATCCCAAAACACCATCATTACCACTGATCCTGATCCACCTCGGAGAGGTATAGCAGAACATGGGATCAAATTAAGGGAAAGTCTGGCTGACAATGAATTATTGATCCATGAGCTAACAGAATGGGCGTAAACTGAATCGAGAAGTTCCTGAAAACCGAAAACCGCCAATCCCAAAATACAAAAACCTCAGAGTCCCCACCGCTTCAAATAGACATGAAGGGCCACATGGGAAGGAGATATCAGAGAATAATATGAGAGTTCGGAATCATTGATAAGAACCCACCTTTGATAGGGATTCAAAACCACACCAAAACGAAGATGAGGACAACAAAACCTTATCTCACACATCCGTAGAGGCCTCCACCAAAGACAAAACTAGAAGGAAGAAAAATAACTGTGAAACAGCAAAGTGAGAGAAAATGGTATAGATCATGTGAAGAGGCTGAAGGGTCTGGAAGATGGTAGGACAATGTTAAATTAGAGTAAGAATGCAGAAGAAGGATGAAGAATGATGCTCGAGCATGCACCTGACCCGCAGTGAAGGGTTTTAGAAGGAAACCCTAGGTGGAGCCGAGAGCAGGAGGGGGATAACCCAGAGAGAAAGGAGCTTTTTTTAATATTTTTTTTAAAATTATTTTCCAAAAAACCATTATGGTAGAATTTGTTTTCAAAATGCCCCTGAAAGGCAGCATCCCGGATTCCACCTTTACATTCTGGGAAAAGGTGAAATCACGGATGCTTCCTTTGCACTGCGGCTGAAAGGAAGCATCCACGATGCCTCCTTTCTCAAAAAATAATTTTTTTTTGATTTTATGATTTTTTTATTATATATATATATATAACTAAAAATTTCAGCAGAATTTATCTGCTATATTAAATTCAGCAATACTTCCATTACAGTAGTCTGGATTCTGACAAAACCTCTCATCCAGATCTCCCTTTTATAAGAGAGCTTACCCTGAAAATTATTCTGCATTTCCGATGTGGGATTCTGGTTCTCCATTTCCTGCGCAGAACATTCAGCATTTCCGATGTGGGATTCTGTTTCAAGTACTCGACTTTGAAAGACTATAAAATATAAACTATAAGACCAATATAAATGAAACATAAAACATGGATTAAACATATAAAAAATAGTTGAAAACAAAAAAAATCAAAAAAATGATGATAGAAAATAATTTATATCATTTCAAAACCACATACCTGAAACTTAAAAAGTTTCATGTACGTGAATTTACAAGCCTATAAAATATAAACTACAATACCAATACAAATGAAACTTAATAAATGGATTAAACATATAACAAATAGTGGAATTTAATAAGAATTTCGAAAAAATGTTGATAGTAAATAGAATATTAGCTTTCCAAACCGCATATTTGAAACTAAAAAATGTTTCAAGTACTTGACTTTGAAATACAATAAAATATAAAATATAAGACCGATATAAATGAATCTTAAAACATGGAATAAACATATAACAAATAGTTGAAAATAAAAATAATTTTGTAAAAAATGTTCATAAAAAATAATCTATAACCATTCAAAACCACCTACTTGAAACGTAAAAATGTATGAAGTACGTGAATTTGAAAGACTATAAAATATAAACTACAAGACCAATATAATTTAAAGTTAACACATGTATTAAACATATAATAAATTATTGAAGTATTAAATTAATATTATTAATAATTAATTAGTTAGTAATTAATTACATAATTAGTAATTATTAATAATTAAGTATATAATAATTAACCAATTAATTAGTAATATAATGACTTTTAATAATTACAATTTAACAATTATAATGAAAATTTTAATTTTTAACTATATTACTAATTAACTAATTAACTATTATATAATTAATAATTATATAACCAATTATCTAATTAATTATTATATAATAATTTTTAATAAATACGAATTAATAATTATTGTGAATAATTATAATTTATAATTATATTACTAATTAACTAATTATAAAAAGAGCATCAGCTCTATCTTTCTCAAAAAATTAACTAATTAACTATTTATATATTTAATAATTATATTAATTATTAACTAACTAATTATTATATAATTAATGATTAATAATTACCGATTAAGTGACTATAAATTATATAATTAATAATTATATTACCAATTAACTAATTAATTTTTAAATAATTAATAATTATATTACTAAGTAAATAATTAATTGTTAAATAATTTATAATTATATTGTTAATTAACTAATTATATTACTAATTAATTAATTATATTACTAATTAACTAATTAATCATAATATAATTAATTATTAATAATTAATAATTAAATAACTAATTATTATAAAATTGATAGTTATATAATTGACATTTTCATGATGTTTCTATATACTCTTAACTCGGGTATATAGATAAAATCGTGTTTTGATAGGAATGTTAATAATGAACTCGAATGTTTGACGTGATTGAATTTTTTTATCTATCTGAAAATCTAACTCTGTATATCGGGTTTTATTCTAGTTATATGATATATATTTTGTCAAATTATTTGAGTTTTTTTTAGGCTTGACACTTGTGTTTATATCATATAGTATGTGTAATTTGTACTTTATTAAACATATGTTATGTGTTTACATCGATAGAAACACTAATATTTTATAAACATGTGTTATAAATATTTAGAGAACATATGAATGTAATGTTATCATTATATATATATATATAACATATTTGTTAACATGATATATTTAATGATAACTCTGGACATACTCTGTTATTTTCAAAGCTTGGTGACAAACTCTAAAGTATTTGAATGATGCTAAATAATTATTTTTTATCCAAATAAAACAAATCATGAATTAATATCATATGTAAATAAATAAAGGACCACCATTATTAAAAAATATAAATCAAAACACAAATTAAGTCTTTTAAGAATGCATACACCTACAAAATAATATACTTTCTATTAGGGGTAGAGATTTGAGGTAACTTCTCATGGTGTACACCGTTGGTAATATACAGTGTAGTTTAAATCAAGGTTTTTTAGTTAAAGAGTCCCTTACCTCGATTTGTACACGTCAAATATGTTATTTATATTCCATAACAATAAAATTATGTTAGTTTTATACTCCCTTATTAACCATATTAATGTTCGTTATTATGTTTATATCACTTAGTATAATTTTAGAAACAATTACTTAATTATTTAAATTCACTTTGGATATTTTAAAGACATTAGTTTCATAAGTTCAAAATGACTATGGTAATTGGAATATGGTCATACATGTATTTAATAAACCATATAAAGAATAATAATAATTTCTTTATTATCATTTTTATAGATAAATTATACTTTCAAATTAAACCACATCATATAGTTCAGAAAAATGAATTATGTTACAATCTTGCAGATTGTAGGTCTTATGTACTCATGTGTAACATTTCCAATTTCAAAGTCCCATACTTGAAACATTTTTAGTCTTCCATTTTATGCTTTATGGTTTTTCAAAGTCACATAATTGAAACATTTTTTAGTTTCAAGTAGGCAGTTTTGAATGCTTATAAATTATTTTTCATCAACATGTTATAAGAAATTCCTTTTGTTTTCAATTATTTATTATATGTTTGATAATTTTTTTTTCATTTATATTGGTGTTATATTTTATATTTTATAGTTTTCGAATTCACGTACTTGAAACATTTTTTAGTTTCAATTATGCAGTTTTGAATGCTTATAAATTACTTTTCATCAACATTTTTTTTGGAAATTCTGTTTGTTTTAGACTATATGATATATGTTTAATAAATGTTTAAAGGTTCAATTATATTCGTTTTATAGTTTATATTTTATATCCTTTCAAATTCACCTACTTGAAACATTTTTTAATATCAAGTAGGCAGTTTTGAAAGCTTATAAATTAATTTCAACCACATTTTTTTGGAGATTAATTTTCTTTCAATTATTTATTATATTTTTAATCAATATTTTTTATGTTTCATTTATATTTGTGTTATATTTTTTATTTTATAGGCTTTAGAATTGACGTACTTGAAAAAAAAATTTGTTTCAAGTAAGCAGTTTTGAAAGCTTATAAATCACTTTTCATCAACATTTTTATGGAAATTATTTTTGTTTTCAACTATTTATTATATATTTAATCAATGATTAATGTTTCAAATATATTCATTTTATAGTTTAAATTTTATAGTCTTTCAAATTCACGTACTTGAATCATTTTTAAGTTTCATGTAGGCGGTTTTGAAAGGTTATAGATTATTTTTCATCAACATTTTTGAGGAAATTCTTTTGGGTTTCAACTATTTTTTATATGTTTAATCAATGTTTATGTTTCATTTATATCGGTCTTATAGTTTATATTTTATTGTATTTTAAAGTCACGTACTTGAAACATTTTTTAGTTTCAAGTAAGTAGTTTTGAAAGCATATAAATTACTTTTCATCAACATTTTTTTACAAAATTATCTTTATTTTTAACTATTTATTATATTTTTAATAAATGTTTAAAGTTTCATTTATATTGTTCTTTTAGTTTATATTTTATAGTCTTTCTAATTCACGTACTAGAAACATTTTTAAGTGTCATGTAGGCGGTTTTGAAAGGTCATAGATTATTTTTCATCAATATTTTTGAGGCTGTTATTTTTGTTTTAAACTATTTATTATCTGTTTAATCAATGTTTAAAATTTTCATATATATCGGTCTTATAGTTTATAATTTATTGCATTTCAAAGTCACATACCTGAAACATTTTTTAGTTTCAATTAAGCGGTTTTTAAAACATATAAATTATTTTCTATCAACATTTTTTACAAAATTCTTTTTATTTTCAACTAATTGTTATATGTTTAATCCATGTATTAAGTTTCATTTATATTGGTTCTGTAGTATATATTTTATAGGCTTCTAAATTCACGTACTTGAAACTTTTTATGTTTCAAGTTTGTGGTTTTGAAAGCTTATAAATTATTTTCTATCATCATTTTTTATGAAATTATTTTTGTTTTCAACTATTTTTTATGTTTAATATATGTTTAAAATTTCATTTATATGAGTCTTATATTTTATATTTTATAGTCTTTCAAAGTCGAGTGCTTGAAACATTTTTTAGTTTCAAATAAGCGGTTTTGAAAGCTTATAAATATATTTACATCAATTTTTTTACAAAATTCTATTTATTTTCAAGTATTTGTTATATGTTTAATCCTTGTATTAAGTTTCATTTAAATTGGTCCTGTAGTTTATATTTTATATACTTTCAAATTCACATACTTTAAACATTTTTATGTTTCACGTAGGTGGTTTTGAAAGGTTATAGATTGTTTTTCATGAACCTTTTTTACGAAATAATTTTTATTTTCAACTATTTGCTATCTTTTTATTCCATTTTTTAAGTTTCATTTATATCAGTCTTATAGTTTATATTTTATTTTATTTCAAAATCACATTCTTGAAACATTTTTTAGTTTCAAGTACGCTGTTTTGAAAGCATATATATTATTTTCTATCAAAAATTTTTATAAAATTCTTTTTATTTTCAACTATTTGTTGTATTTTTAATCCATGTATTACGTTTCATTTATATTGTTCTTGTAGTATATATTTTATATTCTTCTAAATTCATGTACATGAAACTTTTTATGTTTCATGTAAGTGGTCTTGAAAGCTTATAAATTATTATATATCATCATTTTTATGAAATTATTTTTGTTTTCAACTAATTTTTATATGTTTAATCCGTGTTTTAAGTTTAATTTATATTGTACTTTTAGATTATATTTTATAGTATTTCAAAGTCGAGTACTTGAAACAGAATCCCACATCGGAAATGCAAAATGTTCTACGCAGGAAATGGTGAACTAGAATCCCACATCAGAAATGCAGAATAATTTTCAGGGTAAACTCTCTTATAAAAGGGAGATCTGGGTGAGAGGTTCTATCAGAATCTAGACTGCTGTAATGGTAGTACTGATGGATTTAAAATAGCGGATAAATTTTTCTGAAATATTTAGTGTTGTTTATATATATATAAACAAAACAAAACAAAAAAAAAATTATAATAATAATTTGCCAAAAAAACATTTAGGGGAAAGGTGCCATCGCGGATGTCGTCTTTGCCAAGAATGAAAAGGCGGTATCCGAGATGCCGCCTTTCGAGTGAATTTTGAAAAAACATTCTTCCCTAATGGTTTTTTGAAAATTATTTTTTTTAAAAATGTATTAAAAAAATCCATTTTTTCCAGATGTGATACCGTCTTCACCATTAGTAAAATAATTATACCATAAATTTAATGTAATTATTTAATATACTTATTTGTTGATTAATATTTAAAAACAAAATACTATGAAGAAGATAAATCATATATATTTTTTAAATTACTTATGTTTAACTAAAAATTCTCTAAAATCCTATATAAAAAATTTTATATTTATTAAAACATTATAGTGATGAATTCAACAAAACATTAAATAATATTTTATAAGTGTCATAATCTTTTTTTATGGATCCAATTGGTCAATAAATCAACCCTGGGATTATTATAGTTGTGATATACGTGACCAATAATATTTAGTGAAGAGTTTTTATATTTTATTAGATATTATCATTTTAATAAAAATAATTTATTTATTTTCATCAATTAAATAATTATTTCATCATCAATGTATAAGTATTTAAGATAGTAATCTATTTCATAAAAAATTCGAAATAAATTACAATTATAAAATAACATGTTGTCTTCAAAATAAGTATTTATTATAGAATTTAACTTTTGTGTAACCTTAAACAATAAAAAATATTTTTATTAAAATTTAAGTAAGGGATAATTAAATTTTCCTTAAATAATATGTATTAAATGTCCTAATCACATCCAAGTAGCTTCCAAAAGCTAAAATTTCGACCCAAGGATGATTTTAGTCGAAACATACTCATACAATGATATTATTACATCTGTTAGGGTAATTTTATTATATTATTATCACCATTAATTATCTAATTTACCTTTTTGACATATCAATAAAATATTACTGAAGTTACTATTCCAAATTCCCAAAAATAATAAAAGATATTTACAAAATTCAAACCCATTTATTACAATTATGGAATCCATTTTTCAAAATTAAAAACTCATATGTTTGAGTAATTAATTTTAAATTAATCTTGTTTTTGAAATGAGAAAATCTATATATATACTAAAGTAAGAATTTTTATAGAAACGAGTCACTCTCACAGCTCTCCGCTCAACTCATATGCTCCAAAACTATTTTGACCTACCTAATTAGCCTACCCAAGATGTGAATTTCCTCCCTCGCATATTACCTCTGCCGCTCAGCCTTCTGGAAAACCCTTGATAGCCTCCTTCTTCCTCGGACGATTCCTCCATACCCTACATCTCCACTGCAAAAAACATCTTCCAGATTGTGCAATTAGAAAACTCTCCCTCTCCCAGTCTACTCACCGTCTGTATCACTCCATCTCCGACCTCCTTCTTCTCTCGATTTCCACTATACTCGCGGAGTTTTTCCTTCTACCGGTCGTGTTTAGGATTCACCTCTTCATGCCCTAGGAATACCAAAAGCACCCGATGTCGACATCAACCTCCTACCAGTTTCCTTGTAGTTCATCGTGGTTGTACTTCCATCCACAAAATACCACTATAGCTAGCGATTTTCCTCTCCCTAAAATAGGGTTACTTCTAGAAATCTTTTCCTGCATCGACTATACCCCTCCGTCATTGGCTTACTCTCCCTCCCCTACTCGCATCTTCCTCTCCCACCTCTATTACCTCATTTATATTTCCATTGGTTTCCAGTGAGCCTTTCGAAAAACCCTACTCTTCGACTCCATGTGCTAATCAGCCTCCACCAGCTTCAATGACCTTTATTTTGTGACATGGCTCGGTAAACGAAACTGAACTTCCCTGATTCATTTGTTTATCCTTCAATTATTGATATGTTGTTTCATATTTTTGGGTGGTGGGGGACTGGTTATGGGGCTTGTGGCATCATCGATGTCGGCAATGTACACGTTCTTCCAGTCAAGCCCATGTCGCATAAGGTGGTCACTCACAAGGCCATAGAGTGGTTAACTATCTCGGATGATTCTCAGAAGGAAAAGTTTGACGTTTTGAAGCTGCGCACGAAGAAGAAGAAAGAAATTATGGCGTTGTATGTTTTAATTGAATTTATTTTTTCAATGTGAGCAAGGATTATGTAATTAACATAAGATACCTTCTATTAAGGTTTTATAAAAGAGCCACCAAAGGACCATGAAACCTGTTTTAATTGTATTTATTCCATCGGGTGTTGGTACAATACACATTGCATTTTTACAGCTGCTCCACACCGTCCTATGACATGTGCAGTAGCCGTCTATTTTTGGTAGTTTGACTTCTGTCCAACCTGTTGCTCCATGCCCTCCTCCCTTTCCAACTTCAATGATTTAATTAAATTTATTTTTTCATAGTTAGCATGGATTATGTAATTTACATAAGCTTCCTTCCCTAAAGGTTTCATTCATGTTCCACCGCAAGCACACGAAAGTGTGTTGTTCTGGATCTGTAGATGGCTATAGCGGTGACAATGACCCCACCATTTTCATTGTTTTCATTGAATTTAATTTTTCAATATGAGCAAGGATTATTTAATTAGTATAAGCTGCCTTATCTTCAGGTTTCATAAAAGATCCAACACATGAACATGGACCCGGTTTTAACTGAATTTCTTCCATCTGGTGTAGCTATGACACCCATTTGATTTTTACAGCTTCTCCACACCCTCCTATGACATGTGCAGTAGCCATCTATTTCTGGTAGTTTCACATCCATCCAACCTACTGCTCCACGCCCTCCTCCCCTACCGTCTTCAATGTTTTAATTCAATTTATTTTTTCATAGTGAGCGGGGATTATGTAATTTGCATAGGCTTCCTTCCCTGCATGTTTCATACAAGCGCCACAATAACTTTCACAATAGATATGTCATCCAACTATCCTTAAATACCAATCCCATCAGTGCATATTCTATTTATATTGTTCTCGTATGAGAAAATTTAAGATTGGATCGAATTACATGATCAATCTTCCCTTCCAAAGGAAAAGACTTCTACATGCCTCCATTTTACTCCATATTTCAGGATTATAATGAACTTTGATTTAAACAATTTAAGAGTAGCAGTTAGTGAGGTTATTAAGAACCTTGAGATCATGGGAGTTATTAGATTATCCACTGTATTGTATTGGTGTCAAGATTTATTTATTAATGTACTGTAATCGATGAACTTATAGTATGCATTTTTACATTGTTTTTTGCTAATAGGAAACTTTGATATTTATTCAACTATTATGTGCATATTTTAGTGAATTTTCATACTGTTCCATACAGAAGAACTTATCTTATTTCATTTTCCATGTAAAAGAATTATTCATCTTTATAACAATCAGATTGTTTAGTTAACATGTAAATTATGGAAATATGCTAACTGTGATGGTAAAACTTTATTCTAGAAAACAGAGCAGAATATAAACTATTAAAAAGTAGTATTTATTTTATTCTTATAAAGTAATTTTAATTTTCAAAACATTTCATATGAATCACTACTGTAATTATCTAATCAGTTATGATTATTTTACCTCCATCTTAGAACTATGTAATGCTTGGATGGAACCTACTGTTAATCCCTAGATGAAGGGAGCCTTTGCATACAATATGATAGGGTGACTGACACATGATTGAGGAGAACACACCATCATGGAAGTCTCCATCAAGGTTATATTTTCAAAAATTGGGTCAATTTTTTTCAATTATTAGTTTATTTTACTTGTATTAAATATGAGTTGTCATTCATTTTTTACACAGCATGTACTCTCATTCAAGCAGTGGATGTTGTGGACCATAGACCTAGGGTTAAACCTGCTATCTTATCTTTTGAGGTATGTTGTTTTTAAGGTTTGAATTTATTCCCTAAACTCTTATAAATTCACACCCTCTGGGCTTTATTCTTTCTCCAGCTTTTCTTATAAAAGCCATAAAATTCATGCTTAAGAAAATAGTTTTGCTTGTAGTGGTGCTATTTTCTTGTGACAGAACATCAACATTAGGTATTTCTGTCTTTTAAGTAATGTGTTTACATAAAGATAAGATCATGCACACCTTTTCTGAATGTTCAGTCCATTTTGGAGTTCCTATTACATATTCTTATCAATGATTTGTCCTTATAATGGTTTTCATTCGCATTTATGGATATTTTTCAGTTATTTTCGTTCACAATCATTTTCTTCATTGTATATCTCATAGTTTCAGATCAAATATAAAGAATTTCTCTTAAAAATGAAATCTTCCATTATTCAGACATACAACCCTAGTAGTGACAACATGCACATTCTAAAGATTATTTTTCTATAGAATATACATTTTTTATACTATTATCATAGTTCTGCAATCTGTGGTTCAATTCAATGACATTACAATAAAATAAAAATACACAATATAGACACTCCCCATCGAGATGTAGAGACGAAAGAATTAAATGATGATGACTATGGAAGCAACGATAATCAAGTTGTGTTTTTTTTATTCTTCACTCCTGATACTATTCCATTATTTATCAATCAGATGCTTAAATATTTATTATAATGGCAATTCTACATGGGTTTTTTAATGACCCAAAGTTTCATTAATGGAAAATACCCTTTGATCCAGTTAAATGTCTCTTTATAAAAAAAATGTTTTTATAAGATTTCAACTTCATTGGTTTTATGATAAGATTTGTGACCGTTACTTTTATAGCCAGTTAACAGTGATCACATGATTAATATAAATATAAGGCTTTAACGAACCCAATTTTACTCAGACAAAGGAAGCGATGGCCTCATCCAGTAAAATTTCCCCATACGAAACCCATTTATCGGAGCTCAGAAAAGAGGTGGCATCCTTGGTCTTCTCCCTTGACGAATCCCAAGCTGAGCTTCATTATTTGAAGCTCGAAAGTGACCGTCTATGGGAAATGTGGAATTTTATTGAGATTACCACTTGACCGATGTTATCCGAGCCGCCCCAAGAGTCTGTCACCATCGCACACCTTACCCTTAGGACTTATGCAACTGTTTTAAGGGGTTATGTTACAAATAAGTAGTACTATGATCATGGACATTATTTTTTTTGTATATAATAATGAATATAATTTCTAGTCATTTTTCATACATTGTAAATAGTTTTTAAATCACAAATGGTGTTTTTAGTTATTATTTAATTAAGAAATCCATTTTATTAAATTAAGGGATTTTTGAATTAAATAATATTTTATTAAAATAATTATATTATTTTTATATTAATTTTTATTAAATATAATTGATCTTATAATTTTATGAATGAAATTAAAATTTTATATTAATGTTTGAAAGCCATTTTTGTCCAAACCCGTGAATTTTCGATAAATGTTGGTTTTTATTTTAAAAGAGAAAATTAACATATTTATAATTTTTTTAGATACAATAAATGTCATTTCTGGAATCAGGAAGTCTAAATTATCCAACAGTGAATTTTTCAAAATTTTCTAAGACAGTCAAATTTTTGGGTAAACTTTAAATACCATTTAAATATATAATGTGTTTTATGACATCATAATGACCCAATGGTGATGTAATAAAATACCATAATCCTTATGTTCGGCCAATATATGTTTTATCATTAAAATAATGAGGTTTTGGGTTTGTTTGACTTACTTTTCAAAGCATTAATGAACCCCTCAAGACATATTCAACACTTTTCCTTTTTTAATTAATTTTCATGGGAGTGTGATTCACCTCCACATAAGAAACCCTAATATTTTAAAAAGTTCGGGCCTTGGCCCTGTATAATATTGTTTTCCTCTTTCCTTTTCCAGAAACCATGGGAAAAAACCATGGGATGGTTTGTGGTTTGGATTAATTTAATATAAGGGATCCCAAACCTAAATAATAAAGAATTCTCCCACCTTTCCTATATAAACCCACCCAAGCTCCAACTTCCTCCTCACTAAAATCCATTGGAATTCCTTGAACCTCTGCCCTACTCTCTCTAGAATCCTCCCAATGTGCCTCAATCTCCTAAGAAGCCTCTCACAAGCCTCTCTCTATCCTTTAGAAGAACACCTCCAAGTAAGGGTTTTTTTCTTCCTTTCTCTTTTTTGTCAATTTTCTTTAAGTTGTATTCCTCTTTAATTTTCAATTATGAATGTTGGGTTATGGTTTATCACCTCCCCCATACTGCCCACTTATTGTTTGAATGATGGGAGACCCCTTTATGTCTCATTAAATGCCTCCCATGTACACACGTTACTATGCCAAAATTCCAAAAGGAACTTCCCTCTCTTCTTTTACATTCAAGAAATACTTTTGTATCGTGAATCTTAATTTCCATTTCAATTGTTGGTACATGTATCTATATGACCTCCTTACTTTCCATTACATGTAAATATGATGAGGAACCCCTTTATCTCTCATCAGCCATTTTTTTATGAATTCTTAGGTCACGCCGTTACGCTGCCGAAATCACACCGATTTTATAAGACAATGTCATTGTGTAGTGGATACCATGATCATTTCTCCACCAAGGGTATTCAACTTTATGCACATTTACTTATTGATTGTAATGTTTCATGTATGAATTCCGGATTCTTTTATCATGGAATAAATGATTATGTTTTATGAATCCATGTTTTATGATCCATGTGGCACACTTATGCATGAAATGAAATGTTTAAGAAGGGTGTGCCCATATAGCTCTCCAATGCATTGGGTATAGTATTGTATCATGATACATCAAGTGAAATGAGTGTTGACTCATGCTAATTCATGTTAAATGAGGGTTTACTCATGCTTCATGTGAACTGAGGGTTTACCCATGCTCCATGTGCAATGAGCCTTAGATCATGCTAATTCAATGTTAAGTGTTGTTGCCACATTTCCATGTTATGACTATCATGATTTATCATGCCTTTATGTTCATGTTTCTTTTATGATCTATTGATATTCCTATTGTCTAACATGTATTGTACTCCTCATGTTATTCCATGTGTACTCCCTTACTAGGCTTTATAGATCACCCTTTTCTTATGCATGTCCTCAGGTTATCCCATGCAATGCTAAGTACGAGGGAATGTAGTGGTCATGTAAAGGATGTTTTCAATAAAGATGTCATATTTCATGTTTTATGTTTTATGTAATGATCATAAGCCCCAAAGACACTAAACCTCTAGATCTTCTTTGTTGTATCCAGTGATGTTTTATGTATTAAATCATGTTTAAGTTATAATAAAACAGGGTTGTCATAGTTGGTATCAGAGGACCGATTTAGTTATTTTTGGGATTAGGAAACCCTTGTATAGCCTTAGATATAAGACTAAGTATAATAAAAACATCCCTAAGTTTTGGAAAATACTAATTAAGTGGTTTGACAAACAAATACATCCATGTCTAGATACGAGCAGGTAGAGGCGGCTCTAGCACAGATGTGTCATAGGGGTAAAACCCGAAAACACCGCTTTGAGCTATACTTGAACGAGAACTGGTGCACGACAACGGGCCTTGCTGCACTCTTGGTTACGACACTCCTGAGGGATATGTTTTGATAAATTCACAATCTTGGTATGAACCCTTATTAATTAAAAAATTCCCCTAAGAATATATGTTAGATAGTAGATCATGAAAATCCAAGAATGAATCCTATAGACTCATGAGTTAAGGAAATAAAAGTTTATTTATAAGTCATCAACTTTTGTCTTTGGATTACCCTTTATGTGTTACCCATAACTTTCCTTTTATTCCATCCAATGGCTGGTAATAGGAGGACTCGGGCTAACAACCATTGTGAAGATCAGTGTGATGATTATACTAATGAGATGCCAAATCAAATGGGAGCGGGAATCATGAACTTTGTCACACTTCTCTCTCAGATAACCCAAGTGTTGAATAGAAACACGTGTCAAGAGGAATGTTCAACCCCCCCTATGAATGAACAAGTCGCTATTGAGAGCTTCATGAGACAAAGGCCTCCTAATTTTAGTGGATCATCCGATCCCACGATCGATGAACAATGGATGAACTCCATTGAAAAAATATTCTCCATCCTCCAATGTTCTGAACAAGAGAAGGTTCTCCTGGAGGATTATCGTATTGAGGGTGAAGCTGATCAATGGTGGACATTGATCAAAAATACGAAGCCTGAGGAGGAGATCGAGTCTTTGGAATGGAAGGAATTCCGAAAGATGTTTTTCGATAAATATTTTCCATGCACCCTTCGTCTTAATATGGATAGGGAATTCCTTTCCCTAAAGAAAACAGATGAAGAATCTGTGGGAGCGTACGAGGAAAACATCACAAGGTTTGCACGATACGCTTTTGGCTTCGTTGTTTCCCCCGAATGCAAGGTTGACCGCTTCGTTGGTGGGATGAAGCATAGATTTCAGAAAGCATTAGCAATCCGTGACTTCGACATCTATGAAGAAATTGTCCGATGTGCCCTCAAGGTCGAAATGGAAATCAGATAATCACATGGGTATCATGGGGAAAAGAAGCATAAGGTGGAATTCAATACTGGTGGTCCGATGGATAAATCCAACGGTGCTAAGAAGATCTAGCACCCCACTTGCCAAAAGTGCGGAAAGAAGAACCCTGGAAATTGCTTTAAGGGGACGTGAAAATGCTTCAGGTGTGGAAGAGAAGGGCACCTAGCTATTAACTATCGGCAAGAAGGACCCGCGGCTGCGACAGAGGAGAGGAACACTCTGTTCGAACCTCAACGTGTTGTTCAATGCTACAAATGCAAAGAACCGGGTCATTTTGCAAATCAGTGCCCTAATCCAAGGGTTATCGGAGGCAACCATCAACCTCCAAGAAAGCAAGGAAGAGCTTTTTCCATCACTTCTGCCGAAGTGAACCCCGATAATGATGTGGTGATAGGTACGCTAGTTATTCTTTCAACAATAGAGAACATACTTTTTGATTCAGGTTCTAGGCATTCTTTTATATCTCGAATTTTTAGTAGAACAATCCCATAACCACCACAAATCATGGAAGTAAAGATGTTGATGAGTACGACTAATGGGGAAATCATTGTAGCCCATGAATATAAGTCCTCACCTATTATAATCTGTGGATTGAATTTCCCAGAGAACCTTGTCATACTCCCTTTGTTGGAATTTGATGCAATTCGTGGCATGGATTGGATTTCCTTATATAGAGCCAACATAAATTGTCGGGAGAGTGAAATCACACTCCAAATGGAGAATCGATCCCTGATTCATTACAAGTGTCAGGAGGAAGATGAATCTCCTTTAGCTACATCATCCCAAGCATGGATATTACTACCCTATGATCATGCATATCTGGCTCAAATGATTGAGTCCAAAGAAGAAACCATCCTTGAAGAAATTCCTATTTTGAGGGAATTTGCGGAAGTGTTTCCCGAGGAACTGCCTGGTCTTCCTCCAAGAAGAGATGTTCAGTTATCAATTGAACTTATACCTGGGGAGCTACCAATATTCAAGAATCCATATAGAATGGCTATTGTTGAGCTTGAAGAGCTAAAGAAACAACTACATGAGAATTCGGATAAAGGGTTTATACGCCCAAGTGCTTCAACATGGGGTGCACCAGTCCTCTTCGTCAAGAAAAAGGATGGGTAAATGTGGATTTGCATAGATTATCATGAACTTAACAAAATCATGATACAGAACAAGTATCTACTCCCACGAATTGATGACTTGTTTGATCAGTTTCATGGAGCACAATACTTCTCCAAGGTGGACTTGCAGTCGAGATATTATCAAGTAAGGGTGAAGAAGGAAGATATCCCCAAGACTAATTTTCATACAAGATATAGGCACTATGAATTCATAGTAATGCCTTTCGGACTCACCAATGCTCCAGAAATATTCATGGACTTGATGAATAGAGTCTTTAGATATTACCTTGACAAATTTGTGGTAGTCTTTATAGATGATATTCTAATATACTCCAAAACCATTGAGGACCATGAGGAGCATTTAAGAACTGTTCTAGAGACTTTGCCAAAGGAGAAGCTCTATGAAAAGTACATCAAGTGTGAGTTCTGGTAGAAGGAAGTCTCATTCTTGGGCCATATCATCACAAGAAATGGGATATATGTGGATCCCTCTAAAACAGATGCAATTGAGGGATGGCCGAGGCCAACATTGGTAACGGATATCCGTTGCTTCTTGGGGTTAGCTGGATATTATCGACGATTTGTAGAAACTTCTCACGATTTTCCAACCCTCTTACCAAGCTAACTCGAAAGGGAGTAAAGTTTTCTTGGAGTGATGAATGTGAAGAAAGCATCATGGAGTTGAAAAGGAGGATTATCACCGTGCCTGTGCTCATTTTACCCACAAGTGGGGAACTTTTTGTGGTATTCAGTGATGCCTCAAAGAAGGGATTAGGCTGTGTGATGAAGAAGAATGATAAAGTGATATCCTATGCCTCAAGGCAGTTGAAAATCAATGAGCGAAACTATCCAACGCATGATCTGGAGTTGGCGGTGGAGATCTTTTCCTTGAAAATCTGGCGGCATTATCTCTATGGAGAGAAATGTGAGATATATACTGACCACAACAGTCATAAATATATATTCACACAGAAAGAGGATAATATGCACTAGAGAATATGGATATAGCTCATCATGTATTATGACTGTTCAATACATTACCACCCTGGGAAAGAGAACAAGGTGGCGGATGCCCTAAGTAGAAAGGATCCAGCGATTCTATCAATGATGAGAATTGAGAAGGATCCAATCATCTTAGACTTGATGAAGATGGACGTGGGAATCATAAATAAGGGAACATCACCAATCCTTTCACAAATGATTGCTCAACCATCTCTTTTGGAAAGGTTAAAGGATGTTCAAAAAGATGATGTGGGAATCTAGGAAAAAGTGGAAGCTATCAAAAAGGGGAAATCCTCGGAGTTTAATCTTAATGAAGAAGGAATTGTGCGGTTTGGGAAAAGACTATGTGTTCCATCAAGTCTGGAGCTGAAGAAGGAAATTTTGGATGATGCACATAGTTGAAATTTCTCTATTCACCCAGGGAGCACAAAGATGTATCGAGATCTCTGAGAAAACTTTCGGTGGCATAATATG
This sequence comes from Viscum album, assembly GCA_963277665.1. NCBI lineage: Eukaryota > Viridiplantae > Streptophyta > Magnoliopsida > Santalales > Viscaceae > Viscum > Viscum album. The sequence continues at coordinate 749,481,522 of OY728166.1, read as the reverse complement.
AATAAGGAGATCGCTGAATATACATCAAAGTGCCTGGTGTGTCAGCAAGTGAAGGTAGAGAGGCAGAAGTCTAAGGGGAAGATGCACCCATTTCCCATACCGGAATGGAAATGGGATAACTTCACCATGGACTTTGTCACCGGACTTCCGAGGACATCCAACGTCAACAACGCAATCTGGGTTGTTGTGGATTGTCTTAACAAGACTGCACACTTCATTTCTATTTAGGAGGATTTCTCATTGGATCAACTGGCACATATATATATTAGGGAAGTGGTAAGGTTGCATGGAGTACCACTATCTATTGTGTCTGACCATGATCCAAGATTGCCCTCTATGTTTTGGAAGAGTCTTCAACATGCTCTGAATACTGAACTGATCTTCTCTACGGCCTATCATCCTCAAACTGATGGCCAATCTGAGCGGAATATCCAAACACTTGAGGATATGTTGAGAGCGTGATCAATGGACTTTAAAGGAGGATGGGATAAACATATTCCTCTGGTTGAGTTCTCTTATAATAAAAGTTTCCACTCGAGCATCCAAATGGAACCATATGAAGCCCTTTATGGGAAAAGGTACAGAACACCGACATGTTTGGATGAGGTCGGTGAACATAAGCTTCTTGGACCAGAAATGGTCGAGGAAATGGTGGAGAAGGTGAAAACCATTTAGCAGCATATCAAGACAGCCCAGAGTCGACAGAAGAGTTATGTAGATAATCGTCGACAAGACCTTGAATTAAAAGTTGGAGACATGGTGTTTCTATGCATATCTCCATGGAAGAAGGTCATGAGGTTTGGAAATAAAGGGAAGTTAAGTCCAAGGTACATCGGCCCCTATGAGGTTCTGGATCGTGTTGGGGCTGTGGCCTATCAACTAGAACATTCACCTACCATGTCCAAGGTGCATGATGTCTTTCATGTATCCCTCTTAAGGAAGTACATACCGGACACTTCACATGTACTCTCTTCTGAGGTGGTACAATTAGAAGATGATCTTTCTTATGAGGAGCAACCGGTGAAGATCTTAGATCGTAGAGAAAAAGTTCTATGAAATAAAACAATGCCCCTCATCAAGGTATTTTGGAGAAACCACAAGTTTGAAGAAGCGACATGGGAGTCGGAGGATATGATGAAGCTGAGTTACCCACATTTGTTTTAGTGTGGGAAAAAGAAAATTTCAAGGGTGAAATTTCTTTAAGGGGGGAATATTGTAACGACCCAATGTTTCATTAATGGAAAATCCCTCTTGATCTTGTTAAATGTATCTTTATAAAAAAAATGTTTTTATAAGATGTCAACTTCTTTGGTTTTATGATAAGAGTTGTGACCGTAACATTTATAGCTGTTGAACAGTGATCACATGATTAGTATAAATATAAGGCTTTAACGAACCCTATTTTACTCAGACAAAGGAAGCAATGACCTCATCCAGTAGAATTGCCCCATACGAAGCCCATTTGTCGGAGCTCGGAAAAGAGGTGGCATCTTTGGGCTTTGCCCTTGACCAAGCCCAAGACGAGCTTCATTATGTCAAGCTCGAATGTGACCGTCTAGGGGAAAAGTGGAAGTTGATTGAGATTACCACTCGAGCAATGTTATCCGAGCCGCCCCAAGAGTCTGTCACCATCACACACCTTACCCTTAGGTCTTATGCGGCTGTTTTAAGGGGTTATGTAACAAATAAGTATTACTATGTTCATGTACATTATTTTTTTTGTATATAATAATGAATATAATTTCTTGTCATTTTTTATACATTGTAAATAGTTTTTAAAGCACAAATAGTGTTTTTAGTTATTATTTAATTAAAAAATATATTTTATTAAATTAATGGATTTTTGAATTAAATAATATTTTAATAAAATAATAATAATAATATTGTATTAATTTTTATTAAATATAAATGAACTTATAATTTTATGAATGCAATTAAAATTTTATATTAAGGTTTGAAAGCCATTTCTGTCAAAACCCGTGAATTTTTGATAAATGTTTGTTTTCATTTTAAAAGTGAAAATTAAAATATTTAGAAATTTTTTTAGATAAAATAAATTACATTTCTGGAATCAGGACGTCTAAATTACCCAACGGTGAATTTTTCATAATTTTCTGAGATAGTCAAATTTTTGGGTATAATTTAAATACCATTTAAATATATAATGTGTTTTATGACATCATAAAGACCCAATGGTGATGTAATAAAATACCATAATCTTTATGTTCGGATAATATATGTTTTATCATTAAAATAATGAGGTCTTGGGTTTGTTTGACTTAATTTTCAAAGAATTAATGATCCCCTCAAGACATATTCAACACTTTGCCTTTTTAAATTAATTTTCATTGGAGTGTGTCTCACCTCTACATAAGCAACCCTAAAATTTAATAAGTTTGGGACTTGTACTTGTAAAATATTTTATTCCTCTTTCCTTTTCCAGAAACCATGGGCAAAAATCATGGGTTGGTTTGTGGTTTGGATTAATTTAATATAAGGGATCCCAAACCTAAATAATAAATAATTCTCTCACCTTTTCTATATAAACCCTCCCAAGCTCCCACTTCCTCCTCACTAAAATCCTTTAGAGTTCGTCCAACCTCTTCCCTACACTATCTAGAATCCTCCCAAGGTGCCTCAAGCTCCCAAGAAGCCTCTCACAAGCCTCTCTCTATCCTTTGGAAGCACACTTCCAAGTAAGGGTTTTTTTCTTCCTTTCTCTTTTTTGTCAATTTTATTTAAGTTGTATTGACCTTTTATTTTCAATTATGAATGTTGGGGTATGGTTTCTTACCTCCCCCATACTGCCCTCTTATTTTTTGAATGATGGGAGACCCCTTTATCTCTCATTAAATGCCTCCCATGTACACCCATTACTATACCAAAATTCCGAAAGGAACTTCCCTCTCTTCTTTTACATTCAATCAATACTTTTGTATCATGAATCTAAATTTCCATTTCAATTGTTGGGAAATGTATCTATATGACCTCCTTACTGTCCATTACATTTAAATATGATAAGGAACCCCTTTCTCTCTCATCAACCATTATTTTATGAATTCTTATGTCAGGCCGTTACGCAGCCGAAATTTCACCGATTTTCTAAGCCAATGTCATTGTTGTATTGGATACCTTGCTCATTTCTCAATCAAGGGTAATCACCATTATGCATATTTACTTATTTATTTTAAAGTTTCATGTATGAATTACACATTCGTTTGTCGTGGAATAAATGATTATGTTTTATGAATCCATGTTTTATGATCCATGTGGCACGCTTATGCATGAAATGAAATGTTTAAGAAAGGTGCACCCTTATAGCACTCCAATGCATTGGGTAAAGTATAGTATCATGATACGTCAAGTGCAGTGAGTGTTTACTCATGATAATTCAAGTGCAATGAGGGATTACTCTTTCTTCATTTGCAATGATGGTTTACTCATGCTCCATGTGAAATGAGCCTTGGCTCATACTAATTCAATGTTAAGTGTTGTTGCCACATTTCCATGTTATGACTATCATGCTTTATCATTCCTTTATGTTCATGTTTATTTTATGATATATTGATATGCCTATTGTCTAACATGTATTTTACTCCTCATGTTATTCCATGTGTACTGCCTTACTGGGCTTTATAGCTCACCCTTTTCTTATGCATGTCCTTAGGTTATCCCATGCAATGCTATGTACGAGGGAATGTAGTGGTCATGTAAAGGAAGTTTTCAATAAAGATGTTGTATTTCAAGTTTTAAGTTTTATGTAATGATCCTAATCCCCAAAGACACTAAATCTCTCGATCTTCTTTGTTGTATCAAGTGAAGTTTTATGTATTAAATCATGTTTAAGTTGTAATAAAATCAGGGTTTTCATAGGTTTATAGTGGCATGGGGAGAATTTGTGGTGGCCATAGAAATGTTGTTGCAAAGATCATTCTTCAGGAGGTAGGTCATGTATGTCAAACACGGGATATTGATTAGATGGAATACACCCATTTCAATGTTACAGTTACAGATGGATTGTTGTTTCTTATCATGTATTGTTGTTTCATTTATTTTCTTTTTCCTCAATAACTTGCAGATGTACCCTGTGATAGTGGAAGAATTTACCCAACATCTACACATAAATCTCTCCTTAGGATAGCATCATTGAAAATACAGTACATGAAGAAGAGTGGATATGTAATTTTCTATATGGCATGTTACCATTTACCACACCAAATTAATTTTTCATCCACGTGCATTGCTATTTATTTACGTCTTTAAAACTGCTAACATTGTTTACTACCAACCAAAGGGCCTCATTCCATAATTGAATGATATAGATAAATATGGTTGTTTATATACCGCAACTCCTATTGATGTAATCTATTATTTCATGTTTCTCATTATTTTATTTACCATAATGAAATATGAAGTTTTATTATATTTTTCAAATTCTATAATAACACTAAAATCACTTCATTGTCATAATATACAATAATAATATATTATGCCCTATGATTTTTATGAAATAATTATAATCGAATAAACTTATTTTCATTTAATGATAGTTCATGTCTTTTAATAAATACATAAAAACTTAATTGAGTTATTACAGAACATTTTTCAGGAGCATCTATAGAAAAGAAGGGCATAAGAAGATTAAAAGGAAGACTCAAAAACACTGTTATAAAAAAATATCCTCATTAGGAAGGAGATTTTTTTGCTTTCTGTTAATTCTAATTCCATTCAACTTAAATCCATACTAATTTTGAATTATATCTTGACACTTATACATGTATTGATCACACCCACAATGAAATGGTTATCATTAACCACAGTCTGAATCCTTCCTTAAATGTCATTTTTGAGTCTATATACTTAGACAATATGGGAAGGCATAACACAAAACGTCCTACAAAAGTTTTAATTCTTAGATTTAATTTCTATTTAATCTCATTTTTATATATGTTAATTCTATTTTTTTGATTTTTATGTACAGATATTGATGAATGTAATAGAAGATCTTGCAGTTGGAGATTTAGTACAATGGTAAAACATGATTATGGTTTTTCCTTCTAATATTGCATCTGTCTTCATATTTATTCTACTTTTATTTAAATATTATGTACCACTAATTTATGCATTAAATATATTCAATATTATCAATATTTCTAAAAGTTTTTGATCCTGAAAAAAGGGTAAAATGTGGTGTAACACTAGATTATGTATAAATACACCATCGTGGAAGGTACAATGTGACGATCATTTAAAACACTACAACTTTTGTTACCTCACACACCCTTATTTTCATTATTAAATGATTCTAAGTAAAATTTTTGTTATATTTTATTGGTTAGTAAATAGTCTCTAATATGTTGATATTCATAATTACACTGATCATGTTTCAATGTTCATTAATATTATTTCTTATTTGAATAGTCTATTCATATATATTATTTCTCAAAAAATACAAATAAATTAGTATTTATTTTCATATTAAATTTTGGTTACTAATATTATGATGATATCTTAGAAACTTCTAAAACTATTAATTACAATTTAAAAAGTTTGATACATAATTTATAGTCTGTTTTTTTTGAGAAAATTTAATATTCATATATATGATATGATCTATGTATGGTCTTCATCCTATATTTTAGTTCACATGGTGGAGTTACACTACAATTTGGAGAAATACCCCCATCATGGTATTGGGAGTAGTGAAATTTTTTTGGTGCTATGGATCATTACAAATTATTTGTATTATGGGTTAGTTTTTATTATTTGATCATGTTTGAAACTAATTTTTACTTTATCATTTCTATTACATCTCCACTACACACATATTGGGTTAATCAGTTATTTCCAAAACATTTTTGTATATTCCACATGAAAAACTGCAGACCTTTCTATGTTCATATAGGATAATCAATTTTTATTAAATGTATCTAACTAATCATTTCTTGCAAACTACACATACATATGAATTGATTTTACAAATTAATGAAGAAACATAAAATTTTGTATCGTAGAACACTGTATAGAAATTCATCATGAATAAGATGATTCTATTTAATGCTTTCACTTTTCATCCTCCATTATTCCCACTGAACATCCATTTTTTCCTACATGTACTCATAGCTTCAATAACCATGTACTCATAGCTTTAATAACCATGAACATCTATTATATATGAATGATTGATGTGTTTTTATTATTTTAACTCGTGAATATTCATTCTATCTGCCCATATGGTCTGTTTGATTTTATCATTTAATGTAACCCTCCATTATATACTCCATGTGGTGATTTAAGTAATATTTTATGGCTCATCTATTGCTCTATATTATTTTTTTCTTCACATAAACAGGATCCTGCTGTTGAGAAAGTATTTTACCATTTAAACTATATAGGTTTGTTTGTTATCATTTTCTAGAATATGGGCAACTTTATTAACACCATATTATTTAATTTTTTTATTTTGTACAGGTACATCTGGGAAAACATGGTTCATGTAACCAAAAAGATCCTTATGTTAACAAACAAACCATAATGTTAGAAAATCCAATGAATGAAAAATATAAGTAAACTTTAAGATAAAATACTATTTTATATTGGATATTACTTGTATGGGAATGTGTGTATTCATTTTTTGGCATATAGGCACATTATTCCACACCATTTCACTAATTTATTTAATCTATATAGGTACATTGTGAAAACATGGGGCATGAAACCAAAAAACGTTTTTATTATTTGATCATATTTCAAAAAAAAATAGTTATTTTAGCTTCTCTCTCTATTTTTATTCACTTATATAACTGTGGTCAATGATATGTTCTTAATTATTTCCAATATTTTTTCAAAAATTTCTACAAATAAATTTTTATTCTGTATTTTAATTTTTTAAAAATGTTTCATTCAATCTACACCTGTATACTGTTAAATAATAGTAAACTGTTAATGCTTTGATATGTGTTTTGATTATTTCAATTGTTGCATATTCTAACTTCAAATCATCTACCAATATTTTAAATGTATAAAAATCTATCATGTGATTTTGATAATGAGGATGAACTGCAAGATAATGTCCAAATATATTGAGACAACGAGGCTACAATGAGTCAATATACTAAATTACATAGAAGAATGAAGGGAAATTTAAATAGGAAAAATGAAAAAACATACAGAAATGTAATGCTGCAAAGATATGGTAAACATACATGTTCACTGTCTAATTATTTCATTACTATTTTATGAATTCCTATTTGCAGTTAAATTATTATTACATTTCATACTGTATAGAAATAGTAATTGAAATTTAGGTTTCTCAATAGAAAGCATTCAGGAATTTCATTATCCTATTCTCTATGTGTTCAATGTACATTTATTAAATTTTTATGCTGCACAAAAATGACATGGTTGTTTCCTTTTATCAATTCAATTTCCTATTTTCATACTATAAAAAACAACTTCTTGGTATGTAATATATAAACACCAGATTAGTCACTATTTTGGTATGTAAACCTCTGCAATGATGACTGTAAAAAAGAGTCAGTTTTATCAGACTATAATGGTGATCATTGTTAGTATGTTTCATCTACTGGTTCAATGTTCTGTTAAATTGTTTGGATGTATAAAATATTGTGCCACTGACATGTGACAATGATCTGTTTCATTGTTAGGATGTATTAAATTGATTACATTTATATTACATATTTTCTACGTCATCATTTTGTAGTACCTAATTTTTCTATGATGTACAAAAACACCATGTGTTATAACTTATTTCATTATTGTTTCTAGTTTTTATACTTTACAAACAATCCATCATCATATAATTCTGAACAACTCCCTATTAGACAGCTTTACGATACCATGTTTTATTTTTTTAGAGTTTGTTACTATCTAGTATATAGTGAATTTATAGAACAGTAGTTATTATTACTACTACATTGTTCTGTTTAAATGTTACATATGATTTTGAAATTTAAATATTCATTACTAATTAATCTATATAATTTTATTTTCATCAACAGAATACATTTTTAGGACAATGAATTTGATGACATATTACAACAACCCTATGGTCCTTGCACGCTTCACATAAATCTCTTATCTCAAAAACTTCTACAAACATGTAGTTTATAGTCTATTGTGAAATTAAATATTGGGTTATGACATTTTTTATTCAAATTAATCCCCTTCTCATAATGGAAGATACGCATGATATGAATGTATTTTGAAATTATTTTCAAACTTCAACCAAAAACAGAAAATGTTTTTCCTGCATCTGTTCTATGTTCAAATACTATTTTGATGTCTCTAGATTTTATTTCCTTCTATTCCATTTATATGTACCAATACTATTAGATTACAAATTAAATAACATAGCAGTTATTGGGTAACTTGTACAAATAGCATTATTTTTTAAAAGAAAAACCATTAATTCAATATGCCATGTGTACTCCCGGGTGAGTACTAGTTGGTTTTAAAAGTTAAAACATGAAAAAGATAGAAATATTTTCAAATCTAAATTCAATGTAAAATTAATACCGATGAACTAAAATACATTAACTAATAAAAATATAATCTTTTAATACTTTAAATCAAAAAAATAAATAAATTTAATCTATATATAAATTTGACAAAAAAGTATTTTCTATTAAAATGCATTATTTTTTACTATTCATCAAAAGGGAAACGTATTAGATTATTTCAAAAAAATAAACCACTCTGAATTTTGATACTTATATTTGAATAATGAAGTTTATAGTTTTCAAATTGAATTCAAAAATGTGTCCAAACTAGATTGAAAATGGGTGCACCATCAAAAGGCGGTAAAACTGTATTATTTTTTAAAAAACTTCATTTATCAAAAAAAATTAATTTATTCTTATATCAAGTTTATGAAACATATAATATTAATTTTAAACATTATATTGATAATATTAAATATATATTTCATTAATAAGATCCATCCAGAGTAATTTTATTATTTTATAAACTCACTTATTTGTATTTGAATAGTTTTTCAAAAGAAAGTTAATAGTGTTCATACACACCATTATAATGACTATGTTAGAAGGAAACATAATAATATTTAGTTTTTCACTTAAACCTGGTCATGTATGAAATGAATTATATTGAATGAACATGAATTTTTATGTAACAAATTCCAAGAACAGTGTTCCACATACCACAAGCTAAGTCGATGTTGCATGTAACACAAGATTATCATGGTGTAGCATAAAACAAAAGACATCAAAGATTTAAAAAAACATAAATAAATAACTAAAACAAATATACCTCATAAAAATATCATGGTGTTACAATTATGGAACCAACTACCTTTCTCACATAAACACAATTCCAGCAATGGAACCCGTTAATAAGAATGAAGGCACAGAAGATCTCGGAATTCATGATAGAGAAAATATTAAACCGACCAGGGATTAAATCCCTCAGTACCTAGATGAATTATCAATCCCAAATAATTGAAAGGGTTAATGATGAAGAAACATGGATAATTATTACCTAGAATGTCACAAAACATTCACAACTATGACCTAATGGTAAAGAAATGACCCGGAAGTGTTTAGGGGATCCATAAATGCTCCTAGAAGGCACATGGGTTGAGTGAAATGAAATATAGAAAGGGTGAAATACTAATATAATAATATCAGCCTATTTAAATACAATAAATGATAATTTAAATAAGATGTTACAAAATTACATGTCGTGTAATTCAAAATTCCCATAATTGAAGAAAAAGCCGAATCCTTTGGATAGAAATAGATTTATTATTATTATAGATTGTACACATCATGGAACCACATTACATTTAATGGAAATAACTAGAAGGCTAAATAACCTGTTGGTTTTATGATGAGAATTCATCAAATCCATGACCTCACCATTGTTGGTATCTTCTATTTTCTTCTCATCACTTCTCGAATATTGAAAACTAAAAATCATGACAATGATTAAAAAGGACCTATCAAAAAGTTAATAGGATGTTATAATATCACCACCATAAAAACATTTTATCCCCAAAAAGCTATCTTGGAAGCTTCCATATCAAAAACGTGAGGCCACTTCTCTCTCATAAGATCCATGCACTCCCATATATCTGGATAATCTGAACCGTGCAACCATAGAAGTTGAACCAATGTTATCTCCCTCCCATGAAGTACCTTGGTTTCAGAATCATCTATCATAACTGGCTATTCAGTGACAAATAAACCAGGGTCAAACTCAAAATTAGTTCATATCATAACATATATAGAACATAAATATACTTATGGAGTCGCAATACATAAAACATGTTATGTACTGACGTTAGCTATGGTAGAAGAGATAAATGTTAAGAAACTTTTTCCACCTTATCAACCAAACTAAAAGGGTTCCAAAAAGCGAGGAGAAGTTTTATATTACCTCCTAAGTCATCAATAACCCAAATGAGGTGAATCATTCAGAATACATAGTCACAAATAAGAATTAAAATGGTCTGCGATGATGATCATCTTAAGACTTTTATCGTGTTTGTGATATCAGCATTCTCTAAATAATCATCTGAATCATTTTTGTTTTATCATGAACCATGATTGGTACAACCTAGTAAATTATTCCGATCTCCAACCAACACAACAATGATCTGCAAGGTCGGTCATACAAGGCCTCAAAATGAACCGTTATGATTGTGGACTGGTAACTATTGTTATAGTCAAAATCAACCAGCCCCAAATGATCACCCAATTCCTCACTAATGTTATGAACACATGTTTAAATCATTTCATGAAACTTTTTATAGATATTTACATATATTCATCCAATATTAGATGGTATTATTTCTCAAATTAACCTATGATCCTAGTGGCTCATTAATGCCTCTCCAAAAACATGAAGTGAACAATGGATCTCTGTAAGAATCTATAGAATATGGAACCCGATGAAAATGAAAAATCACTTTTACATAGATATTTCCCAACTACTCAACATTGGTTGTATCCAAATTATTAAAAAGTGATATCAATTGTTCCTCATTTCAATAAATAAAAATTTCACATTCTTTCTTATGTAGGTACATATAAACCCAACCACAAAGATCCAAGAGATCTTCTCCCACTTCCATGTAGGGAATGGAAATGGATAAATCAATCCTAATAGTTTCTAGTTCTCATCCTTTACTTTATGGAATGTATAAAAATGAGGGACAAATTCAACAATTCCATATTTCATACCTAAACACTAGAATTGAGGCTTCATTTAATAGAACATCATCATGATTCTAGAGTTCACTATGTAACACCCCAAGCTTCTACGATATGCTTCTCTTTGAATAATGTGATAGCGTGTGTTGTACGCAACACCGAGTTCTAACAACCAATCAAACTAGCCGTTATGAGTAGTAATACCTACTTTTTAAAATTATATATATTTTATATTTAAAAATGGACTTCATTTTTGGATTTGGAATATCTAATTTAGCCTAAGGTGAATGTTTGGTACTTTTCGGATAACTTTCATATTTTGATGAATAGTGAAAATTACTAAATTTTAATTAAAAACAACTTTTTTAATAAAAATAATTAATAGTGATAAATTATGAATTTTAGTAGTTTTAAAGTATATTTAGAATATATTTTTACCATTTAATATAATGTTGGTCCTTGGACATAATTTTACAATTAAACCGAACATAAACAAGTGTCAATCTTTTGATAGTTATTATCTCTTAAAAACACGCATTTTGTTTTGACAGCGGGAATTAATTTTAAATTAATTTCTGCCACTTCTGTGTTTTGAATTTAGGAAAATGGATTCCATATTTGGAATCAGAATGTTCAAATTGTGTAAATAGGTAACTTTTATTTTTAGACATTTTGAATAATTACTACGGTAAATATTTTATTTACCATGGTTAAGGGTAAATCCGGTAAATAAGGGTTAAAATAATATTATAATAATACTAAATTATCCTAAAACGATTCTTAACCCTATTTTTTGATACATGGTCGACCATGGGAATCTTTGGGTCGATTTTTGGACCCCATGGATCCACTTGTAAGTGATAATGACACTTTATTTTAATTAAGTTAAAATGAATACAAAAATGACACAAGCATATATCTTTTAGCAAAACAATTGTTACATAGGGTTATATATGTTGGATTTTAGATTATAAATATTAATTAGAAAGATACAAATAGTTCCTACATAATGATATTTTATTTATAATTTTTAGACATTAAATAAGTTATTTTATTTATGGCACAATGATGATGCTGTAATTGCTAAAATAGTGAAAAATTAAATTAATTGATATTATAAATACCCAAATAAATATAATATGAAACTTTTAATGAGTTAAACTAATTTTCTAGGATAATATGATATATTAGGATTTATTTAATTTACTTTTTTCTAAGTAATCAATCGGTTATGAGTTTCAAAAAAATCAACTATTGAATAGTGTCAAAATTGACATAAAAGAGTTCTTAAAACAAATATTATATTATTAATTGATATTAAATTCATAAAAATCTACGGATCGGCCAAGAGACTTATATCATGATAGGTTCATCATTAATGGACCACTTGGGGGTATCTTGGATGTATATAGTAAGTTTATTAACCATATTATATAATAATACAAAGAGACATTGTAAAAGTGAAACTAATTAACTTAGAGTTAATACTTAAAGATAAGGTTAATATAAGTACCCAAACCTGTCTAACATCTATTGGTTTAGTTTTTTTCGACCCATCCCCACCTTAACCTTTGAATAGTCAACTTTGGAGCCATTGGAAACCGATTATGAATTTATTATAAACTAATATCTCTAGCTTTTCCAAAGGTGCCCCTCACCCCTCTTATAAAAGGGCACTCCTCCTTCTCATTTTGAGACACCTTCAAAGCCTTATGGTTCGGCCAAACTCTGCCCAAATACTCTCCCAACTTCCCTAACTACAACCTAGAGGCCTTAGTTTGATCATAAAGGCAACCTAAGGAGCCCTTTTGATCAAATCAAAAGGAAGGAACCGAAGAAGAGGTAATGATTTCACCACCCTTTTTCCAAGATCCTTCTTCTTCCACTTCTTCTTACTTTGTTGTTACCATTATAAAATAATAACTCCAGTATCATATATATACTGTGATGTTATTATAAATATGGTACAACCATATTCAGTATTCTATCCACCCTTTGAATAACATGTCACCATACGTGCGTACGTACGGCTTACCGTCTCCACGTCGTGGTGTAATTGTTATTCAATATATTATTATTTGGATGGGTATAATAATGATGTGTAACTCATGTAAATAATAAATATAACATGTTTGTGATTCTGTATATATGATATACCATTCATTTATATATTATTTTAATATCAAAAGAATGATATTGTCGCTCGTGCGTACGTATGGACTACCGTCTCCACGAACGCGATGAGATTCATTCTCCATCATATCCATTCAAGTATAATTATCATTTGATGATTTAAAAATTATGTTTAAGGACTTGATATCATTCTGGATATGAATAATATACAACCTATCCATTACAAATATGGCTTACGTAATAAAACATATAAAAGAAAACAAGTAAGTTAACACCCGAAACAACGATAATACTAAGACATTATTAACAAAGAAAAGTTAAAAGATCATATATGATATGATATTAATATATATGATTCTTGTATAATTTAATAACAATTATTTCAATATTATACAGGAGGTTAACCTACCCCAACCAAGTAAAAGTACAAGGTAAGGGATTTTCTTATCTCACATTCAATTCCGTGAGATTTCCATTATTCGCCACTAAATTATTGAAAGTGGTGTATTGTGTACTGGCATTTGATATATATTATCATGATTATCTTTATATTCATGTTATTCTGTAAATAGTTTGGTGGTTGTTAACTTTTGGCCATACGACTCAGTTGATTAATGTGGTAAGGGGTTTTCATCTCACTCTTTATTTCCGTGAGATTCATGCCATATTTAAACTATTATCTTTTGTGTGGTGTATGTACTGCCCATAATTGTATTCTTTGTGTAATACACTTTAACTTATGTGTATTTACATTTTCATTGTATGATACCTCTTTCATGGTTTGTATGTTTCATAAGTTACCAAATTGATAAGGGTTTACTTCACACTCTCTTTAATATCTGAGGTTGTCTTTACGTAAGTATCTACAGGGACATATTTACTATCCATGTCCATATTTCATAAAAGAGTTTTCAAAGGGATTATTTCTAAGGTAACTTTTACTAAAACATCATTTTAAATGTTTTAAATATTTATTCTTCTAAATCAACCTCATTTATGTCCACATTTTCAAAATGGTTTGTAAGGATTTATTTTTATGAAAATGAATGTTTTAAAAGTGTTAATTCCATTCAAAAGTTTCAAAGTGGTATGGGACACTTTGATTCAAAAATGTATTTAAATGCCTTACTTTCTAAATTGTGTAACATTAAAATGTTTTCATGAAAAAGGGATATTTCTCTCAATAATTTTTAAAAAAACATTTTCATCTATGTCAACATCCTTTGATGGATTTTAAGATTATTTGAAGTTGATTTATTATGATTTAAAACTTCCATATTGTAATTAAGTTTTGTGATATGTTTGACTATAGATGTGTCATTTATATAGTATTCATGGTTTATGAGTAAAGTATTGACATTTCGTATTCTAGTTACAATAAGAATGTTTATGTTATATTTCAACCTTTACTTCATATGAATGTGTTGGACAAGTATGTTCCAGGTTGGGGACTGGTTAAAGTAAGCCCTCGAGGTTGGGGAATGGTGAAAGTAAGCCCTCCAGGTTAGGGACTGGTAAAAGTAAGCCCTCCGGTATGGTCTCCGGTTATTAGAGGCACTCCGGGTTGGTGTCCGGTTATTAGAGGCACTCCGGGTTGGTGTCCGGTTATTAGAGGCACTCCGGGTTGGGTTCCGGTTACAGTTAGCCCCAAGGTCTTGGGACAAGGCCTTGAAAAGAAATTAAATGTTTAGCATTATGCATTCCATCATTATGAAAGTGGTTATTGATTTTTCATGTGATTATTCGATTAGTAGAATATCCATGTGAATAAGTAAATGGCATTATTTCATTTTACTTTTGCCATACTATGTTGAAGTTCAAGTTTAAAAGGCTTTTGTTTTAGTAATGCATTGCCTTAAATGTTTATGCTTATTTTGAATGTTACGCTATATTGTTATCCTTACTGGGCATTTGAGCTCACACCTTTTCTATGTTTTATTTTCCCCAGGATGTGAAGAAGTATGTTATGAATGACCTGCAGGGATATTATCAGGGGATAATAGTGTGGACTGTGGAGACATTATGTTGTTGGAGTAGTTTTTCATTTTATGATGTAATGTAAAACTTATGAATATATCTAGTGTTTCCAAGGCTACTAAACCAATCGGTCTTTCGAGATTTGATCTTTCTTGTGATCATGCCAATGTTATGTAATAATGCACCGACTCTAGGTAACTAGGGTTGGGGCGTTACAGTTGGTATCAGAAGAAGTTTAGTACAAACCTTGGAAACTAGATTTAGATAAACTCTGATTAGAGCACGTAGACCTAAGATGAACATTGAGGATTAGTATAGAAGAACTTCCTAGAATTTTGGTATTGTAGAGATTTTGGGAGTTTTCCGAGCAATACATCCCTGTCTGGATACGAGCAAGTAGAGGCGGCTCTGGCACAGACGTACCTAGGGGTAAAACCCAAAAACACCGCTTTGAGCTAGACTCGAACGGGAACTGGTGCACGACATCGGGCCTTACTTCACTCTTGGTTACGACACTCCCGGGGGATATGCTTAGGATAACTCTCATTTTTCATTACAAATCATTTTGAAGGGATTATGAGTATATACTTCCTCAGAGAAAACATTCTTATGATTATGGATTATATCCATTAATAGTTCAAATTATGTTAAGTTTTTTATAAGTATGGGATTATGTATTTTGATTCATAAACTGATCTAGTTTATGCCATTGTTTAGAAATGGCCACTAGTGGAAGAAATGGGAACCGTATCAATGCACGCACTCCATGTAGGGATTGCCCTCCTGCTCAAGATAATTATAGTGTAGCTGGTGATGCAACTAGTGCTGATCAGCTAATCACCATACTGGGACAACTTACTCAGGTTATGAATAATAACCTTACCCGTATGGAGCACCTTGATTCGCAGCGTGGAGGATCAATGTTAGATCGATTCATGAGGCAATAACCACCAACGTTAAATGGGAGTACAAATCCCTTAGTAGCTGAGCAAAGGATATTTTCCCTAGAGAAAATATTTCAGGCTTTGGGGAGCAGTGAAAGGGAAAAAGTTATCATGGCAGTTTACTGCCTCACTGGAGATGCTGATCAATGGTGGTCATTGATTCAAAATACGAAGGAAGATGATGAAGTATCAAATATGGAATGGAGGGAGTTCAAAGATCTGTTTTTAGAAAAATACTTTCCTCGCGACCATCGAGCAGATATGGAAAGGCAATTTCTAAGTCTGAGACAGAAGGAGGATGAGAATGTCACAAAGTATGAGGCTAACTTTACAAGGTTAGCAAGGTACGCTGGTGATTATATACGTAACCAAAGAAGTAAGATTGATCATTTCTTTGATGGGTTAAAACCATTTCTCCGTCGAGCATTAGTCTCACAATCCTTTTCATCATATGAAGACATTGTCTCATGTGCTATCAAGACCGAAAAGGAATTCTCTAAGTCTTATGACTTTAAAGCAAAGCAAGAGAAGAAGAGGCCTGCTGATCAATCTGGGAATGGAAATAAGGGGAAGAAAGGAAAGTTTGAATATCCATCCTGTGGTAAATGTGGGACGAAACACCCCGGTGCTTGCTTGAAAGGAATGGGAGTCTGTTACAAGTGTGGTGAAAAAGGCCACTAAGCTCATGATTGCAAAGGGAAGAAGGAAGCCACCAACGTTCAGTGCTAAAATTGTAGGGAGATGGGACATTATGCGAATGAATGTCCTAAGCGTCAGGAGAACTTACCTCAGAAAAGGCCAAGGGATCAAGGCCAAGCTTATGCTATCACTACTGCTGAGGTAGAAGCTCCGAAAGACGTGGTGGCAGGTAATTTAATGGTTTCCTCAAGTTTAGAAAATGCAGTATTTGATTCTAGATCATCGCATTATTTCATATCTTCCCAGTTTGCTAAGAAAATTAGATATTTCCAATTTGATTTAATAAGGGAGTTGTCAGTTAAAACTCCTAAGGGAAGTATCATTGCAACAATGTTTTGTGAATCAGTCCCCATTAAAGCACATAAATGTTCTTTATCTGCTGATCTCATCGTCATACCTATGATTGAGTTTGATATAATCCTCAGTATGGACTGGCTTTCAGACTATGATGCGATGATTTATTGTAAGAAGAAAGAGGTTACGATTATTGATGATAATGATAAGGAACACCTTATCTTTAGAGCAGAATCGTCACCACCTAATTCTTATTTAGATCCACCCTCAATAGCTCAACTAAATTCAATTATTGGGGAGGAAGAGAATGAAATAACTGCGGGTGAGGAAAGGAATGTTCAAATAGAGGATGTACCTGTTGTGAAAGAATTTGTAGATGTATTTCCGGAAGATTTACCTGGACATCCTCCAGAACGAGAAGTTGAGTTTTCCATTGATTTAATTCCTGGATCAAGGCCTATATCGAAGACCCCTTACAGAATGGCTATTATAGAGTTAGTCGAACTAAAGAAACAACTAGAGGAATTGAGTAATAAGGGATTTATTTGCCCTAGTGTTTCTCCATGGGGAGCCCCTGTTCTTTTTGTTAAAAAGAAAGATGGATCTATGAGGTTATGTATCGACTACAGGGAGATCAATGCTATAACGATAAAGAACAAGTATCCCCTACCTCGTATTGATGATTTATTTGACCAACTACATGGAGCTCAATAATTTTCAAAGATTGACCTTCGATCTGGATACCATCAGTTGTGTGTAAAGAAGGAAGACATTCCGAAGACAGCATTTCGAACCAGGTACGGGCATTAAGAGTTTAATGTAATGCCTTTTGGATTGACTAATGCACCCTCTGTATTCATGGATCTGATGAATAGAGTTTTCAAGGAGTATCTCGATGAATTTGTGGGGGTATTTATTGATGATATCTTTGTATACTCCAAAACCTACGAAGATCATGAAAATCACTTGCGCATTATCTTGAAGACTCTGAGGAGGCATGAATTATATTGGAAGTTTAGCAAGAGTGAATTCTGGCTTCATGAGATTTCTTTTCATGGCCATATTGTCTCTAAAGATGGAATCTCTGTTGATCCTTCTAAGACCAAGGCAATCCAAGAATGGCCAACACCTACGAGTATAACTGAGGTACGTAGTTTTATTGGTTTGGCAGGTTATTATCGACGTTTCGTCCAGAATTTTGCCCGATTGGCTAACCCATTAACGAAGCTCAAACGTAAAGGGGTTAAATTTGTTTGGACCAAAGAGTGTGAAGAATGTTTCGAAGAACTGAAGAGAAGATTAGTCAATTCTCCTATATTTACTCTACCATCGGGGAATGATGGGTTCGTTATTTATAGTGATGCATCGAAGAAAGGACTTGGTTGTGTCCTTATGCAGAATGATAGAGTTATTGCCTATGCTTCACGACAGTTGAAAATTAATGAAGAAAACTATCCTACTCATGATCTCGAGTAAGCAGTTGTGATCTTTGCTTTGAAGATATGGAGGCACTACCTCTATGGTGAAAAATGTGAGATTTATACTGATCACAAGAGTTTGAAGTATATTTTCTCACAAAAAGAACTCAACATGAGGCAAAGGAGATGGCTTGAATTACTCAAGGATTATGATTGTACGATACACTACCACCCGAGGAAGGCAAACAAGGTGGCAGATGCTTTGAGTAGAAAAGACCATGGAGTGTTGAACAATATGAGAATTGAAAGGGATCCAATTTTCATGGATCTAGTGAAGATGGACATGGGAATAACCAAGGAAGGTGAAACATCAATTCTTTTTTAAATGGTTGCCAAACCATCTTTACAAGAAAGGATTAAGAGTTCTCAGACCGATGATGAAGAATTCCAAAAGAAGATTAAAGCTGTGAATGATGGGAGATTGAGAGACTTTGTGTATGAAGATGGAATTTTGAAATTTGGGAAGAGACTTTGTGTTCCTGATATAACTGATCTAAAAAGGGAATTGCTGGATGATGCTCATAGTTCCAATTTCTCTGTACACCCTGGGAGCACCAAAATGTATAGAAATTTGAAGGAACATTTTTGGTGGGACAACATGAAGAGGGAGATTGCTGATTTTGTGTCAAGATGTATGGTTTGTCAATAAGTGAAAGCTGGAAGGCAACAGCCTGGAGGAGTCATGCAACCTCTTCCCATACCGGAGTGGAAATGGGACAATATTACGATGGACTTTGTCATGGGGCTACCAAAGACTCCTATAAGGAACGATGCAATATGGGTTATTGTTGATCGTCTTACCAATTCAGTACATTTTCTTGCTATAAGAGAAGATATACCCCTGGAACCTCTAGCAAGACTATATATTAATGAAGTTGCGAGACTTCATGGAGTACCCCTATCGATTGTTTCTGATCGTGATCCCCGTTTTACTTCAAGATTCTGGAAAAGTCTTCAGAAATCCCTGGATACTGAACTTCATTTGAGCACTGCTTACCACCCTCAGACAGACGGACAATCAGAACGGACTATTCAAACCTTAGAAGACATGTTGAGATCTTGCTCACTTGACTTTCAGGGTATGTGAGATCAATATTTACCTCTGGTAGAATTTTCCTATAAAAATAGCTTCCATTCGAGTCTTCAGATGGCACCATATGAAGCGTTATACGGAAAGAGATGTCATACACCAACCTGTTGGGATAAAGTTGGTGAAAGAAAACATGTAGGCCCAGAACTGGTGGTGGAAACGGTGGAAAAGGTGAAAGTAATCCAAAATCACATCAAAGAAGCTCAAAGTAGGCAGAAGAGCTATGCCGATAATCGAAGGAAGGATTTGGAATTTCAAGTCGGTGATCATGTTTTTCTGAAGGTATCTCCATGGAAGGGAGTCATACGTTTTGGTAAGAAAGGTAAATTGAGTCCCAGGTACATCGGACCTTTTGAAATTCTAGAACGAATTGGGGTTGTAGCTTACCGATTGGTAATGCCGCCAAGTCTCTCCAAAGTTCACGATGTGTTCCACGTATCTCTGTTGAGGAAATACATGCCTGATCCAACGCATGTACTCACCTATGAAGAATTAGAACTGGAACCCGATCATTCCAATTGTGAAGAGCCTGTCAGGATTCTTGATACGAGAGAACAAGTACTGAGAAACCGGACGACGCGTCTGGTAAAAGTTTTGTAGAGAAACCATAAGATGGAAGAGGCAACGTGGGAACCCGAGGAACTTATGATGAAGAACCACCCGAGTCTTTTCATGCGATAGTATTCTAGAAATTTCGAGGACGAAATTATTTGAAGGAGGGGAGAATGTAACACCCCAAGCTTCTACGGTATGCTTCTCTTTGAATAATGTGATAGCGTGTGTTGTACGCAACACCGAGTTCTAACAACCAATCAAACTAGCCGTTATGAATAGTAATACCTACTTTTTAAAATTATATATATTTTATATTTCAAAATGGACTTCATTTTTGGATTCGGAATATCTTATTTAGCCTAAGGTGAAATTTTGGTACTTTTCGGATAACTTTCATATTTTGATGAATAGTGAAAATTACTAAATTTTAATTAAAAACAACTTTTTTAATCAAAATAATTAATAGTGATAAATTATGAATTTTAGTAGTTTTAAAGTATATTTAGAATATATTTTTACCATTTAATATAATTTTGGTCATTGTAAATAATTTTACAATTAAACCGAACATAAACAAGTGTCAATCATTTGATAGTTATAATCTCTTAAAAACACGCTTTTTGTTTTGACAGCGGGAATTAATTTTAAATTAATTTCTGCCACTTCTGTGTTTTGAATTTAGGAAAATTGATTCCATATTTGGAATCAGGATGTTCAAATTGTGTAAATAGGTAACTTTTATTTTTATACATTTTGAATAAATACTGCGGCAAATATTTTATTTACCATGGTTAATGGTAAATCCGGTAAATAAGGGTTAAAAAATAATATTATAATAATACTAAATTACCCTAAAACGTGTCTTAACCCTATTGGTTGATACATGGTCGACCATGTGCATCTTTGGGTCGATTTTGGGACCCCATGGATCCACTTGTAAGTGATAATGACACTTTATTTTATTTAAGTTAAAATGAATACAAAAATGACACAAGCATATATCGTTTAGAAAAAAAATTGTTACATAGGGTTATATATGTTGGATTTTAGATTATAAATATTAATTAGAAAGATAAAACGATTTCCTACATAATTATATTTTATTTATAATTTTGAGACATTAAATAATTTATTTTATTTATGACACAATGATGATGCAGTAATTACTAAAATAGTGAAAAATTAAATTAATTTATATTATAAATACCCAAATAAATATTATATGAAACTTTTTATGAATTAAACTAATTTTCTAGGATAATATGATATATTAAGATTTATATAATTTACTTTGTTCGAAGTAATCAATCTGTAATGAGTTTCAAAAAAATCAACTATTGAATAGTGTCAAAATTGACATAAAAGAGTTCTTAAAACAAATATTATATTATTAATTGATATTAAATTCCTAAAAATCTAAGGTTAGGCCAAGAGACTTATATCATTGTAGGATCATTATTAATGGACCACTTGGGGGTCGCTTAGATGTATATAGTAAGTTTATTAACCATATTATATAAAAATACAAAGAGACATTGTAAAAGTGAAACTAATTAACATAGAGTTAATACTTAAAGATAAGGTTAATATAAGTACCCAAACCTGTCTAAATTCTATTGGATTAGTTGTTTTCGACCCATCCCCACCTTAACCTTTGAATAGTCAACTTTGGAGCCATTGGAAACCGATTATAAATTTATTATAAACTAATATCTCTAGCTTTTCCAAAGGTGCCCCTCACCCCTCTTATAAAAGGGAACTCCTCCTTCTCATTTTGTCACACCTTCAAAGCCTTATGGTTCGGCCAAACTCTGCCCAAATACACTCCCAACTTCCCTCACTACAACCTAGAGGCCTTAGTTTGATCAGAAAGCCAACCTAAGGAGCCCTTTTGATCAAATCAAAAGGAAGGAACCGAAGAAGAGGTAATGATTTCACCACCCTTTTTCCAAGTTCCTTCTTCTTCCACTTTTTCTTACTTTGCTGTTACCATTATAAAATAATAACTCCAGTATCATATATATACTGTGATGTTATTATAAATATGGTACAACCATATTCAGTATTCTATCCACCCTTTGAATAACATGTCACCATACGTGCGTACGTACGGCTTACCGTCTCCACGTCGTGGTGTAATTTTTATTCAATATATTATTATTTGGATGGGTATAATAATGATGTGTAACTCATGTAAATAATAAATATAACATGTTAGTGATTCTGTATATATGATATACCATTCATTTATATATTATTTTAATATCAAAAGAATGATATTGTCGCTCGTGCGTACGTACAGACTACCGTCTCCACGAACGCGATGAGATTCATTCTCCATCATATCCATTCAAGTATAATTATCATTTTCTGATTTAAAAATGATGTTTAATGACTTGATATCATTCCGGATATGAATAATATACAACCTATCCATTACAAACATGGCTTACGTAATAAAACATATAAAAGAAAACGAGTAAGTTAACACCCGAAACAACGATAATACTAAGACATTATTAACAAAGAAAAGTTAAAAGATCATATATCATATGATATTAATATATATGATTCTTGTATAATTTAATAAAAATTATGTCAATATTATATAGGAGGTTAACCTACCCCAACCAAGTAAAAGTACAAGGTAAGGGATTTTCTTATCTCACATTCAATTCCGTGAGATTTCCATTATTCGCCACTAAATTATTGAAAGTGGTGTATTGTGTACTGGCATTTGATATTTATTATCATGATTATCTTTATATTCATGTTATTCTGTAAATTGTTTGGTGGTTATTAACTTTTGGCCATATGACTCAGTTGATTAATGTGGTAAGGGGTTTTCATCTCACTCTTTATTTCCGTGAGATTCATGCCATATTTCCACTATTATCTTTTGTGTGTTGTATGTACTGCCCATAATTGTATTCTTTGTGTAATACACTTTACCTTATGTGTATTTACATTTTCATTGTATGATACCTCTTTCATGGGTTGTATGTTTCATAAGTTACCAAATTGATAAGGGTTTACTTCACAATCTCTTTAATATCCGAGGTTGTCTTTTCGTAAGTATCTACATGGACATATTTACTATCCTTGTCCATATTTCATAAAAGAGTTTTCAAAGGGATTATTTCTAAGGGAACTTTTACTAAAACATCATTTTAAATGTGTTAAATATTTATTCTTCTAAATCATCCTCATTTATGTCCAGGTTTTCAAAATGTTTTGTAAGGATTTATTTATATGAAAATGAATGTTTTAAAAGTGTTAATTCCATTCAAAAGTTACAAAGTGGTATGGGACACTTTGATTCAAAAATGTATTTAAATGCCTTACTTTCTAAATTGTGTAACATTAAAATGTTTCATAAAAAGGGATATTTCTCTCAATAATTTTTAAAAAAACATTTTCATCTATGTCAACATCCTTTGATGGATTTTAAGATTATTTGAAGTTGATTTATTATGATTTTAAACTTCCATATTGTAATGACGTTTTGTGATATGTTTGACTGTAGATGTGTCATTTATATAGAATTCATGGTTTATGAGTAAAGTATTGACATTTCGTATGCTAGTTACAATAAGAATGTTTATGTTATATTTCAACCTTTACTTCATATGAATGTGTTGGACATGTATGTTCCAGGTTGGGGACTGGTTAAAGTAATCCCTCCAGGTTGGGGACTGGTAAAAGTAAGCCCTCCAGGTTAGGGACTGGTAAAAGTAAGCTCTCCGGTTTGGTCTCTGGTTATTAGAGGCACTCCGGGTTGGTTTCCGGTTATTAGAGGCACTACGGGTTGGTGTCCGGTTATTGGAGGCACTCCGGGTTGGGTTCCGGTTATAGTTATCCCCAAGGTCTTGGGAAGAGGCCTTGAAAAGAAATTAAAAGTTTAGCATTATGCATTCCATCATTATGAAAGTGGTTATTGATTTTTCATGTGATTATTCAATTAGTAGAATATCCATGTGAATAAGTAAATGGCATTATTTCATTTTACTTTTTCCATACTATGTTGAAGTTCAAGTTTAAAAGGCTTTTGTTTTAGTAATGAATTACCTTAAATGTTTATGCTTATTTTGAATGTTCCGTTATATTGTTATCCTTACTGGGCATTTGAGCTCACCCCTTTTCTATGTTTTATTTTCCCCAGGATGTGAAGAAGTAAGTTATGAATGACCTGCAGGGATATTATGAGGGGATAATAGTGTGGACTGTGGAGACATTATGTTGTTGTAGTAGTTTTTCATTTTATGATGTAATGTAAAACTTATGAATATATCTAGTGTTTCCAAGGCTACTAAACCAATCGGTATTTCGAGATTTGATCTTTCTTGTGATCATGCCAATGTTATGTAATAATGCACCGACTCTAGGTAACTGGGGTCGGGGCGTTACACACTATCCTGTAGGAATTATAGAAATCCACCACAACCAATTCTTATTCCTATAATGTCACAACAAAGAAATTAAAATAGCATATAATTCCTTATTTGGAGAATGAAAAATCATAAAATATCTCTCCAACATAAAAAGAGTCTCAAATGCTATCGAACCCATTATCAAGTTGTTTATCCTAAAAAATCAGCTCAATAAGAGAAATATTCAACTAAAAGCTATCCAATGTAACATCATCCCATGATTATTGGACACCAATTCTCATTACGGAAGAATATCCATCATGTTGCACTCTTCCAATGACTCTTTATTAGCTTGGGTCTGATGTTTCCTACTCGAATAATCTAAAATGACATTCCATTTTCCTATTGTATAGGAAACATTCATGTTGATAAATTTAAGGTATTCCACCAATCACCTCTAGTGAACAAACAAATATTTTAGAGAGATGACATAACTCAATCTCATGAGGTATGAATACATTATAAACTTTTCTCTATAATGGGATGGATGTAAGTTCTTATGTTCATGCATCACAGCTGCAAGTTCAAGGTCATAGTTGGTATAATTATTATTGTGTGGCCTAAACTGATAAGAACCATAAGAAGAAACATGGTCACCTTATATAATAACACAACCCAAACCTGACCAAGATGCATCATAGAAGACCAAATAGACTTTCTTGGCCTCAGGAAGAGTCAAAACTGGTGTAGTATTCAAAATACATTTCATCTCAACAAATAAATTCTAATTTTTTGTCCAATTAAAACATTATTCCCTTCTAAGTTAAGGAATTCATTAGAATAGCCAACTTTAAGAAGTCATTAAAAATTCTATGATAATACCTAGATAAAACCAAGAAGCTATGAATATTGAATACTTTTTTTGTTCCCATGTTACAATAGATTTTACCTTCATAAGACTGAATGATATTCTATGATTTGACACCATGTGTCCTAGAAATATCACTTCCCAAATCAATAAATTACATTTGAATGCTTGGAATAATGTTAGTTGTTACATAGAAAACTCATAATTGTTGATTCACATAAGCCTCCTTTTATTTAGAGTAAAAAATGATTTCACTCGCAAAGACTTCCATGAAGGTATCAAGATACTCTTGGAAAATCACGTTCATTAAAGACATAAATACTACAGCAGCATTGGTTAGACCAAATGGGGAAAAAAGGTACTCATAATGGTCATAACTGCTCTGAAAGGTGTTTTTATGAATGTCGTGTTATTTTATCCTCCACTAATAGAAACCATATCGAGTATCAATATTCATGAAAAACGTTTCCCCTTTAAATGGATCACACGGTTCATCTATCTATGATCATATAATTTTTCTTTACCTCCTCTCAAATGATATTTTGTTAATTAATATATAGGAAAACTAAAACCACCCAATGTGACACACATATGCATATAAATAATTTCTCTAGATTATTATCCAACCATTTCTTTAGTTATTTCATTTCATCTAGTTCCATGTGGTTATAGGAAACATAAATTGGTTGAGTTCCATGAACTTAGACAGTTGAAAACTATTCCTCACATACTTGTGGAAAACCAGGAATGTTAGATGGAAACCAATTATGAAACTTGATGATGACCATATGGGGATCACTATGAAAAGATTCATGCTGCAGATCAAATATGAACTCAAATACCACTTTCAAAAATTTCACATAAGAAGGTCTAGACCTTCTCAAACATGGGTCACATTCTTCTTGAATGATATGGCATAAAACATTGGGTGTAATAAAGGAGACCCATCAAATATAGAAAATAATATAGGCTTCATTTGAAATTATCCAATCCATCCCAAAAATGATTTCAAGTAGTTTAATTTTGAGAACATGAAAACTCCATGCGTGATCGACATCAGATAAAGAGAAATCACAAGAGGGACTATAGAGGCCCTGCTCTCTCGTCATATGATGGGGTGTAGTAATATCCATGACATAAGATGATAGATCTATTTGATTATTTAGCAGATTAACAATTCAGGTTAAAATAATTTATTGAACTCCACCTCTATCAAATAAAGTAGTCACTAATGATGGAGCTATAGTTATAGTACCTATCACATTCATTGGAACCATATCTACTTATTATAGAGACTCTTACACTATGTGAAGATGATTCATTCTGAATTCTTGTGGATAGAACCCTTTTTTCATTAACGAATATTATTTCACCATAGTTTTGGAAAGAGAAGATGATCCCATTCTACTATATAGAGTAGAAACTAAATTGATTCACCTCAGTATGTGTACTGAGTATCCATAGAAACCACATACATTGGGTTCCTCAGTGAAAAACCTCTATGAATTCCCAATCATTCCACACTATTAAAAAACTATACGACCCCTTCCAAGAATAGAAGGAGATTCAGATGGACCCTGCTATCGAGAACCACTATGAGAATCATTATTGTGCCTATTTTCATTAAAGAACCCACACTGCCAGTAGGAGCGAAAGAAACACTATATAACCCTGACTTTCTATAGAGGTTCATTCCGACCACCAATGCTCTTTCGGACACAATAATATAATAAGGAATCTTCAACAAGATAGCCTAAGAATAAATATCCAATAAAATTCACAACTCAAACCATTGATTCTTCATATACTCATTTGATACTATCTTAGGTAACAACTACATTAGCTCAGAAAAACGTATCGCATTATCTTTCACAGCCCTATCAGCCAAATCATGATTAAAAAAATATATATCCTTGGCCAACACCATTGACATTAGATTGAACTGGTCAGTGAAAAGTTTATTAATGCCTTTCCAATTTAAGCCATCATGTTTCTTCACCATTCCCATAATATCCCACAATCACTGTATTGGTCCTTCCAACACGAAGGTTCCACACTTCAACTTGATTTCGTCCTGTGAATCCATGAATCCAAACAAATTAATGATCCTACTCAACCATTCCT
Organism: Viscum album; assembly: GCA_963277665.1. Taxonomy (NCBI): domain Eukaryota; kingdom Viridiplantae; phylum Streptophyta; class Magnoliopsida; order Santalales; family Viscaceae; genus Viscum; species Viscum album. Next base: position 749,453,795 of record OY728166.1, on the reverse strand, counting down.
CATATTTTTTAGGATCATTTTATCCCTTGATAACTAGTGGAATATAGTGAAGTAACTACTGAGAATTATTCCATTGATCATCCCTTTGAGGTTATACTTATGGAGCCTATATGAGAATTGATGGTTTCCCCTTTCCCGTAGCATGGAATATATGCATAATATCATCAACTAGATTTGAGTTTGAAAGATGGTTTTCTTATAGAGGTTCAACAACAACTTCCTCTTGGATCCTATTCACATGTCTTCTCTAAGGTAGGGTGATACACAACATCAGCATATTACAAGGAAGATATAATATTTACACTTAAGTAGAGCAATGAAGGAAATTAACCCCAACCAATAGAAAACTATTATTTGGATTTCACTTTATACAAATCAAAATTTGGGAAAATAATAGAAGTAATCATCATAAAATTATTCTCTAACCACCCTTTGTGTCTTATGTTCAGTACTGTGAGAAATGGAAAGAAAAATTATCACAAAAACAATATAAGTCCTGAAATGATTACCGAAACAAAAACTTTTTTCATGGTAATAACCTAAAACTAAATATCTGATACCACATTGTCATGAACCAGCCCAGGTACCCTGGTAACCCGATAACTGATTTGACACTGACATAGTCCAATGTTTTTCTTGATCCCCAAGGTTTGAAGACTAACACATGACATCATACAAAATAAAAGTGGGAACAATTTTTCAGCCAACATTACGAAAGAAGAAATATAAGACAATACGAATAAAAAAACTCCATTGGGATAAGTGTACAATAATTCAAAAATGTATAAACAACCCAATGTAGTACAACAATGTACCATAATACAAAAGTAATAACCAAATACATAACAGACACAACATTATAAATCCAAAAATCAATAACTACAACCAACTCTATAAGGTTCTTTACACCTATTTGAGCTTGGAAGGAGACAATCTACAAAAACTAGAAGGCATAAGTATAGTGTGAGATAAAATCCTAGTAGGGTATCAATAAGGATTACATAATAGATTACAACATTATAATTAACCCCATAAAGAAATTTCAATTTTCTAATAAACAGGTTTATAATTTCAAAAGTATATTAAAAAAATAATGTTTTAAATTTGAAATGATAGAATACATTTTAAATGATGAAAACCCTTTAATCCAATTTCTTAAATAATCACATATATAAAGAATAGTTTATATAAATATGATGGCATGTAATAAAATTAAAAATAATGGCATAATTTCATTTCAAATAAAAATATGCAAGTAATATTGTCATGTTCCAAAAGGTATGATAGTTCTAGGTTATGGGATCCTCAAACACTTATATAATGATAAAAAAAGAGAACACATGTCCCTCAGAACATTTAATAGATGACTATTCAATGTCCCTCTATGGATTAAAATGTTCTAATAATTTTATGTTTTAGTTGTAAAACATCAATCCGATGCTTGGTAATTCCCATCCAAGAATGTATTTCCCTAATAACTCAAAAACTACCAAAGGGTTGAATGTTATATTGTACAAAAACAATGATGGAAGTTTAATTTAAACTTTTTTTTAAATATAAATAATCCCATTATCATTTTTTAATATACCAATTTCATTTCAAAAACAAACACACAATTTTTTAATAAAAACCTGATTTTTTCCAATGATAAAACCCAATGGTTTCTATTAGATCATTTTAAAAACATTATTCTAATAAATTTGAAATCAATTTTATCAAATCAATTTACAATTAGATTTTATAATTTTCAATCGAACCAGTTTTGAATTTAGAATTTGACACTTTAAATTTCTTCAATTTTAATCAAATATACAATCACTCTATAATTCAAATGAATTAGGCGTTTTCCCAATTTCATGAAAAGACACAATTTCCAATGTCAGATCTAAAAATTCAATGGAATTGGGTATTTAGTAAACCAATTTAATTTAGTTTCAAAAAATTTAATTTAAATCATACAATTTAAATTATATTAATAAATTTTGTTTTAATCAAATTCGTTCGTCATAACATAATCACATACCATTCTTTATTGAAAAGACACATCGCATTCAGAACGACAATAGTAATGACTTTACATGAAAGGTAACATGATTACCCATTGGGTAATTGAATATTTCAATAATATACATACAACAAATTTAATTTTTATATAAAGGTATGTATTGTTATTTTAGACCATAGACATAATTTAAACAAAATACACGGTGTATAAATCACTATTTGGCTGTAGAACCGACATGTTTAATGCTGAGAATCCAACAAATCTCATACCTCACAATTTCAGGTATCCTACAAAATCCTTCTCTTCCCTACCTAGATAATGAAATATGAAAACCATGAAATAGTTTAAAACATAAATCTTCTAAGGGTAATGAGATGTAATAGTTATCTAGTAAAAGAAAGCTTCCTGATTTGGTGGGAGAGCCTGGTCCAAGACTGATGAGAATCATGGGAGCCTATATGAAATTCTTCCATGATGGAATGAATCTCAGATTGTTTTATGAATATAAGGAGGATACTACCAAATCATTGCAAGTATAATTGTTTTTTCTCATTTGGTTCATCCCACAATGTAATTTTCACCGAATCACACCCAATATGTTCCCTTCCTACTCTGTTTTTTCATAGTATCCCATTTTGTAGATAAACTATATTAGGCTCCATCCATATAGGGGTAGATATTAGTTCGTCAAGATCTAGGGAAGTGTTGACATACTTGATGTCTTCCATATCCAATATGATGAGAAATGATATCATTATTTAGTGATGGATATGTAATATTTATTCCTACTGATCTGGGATGTCTTGGGAAATGTCTATATTATACAATGCATCATCACATATACTCTGTGATTGGGGAATATAATTTATAGTAAGATCAAAGCAGTATTTTTTCCATTGTTACTAAATCATCAATATTGAGTGGGCCAATTTTCATTTTTTTTAATCTCAAATTCACTAATGATTTGATTTATCCCATGTACAGAGTCCCATTTGATATTTAGGGGGGCTATCAACAGCTGTAGAGATAGTTTTATTCCATTTATTATGGATTGGTATACAACCTCATTATTTGTGAAACCATAATATAGTGAGAAAGATAAGGTGAAAATTTCCTTGTATGGATAAAAAATACAATCCCTAAGAAAACATAATTATTATTAGGGTCTTCCATTATTTTATCGATAAGACTATATTAGGATCTATCAAAATAAATATTCCATGTTCGAGGAGTTTCATGGGTGTAGAAGAAAACATCATCATGGTTTCTGGTTTCTACTTATGTACTTTCCAGAGAAGTATGATCCATGAGTAAATCATCTAGGGTTTATATTTCACTACCTTCTAGTACATTAATTGGATTTCATGTTATTATTTAGTTACGCCCCATCGGGATAGAATACTGGTTATCATGGGGAGACTGATGCTTTACATTATCCAGTTAATATGAGAGGACATATGGCCTTTATGGTGGTGCAAGTAATGCCTCATATTATGCAGTATAAAGATGAGTGTAAGGGTATTGTTATCAAGAATCTAGTATCAGGTCTCAAAAACTCTAATTGTTTAGCTGAGGTAATAAATACTTTTCTCACTCATCTCATCATTATTTTATGTGATGAGGTTTATAATAGTGAATTATTGGGTGGTCAGAAATAAGTATATTGGATTTCCATCCACTGGTATCATTATGAATGTTGGGTGTAGTAGATAATTCTGTATACATTTGAAGGATTCATGGAATTCCCCTCTCCATTGATAGGTTCTTTCTTTCTTCCTTACCATGGTGAAAGGGAGTGTTTTTTCATCCGTGATGGTTATGAAACAAAAAATGTTTGAGAAGTTACCATAGATACCCCTTATTTATTTTATATTTTTATGTGACAATTACTATAATAGAATTGATATTTTATGGATTAACATAAATTCAATGGTGGTTCACCACAAAGTCGATGAACATCCTCGATGTTACCCAATAATCAATTTTCATTGTATGCATATTTTGACTATGTTGTTGCAGATGTCGAACACTGTTTGTTGATCCATAATGTGATCACATAACTTTTTGGATTTGAAAACCACATAATTGACACAACATTATTCTATATTTCCTTGGAATAAATTACTGATATGATGCATAGTTCATTGATAGGTATATCAGGTTTTCATTAAGACAATGGTAATGACCTAATTGAAAAATATCCCTTTGGGAACATTGAAGGCTATGACATCCCAATCATTAGGGTCCATCATTATCTAATTTTTCCTGGAATAAACAACCATGAAGGAAAGATATTGGAATCCAATAGTTTCATTGAACAAGTTTTAAATGATTCTAAATGGCATGTTGTCCTTTAGGAAGTGTTGATTAAGGTGTCTTAAATCGACGGGGAACATAATCTGTCCATTATTTCTCTTGATGGGGAAAATAATGGAATTCCACCATGGGTATTGCACTTCTCGTAAAATAATTTATTTGAACAATTTGTCAACATCTTCTTCTAAATTGGTATCATAAGGGGAGTAATACCTCATTGCTTCCTACTTGAAGCCCCGACGGTCATTGGGTAAGACAATATTGTGTGTTGCTACATCTGGATTCTTCTCACGAATGTTCGTATATTTACACTGGAAAAAATATTCCTATTTATTTATAAATTCTATGTTCATATATTACTCATAGAGAGGCATGGATGATGAAATCAATGTCAGATTCCATTCCATAATTTACATACCGAAGATAATGAATGGTGGTGGAGGCACCTTCGATAAATGCAGGAGGGGTGTTCCTGAGGTCTTTCTCTTCTTCATCAACCTATATATATTTGTATGAATATTTAGAAGAGGATGAAAATATAGGGGTATCTCTATCACTATCTAGATCAAAGAGGTTATGTGAAGATAAAATATCATCCCGTGTTTCTGGAGTCATCACATAGAGATGTCGAAACATATATTCATTTATACTTTCATTGGTAGAAGAATGTTCTTGGACATCTGGGATCAGTTCTATTACATCAACATGATTTATGGGGATCACATAGTCACATCAAATATTACTCTAATGATTTGGAATGGCTATCCCTAGAATATTATTTTTTTTAATTGTATCCAAATCTACCATAGGTTTCTCTACTTCCCCCTAAAGAAACATGCTTTACCATATGTGACATAGAATGTATTGAAGGGTGAATTTTCACCATTTTCATTACTTGTCTTTCTATAAATTGTGTATTTCAGACATTTAAGGAATGTGGATGGTTTTTCCATGTGAATATGGATCTAGGGTCTTCCAATCATGAAATTATATATAGTTTTATGATGGGTAACCGTAAGATTTGCATCATATTAGAGATCTCCAAATCATGCTTTGGGTTTGATCTTCCCAATATGTCCTTGGTCATGCTTATCATACCCTTCAATGTTTGGATTTGTGGGACAAAAATACCCTTCACTATATACCAAATAGAAGATTGTTTTAATCGAGGTAATATTAATCCCAAACCATTTTCAATTAAAGCCCGTCAAATATTGAAATTATTGAGTCTAACCAGAACATAAAGCAGTCTTATTTTCCTTTGGATGACCACTTAATAATACTATTCTTGTAACAAGATTTTTTTATGGAATTATTCTAAAATGTCCCCCATTTAATGATCTTAGAAACATAATTTTTTTTATCAAATTTTTATGGTCTCTAGAGTTCTTCAATGAGTGACTCTCTGAGTTCTTTTGAAATATGGATAACATTCAGGATTGAGAGCTTGGCCGGGATAACTACCACCTATTTCATAATTTCTTACTCTTGAGCTATAAGATAATATTTCTTGAGGTGGGGATTCTCTATAACACATGGGTTATCATCTGATTAATTTGATATGGATAGGCTGGGTACTTGTGTATAGGTAGAGGGAGCATCTACTACCAGTGGTGCATGTCATTTCTACCTTCCTCGTTTCATGGAATGATTTGGTAATCAAAAATCAGTTAGGAGGTCATACAATAGAAATTGGTGAAGATGGTCACTAGAGGGTTCTAAGACACCGCCATCACACTGATGGGTTTGTTGTGGTGCTTTCTTAGGGTTCTCAACTACATTAATATCTTATGTGGCGAGGTGACTGATATATAAGATCTAACCATACCATTTTTCCCATGTATCCTTGGTTCCTACACATGGGTCCTCTTATTCCCAAGTTTGGTGTGGTGAACTCATACTCATAGTAATATTCATCATTTGATAAGGGTTCTGTGAAGTGTATTACATTACAAGATCCATAAAAGATCTCTTTTTCTACTTAGGGTTCTATTTCATTTGTTGGTTCTCATTTTTGAAATATATCAAGGATGAAATGTAAATGAGTTAGAGCTTGTTTCATAGAAGAATATGAATCTTTCTCTTATGCTTCTTCATGTATTTGATGGTCATGTCCACCTTAAAGTGTCATACCCAATGTCAACTTCATAAGTAGTGGAGTCTTTGTGGTTCTAGATAGTTGTCCTCTCAGGTTGGCATGATATTGGTCAACTATTATATGTGTCATCTAATTGTTGGTCTTCTCTCTATGCCTGGATGAATTTTTTTTCAATCACACCATTCTTCTGAATGGGAAATGGTATACAGGACACCTGTTCTAAGAAGTTATCTAACACCACTAATTTGAAATTTTCCTCAACTTAAAGGATGTATTTGAAGAATAATTAGTCTTGTATATTAAGAAAAATCCTTATATCGAAAGGTAAGTTTTGTTGTTGGATAGTGATTTTGATATAATTAGGATTCCAGGTATTTGGTATATTTATCATGTAATTATCCATGATTACATGGAATTAATTGGGGACTTATTCATTATAGAAGGAGTTGGATTTATTCATGAATTCCTTAAATCTCGGGTGACCCTGATTTCTCAAAGTTTCTATCTATGGGATTTTTGTTATTTCTAGTCTGCAGAAGTTACTATATAGTTTGGGACCTATAGAGGTTCTTTAATGGGAACATCAATTTATTTGAGGGTAAAAGTGGCATATTTTACCTTACCGAGCCATTCCCCCTGCATTAATGGAATTTATGAAGAAGGTATCCCCATCTTACAACAGATCCTACTAGAAGCCTATTTTACCATCCAAATTTGTTTCTCTAAATTTTAATACAATACACCTCATCTTAGTCACATCCGACTGATATCGAGGGCCATGTATCGAACTGAATCAGGATACAAAGTGAGTGAGATATTGTTCAGGATCTCCCACAATTTCAATGGTTGATAAAAAATGTTTTATGAAATTGGGTGTAGGGAATGTATTATCCACCCATTTCGGATATGACTTCTTTATTTGATGAAATGGTGTGTGTATTCCCCCCCATGGCTTCATTTCGAGAATCCAGTGGCTCGATGAAATTGAGAATATCTATAGGCATGGCTATTTTATCCACCTCTTTTATATAGGGACCGGAAGGGGCCTAATGATGTAGAATTTTTTTATCTCCCACTTATTTTCAATTCGTGCAACGATTGAATACTTAACTTGGTGTGGAGAGGCTATCGTTGTAATGGAAGGAATTCATAACCATTATCATCTTCTTCATTTATTTAGGATGACTTCCTATTTACTGAGGTGATCTGATGCTCAGATACTACATTTACTGGTGGATCATCTATTTCTAGATGAATGTGAGGTGGGATATTTGACACATTATACATACGATACATAGTGGGAATTCCACCCCCGAGTAACTCCATGTTGGGATTTTTGAGAGTTTGTATCTCATTCTCAAATTATGATATAGGTTCCTCTATGGAAGGAATTTATACTCTTTTGGGTGGTGATTAGGATGTATACAAACATTTCCCTTTGTCTTTGGTATTGTTCCACTAGAGAGGTGGGAACTTTATATTCAAAGATGACATATTTTGGATCCTTCTTTGGTTCTGGGTGCATGCAGACATAGTTAGTGCATCAATAAAAACATCCTATCAGGGTAGGTTTTTTGTGTCACATCCCTCAGAATATGCATCTTGATCCACCATATCTGTTATGTTTCGAGTGAAAACATTCATAGAGGTATATCGGGAAATGGTTGTGGTCCAATTACATTCATTGCAACATGTTGATTCAATACTTCCTACCTTAGGGTCATTTCGTGATCCTTGGGACATATTAGGCCATTTTAGATTTTGACCCATGTGGGGCCTAATTGCCTTCATCGTACACTCCTCTTATCTCATCTTGTGGTTAATGACTTTGAGAGAGTTTCTAGTAATGGTTTTTTTTTAATGAGCCTCAAATAGAAGAGGTTGTTCTTATAGTGGGAAGAATGGATGGGAGGAAGACCATATATTTTTATGTCCCAACATAGAGAAGAATATTTCAATATATGACTGTCATGATGATTAAAATGACACCATACCTAAATAATGGAAGTTATAAATGAAAAAATTGGTATGTATTGATATTTTGGCTATGGATATACTGAATTTAGTTAAGGATTTGACCATTCATAGGATGCTAATTGAGATATAAATGCCCCAGGACCAGCATGATGTGGTTTATTTGGAATTAGAATTTATTTCACAGGTCCCTATCAGGGGATAATGTACCCAGTGATAGAGATTGAGATATAAGTTCCCCTAGACTAGTGGGAAGGGGTTTTTTCATCTAATACCAATGTGTCTTAAATGCCCTCAGGAATTGATGATCTAACGGGTATAAGTGGTGATAAATATTCCCTCACCCTGATGGTATAGATTTGATCCTTGATGAATACTATAGAAGCTACTGTTGTGGATTATTGATGAGGTGAAGTGGTGCTCTTGTATGATCTGGGTGCAATAAAATCCCATGACTATAATCAGTTTCCATAGGATGTCATTGGGATCAATGTATCCTTGGATTATCTATCTGAAGTGCATTCTCATATCTTTCCGTGTTCAAGTTCAAATACTTTTTAGATATCCTCCTCATTAATTCGTGATATTTGGGTCTTGTTGATGTGGGTGAATCCTATTTTAGTGATCTAATAGCTCTCACATTACCAAGTCCCCTAATTTAACTGGGGGTTATGAAATTACAACATTTCATATCATAGGAGTTCTATAATTATAGAAACCAAATGAGTTTTAGGGATCCATATTTCTCTCACCCTTCAATATGTACACTTGGAGATGTAATGGAAAATAGCTGGTGTAATGTTTTCAAAATGCTGATACAAACACTACATAGGTGTTTGTCATACTCTTCCCTTCCCAGGTTCCATGCATTGGTAAATGCACCCATATCGTGATGAAAATTGCATGCACTAATTATATGATGGTCATAATAATATATTTGATAAGGTAGATGTATAGAATTAATTCATTAATGAGTTTCCCAAATATTTTGGTATAAATAACGAATTTACTTATTTTATATCTCTTCAGAGACCTCGTAGTCAGAAGTGGTAAGAGAAAAAAATGATGGAGAGGTTGTTTCCAGATAACTCTCTTAAAATATAAATTTTGGTTTAATATTCATCATACTCAACTGCCCCCATCTGATCAGACCACATAAGGTGCTTCTTGGGGTTTCCTACTGACCAGAGTGGAGTGCTGCTCCATTTTGTTGGCGAGCATTATACAATTGAACCCAGTTTTATGATCATCTATCTATACAAATGAGTTTGATTTTTTTACAATGATTTATGATGGGGCTTCTAGAAAAGGGGAGTATTTACTTTTCCATGGTAAATATCTCCATGGAGATGTTGAGTACAGAATATTTCTATAGTTGATTCCTTATAATCCATCTCTATAATAAAATGTGAAATACTATCATTGTGTTGATTATAATATGATATTTTGGAAGATTTTATTTGCCCTTATCATGTTGAGAATGTGTCTCAAACTACCAGAAAGACACTATAATCAAGAAAATATGGGATATGGACCTCGTTCTGCATCATGTATATATTACACAAACCTACCTTCTAAAATTATGTAGGGTTATGAGCCTGTTATACAATGGTTTCCAGATATTATTTACAACCATATGGTGTTACAAGAGTATTTTCCTACTACTGAGATTGTACTGGAATATGATAGTGAGATTCCAAATTTTTATAGGAATATGAATAATCTTAAGGAAGGTTCCAATCGCCCTTGGTGAGGCTCGGTAAAAATGAGTTTTGTGCCTGATCCCAACAATTTCAAATCTTATGTTGGTCTTTTTTTGTCCAAATATGATCCTAACTCGATTATGTTTAAACAATCACATGCTGAGAGATAATGGGTACATGAATACAAGCTCAGTCCGAATATGCATTCCCAACCAGATTATGTTGATGGACCTTTGGAATGGGAGAAGGGACATGTTCCTCCACCTATGTTTCCTCGTAAGGATGATGTTGGAGTTGTTCATCGATAGAAGTAGGAATATGTTCTTAGATTCTGTTATCTGAAAAAATATATCAGGAAGATTCACTAAAAATAATTTGATCCTCTCCTGATACATGTTCAATTCTCAAATGGTGAGCCCAAGCTACAATGGTAATATAAACCTAATCCTGAGCCTTTGGATTATGTCACAAGTCATATTCAGCTGGAGTATGATCTTATCTCAATGCATTGTTTTCTCTGACCTGCTGATCCACAACCATAACCGGTATATGATCCTGATCTATGGCCTTGGGAATATGCCTTATCAATTTTTTTGTTATTGATATAAGCCTTTCTCGAGGAACGTAATTCCTTGAATTGGTGGGGCCTAGTATAAACAGTAATATGAGAACGGTATGACACCTCACTAATTGCCAGAATATGCATATATTCCTTATATTCTTGATAATGAATATTTTTTCTCTTTGTAAAACCACTTGGTCACAATGATAGTAGTGTTGAGGTTCCCTAGCTATATGGATGTTAATATGCACAAGTCCCTATATTTGTGCTAGTTCATAGATATGATAATGATGTTCATCAGCTGTTTCTCAGATATAATAGAATTTCAGAAATCTGTGTGTAGGGATATAATCCTACACATTTCCCATCTCTAATATATACCGTAAGATATATTCTATTGAAGGGGGTATATGAACCCGATTTCTTTCCTCCTTATTCCACCTAAATATTATGATGGAATTTATGCTTGGGGATAACGAGATTCACCTCCCCTTACATTCTATCATAATATGACCATAGATTGGTTCCAACTGAGAAGGGATATAATTTTTCGCATTGGATATTGGAGGAATATCTATATAGACGTCATCAATGGGAGATGGGAGATGATCCCACTCACAGTTATCGATATCCTTCTGAACATGTTTTTTATTTCTTGTTTCCCACACATGTGTGTTAGAGGTTTTAGTTTTTTGGGTGTTAACAACAGCACAAAAATTAAGGGAACAAGATGGATGGTGCTGGAGATGGTGTCAGATAGGAGAAATCCTTTTTGGCCACTGAACTTGAATGGAGTTAGAGTTGGCTTTATGATCCAAATTTATCAGATATTGAACGTGGACATTGTCATTGTCTAGTGATAAACATATAAAGTGGTTGGATGTATAAATGAGGGCCAAAAGATTTAATAAATCTTTCTTTGGAAGATATAGACTCTTCAATTTTAGTAATTGAAGATCATTTCCGTAATCCCTGATGGTTTCAATAATGCATTGTCGATGTTATTACTAAACCATTGCATTATCCACAATATTCTAAATATTTCAGTAGGGTGAGGAAATTATTAGGCCCACAGTTGTTTCAGTTACATATCATTTCCCAAAATGGTTGATGGATGAGAAAATTATCTCATATTGGTATGTTCTTTATGAGATAAGTTTTTTCAATCATGCTTACATTAAGGAAGATGGTCACTAATTAGTGCACCATTGTAGGCATGATATTTTTTCAATCTGATATGAATGAGTAATGTAATTGCATTTTTATTATCGATTTGGTCAATCTACTGACACGAACATGTAAATGAGAGGATATAATAATTTCTCGACAATCCAAACTTTAGAGGATCATCTGTATGATCCATGTCATGGTAAACTGATCATCATTCTATTTGAAAGATTCACGTCAAGTTCCCTAATTGTTTTTAGATAAAATAAAAAAATGGACCAATAGATAATAACCCAATCGTTTTTTATTTGATAGATTTACACAGGGATCACAATTATTGTTTCTTAAGGGATCTTATGGATATGGAAACAACCATGTAATGGGAACTAAATGGTCTACCAGAATTGGGTTGTATAACCTATTTATCTTACAATTTAGACACACCAGTTAAATTATTTCTCATTTATTTCACTATTCTTGCATTGAAAGTTAATATATATACTGACACAAAGGATTTATTTAAGTGGTTGTTCTATTAATTTGTACAATCATTCATGTCAAGACTACAATTTTTTTATCACTAGTTGAAAATCCGAATAGATTCCACATCCAAAACTATGTATGGACCTACATTATAAAGGTAGGTGGTCCCTTTAGGATTTAGACCCAATAATTCTTTGGAGCTCACGTTGGTCGAGAGGATGGGAGGTGGGGCTCATCACACATAAATTCAGGAGAATTTTTTCCTTCTCTAAGAATCTTTAATAAATTTATGATATGTACAATAATATCATCCTAATTGTGATATGATATAGGTTTCCCAAAAAATGATCATTAGATATGTCTCTTTATATGAAAATAGATGGGTATTACTGGTGAATCCATCTCTATGTATCCAAGGTTTTTTATAAATTTCCTTATGGTGGATTTCTTCTTATATGATGAATTTGTATAACCATGAACTCTAGAGGTTTTTTCTATACAAGGAGGTGGTTTATTTTCCTAGGATAGCATTAATCCATTATGTGCAATCCTACAAATCCTAGTAATGAAATAAATCAAACCCCATGTATTAAATTAATCCCATTATATTTAAGATCATACAAAAATGACATATATATCGGAACATGGGAACTGTGTATTGATATATAACCTCTAGAAGTCATCCAACATATCCTTTTCAAGAATTAAATCATATTTATCATATTTTATTCACACCTTTGGGATATTCCCCATGGTTCATACCCTTGTATGGTGGGTAGTTTTATCATGCCACCGATCAAAGAAAATACACTGTGGTTTTCCTATATATTGGCGATTAAAGATGAAAATGATATGACGATAGAGACTCCACAATACCACATAATCTATGCTTAGTGTGTGAAACATAGGATAGAAATTAATAACCCTCATTGTATATGAATTTTGGGATTTCAAAATTTGAAATGCTATCGGATGTTTAATATAATGCTAAATCATTTTGAAGGCCTCATACATTTCCTGGATTATGAAAAGAATCAGCATCATCCTAGTTTAGTGATTTCACAGTCAATTAGTGGATGAAGAAGCATCATAAGGTAATGGGAGATATTGGGTCCCAATTTTTGAAATGTCATAGTCATGTTTGAACATAAAGAGATGTGGATTCCCATTTGGGCATGGCCATTAGGAAGGTTTCCAATGTTTATTGGTTGTGAATGGAATGAGAGTCATCATTTTTCATTTCAATGAGGATTACACATTGAGGATTCATGTAGTGAATGATATTATCATTACATCTTCCTAATACCATGTGATCTATACTCAGTTTGGGAAATAAGGAAAGGAAAATGAATAGTCTCACTACATATAGATGAGAGACATATGTGTTGGGACTTCAGTTTGGATGTTTCTTATGGATCTTGTGTCATAGGAAGGAAGACAATGTATCATGGTTATGTTAGGAAATAGAATCTTTGTAGTTCAATTTTTTAGCAATTTGTTGGTGGATGAGGAAGGACCATCAATCCATGAGATGAATTATGTTACGATGCGTGGAATTTCTAGGACATGGTGGGAAATACATTGTAGTGGTTTCTCATTTAAACTCGTGTATTAAGAGGTTTTCATATGTATCCTTGTTATGACAGGAATCAGGGTAATCGTAATTCATTAGGTCATTGATTATACAACATGGATTCCCTTAGTGAATGATACGATCATTTCAACTTCTAAATCCCATGTGATCTATGCCCGATGTCGGAAACAAGGGTTGAAAAATGATAACTGTCACAACTAGTGGATGTGGGACTCATGTGCAGGGGAAACCATTTGGATGTTTGTTATATAGATAAGTAAATAGGAATTCTTCCTATATAACCAAGTTGTAGTAGGAATCAGAGTCATCATAGTTCAATTAAATCATGAATTTTAGAATGATATTTCCCCTTATGGATGATGGACAATGTTATCACATCCTAGGATGCTCGTTTGATTTGGCATGCATTTATTATAGTAATATGTTGATTATCATCATGACATACATTTATTTTTCTCTTGACATGTCCTAGGGTGTCTTCTAGACATGTCCAAATAAAATCACATGATCCAAATGAATTGTCTGAGGTACATCACATAATATTGATGTATTGTTTGAAGGTAGTCACATAACCAAGGAAGAATTTTCCAAAGCACATCTCAAGTCATGGATTGATGTTCCTAGAAGCCATTATATGACCTAAATAGTCATTATTTAAAGGTTTTAGATAATCCTTTTGAATTTTCCTAGTTTCATCACTAATGTTGAATAACTGTATTATATGTAACCTCATGATTCGTCTAACTTTCCCTAGTATCATCATGAAGACTGGCTGACATCCTTTTAGGGAATCTCATGTTCTATCTAAATTTTCTTGGTTTCATCGAGATACATGACTGGCATTTTTGGAGGGTGTCCTAATTATCAGTTTGACATGTCTCAAGGGTGCTGGATATCTTGAATGACTCATTCTGGTGTTGTTACGAAATATTCTTGACATTTCTAATGGATGTCAAAGGATTTGGCAGATTTACCTAGAGGATGTCACGAGAGTAATTTAACCTATAATGATGACATCACAAGCTATATTTGACATGTACTGGTGTGATATAATAATCTATGTGGAATTTCTAGAGGGCATCATGAGGACTATATGGTGATCCCAGTGGGTTTTGCGATACTTGGATCACATACCCAGGGGGATCCATGTGACTTTCTCTAACATGCCTATAGGACTTAAAATTATTGAAATTGTTTATAAAAGAGGTGTTCCATGATTTGGGTGACATTTAATTGTGTTCTCACATGATCTGTGTTTTTTAGAAGAATAGTATGACAAGCATCTATGTTCTTCACATAAGTATCCCATCGTTTTGTCTTAGTTCACGAATTTTATGGAATATTCATTAGATTTTTTTAGTGTTATCTTTTTATATCTTGTGTGACTAATAAAATATGTGGTATTTCCTTCGTATATGCCACCATAATTCCATAACGTGATGTATAAGTTGTCACACAATGTGCATATACATGTGTCATGATCCACTATAGTGGATTCCTAGATTTTACCAGATAGAAAAAACATTCTGATCACAAGATCAGCTACTTCGAAGAACATTATCTATTTCCATGGAGTGTTGGTGTGATCATCTAAGGATTCATTTTCATAAACTAGGTTAGGGGATTTATAATCCTTTCCACTCTGATTATGTTATTTGGGGAAGCACATATTCTACAAATCCATGATAGAGATGGTTGTTGGATTTGATGTCATGTGTTTCACAAGATCCTACGCAATGCCATTATAAGGGGGTCTCATGATTTTAAGAAATTACAAGGCAATTAGGTAAATACTCCAACTATTTGATTATATCCAAAAAATGGTGTCATTCATATTCATGTGGTCATGTAAGGTAACATTTACAATGTTAGGCCAATATGTACAAGTGAAATCACAAGATCAGGGAATATATTGAATGGTCTTCATATGATCTTAGACAACTTGTATAAAACCTATTGTGAGATAATGATGGATTTCCCTGGAATATTTTTACATTAGTTATTCTCATTGAAGGGATTTTTCATTGTCTTAATTTGTGTATGAGCATGTCTCGTGAATTTTGTGAATTCCATAGTCTCCTTCCTTGTATCATTTTTTTATTCATTATTTTTTTGAAAAATTATTGGTGATCTTGTGATCTTGAATGTGTGTTGTCAAATACTAACACTATCCACATTAGTGATATTTTGTGATAACAAAAAGGGTTAATGTGGTTATTCATGAAAATTTCATTTAATTCCCATAATATTTGACTTATGTAGCCTAGGGGATGTATAGAACCACTTGGAGATGTTTGAAGCCCTTTGTATGGCGAGGGTAACATTTCTGTAGGCTCTTGCATGGTGATGTGGACATATCCCTATGGTCATGAGGTGTCTCATGAACTATATTGTGTGAATCTAATGATATTTATTACCACAATAGGCTATGTACTTTTCTCATTGTTATTTATTTGATTACATTACAAGGGCTTGGGGTCTCTATATTTTTTTTAATAATTATTAAGGACAACCATCCCCTCCATCGGTGATGAGTCATGTGACCAAAAAAAGATCTTAAGGTGATGTGTGTGTATTACCATGGAAAATATTATTCTTGTTTGTAGATCCGTATGTGATGAAAGTGACAACATGAACATGTTTGAACCCCTTCGCATGATGTGAGGGACATGCCGGTTGGATCTTGCGTGACTAGGAGGGCATGTCAGTAGGTATTCTGTAATGTCTTGAGTGTTTCATGGGTGCATATTGTGAGTTTTATAACCATATGAGGCTCTCTTATTTTGGATGTTTTTCAATATTTTATAAGTATTTTTGAATTTTTAGTTAGGTTCATCATGCCTAAAAATTCATTGACCTAAGGGTAATCGTCTGGCAGCCACCACATGATCATTGTTTTTCTAGGATTCCTTTTCAAGAGAATAAAGAATTTTCGTAGGGTCTCTTCAGGATTTTCGGTAGTTCATGTGTTTCAGAAGCCTTATTCACATATCCTTATGATGTTCTTATGATTGTGTGTCTCTTGGAGGCTTTTATGATTGATGATTTATGGCCACCTTTTATTCATTTTCTTTAAGGGGGAAAATGATACCCATATTCCTGTATTTTTTCCTTTGTGGATTTTAGGATCCTCACTCGGTGTGATTCAACAATTATATTTTATTTTTATATCGTTATTAAAAATTTATAAATGATTATACAAATTATATATACCAAGACTATTGAACTGAATCATGATTGGAAAACAATGTTGTTATCACCGAGAATAGTGATTTTGATAACAAATTATTAAGAAGGGGGTGATAAGATTCTGTATATAAAATATTGATGATAAGATATATTTATGATAATTGAAAAAATATATTACAAATATATATTAATTAAAGAGTATGTTTTAACATGAAAATTGATTAACAAGACCTAAGGAAATGGATTTCATAACACAATTTCCACATATGAGGTAAAAATCCAATTTCAATGATTTTTTCATCCAAAGATTATGTGTGAAATGACATGATTATGTTTTATTACATTTCCACTTTTTTGTGTAAATTTGAAACTAATAAAAAAAATTATTCATTCTAAAAAATTTATCATCAATGATATGTTAATTATAAGGGTTTATTCCACAATCTCATCATTATTCGAAATTGTATACATTCATATCTTTAGTTGGGAATATTTCTTTTCAATTTGAATTTTTATTAAAAAAATTAAAAAGATTTTTCTTATTATCCTATGAATGTTTTCAGATATTTTTATCTATGTTTGGAATTTTTCAAACTGGTTTCAGTGGAATATTATTATTATTTTCCAGACAAGGTACATTGTGACCAATATGAAAAAAATAATGAAGGAATGTTTTTTATCTTTTACAGCATGAGAATATTTTCCCAATATCCCGATTCCTTAATTATTTTAAGCTTCCTATATAATTCTAAAATGTTCTTTTAATATATAATATCATTACTTCAAAATTGGATGACTTTCCAAAAAATGAATAATTTTCAATATAGAAAGACTGTCTTCGTTATTAATTGTTCAAGTGATATTTTAAAACCATTTTCCATCAATTATAAAATTATTAGATGTTAATTATTTTTTTTTTGGGGTTATGAATAAAGTATAGTATCCTTATTATATTTATGGTGAGTTTATGATAATTATTGAATGATATTTCTGTAGCCTAATTCTTTGCTATGGGTTATGTAATGAGGATATGGTTATGTAACCCATTCATTTTCATTGGTTTTGATATGATGAATAATTTATCTACCTACATCATATATAAGTATTATGTTAATAATATAAATTTTAGGAAATATATCTACTTCCAATAAAATGGGTTTATCAGAATATCTCATGAGATAATGATGGGGAACGACTGGATGAGATTTATCTACAATCCGAAATTAGTGCGTCCAAATATATATTTGGAAACATGTGCATCAAGATCCTCTATGGGAAGTAGGTATGTGCTAATCCACTTTGTATATTTTATTGGTAGTTAAACTTGAAATATGAAAATGTTTCCTATATATATATGATACAATCACACTTTTATGACCTGTGATTATGGTTCATAAATGATAGTTGATGTTTTATTACTTTTATGGGTCATGTATTTTGAAATGATAATGTATTATACATTGAATAATGTTTATGATCTTTTACAAGTTGGGTATAAACTTTTAATGTAATGTTCATATCGCATTACAATATTATAATCTTATTCATTCATATGATCATGTTTTAATATATCATATGTTTACCTTTACATAGTATTTGTGATTTCCCTTTTATTATTTTCCCAATGTTATGAATAATTAGTTATATGTAAGAGTATTTATAGGGAATATAGTTAAGGGAGACACTGAATATCTTCCATGAAATAAGAATATTGCGTTCCATGTTTTAAAATGGACTATACTATTATTTTCCTCATGATTGTGCTCGTGAAATGTAATGAATGTTTATCTAAAATGATGTAATATCTTGGAATGAGAAGCCTGAGTCGCTACACTAATTCCATTTTGTAAAATTGTGGCCTATATTATATCAAACTTATACCCCAATCCAATGATCCCCATCTAACAAGCATTCATCCTCATTCATTAGAAGAATCTGAATTGCAGCAAGGATATGTAAGGCTACCATAGGGAGACTACATCCTCATTAAAAGAGTTTATAACACATAAATGTGTAAATCAATTAGATAAAACACCATATATAAGCTTCAATTCAAGAAAAATAACTTCATTAGATAAAATACAAAAACATAACCCATGGAATTGCAAAATTATTCAACATACCTAACAGGAATGGAAGAACAAAATAATCAAGTACTACAAACTAAATGTAAAAAGGCGTAAAATGATATTAGAAAGTATAACCATGGATGTTCTATAATATTCCTTGGATCCCATATCCGATGTTATATACCATCCATACATCCCTAAATTGCATTGGTCAATTCCCTAAACCTATATCCTATGAACAAGAAGCATTTATTCTGGTACCCATGTTCCATGGCGGCCTGAATAGGGTATAAATATAAATAAATAGTCCAATATAAATGGTTTATAATATAAAATTTTTCATTATTTTAATGAATATAGGTTCCTAATAAATAAATAATGTAGGAGAAAGAGACTAAAACCAAGGGGTAAAAGGATGATTTTGGGAATCCATAAGACTGACGATCAAATCCGAGAAGGTAAGAATTTTTTTGTTATTATAGAAGCACAATAGTAGGTCATTGTAGTGGTACTGTAGCAGAGGCAGAACTGTTACAGTGGTGGCACAAAAGCAGTAGAGAAACTAAAGAAAGAATTGTAGCGGTGTCAAAACTATAGCAGCACAGGTACTATAACAGTACTATTCACTTAAGGGCCATTTGGGCCAAAAAATGGGTTTTCGGGCCTTGAATTCAGACCACTTGGTCTTAGGCCTTTGTTCATTGTAATGCGTCTCCCTCTACCCAGTTTGATTGAGGTGTTTGCATTAAATAATAAATGAGGCTTTGGTACTAGCCTTTAAATAAATAAATAAATATGTAATTTAATAACTATAAAAAGTTTATTGAATAAATGTAACCCAATCCACCATCAGGTCTTAATGGGGAATCCCAGGATTACTCTACTACCTTCAACTAACACCAATATTTGGATCTTAGTGGGATTTTAATTTCTAAACTCATTTATATAGGGAAAAATTAAGGCATCAATAATCAATATTTTGGAGAGGAATTCATGTGGCTCATATAGTATTTCCCTCCCAACTATATCTAAGAAAAATTATTGGTCTCATATGACCTCATGGGACATCACTTGTTATTCAGAAGCAGAACATTGTTAAAATATTGACTCACACCAAAATAATTTCATACCACTATTAATATTAATTTATTCAAGGATATTGTTGAGTTGAATTAAACACGGTTACCCATTAACAATCCATAAATTAATATATTGAATTCAAAAATATATATACATTACCAAAATATCTGGGAGATCCACCCCATGTTATTCATGATAATGAATCTACATAGAATCATTTAGATGCCTTGATTAATTCCATATTTTAATACATTATTTATCCAATTAAATTTTACATTATGGATATTCGAAAGAGTCCCCTCAAATAATTCAAGGCAATCCCATGGAATTTTGTGTCAATATAATTCATAATGAATCAATAGAATCTATCCATGACATTGCATATCCTAATATTTCATGTGGAATCCATAGTAATAACCGAGGGATTCCAATTCTCATGTATAATTTTCATATTATAAAAAAAGAAATTATTTAATGAATATATAATAATTTTTTTTTAACATTTCATGTTTTCATAATTGCATAGTTTATTTCACATTTTAAAAATCAACCATTTTAAGCCATGGATTACATTAAATTCCATTTATCAGTTCTATTTACATGTAATAAGGAAATAGTCACTAAAATATCATAAGGGTCCACAGAGGAAACCAATATTCCATATTAAATTCATCAATTAAATGTTTGTCCTTAAACCACAAATATTATATTACATATTCTCAAGGTACAATCCATAATCATTTTTTATCCACTTAAAGAGTGGTTTATCCCATATTCACACATTTTCCTCAAACAGAAATAGTTTCCATGTTATAAATGGGCAATGAATGTTTTTATTTAATTTTTATTTCATGAGACTTATAAGCCATTACAACTTTAGAAGACAAAATGAAATATGAAAATATGACATTAAGGGAAAAAGTAATTAGACAAAAAAAATTTAATGATTCATTTATGTATTTTTAAATGAGAATTCATAGATTAAAAGGCCATATAAGTCAAGATTCACTAATTTGGTACCAAACCCATAACTGGGAAGGAAAAAATAAATTGTAAAATATAATAATAACTAAATAAATTATTAAACAAAAAAGTAATATTGGATAAACACCTACCATAATAACTCACTACATCGAAACCATAACTAACCATTCTCTAATGACCTGCAACTTACCCATACTAAATTAATGACTAAATACCAACCCAAAATTAAAAATACCACAATTTATTAATTCTAATATATAGAACACCCACAATATAAATTTTAGTGAAACATAAAACTATAAAAAAATTGAAAACACATGAAAACATCACATTAAGATCTCTTCCACACATAGAAAAGATAATCCCTATGATACATAGATGATTCCACCACTATTTTGATGAATAATCAATGAAATATCTCACCACAGAACTCAATATTTAGAGGAAATGAACGAGAATGTAAATTAAACACAGTGGAGGTGAAAAACAATCATGAATCACTGAATAATACTTCTAAAACCTCCCAAAATAAAAGGGAGGTAAATGTGGAAAATGGATCACTCACCTAGATGGACTCACATGTTTTATGGAATGAAAAATAGTTTATGGTGATTAAGATATTGACGGTGAAAAATATAAAAAGAGTCCTTTAGTAAGAAAAAATGTTTGGATATGTGGTTTAATAAACTGTGTTCTAACCTTGAGGTTCACATTGTCTATGTATCCCTCTCATACATAGTATAGATGCACAGTTTTCCAAAAAATAGGACCAATAATTTGAATTTATAAATCCTCAGTGTAAAACATATTTCATTTTTCTTCATCATCCATGTGGAAACTATGCACCAAACCACATGTCTAATCCATCTTTAATGTTCACTTATGATATCCACATGGCTTTCCCCGAACCATTTGATAACTTTTCCAGAAAACCATGTGCTAAATATTTCATGTAAAAAACATGATATTTAGGGAATCATATAGTGACCTATAACACAAACACACTAAATCATTCACACTATTTAGAAACCTCCAAAACTATAGATTCTAAAACCCAATCCTTTAAGAATATCAATATCCTAACCAAAAATTTGGTTCTCAACCTATTTCCACAAACATCAATTGAAGACATCAACCATTCAAGAATTTGAATATAAACCTTCATTAAAAATATAGACCATCCACCAAAATTTATTTTATATTTCCCCTCAATTTCCCTAGACTTTATTACAGATTTTTTATTACACCATAACACTTGTTCATGGTTAACATGAAGATGTTTATATAGAAATAATTGTGTTTTTGTTAGACTAACCCAAACAATAACATGTTATACTAGTGAATGAGTAATATTTTAGAAAAATATAATTACAGTAACAATTTATTAATTGGAAAATGATTCCAATATAAAATCATTAATGTGGATAATATTATTTATAAAGAGTTGACATGATAAAGTTATTTAAAAATATAGATAAAATATAAGATACTTTGATGAATTCCCCATTCTCAATATTTGTTCCATTATAATAATAGATTTTTCAGCCTTCATGGACTTAAATGTCAAAATATTTCAAAGATGGTTTTTGGAGAGGATAATTATTCAGTGATTTAATAGATATCATATTTTTTTGATAGTTTGGGGGTATGAGAGGGGTCATTTTATAGGTATGTTCTTTTCTATATTCTTACAAGTTTTTGTTTCTTAAGGTCTAATGATATAATTTTGAAATGAATGTGGACAGAAAGAGAAAACTTTACTAGGATGGTCCATAAATACTACTAGGTCCAAAAGGTTCCTAGATACCCTAAGAGGGGGGGGGGGATGGAGAGGAATAAGGGTACCTATATACTTTTCAAAATTATTCATTCCCTACTAGATCTTGACCCCTTTGTTATTTGGATCACAATATTTTCTCTTAAGTGTTTATTCTAAACTAATTCATTACTTATTTATATGATGATGATGTAATGTATGTAAAACTAGAATGAAACCATGAGGAAACACATATTATACTTATTTCACCCTCACTATGTTAAATCAAAGGAGTGTTTAATGGAAATGATCCAATGTACGAAATCCACTAAGGATAACAGTTAAAATGTTGTTTGACCAGATCAAATCAACTTCAAGGATGACTGCATTTAAAATCATTGCAGATAACTCACTGCTTTCCCAATGGTCACTCTTTAACTCTTTTTCGATGGTTCTCTACTGCTAGAAAGAATCACCTTCTTTATCTTCTATTTCTCACTACTCTATAGAGGGTTCCCACATAGTTTATAAAAATTAATTTAACTTTCATAATCAGTAATGAATACATCTTCAGTTGTAGATATAGGATCTATTCAAGGCACACTTTTATCCACATGATTAATATCACATTAACATAAATCTAATGGGAAATCCCTTTTCAACACATTCATGATGCTCACCTCATTCAAGATACATATATATTTTGTGAAACAAAAATAGCCTTTGTGAATCAACCAACCTTCTCGAATCACACTTTTTTTGCGAATATCAACTAATATTATCAATGATCACAACATTGATTTGGAATTTATTTCCTTTGAAAACATTAATACTTTCGTGATGATCACAATTTTTGGTCAACATTTATAGCCTTCAAAAAATTATTATCTTAATGAATTTTTTTCAGAAGAACTACATTCATGAATCATGAGTATTAGAATCTTTGTTAATACATTCTAGTTTTCTGAAGGGCATAGAGGAAAATTTATAGGCGTGTCCCCCATTTCTACAATCTTCCATCCATGTCATCACCATTATTTATTCAATCCCATTTCACTCATGGTTCTCTAGGTCTTCACAAAGAACCATGGAAATCTCCCACTTATGATGATTTTCGTAGTCATAGAGGTTACCATTAAATCTTCACGCCTTCACGATGATCATTCGGGATGAACCATACCTTCATGAAATTTCCTTCTGGAGACCAATTCATCATGAAAATCATGCCTCTACCATATTTTTAGAAGGCCTTAAAGGAAATACATATTTCATGATTCAAGGTATAATATAAAATTTTTACCCAAAAAATATGGAAAAAAAAAGGGAAACGATGTCTCAATTTTATTCAATTTTCTGTACAACTTCTAGTGCATCCATTCCTTTTTAATGGATCATTGTCAATGTAATCTCTCAAAAATATATCTACAACTCTACAAAATACCTTGGAAACACGCTTTTTTGACAAATATAATCATCCCGAAAATACTATAATGATACCTTAAGGGATTTTTCCCAAAAAATACCATAATCTACATAATTTATAAAGATTATTACAATCCATTAGAAGTCTTTAGAAGTTCTTTTTCACCCTTTTATACTATATTTTAAATTTAATATGGCAACATTATTTTTAAATAAATAACATCATTATTACCTCAAATAAAAAATTACCTACTTACCAAAATTTAGATTTTCTTAAATAAAATATCAAAACATATAGGATAATTCAATATCAAAATATAGGAAATTCATCTTTTAATTGAAAATATATATATTCATATTGAGAAATTTATTTTTAATCATTAACAATTATAAATCTTGTTTTATATTAATTATTAGTTAAATTAATTTTAACAAAATTATTATTCACAAAATTATAATTTTTAATTATGAGTGATCAATTTAATATTTAGAAAATAAAAAATACAAAAAAAAGAGATCTTTGAAAATTGTCAATTTTTTCATCATTTAATTTTATCCACATCCTATTCTTCTGACAATTAAATTTCATCATTCCATTAATATTGAAATATTTCATTGAATGTTTTAATTATTTAATATAATTATTTAATAACATCATAATAATATCATGGGAAAAAAACTATTTTTACGTTAAAGTATTATAATGTTATGTCTTTCTAGATTTATTATTTATAATATTTTCAATTAATTTTTTATAATTACACAAATTTAATATACTAATTGGATACATATATATGGAAATATCACAATTTGAAATATATATACATATATACATATATATAATCATATTTAATTCCTATTTAAATCCTTACACACATTCAGATAATCATTCATCCTATTCAATTACTTATCTGATGAAATATCTATTATACTTCAAATTAATATCTTATTCCCATATTTAAATTTTAGGTTATGATCATAATGAAAAACATATATTAAAATGATTCAATGTTCATGGTATTTTTATTTACAAATTGTTTTACTCCACATTTAATTTTCTTAATAGTGTTGTATGTTTCATTCCCATAATTTATTATTATGTATCTTGAATTGTAATATTTTATATCCATTAGTTTTTTCTTGGTTTTATTTATTCCATCATTTTTTTGATATATTCAATTCAATATATTAATATTTAGAGGAAAATACAAAGTCAAATTCTGGGGTGTTACATTCCACCACCATTAAAATAATTTTTCCTACAAAATATCATTACTATAATGAAAATAAAAGAGGGTACTTATGCTTCATTTCATCATTTTGTTACCATAATGTTTCCTCAAACATATGATTATTCCATAAAAATTTGGCCAGTTTAGTGGCATTATTTTATACTAATTTATCTCTATGATCCAGGATTTGTAGTTATTTTTCCTCCTTAGACATATCATGTTCCAATTGTATAATATCTAATTTCATAACATATGAATTATCATATATGTACTTATTAATAAGTGATTTATGGAACACATCATGCACATGATCAGATGTTAATGAAGATAAGTTACTACTTCTACATGATCAAGGATTTTGTATGGGAAATGTATCAAGGGATGAAATACCCTATTTATTCTAAAATTTTATAACCATATTCTATGGTTATATTCAAATTTATTATTTTCTATGACTCCAAACACCATGTCTCGTCGAGGATTATCAATATAGATCATCAATCGACTATGGGAAGATTTAATATTTTAACAAATGGTTTGAATCATCTAAATTATCTCTTTATTGTGGTCAATTATGATATTTGTAAATATTCCATCATCATCCCAACATTTCAGTGTTCTACACCTAATTCCATATAGAGCTGTATCAGGTTCCATTTGAATACTAATATCGAAAAAGTTGTTATATGATAACTCTACTATGTAATGGTGTTGATACCTACCTCCTTTATAATCCATCAAATGTGATATGTGATTAGGTTATAGTGTTTTGATGGTCTATTAAGGTTGACCATTAGTTTCATAATGATACACATTGATGAAAATCTTCTGTACAACAAATATTTGTCAAAGGATTCTCTAGAGCTTCAAGGTAAACATCAAATATCAAATAGATTCAATTGAGAGTGTTAATATATTCTTCATTTCCACATACTTTATGACCATTATGGTATATCTATTTGGAGAGATATATTCTATAATTACAATGAAATGTGATGACTTTCATTGGAGGTCAACAACAACTGAAATTTCATTATAAAAGTTAGTAGTCCATAGAAAACCAATAGTGAACTCTATGGTAATGCTATCCCATTTCCACACATAAATTGGTAATTAAATCACAAAACCATTAGAATTATTCTGAATTTACATAAAATAATGGAATACCAAGCATCGAGATACACATCGTCTCATCTCCCACAGAATATATTTCAACAAAAAATGATTCTTGTGTTCTTTGTAAATATTTGTGTATCTATGATGGATTGATAATGATAATCTATGTTCATTATCAGATGGATATCTCTTCAATTTTGGTATTATTGGATAAAATATCCATTTCCTAGATCATATAAATATACAATTTTCAATACTAAAATAATGAATATTCCATTAATTTTTTTATAGTTTACAATCAAACTTTTTCATCCTTGGTCTTATTTTGGATTGATAGTTGAGTAAATATTTGGGAATGATATAACTTTTCCCATTACCTCTTAGTTCCAAGGTCTATAATTTTGTAATATAATATTATTTGGTCACCTTTATTCTTCATTGTAGAGAAGGTAGGATAAACCTTTCTACTCATAGCATCAACAACACTGTTTTCATTCCATAAGTCAAATTGAATCGATGACTCAAATTCCTTGAGAAAATTAAACCATCTCCTTGGGGTTATGATAAATTCATTCTATGTGTATATATACATTAATCTGTTGTCATAATTATATATATTACCCTTCTTGCTATATTGATAATTCATTTATATATTCAGTAAAAATATTACATATGCTATCTAGAAATCATGTTCTTGTAATCATTTCTCATTAATCAAAATTGATATGATGTTTATGGAGGAGAATTTCAAAATTATGTTTTCAAAACTTTTTGTAGTAGAAAATGTATTACTCACAATTTTTCAGCACCTAGAACTCCTCAACAAAATGGTGTAGTTGAGAGAAAAAATAGAATTATTCAACAGATAACTAGAACCATGTTGAGTAAATACTATATAGCTAAAAATTTCTGGGATGAAGTTGTAAGTACTGCTTGCTATACTATAAATCGAGTTTTGATTAGACATTTTCTTAATAAAACTCCTTATGAGTTATGGAATGGTAGAATACCAAGACTATCCTACTTCAAGGTTTTTGGTTTCAAATTATTCATTTTTAATACTAAATATAACTTAAATAAATTCGGACCAAAATCTGATGAAGGAATTTTCTTAGGTTATTCCACAACTTCTAAGGATTATAAAGTTTTTAATAAAAATACTTGTACTGTTGAAGAAACAGTGCATGTAAAATTTGATGAGTCTGATCCATTTGTTTTTAAACCATCCCTGCCTACATCCTCAGATGTGTTTTCAAAAACTGATTGTCAACCTTTGATAGAATAACCTTCTGATAAGGATAATGTTCAAGAAGATACTTCTGAAACATTTACCCCGGAAGACTTTCTACCCTACGTTGATGAACAGGCTTTCCAAAACCCAAATCAGGTGTTTCTTAAGAATTATCCCAGTGATAGTATCATTTGTTATGTAAATCAACCTGTAAGGACTAGAAGTTCCTTAAGAAATGATGTAGAACATCTAGCATTTCTTTCCCAATTAGAACCAAAAAGCACTGATAAAGCTTTAGGTGAAGATGATTGGATCAAAGCCATGCAAGATGAACTAAATGAATTCGAAAGGAATAATGTCTGGACCTTGGTTGAAAGACCTAAGGAAACATCTGTTATTGGAGTAAAATGGGTCTTCAAAAACAAATGTGATGAAAATGGAGTCATAGTAATAAATAAATCAAGACTTGTTTCTAAAGGCTATAATCAACAAGAGGGAATAGACTATGAAGAAACCAATGGTCCAGTAGCTAGACTTTAATCTATCAGTATTCTACTTGCCATTGCAGCATTATTTAATTTTAAACTTGTTCAGATGGATGTGAAATGTGCTTTTCTTAACGGTTATGTCCAAGAGGATGTTTTTGTTGAACAACCTCCTGGCTTTGAAGATACAAAACATATTGGTCATGTTTTTAGACTTACTAAAGCTCAATATGGTCTTAAACAATCCCCACGAGCATGGTATGATAGACTCACTGGATTTTTGCTTCAAAATAACTATGTTAAGGGAAATAAAGATCCAACCCTTTTTATAAAGAAAGATAAGAAAAATGTTTTGATTGTTCAAATTTATGTTGATGACATCATATTTAATTCAACTCAGCAATCTTTAACTGACTCTTTTGCAAGTCTAAGGAAATCCGAGTTTGAAATGAGTATGATGGGTGAGTTAAATTTTTACCTTGGTTTTCAAATTTCTCGAAAACCAGAAGGAACCTACATATCTCAACATAAGTATATTAAATATCTTCTTAAAAAGTATGGTTATGACAAAACTAAGAGTATATGTACTCCTATTGGTACCTCAAACTCTTTAGATCATGATGAAGTTGGGAAACCATTAGATCAAACATCTTTTAGAGGTATGATAGGAAGTTTACTTTAATTAACAGCTAGTCAACCAGACTTAATGTTCTTAGTATGCTTATGTGCAAGATATCAATCCAATCCTAAGGAATCTAACTTAAAGTCAGTAAAAAGAATTTTTCTTTACCATAAGGTAAACATGGATCTAGGATTATTTTATACTTCTGGAAATGATTTTGTTCTAAAAATATTTTCTGATACTGACTTTGGTGGATGTAGAATGGATAGAAAGAGTACATCCAGAACTTGTCATTTCTTAGGAGATTCATTAGTTTCTTGGTCCTGCAAGAAGCAAAATTTTATAGCACTCTCCACTTATGAAGCCAAATATGTAGCAGCTGGAAGTTGTTGTGCTCAAGTGTCTTGGATGCAACACACACTCACAGACTATGGATTGAGTTTTTCAAAAACTCAAATTTTGTGTGATAGCACAAGTGCCATTGCCCTTAGTAAGAACCCTGCACATCACTCTCGTGAAAAGCACATAGATATTAGGCATCACTTTCTTAGGGATCACAAACAAAAAAGAGATATCATTATTTAGTTTATCGGAATGCAAGATCAACTTGCTGATATTTTCACAAAATCTTTGCCTTTTGATAGATTTGAATACATTAAACAGAAGTTAGGAATGATAATCGTAATGTAATATTTCTTAATTAACTTTCTGTTGAACAAGTCTCCTTATAGTAATAAACTCCTTTTCACAGGGGGAATACATTTGATTTTTAGAGTAACTATGTTTTTCAAAGTTTGTTTTCAAACTTTTCGGAACTAAAATTCCGGAATGGAAATTTCCGGAACTGACATTTTCAGAATGTATATTTTCGTATAGAAAAATTCTACAATTGAAATTTTTTTATTGAAAACTTCTGGAATGGTAAATTTTGTACTGGTATTTCCATAACGAGATTTTCGTACCGAGACTTTCATAATGAGTTTTTCATTTTTAAAATTTTGTAATGAAATCTTCATGCTAAAAATATTGTAATGTTTTTTTTCGTTTTCTTTGTTAAGTTTTTCATAGTGATTTTTGTGAACTATGTCTTTTCGTAACAAATATTTTTCATAGTTTTTTTTACCCATTATGAATAATCATTCAAAGCCAATCCGAAAGGTATGATTTACTAACTAAATTTATCGTAGTCATACTTTACTTGATGGAATTTTCTTATATTTTGTTTTCGGATTATTGTTTTCTTATGTCTTAGTTTTAATAAAAACCTCGAAAGATCGGATTCATGTTCTCTTGAGAATTAGTTTTCAACCGTCAGATCTGATCTCAGCTTGTCACAACCGTTCGATCAATTGAGGATGTTGAACCGTCTTCTCGTTGCCTATATAAAGGGGACCCCAAATGGTTTTTCCACATCGGTTTTCAAGCTCCAGTGTCCCGAAGCTCTGCCTCTTGGTTTTATGGTCGTTCCGAACTTCAGCAATCTCCATTCCGAACATCAGAAATCTCCGTTCCGAACTTCTCAGAGGTCTTCAGATCCGAATGTCTATGGAAGTAGCTTCTCAAGACATGTCTTCCTCTAAGCCAATTTCGATGTGGTTGGTATATAGAGAAAGGTTGGTTCATCCTGATTTAATCAACAAGTATGATTCTATTATATCCAATAATATTAAGCTCAATGGATGGGAAGATTTTGCGGTGTCTAAGCCCGGGAATCAAGATGAAGTGTTTTTGGATTTACTTATAGAGTTCTATGAGACAGTTTCCTTCTTTAAGGAAAATGACCGGGAGAAATATTCATTTAAGTATTATAGAAAGACTTATAAAATTTCGTATGTAAAGGCAGCTAGCTTGGTAAGGCTGACCTATGAAGGAGAATCCGAGTTCATATCTCATGTGTTGCCGGATTCAAAAAGAAACTTCGACAAGAAAACGGCATTAGAGACTCTCGGACAGGCAGATGACAAGGCTCCGAAGATTGATTCTCTGTCTATGAATTTCCAAATTCTAGAATTATGGGTACAAGGCCTTATAGTAACGAGAAATGACAATAAAGATAGTCTGAAGAAGAGTGAGATTTATATTCTAGATTTTCTGATAAATCTAAGGAAGTTTAACCAGATGAAACATATTCTTATTACTATTTAGAATGTTAAGAATAGCAATAAGAAAGCTTAGATCATAATGTATCCAACAATCCTCTCAAAGTTGATAGTTCAGTGCCTTGAGTCCTTCAAGGAGGCTTGCAAGTCTAAGCCAAGAGTTTGCAAGATTATGTTGGTGAGTGATGGTACTCTCAAAAGGATGGATGTAGCCTTCAACTAGAAGACTAGTCAGTTTGTTGATTTACCTGCTCAAGAAGAAATGGTTCTGGATGTTGCTGAACCTGAATCCTCTAAGCCAGTCAGAAAGAGAAAGATGAATGATGTTGAAGGTGAAGTAGAGAATCCCAAATCTAAGAAAGTTCATTCCGCACCTCCAAAACCGAAGAAGAAGAAAGCTTACCCTGATGAAGTAGTTACTAAATGGATGGAAATCAAAGAGAAGAGAGTGTAAGTGGAGCCTCAGAAGAACAAGAATAAGTGAAAAAAAAGTGAAAAAAAGAAGCTTAAGAAGAAGATGTCTGAAGCTGAGGTAGCTCAGACTTTGTTGAAGTTTAATGAGATGGTTTCAAGGAAAATTCCCGTTCCATGATCTTTTTCATTGGAATCTCTACCTGAGACTCAAAGAAGAAACATTGTTTCCCCAAAAGAGGCAGTTGCTAAACATGTTGAGGAAGTAGAGCAGATTGAGAAAGTCGAAGAAGAAGAAGCAATTGATGAAGGTAGTGGTGAAACCGGATAGGTTTTGAAGCAAGTAGATGATTATAAGGGGACACCTTCGGAACATTTTTCGCTCTGAACTTTAGAAGCTGAATCATCAAAGTTAGTCACTCTAGGGAAGGATAAGGAGGAAGGAGAACAAGAAGTATCCTATCATGTAGAGGAGGAACAACTTCTAGATGATGTTTCTCATTTGGAGAACGTAGAAGATAATGCCAAAAAGTTGCTGATGATGAAGACAATGTTGTTCATGTTTCTGATAGTGAACAGAAGACTCCGGAATAGCAAACCATTCTGAAAAATGACCAGGGAAAGCAACTTGTTTTTGATACCCTGAGCTCAGTGGTTTTAAAGAGAAGGGAAGTTAGTGATTCTTTTAAGAACAAGGATGAGCTTTTTGAAGAAGGAAACTTTCCAAGAAAAGTCTCGGATTCGGAGTCATATTAGTTGGGGAATGAATTTTTTGTTCAGTCATTAATGAATTTGGTAGGTACTATTCCGACTTTCTCAAGTATTGATTCAAGATGCCAGATGCTCCAACATGCTTTGAATCAAAAAACAGACTCTGTATCCATGGTTATGGACAAATTTATTGAGATAGAGGCTCAGTTAAAAACTTTCTTTGTTGGATATGAATCCCACACAAGATCTTTCAAGAGTATGACTAGTTGGTTGAGAAAGAATGTAGAAGAGATGAGGCTCTTTGATGAATTTCAAGATAATGTGAAGGATTCCATTGAGACAGAAGACAAGAAGATAAATGAACATACATCTACCTCTGAAGAAAAGTTGACATATGAAATGAATTTCCAGATTCAAGAAGTAAGAGATCTGAATGGGAAGCTGAATTATGTTTCTCAAAACTGGAAGTATAAAAGGGATCATCGAATTGAGTTTGATGAAAAGTTGTTAAAGCAAGAACAAATCTTGCAGGCTCAGGAAGAAAAGATTCAGGCTCAGGAAGAAAAGCTTCATGCCCAGGATGAATAGATTGAAGCTCAAATTGCAAGAATTGTTGTGTTAGAGAAGCAAGCCGAGGAAGACAATAAAGACTTGAAGAAAATAAAGACTATTCTTAAGGGTTTCATGGAGAAGGAAAAAGATCCAAAATAGACAGATCCGATCTTTTGTTATATCTAAACTTCTTTGTTGTTGGGATTTCAAACTTAATGAAAATTGTACTTTCTCGTTTCTTTTGTTGTTGCTACTAATTTTTCAGATATATTGTCATATTTTCCATTCCCTCGAATTCTTTTTGAAAATCACAAAGGGGGAGAAGAAAAAGAACCCTAATAAAGGGGGAAAATGAATCTTAACAAAGGGTGAGAAATAAAACCAACTCTAATAGAGTTTATCTAAGGAGGAGTTTTCAATTAAAGAAGACTTTCTTATTCTTAATTCTGTAAATCTGGAATACGATCCTTAGAGTATTAAATCCTAAGGGGGAGTTAGTTGTTTTCATCAACATACATAAGCAAAGGGAGATAAGCCTTAATGTTTTCTTTCTTCTTAGACATTATTTTTCATAGGGATGTTTGTGCTTTCCAAAAAGGGGGATATTATTGAGTCAATAAGGTTTTCCTTATGAATTTTTCATTCATTCTTGTTTTGAAAATAAAAAACACCATTCTTTAAGGAAAATCACTTTTATAAGGAAAATCGCTTTTATAAGGAAAATCATATTTATAAGGAAAATCACATTTATAAGGAAAATAGCTTTTATAAGGAAAGTCTCTTTTATAAGGAAGATTTCTTTTGTAAGAAAAATTATCCTTATCCTATTTTCATTCATATATTTCTTAAGTATAAGTTTTGGATTCATTTATATATTCTTGGAATCGTTTGAAACATTGATATGAAGAATTCTGTTTTAAGTACCAAATTCTGGATGAGAACTGTAATGAAGTTTCCCTCCGAATTCCAAATGAGAACTGTAATAAAGTTATACTCCGAATTCTGGATACGAATTCTCATTACGAATTATAATGAGGAATTCTCATTACGAATTCTGAAGACGAATTCTGATTACAAATTCT
Organism: Viscum album; assembly: GCA_963277665.1. Taxonomy (NCBI): domain Eukaryota; kingdom Viridiplantae; phylum Streptophyta; class Magnoliopsida; order Santalales; family Viscaceae; genus Viscum; species Viscum album. The sequence continues at coordinate 749,419,852 of OY728166.1, read as the reverse complement.
GATGACGAATTCTCATTACAAATTCTTTTGACGAATTCTCATTCCGAATTCTCATTCTGAATTCACCTATTAAACAGAATCTGATCATCTTTGTTTTATACACTCCGAATTTATTTAGACTCCATCAAATTATTTTTGGTTAGACTCCGAACATTCATTTTTCTTACACTTTTATAATTTGTCTACTCTTTGATATTTTGTTTACACTCCGAATCTTCACTCCGAACATTTGTGTTAGACTTAAAATGATGTCGTACATTCTGTTACACTTGTTTTGTTATAAAATGATGTCATCTATTCTATTATATACTAATCGTTGGTTAAGTTACATGTGTACTGGTCCCTCTGATTTTTAAGGAAAGTATGACCGTTGGAAAAGAGGCCGACATTGCCTATAAATAAGAGCTCATTTGAAAGAGCTCAAAACAACAGATAAGTTGATCGATCTATAGACCACACACTTCTATGGTTATTTATAGAGAGATAAATCTTTTCATTCCTTGTGCATACTGAACTGCTCGTCCAGTTTTTGCTTCGTGCGACTCCGAATGTTGGTGATTACATTCGAGGAATTCCGGGGATAAGAAGACAGAGGTGCCGACTACCTTGATGTTGAGGGCTTCCTTGCTGAGGAACACAGAGGTGGCCAACTACCATGAAATTGAGGGCCTGTGGGGATAGCAAGATAGAGATTTCGATCCTTATATCGAGGGCTTACCTTGGTGTGATTAAGACAGACTTTCTTGAATGTAAAAATCAAGGGACCTTTATCCAAGGTCGTTGGATACCCTTCTCTTTGGGTTAAAAGACTTTTATCTTGTTACTTGTAGTTTTACTACCCATTTGTTTCCGCTGCATTTTGTATTATAAGGAAATTATAACATTCTTATACTTCTTTCCTTGTACCCTGTTTCATTTAGATTCTGTACGCTTTTAGGTAGAATCTCATATTGCAATCTTTTTTTATGTTTCATTTTCCAGAACCATATTTCTGGAACCTACTTTCAGAATCTCTTTCCTTGTTTTCATTTGGTGTTAGAGGTGCTGTGAATTTACTTAGTTTATCTTTGTTAAACTTATACCTTTCCATTTCTTAATGAAAACATAGTTAATTGTAACTAACTTTAAAGGTTCCAAAGGAATTTTTAAAGTGTACAATTCACCCCCCTCTTGTATATTGATAACCTACATCATTATTTCGATCCTACAATTATATTTGAAAATAATTTTTTTCAAAAATGAATATTCAATATCCCCCAAAAATATTGTCATCACATGATACCATTTATTACACAATATAAATAATAATTTTATTCATAACCAATGTTATGGGTTAGAAAATTTGACCTTATATGACTAATAAGGGTAAACATAAGATATATCAATCAAACATCATTCATGAACAAAAGATGAATATATGGGTAGGAGAACATAATCATGTTTCATCATCAAAATATATGTAATTGTAACTTGAAAAATATTATAAAACGTGATCCGTGGAATAATGTATTTGGAATAATAGAATTCATGAGTTCTATAAGTTTGAATCATGTTCCAAATAATCCCCTTTTTATAATATAATATAGTTATATTCCATAAAAGAATAATGGTGATGAAAATTAAGTATAAAAATAATAATATATGTCAAGGATATCTCCCAAGACATTTAGAATATAATGCTGCATGTTATCCATATTACAAAAATATATTAGACATAAGAAACTACATATATCCCCAAACATAGTGTACATGAGGGAAACAGTTGTGGAACATATTAATCACAATAGATTTTAAAAATTACCCAATTCATTAGTGGGATATAACATAACTAACCATTATATAGTGATAAACAATTCATATTTTTTTGACTTGGTCCTCAAAAACATTCTACATTTAATAATTTCTTAATTAACTCATCGGAAAGAGACAAGTATCATGAAAAAATTACATAATAATATTGTAATACATATAGTGAAATAATATGGACTGTGTCATTAGAGAATATATACTTTAAAGAATATTAAAATTAAATTATATTAATATGGGTGAAAATAATAATATAAGATCGTTAGATAATTGATTCAATGATATGAATAAATACACATTAATTTTTTAATTTTATTTTAAAATGATAAATTCATAAAAAAATACATATTTGTTTGTAAAACCATAAAAAATTGAAGGGGGAAATTTAATATAATTTTTTTTTATAAAAATGTAAAATTAATTTATACAAAATAACAATTATAATGTGGTTTTTTCACACATTTGATAAGAAATTCGACGTTGATGGATAATAAACATACTAATAATGACAAATAAAATATAATTTTTCTTATGAAATATTGGATCAATTGAAAAATATATTATGAAATAACTTAGTTTGGGATACATTCATCTACAAATCAATATAACAAATATAGTCACGGATTTGACATATTCCAAACCCAAAAGATAAGATAAGTTTTATTTTCCTTAAAATTACCACTCCAAGTAAATTAAGTACTAAATAAAGGTAAAAAAAATTTAATACATATAAAGGAAATGTATAACATGAAGTAAATATAATGGATTTTTTACACAAAATAGCCTATCATTTCACAAGATGTATTTTCAAATATAAAAAATATCGATTTCAATATGATATTTGAAAAGAAACCCTTATATATTTGGTAACCATTGATTAAAAATACCTTAAATGAATGAAAAACATAAATATTTATAAATCCCATGGATCACATGAATAATATGGAAAAATTAACTAATGAGGAAGTATAGGCATCATATAAAAAAATAATTTGGTGAATATATAACATATCAAAATGAATGAAATTGAGGTGATAAATTGATATCTTCACTCACGACTTACATGAATGTAATTTAGTCTCCTATATATTAAACAAAACCCACCTAATCAAATATTTTAAAACCATGTAAATATATATTACATTTTATAAACTTCAATGATAATCAAAAATTACACTTATATTAGTTAGTTATAGTTCAATTTCTCTATTATATTTGAGTAATATTAATTATTTCATAAAAAATCTTAATAGAGATGTAATCCCTTATTCATTGACACTAGGTTAACCATTTCTAAATTATTAATGGTAGTGTAATCACATTCTTCTTATGATTTGTTCTATCTGAAATTTATTGTATGGAATGGGTGGGCATGGTTCTTGATATTTACACCCATGAGAGGAATGTTTAATGCAATTTACAAATTAAAATAAGTTACATTAGAAATGATATTATTTTTTATAAAATAAAAATAACTATATTAATAATATAAATTATTATTTAGTATCATATATTATATTTATTCATTCATTGATACTTATTTATGGTGAAAATAATGGTGTTGGTATAAGATCACTCATGCAGGTGGTTGAACTGGACAAAAAATATTATATACAAGTGAAGGATAAAGATTTTGTAGTTATATAAGAGAATTATCCATTTTAATGTATCATAAATTTATTCATTAAAAATATATACTGGGAATTAAAATAATATAAAATAGTGTACATGAAATTTTAATTCCGAAATTTAGAGAAGAACATAGCTACTTACTAAAATGAATTCCCCCTTATCGATAATATTTCCATAACAATAAATTATTGATGATTTTATATAAAATCAATAAGCCAAAATTAAATCTAATAAGGAATTGGTAGAGTTAAACTAAGAAGATATAAAAGAGATAACTATATATTTTTAGTAGTTTAGGATGTGTATTGGAAACGTCCTTATATATGTGATATTTCACTAGAATTTATGAACAATTTAATTTATTAAGTTGTTATGTTGTAATATTAAAAGGATAATTGATACAAAGTGGAAATATAATGGTTATGGTTCATGAATTCTCTTATAGATAAAATTCTTATATAATGTTTAAGAAAATATCTAGTCTTTATCGCATAGTTTTACTTGTTATACATTAATGTAACTTTATCATTATAACTAAATTTTGACCTTTATAAGTTTTTTATTGCCATTAGTAAACATGAAATATTTAACTAATTTACCCGTTCTGATTAAAAATATGTCATTCCTTTGGTCTAAATAAATTCCTAAATATTATAAACTAATCTTTTAATTTAAGATAAATTAAATATATAGAAAAAAATTATATAATTTTTTTTACATTAACTCATATTATTCTTATTTAATATCAATAAATATTTAAATGAGCGTTGATCCAAATTTTATGAATTACATTATATTAATAATTTCAAAGCGACCAATTTAATTAATAAATAATTTCACAATACTCCATAAGATAATTATTTGATAAATATCATTTTTAATTCTAAATAATTTTAACCACTCTATTTTAAAATATTTTATTCACCTTATACACATTTTAACATAACAATCCATCATTATTAAAATTATTATTTTATATTTTTATAATCATAAAATCAAACTATGATAATAATACTAATATGTAATGAATAAAACATTATTTTAATTATATAATATATGAAATAAATATAGTCTTATTATTTCATTCTATATTTCTGAATTATATTATTTTAAAATTTTTAATAAAAATTACAAAACATCAATATACCTATTAGATAGATGTATATTCAACATCAATATTTCTATCAAATATATTTCCTACGGCCATTTATATAATATCAGATTTTATAACTATATATAATCATAAATATATTATTTGAACAATTTATCATATTCCTTTACATCCCACTCTATAAGATTATTTTATTCATAATTATCTAATTTGTTTATATAGTTTTATCTTTTTTTGTCATCAGGGAAAATTTAATGGATATTGATTTCATGTCGGTGGGTTTTTTTATTTACTTGTGGATTTATTCCTCTTTCAATTTTCATAGATATGATTCATATTACCTTTTAATAACCAATAATATTGAATTAATTATGTTATCTCATTTAAATATATCATAGTTTTTTTAGTTCAATGTTCCATGGGAAATAATTTATTCCACATAGAATTTATTTATGGAAACAAATATTTTTTAAAAGCATGGCAGTGTTACCTATTTTATGGGTAGTAACTTAGTGGATTTGTTTTGATGATTATACTTTTTGACCATGTATTATAAATTATATATCATAGCCAATGGATATATTTTATGGGTATATTATAATATGAGACACATGAAGTACAATGGGGTTTATCTGATGGATAACATTTATGAAGGGTGATTTCATGTCTTTGATATGATGATAATTCCAATTTTTTTGTATAGACATATTTATATTTTGTAACTACAATACATAACTCAAAAACATCCCCTCGTTGATTAGTTATGATCCAATAGTAACACTTATCTCGCAGGGGTCGCACTATTAAGGGAATGTTCTTTCTAAAATACAGATGAAAATTTTAATTATTTAATAGTCAATCCCAAAAATATGATTTTGATTTCTATGGAATGTTTATGAATTTCTCAAAAGCCCACGTAAATATAAATCAGTTCAAGGAAACCATTTGTGGATTTGAAATCACATGTCCCTCACCATTTTCCTTAGTTAAATCGCCATTAACAACCATGGAAATGAATAAATTGTTTGAATGAAATGTATTAGGGATATATAGGTAAACCTAACCACTTAATATCTAACGAACTCAATCACTATTAAATTTTACAGAATTAGAATAACACGTCACAACCCCAAATATTATATATTAATAGCACTGATAAAATATATTGTATAATAAAGATACTACATAACTCATTGTTTTGGAATTTAATTGATTAAGGATTTTTAAATAAATAACGATAAATGAACTAAATACCCAAATTAGACAAGAATATTAAATTTAGGATTTTCTAAAAGATAAAAAAGAATTAATAAAAAACCATGGACATGTGGATGTGAAATAATAGCCATACTCAATGAAATAAATTATGATATAAAACACTATAGTCGAATAACCAATGGAGTATTCATAATATTAGATGTGAGGAAATATATAGAGGAAAAAAAGAGGTTATGTGAACCCTAGAAAACGAACTGATATGGTAACTATTTATTTTTCATGTTTATAATAATTTTTATAAATGGTTTAAAAATTTATAAAAAATATACAGCATCCAACCATGTACATGGTCCACAATCACCAGGTACCGGGTCCCCCACTAGGTCCCACACTAGGGTAAAGGGGTGGTTGGTGGCCCTTCAATCCTTCCCCCTATTGGCGTGCAACCACTTTGTACTTATTACTAGGTAATCAAGTGACTGTTACTATCTTTTATCAATTTTCAATTTATTCATCAAGACCAACTTCATAATTTCATTCTCTTTTCCACTACAAACCCCATGAATGTTTCCAAACCATCATAATATTTTTTTTTGAAAACTATTTAATTTAATTCAAATATCATAATGTGTAGTTTGTTGGAGATTATTGAGAGAGTATTGGGGACAATGAATTTTCTATAACATAAAAAATTGGACTCTTCTTTTTCATAGTATTTTCATGATTTGGGGATAATACCCTTCATCATCTTTAGGTTAAAATTAAAAAAATTTCATAGACATGAAATCCTTTGTAATATAAATAGTAAATGTATATATTTATTTTATAAAACATCATTAATAGGTTATATATCCCATCCTTTGATAATTTTTATGTTAGTTTTTTTATCTACACGTTTTTACATTTGTTCATGTTTACTTTAATATTAATATATTTACTTGTGTTTGACCAATACTAGAGGATAAGACCAAATCAATCATGAATTATACTCTTGATTTTACATCAGTATGTGTAATAATTAATTTATTATAAAATATCATATATTTTATTTTAATATATCATATTATATAAAAAATAATGGATTAAAATATCTATAATTTTTTTAGGCATACAAGAATTATTATTTTAATTTCCACGATCTATCTTTTTATATGTTTCTTTTTTTTAAAAGAAATTATCCATTTTATACATTTGTTTTTTTAAATTTATTTAATGAATTAAAAAGGATGGTGTATAAAGGTTTGTACCATAGTTGTTAAATTTTCCTCCTATCTAGGTTTTCCCATCTATGAAAATACGTAGTAGAAGAGAAATTCGTAAATGATTTATCAACTCAAAATTATCATTAGAAAATATACCATTATAAACATTCCCTCTTCAATTTATTGACACATGGGGTAAGATATAACACTTAGTTAGATTATATATATTTTTCCACAACAATCCAGTGAGTCGTGATTTTTTTGAAAACCATCAGTCTCACTCTGATATGCTAAAACATATATTAAACTTTTTATCAATTTTCTTAGTCTCTGGTTTACATTTTCTATATCATATAACTACTTTTAAAATTGTTTTAGTATATTATATTTACTATAATATGAAATATCAATCAGATGAATATATTTATTATCCATTGAATTTGTTTATACCATATTTTATTTCAATTAATTATTTTCAAAAATGTCCAAAAATTAAATTTTCCCTTTAAATTTTGATGGAAATAATTTTTCTCAATAAGAAAAATATTATAAAATAATTTATGATATATTATAGTATAAACACTTATTATATTTTTATTAGACCATATCCCATTATAATGAATTAGATAAATTCATTTCAAAATAAGGAAATTTTAGTTATTTATTTAAACATATGTTTGTATAATATCCTATATTTTAGTATCGATAATGACATACAAAAGCGTCATTAATGTTTCTACACTAGTAATGTCATTATTAAATTTATTAATATTTTGTTAATGGATCCTACTATATAACAACACTATATATATGGATGATAATTATTTATAGAAATATAATTATGAATTGGATAAACAAATTCTATCTATCTCAGCATCCAATTATTCTATAATATAAGATGATTAAAACTGTATGAAAATATAGTTGATTTTATCACTGCCTCATCAACCAATATTTGAATTGATAAAAAATTTACCCTTCAAAATTCCTCAATAATTCATCCTTCAAAATAGTCGAACATGCATAATGAAAAGGGAGTTAATTTATGGATTTATAGAACATGATTACTGAAAATTATATCCTATGAAAAATTCTCTAATTATATTGATTACAAAAATGATAATAAAATATTCATAGAATATATATATTCTAAAGACATATAGTGTGTATAAAAATATATTCCACCAAATTCATCTATGAACACACATCCTTTAATGAAAGATATAGATATAACTACTTCAAAATTATATGTTTGAATAGATATATTCACAAAATTGATATAAGTTTTATAATATTAGTGAAAAGGATGATCAAACTTCTATAAAACATTGAACTGTAATGTGAACAATTCAATGTATAATTTTATCAACCTTTTCTACTCCATAATAAACCATTATTATTCAAAAAGAACATAATCAAGTATAATACATAATAAATTCATCATATGATGATCAAAATTAAGAAAATTTATTGAAATCATAAATTCAACACATAAAAAAGACCTTGGGAACATCTATGATACTATGGGAAAATATGGAAAAATCTCTCCAGAGTCGATATGTGATCAAATATCATAATGAAAAAAATAATTTTTTAATGGGGTGAAATTGTTATTTGTAATAAGGACAACAAAAAATTGAGATTCCCATGGAATTAATCTATATAAATTCAATTACAAATATAATTTCGGTTCATAATTCCATCATTTAAATAAAATAGAATTAATGAATATAATTAGAAAAAAAAAAGAAAACCCCATAAAATCGAATCAATAATAGAAAATCTTTGAAAAAATGTTAATAAAGAAAATGATGTTATGATAGTTTTATTATATTCATTAAACTATATTCAATGCATTAATATTAAACCCACCTCATCAAACATCGTGATATTTATTTTAGTTTATCAAAAATAGAGTAATAAGGTGCTTATTTTTATTTAACATTATATCTCTATAAATTGAATTAAATGGTTTTATATTATATTAAATTTATGTTTTCCATGAATATATATATTATTAGATGGATGATGATATTAGATATATATCCTTTAAATATGTGAGGTTAACATTTATTTTAAATTATTGAGATATTATTATTTATCACATGTTGAAATGATTATAATAATTTTCTCATCAATATTTTACTTCTATCAAATCTATCATTATTTTTAATTGTTCAACCCATTTATAATGAAATTAATATTTTATCTTTTGTACTTCTGATTTTAATAATATTTTCTATATTCATAATATTTATCTAAATGTATTATCGAATGGGTATAAATATTAATTTTCCTTTCCATTTTTGGAATTATAATCTTTGATTGATTTAAAAACAATGGTTATGAATTGTACAACTTTTTTAAAGAGAATAGTAGTAATATCAATGAGAAAAATATTATAATGTGGTCATAGAATGTCAGATATTTTCTTAACCAACATTATAAGGATCCTAAAGTCCTTCATTAATTAGGATAAAAAATGGGACATAAGAGTGTAAGATCAGTCATAATGATAAAAAAGAAAAGAATATAATGATCTTGTTAGATGAATAAAATGGAAATTTTATAAATCAATTCATGATTACTTATTTATTATAATTATTTTTTATATTTATTTTCGATATATCATAATTATTTGATTTTTTAATTTAATAATAAATGTTTAATCTATCAGAAAGATTTTATTTATATCAATTGTGCTAATAATACTGGACCTACAAGTTTGAGGAAGTAAAATTAATTATGTTTGAAAAATAAAAAAATATCGATATATACTTGAATAGAATCATTGAAAAGTTTCAAAATATTTTATCCTAATTTTAGTTATATCATAAACTAATAATAAAATAATAAAATAATATATCATCACCAAATTCAACATTTATTGATCTTCATTCTCAATAATGGTTAAACTCTCCAACATATACCATAAAATAAAATGAGACTATTTTATGTAATTTAATTCTTTTTTTATATAACGCAATATGGTAATATTTTAAAAAAAACACCTTCTATACTTTTTAATTTTTTATTTCATTTAAAAATATTTTTACAAGTAGGGTTATTTAATCAAAATTTTACATAGAAACCACAATTTCCTAATTTATAGTCATTTATCATTTATGTCATGGAAATTTTTCCAGTTTTTTTTACTTTCCATAAATGCCAGGTTTCAAAAATATTGATTAATAGCTATTTCCCATTATTATTCAAAAAATTTACGATAATGGAGCTTAAGAAATTCTATTTTTAGTGTAATTGTTTCTTCTCACATGGTATAATGAAATTTGAATCCTCCATCCTTCAAGAATCTATATATAAACTGGATTTTATAATGTTCCCCTTCCCTTTTGATAATCCAAAAAATGTTGATTTTAGTAAAAACCAAAACCAAGTCATATTTATATAAACTAATATAGTTATTAACATGGTTTAAATAAATATATACATTTTATAATAAATATTAATGAACATTTTTTTATGTTTATTTCATTTTAGTTTATACTTCCATGAAAAAATGGGATAATTTTTTTGTTCTTCTTTTATGAATGACTATTGTTATCCTATAAATTATTCAGGTTTAATAATCATGAAAAAGTATCCATTTAAATAAAAAATAGATATTATGAATTATGAAATCATGTAATTTGATTATAAATAATATGAGAGATTCTTGGGACATCCTTCAGATACCCCAATTCTCACCGTTTAAATTTAAAAATATTTTTACTCATATGAAAATAATATTTTTATCTAAAAATTCATCCAAAGTTATTTTAATAAAACTATTACCAATTGACACATTCTTAAGTCAATTTATATATAATGAAGACCACAAATAGCTACCCAACAAATAGATAATTGACCAATGACCATAATATTTTAAAAAAGGATGGTGATTATAGAAGTATGATAAAAACAATAATGGGAAAATGATAAATAAAACAATATTCCTAAAATATTGTACATTTTGTTATAGATTAATGGAATCATAAAAACCTAAGTTTATATCAGGTAATGAATCTAGTTTTGATCCATGGGGAATTTGTTTCAAATATATAAACACCATTTTCTGTTAGTAAAACATGATTACTAGAAAAATCACTAAACATAACGATTCTGAATCCTTAAAATGCTTATATTGGAATAATAAAAATATAAATTAGCATATAAAATGGATGATGAGTTTATAAAATGATAAAAAGCATTGAGTAAAGATATATATGGAATCAATAAAGTTACCAAAAATCTATTTATTGACTGATCCTCTTGGAATGAATATATTAAATTTTATTGATGATCCAGAATTGGTATATGATATATATAGAATCATACATGTCATTTAAATAAAATATTTTAAATAAAAAAATAGTATGAAGATTAATAGATGGATCTATGATCTTTTAAGAATATCTTTATTGCAAACTAAGTTTTTTATACAAGATACCTACTAGGCATTGATGAATGAATGATTTTTCCATTCCATTCACTATTGGATGAGGACCTATAAAAAATTTAATCATTCTATCTAAGCATGACCATGACATGTAAATATTTTACATAATGAGGAGTTAAAACTGTATCCACATATATTCTATAAATAAATTTTATACATATAATCACCAAAAATATCTACATATAGGATAACACAAAATAATTGAATCAATTATAAGGGAATACACAAATTATGAAATGGTCATAAATATGGATATCAATTTTAACATATATAGTCTATACAGTGGTCAAAAAATGATTTGTAGATAAGAAACCACATCATGTTATAATTTTTATATTTTTCTATTATTTTATTTTGTTAGTATAAAAATGCATAGTGATATCTTAATTTAATGATAGAAACGCATAGATCTAATTTTACTAGTGGGTTACCATTTGAGAGAAAAAGGTAGAAACATAGAAATATAATGTATTTCAACATATATATTTTATCATCTAAAAAATCCATCCTCTAAAAACTAAAACATTAATTCTATGTTATCATACCATTCTGTATAAAATAATATGATTTATCTTTTTATTGTTAATATTTAAGTAAAAATATAATAAAAACCCCATTCATTAATTCAACATCATTATTATATTATCTAGTATACTGATTGATATAGTTTTTAGGATACTGACTTACCATATTTTGATCTATTATGAAAGATATTTCATTTATATGATCATATAATCTATTAATACTTGAATGTATAATTCCTATGTATGTGGGATTTTTCACTTCAATTAAAAGTGAAAATTATTTATTCTCAATATATTATATATTTTGTAATAAGATCATCCAACCACATATTTCTAAATGATAATATATTCCAAAGGGTATATTGTTTTTCTAGATATAAATAGTGTATATATGGGTTTCATAATTTGATCATCATTAAAATAACCTATATTCAATGCATAAATAAATTTGTCATTATTTTATATACCAGAATTTCTTCATAATGTATCTATATTTAGATTCAAATTAATATATTTAAATATGAATAATCATGTTTGAAAAATGATCCAAACTAATTCACTATCATCCTTTAGAGTTTATTTCAATATCATTAATATTTACTTTTATATCATATATTCGATATTTTCCATCAACATATCATATAATATCAAAATATATTGATTTGAAAATCTAGAATTTAAATTACTAGGAAATCATAATACTAGTGATTTAAAAAAAAAACTCTTTTAAACCATTAGTTTTGTCACAAAATAATTTTTCCTCATAGTAATTTTATTTACTCTAATTTTCCAACATATATGTGAGGGTTATGAAAAGGAAATATTCCATTATTTTTTAATTCACTCCATAATGAATCTTTTATTTTATAGATAACTTTTTAAACATTTTTACTAAATTCCATCAATAAATATATAAAAATACTTTCTCAATTTAATCTTTTTACAAAATAATTTCTCACATCGATGATAAATAGTTTGAAAATGGTGAAATTTGTATTCATCTTCCTTAAAAAACAAGATGTCTCTAGTATAATAAAGGACTATTGAATCCACGAAATATATTAATCCCTTCAGTAATTAATAAAATATATAAAATAAAGTCACTCTACTAAAATAATCACAAATAATGAAAATATCCTTAATTTAAAATAAATCTCATATTTTAAAATACTGACAACAAGAACCATTATTATATAGAAAAACATTAAATTAAACAAAACTCTTTCCATTGATGAAAAATATTTTTTTTAATAATTATGATAGAAAATATTGTATAATAAATCATTTAAAAGTTAGTAATGATGAAATTATAATTATCTATCTCAAAATAAAATATTTCCATTGCTAATAGAAAAATATTGATTAATTACAATTTTAATTAGTTTGTCAACAAATTAAGTATAATAGAATCTATAGAATTGTTCCTTTACATAGGAAAAGAAACCATATTATCAAAGAAAGTCAATTTTTCTAACAACTGTGCCCAATAATGGAGTACAATTTTTTATAATAATATCTGATTTTATACTCTACTTTTAAGGGACATAATTAATCAATTTAATTTTCACTATCATTCATAATAATTAAATTAATAAATTTATATTTTAAAACATCAAACAAAAAACATAAGGAATAATATTGATATAAATTGATATAACCATAAATGTGAATAACATTTTAAAAATGAGTAAAATATTTATTAATAAGTCCATTTTGAACAGAAATGCAATCAATATTTAGAGATGAATTTTTTTAATCTTATTAGTATTATTTTAATAAATTTGAGATATATTATCCTCTAGATCGATCATAAAAGGCTAACAATTGAAAATATTTATTGATTACTAAAGGTTTCTTATAAATTATTAATGTTCCAAATGAAATTGTCATTAAAATTTTCTCAATTATATTTTTCTATATTCAGCACATTATTATCAACCAAAAATGAAATCATTTTTTATGGGTACTTATAAACGTAAGGAAATTATGATATACTCTTAAGTCCTTATCTCTATTCTTTATGAATAATATAAATAGGTGCTCTTTCATGTTTTTTCCTTAAAAGGGCTGATTCATAAATATATTTTTGAATATTATCTATTTCCACATATTATATTTATATTGAATACATTTTATTCATTGAGATCTTATTATTATTATCTTCTAGTTTTCTTATATTGACGTCTTATTAAAAAATATTCCCCAAACTCTTACTTAAATTAAAAACATTTTACACATGAGAAATAATATATAATTAGTTTATTGCTACATTCAACTATGAATTATTGAATTTAACATTTATAAACTCATTGAATATTAACAAATTGTTGTAAAAATAAAAATAAAAATTTAATTTTTGGCCACCAAGTAAATTTAATTAATTAATTAATGATTATGATAATAATTTAGATTTTTCAAAGTTATACCATTAATATCTCTTATAATATTTTCATCATTTAGTGAGTCTAATGAATGATCAATTTTATATTCTTGTTTCTATTAAATGTCTATTGAACAAGAATAAAATCAAATCCAATATTTTTTTTAACAAAATTATACACATCAATGTCCCATCATAACTCATTATGATAAATGATAAAATCTTTTATGACTGGTATCTAGAAAGGAATAAAATAATCAACGAGGAATCCAAATAAAAAATGATAATTTTGTGTTCTAAAATAAATAAATATCATTCCATAATATTCTCTTCTTAGTAAAGTGTGAATTTAATATCCATGGAGTGAAAACTAGATTATTCATTAATAGTATTACTTTTAGAGATTAATATTTTTCAAACAAACATGAATTAAAAATCATCTATATGTTGATTCATATGTACCCATATATTCAAATACAAACGAATGAAAGGATTATTATAACCCTGATTATAACAAATTAAATTCCATATGATTATATCATACAATTTTTTTCCCATGGACATAGGCATACCTATAATCATAGATTAATTATCTTATAGAAAACGCTCCGGTGTTCTATTTGAAACCATGTCATTAATTATTTATTATTTCGATAATAATTATTTTATTGAGTTATTTTGTAATCGCCTATATTATTATTATTATATTATTCTTCATTCAAAAGATATAGTATAATATGTTTTCATTTTCAACATTTTAGTATAATGTACTTTCCTTTTAACGACCACCCTCCAATGAAACTAAATTATGAAATTATAGGAAATTTGTAATGCTATAATAGATCATTTTTTATTGAAATAGGTATAAATACATCATCATGAGCTAAAGAGAAAAATCTCAACATTAGTTAGTTCCATCAATTCAATTTATTTCATAGAATATTTTTCTTTAAAAATAGTGATATATAAAGAGAAAACCTCTAATAGGGGCACATATTAAGCATTATATATGATTCATCCACACCACCAATTTGATTAACCTCTCAATTAACTCACTAATATCCACCTACTACTTAGAATAATATTCACTGTTCCGTTTCATCTATTTAATCCATGGTTATATAAAACATTATTGTATTTCATATGTCTAATTATAAAATTACTAGCCTCATGTTGAATCATTTAATTTTAATTTTATAAAAATATTGTTCATATTACACCGAATAAACTCACTATTTATATATCTAATTACATTATATTCCAACAACACACAATAATTTTTTCAAAATCAATAATAATATCCATATAATTATTAGAAAATAAAAAATAAGCATTGTTAATAAATGTAGAATTATGAGCATCCTCCATGAGGACAAGATTATAAAGTTCATACATGAAAATCCATTTTTAATATCATTTTATTTCATTCTAACAGAAAAAATAAAATTTATAAAATAATTACATCATGATAATATAAATTATTCAATATGTTTATATATAATGGAACATTTTTAATAAATTTCATCACATGTATGGAATTATTATTTTTCCACAATCCTTCATGTCAAATGTACCTTCATTAAATAAAATGTATGAAAAAAATATTTAATACAATTTTTGTGGAATGGAGGACAATAAAAAATAACAATTACTAATTTATTTCATCTTCCAATCATCGTGACACAAATTTCAATAATTTTATTATTCATGTTAGTAGTTTTCCAAATCTCATACTAATGTGGAATGATTACCCTAAAAATAATTTAGTAATTCTAGGAAATTATCCTTACACTCTAGATATAATGATTGTTCACATCTATTTTACCACATTTTTTATTCATGAATTATTTATCATCTATCATGAATCCTTTATGAAACTTTAAAATACTTTACTAGTGTTTTTATTCATTTCAATTGAAACATATGGATCATTACACTTAGTCATTTGTTCCACTTTTAAAACAAAAAATTCATGTTCACATAAATTATAAATATACCTACCCTTAAAATGATAATCACATTGAGTAATATCATCTAAACTGTCCATATTATTTTTCTAACTAGTAAACAATACTCATAAGGTGAAGAAACAATCCAACAAAAAAATATATCATCATCTGTGGACCTTATTCTCAAAATGATTGGCATTTCATTTAGTTTATAATGTTAGTTAAATTATTCATATTAAAAAATAAAATTATAAACCATAATAAAATTATAATAAAATTAATAATAATGGAATTATTAATTAATAATGAAACTTTTAATAATTACAGTTATAATAATTGATAACGATAGTAATTAAAAATTACAGTAAAAATAATAATAATAGTTAATAAATAAATTCCATAGCTCACAATAATGTAATTAATAAATACCATTATTGTATGTATTAATGACTAGTAACATTAATAATAATAATAATTGTAATTAATATTTAATTAATATGTAATAATTAATTTGTTTGTAGTTATATTTAATGAAACTATTATTAATAATACCGATAATATTTTATGTTATTATTTAAATTGTTAATTATTAATATTGAAATTATTTGATATTGGGATACATAATTTAGATTTGAAATCAAATTATGGTGATACATGAACTCAAAAGGGTAAAATTGGGTTATACCCCACACGACTTAAAGGAAGATCATATATGCATAAATGGATCCAAGATCATGCCTATTTACCTGATACCACCAAGCCCATTAGACTGATTTTTTCCTCGATAGTCCCTAAGACTTCATCTTTAGGTTATCCCACCAAAGTTCAGTTTATGTACCCTATTCAATACAAGGCCTAGTTTTTATTACTAGTGCCTCCTCATAAAACAAACCACATCACACAACCTGCATTTCCGTAGACCACATCATATTTCTTATCTTCAACTCTTATGCCTTTCATGCTATACTACTCAACCATGCATCCCATATAGTGTTCGCAATGATCATTAACCAATGATTAATGCTGGAAAATTCTATTTTTTTATGGATTCAAACTATATCCTTTTAAATTTTAACCTCTTCGTGAACAAATAGGATGGAATAATATAATAATTTAAATATTATATAATTTGACGATGTGTCTTACATAATGAATTTGTTTTTCAAATATTTTATTTTTTTACAGCATATTACAGAAATTCATATGTATCTTAATTTAATAAATATATAGAAATACCTAAAACACCTAACAGATATTATAACTACATTGAAAAAATAATTATTTTTTCTTTATTTGTTTATATAACTACAATTATATTTTATAATTACTGATTTATGTAAAACACAAAACATATGATAATATACATATCAAAATAGGTGGATTTTCTATTATAATTTAAAAACATATAAATATACTTTCTTCTATTAAAATTCTATGTTATTGGAAAAAATATATAATAATTATAACCCATTATGTGGTTTATGAATAGGATATGTCAAATAGAGCATAAAACATTTACCAAATTATTATGTCCAACAAGTTTTTGATCCTTCCTAATTCCTATAATATTATAAAAAATTTGAGAATATTTATTATTAGAGAAATCATATTGTAGGCCACCAACATCTAATAATCCCAATGAAATTAAAAAAAATAATTAAATTAAATCATAAAAATTAATTAAAAATAAAAATAAGACACCCTTTTTTTATTGTTGAATAAATATCATATATTCATCCAAAAACATTTAAAAATCCTACTAAAACATTAGTGTTTTTTATTTTATATGTTAAGGGTTGATGTTATAATTTATACTATTGTTAAATTAAGTTAAAACATATTCATATAAGAATGGTTGTGTGGGATTATAATTATTTCATATTAGTATAAGTATATTAAATAATTAATAAGATTAAATGAGACTATATTCAATAATTTAATTCTTTTTTATGGAATGAAATATGGTAATATTTTCATAAAATTTCACCTTATATACATTCTAATTTTTTATTTATTTTAAAAATATTTTTACAAGTAGGGTTATTTAATCATAATTTTTCATAGAAACCTCAATCAATTACTTTATAGTAATTTATCATTTAGGTCATGGAAATTTTTTATTTTTTTTACTTTTTACTTTTCAGAAATGTCAGGTCACACAAATATTGATTAATATATATTTTCCCCTATTATTCCAAAAATTTACAACAAGGGAGCTTAAAAAAATCTAGTTTTACGGTAATGTTTTATTCTCACATGGTATAGTGAAATTTTGATCCTCCATCCTTCATGAATCTATACATAAGGTGGGTTGTATAATGTTCTCCTTCCCTTTTGATAATCCAAAAAATGTAGATTTTAGTAGAAACCAAACCCAAATAATATTCATATGAATAAATATGGTTTTTAACTTGGTTTAAATAAATATATACCTTTTATAATCAATATCAATGAACCATTTTTATTTGTATTACATTTTAGTTTACACTTCCATGCCATAATGGGATAATTTTTTTGTTCTTCATTTATGAATAATAATTATTATCCTCTACATTATTCAGGTTTAATGATCTTTGAAAACTATCCATTTAAATAAACTGTTGATATTATGAATTTGGAAATCATGTCATTTAATCATAAAAAATATGGGAGATTCATGGGACATCCTTCGGATGCCCCAATTCTCACCCTTTAAATTTAATATTATTATTACTCATAGGACAATAATATTTTTATCTAAAAATTCATCCAAATTTATTTTACTAAAACTATTACCAATAGACACATTCATAGGAGAGTTGATGTAGAATGAAGACCACAACTAGCTAACCAACTCATAGATAACTGATCAATGGCCATAATATTTTAAAAAAGGATGATGATGATAGGTGTATGATAAAAACTATAATTGGAAAATGATAAATATTAAAATGTTGCTAAAATATAGTACATTTTGGTATAGATTAATGGAATCATAAAAACCAAAGTTTATATCAGGAAAAAAATATAGTGCTGACCCATGGGGAATTTGTTTCAAATATATTAACACTGATTTCTGTTAGTAAAACATGAATAATAGAAAAATCAATAAACATAATGATTCCTAATCCTAAAAATACTTATATTGAAATAATAAATAAATAAATTAGCTTATAAAATGTATGATGAATTTAAAAAATGATAAAAAAAATTGAGTCAAGACATATATGGAATGAATCAAGTTACCATGAATCCTTTTATTGACTAATCATCTTGGAATGAATATATTAAATTTAATTGATGAACCAGAATTTGTATATGATATATATAGAATCGTACATGTCATTTGAATAAAATATTTTTAATTAAAAACCTAGGATTAAGAATAATATATGGATATAGTATCCTTTAAAAATATCTTGACAGCAAACTAAGTGTTTTATAAAAGATACCAACTATGCCTTGATGAATGAATGATTATTCAATGACATTCACTATTAGATGAGGAAGTGTAACAAATTTAATCATTCTATCTTAGCATCACCATGACATGTAAATATTTTACATAATGAGGATTCAAAATTATATCCACATATATTCTCTTAATAAATTTAATACAAATAATCACCATGAATATCCACATAGAATATAACACTAAATAATTGAACCTATTATAAGGGAATACAAAAATGATGAAATGGTCATAAATATGGATATAAATTTTAACATATAGGGTTAATATAGTGGTCGAAGAAATGATATGTAGATAAGAAACCACATCATGTTAAAATTTTTATATTTTTCAATTACATTATTTTGATAGTATAAAAATGCATAATGATAGCTTATTAGAATGATAGAAAATCATAGATCTAGGTTTACTAGTGGGTTACTGTTTGAGAGAAAAAGGCAGTATCATACAAATATAATGTATTTCAACATATATCTTTTATCATCCACTTAACCCTCCCTTTCAAAACTAAAACATTACTTCTATATTATCATTCCATTCTATATAATACATTATGATTTATCTTTTTATTGTTAATATTTAATTAAAAATAGAATAAAAACCCCAATCATTAAGTCAACATCATTATTATATTATCTAGTATACTGATGGAGGTAGTTTTTGAGGATAATGACTTACCATATTTTGATCTATTATCGATGATATTTCAGTTATAGGATCATATAATATGTTAATACTTGAATTTATAATTCCTATAGATATGGGATTTTTCACTTCAACAAAAAGGGAAAATTATTTATTCTCAATGTATTATAGATTTTGTAATAAGATCATCCAACCACATACTTTTAAACGAGAATATATTCCAAAGGATATATTGTTTTTGTAGATATAAATATTGTATATATGGATTTAATAATTTGATCATCATTAAAATATTCTATATTCAATGCATCATGAAATTGGTCATTATTTTATCTAATATAATTTCTTTATAATTTCTCTATATTTATGTCCACATTAAGAATTTTACATAAGAATATTCATGTTTAAAAACTGATCCAAACTAACTCACTATCATGTTTTGATGTTTATTTCAATATCATTAATATTTACTTTTATATCATATATTCGATATTTTTCTTCAACATATCATATAGTATCAGAAGATATTTATTTAAAAATATTGAAATTAATTTCTTAGGAAATCATAATACTACTGATTTCAAAAAAAATCTTTAAAAACAGTAATGTTTCCACACATTAATTCTTCCTCATAGTAATTTTATTTATTCAAATTTATCAACATATATGTGAGGGATATGAATTGGAAATATTCCATTATTTTCTAATTCACTCCATAATGAATTTTTTCTTTTTGGTATAACTTTTTAAACACTTTTAGTAAATTTCGTCAATAAATATAAAGAAATACCGACTCAATTTGATCTTTTTACAAAATAATTTCTCACATCGATGACAAATAGTTTTAAAATAATGACATTTGTGTTCACCTTTCTTAAACAACAAGATGTATCTAGTATAAAAAAAGGACTATTGAATCCACAAAAGATAGTAAGGCCTTCAATAATTAATAAAATATGTAAAATGTATTCACTACACTACAATAATCATAAATAATGAAAAAAGCCTTAATTTAAATTAAATATCATAGTTTAAAATTTCAACAACAAGCACGATTGTTATGTAGAGAAAAATTAAACTAAACAAAACTCATTCCATTGATGAAAAATAAATTTTTAATAATCATAATAGAAAATATTGTATAATAAAACATTTAAAAGTCAGTAATGATGAAATTATAATTATCTGTCTCAAAAGATATATTTTTCCATTTCTAATAGAAAAATATTGATTAAATATAATTTTAATTAGTTTTTCAACAAATTCAGTAGAAAAGAAGCTATATAATTGTTCCTTTACTCAAGGAAAGAAACCATATTATCAAAGAAAGTCAATTTTTCTAACAACATTGCCCAATAAAGGAGTAAAATTTTTTATAACAATATCTGATTTTATACTCCACTTTTAATGGACATAGTTAATCAATTTAATTTTCACTATCATTCATAATAATTAAATTAATAAATTGATATTTTAAAACATCAAATAGAAAATATATGGAATAATATTGATATAAATTGACATTACCGTCAATTTGAATAAAATTGTAAAAATGAATAAAATATTTATTAATAAATCCATTTTGAATAGAAATACAATCAATATTTAGAGATGAGATTTTTTAATCTCAATAGTATTATTTTAATAAATATGAGATGTATTATCCTCTAGATAAATAATAAAAGGTTAATAATTGAAACTTTTTTTGGACTACTAAATGTTTTATATAAATCAATAATGTTCCTAATAAAATTATCATTAAAATTTTCTCGATTATATATTTCTATATTCATCATTATTATCAACCAAAAATAAAATAATGTATTATGGGTACTTATAAACGTACGGAAATTATGATATAATCTTTAGTTCTTATATCCATCCCTTATGAATAATATATAAAGGTTGTCTTTAATGTTTTCCCCTTAAAAGGGGTTATTCAAAAAATATTTATTATTATTATTTATTTCCACATATTATATTTATATTGAATCCATTTTATTCATTGGGGTCTTATTATTATTATCATCCAGTTTTCTTAAATTGATGTCTTATTAAAACAATTTCCACAAACTATGGGTTAAATTAAAAACATTTTACAAATGAGAAACAATCTTGAATTAGTTTACTGATACATCCAACTATGAATTATTGAATTTAACCTTTACAAACTCATTGAATATTAAATAATTATTGTAAAAATAAAAAAGACAATTTAATTTATTAACCACCACGTAAAAATAATTAATGAAAAAATGATTATCATAATAATTTAGATTTTTCAGAGTTATACCATTAATCTCTCCTATAATATTTTCATCATTTAGTGAGACTAAAGAATGATCAATGTTATATTCTAGATTTTTTTTAAATTTATATTGAACATGAATAAAATCAACTCCAATATTTTTTTAACCAGATTATAGATGTCAATGTCCTATCATAACTCATTGTGTTAAATGATTAAATTTGTTATGACTGGTATCTACCAAGGAATTAAATCATCTATGAATAATCCAAAAAAAATGATAATTTAGTGTTTGAATATAAATAAATATCATTCCATAATATTCTCTTATTAGTAATGAGTGAATTTAATATCCATGGATTGAAAACTAGACTATTCTTTAATAGTATTACTTATAGAGATTAATATTTTTCTAACAAATAGGAAATAAAAATAATCTATACGTTGATTCATATGTACCAATATATTCATATACAAACCAATAAAAGGTTTATTATAACCCTAATTATAACAAATTACATTCCATTGGATTATATCATACAAATTTTTTTCCCATAGACATAGGCATACCTATAATCATAGATTAATTATCTTAAAGAATATTCCCCAGTGTTCTATTAGAAACCATGTCATTAATTCTTTATTAGTTCAATAATAATGATTTTATTGAGATATTTTCAAATCTTCTATATTATTATTACGATATTATTATTTATTAAAAAGATATAGTATAATATGTATTAATTTTCTATATTTTAGTATAATGTGTTTTCCTTTTAACGACCACCCTCCTATGAAACTGAAGTATGATATTACAGGTAATTTGTAATTCTATAATAGATCATTTTTATGGAAATAGGTATAAATAAATCATCATGATCTAATAATAAATCTCCACATTAGTTAGTGCCATCAATTTAAATTTATTCCATAGCTTATTTTTCAGAAAAAATAGTGACATGTAAAGATAAAACCTTTAAAGGGGAAACATATTATGTGTTATATATGCTTCATCCACACCACCATTTTTATTAACCTCTATAAATAACTCACAGATATCCACTTACTTCGTAGAAAAATATTCATCTTTCAGTTTCATCTATTTAATCCATGGTTATATAAAACATTATTGTATTTTATATGTCTAATTCTAAAATTATTAGTCTCAAGTTGAATCATTTAATTTTAATTTTATAAAAATATAGTTCACATTACACCAAATAAACTCACTATTTATATATCTAATTACATTATATTACATAAAAACACAAGAATGTTTTCAAAATCAATAATCATATATATATAATTATTAAAAAATAAAAAATAAGCATTGTTAATAAAGGTATAATGATGATCATCCTCCATGAGGACAAGATTATAAAGTTCATACATGACAATCCATTATTAATATAGTTTTACTGTTCTCTAACACAAAAAATAAAATTTATAAAATAATTACAACATGATAATATGAATTATTCCATAATTTTATATATAACAGAACATTTGTAATAGATTTCATCACATGTAAGGAATTAATTTTTTTTAATAATCTTTGATGTCAAATGTACCTTCATTAAATAAAATGTATGAAAAAAATATTTCCTTTAATTTTAGTGGAATGGAGGAAAATAAAAAATAAAAAATACTAATTTATTTCATCTTCCAATCATCATGTCAAAAATTTCAATAATTTTATTATTCATGTTAGTAGTTTTCCAAATCTCGTACTAACATGGAATGATTACCATAAAAATAATAGAGTAATTATAGGACATTATCCTCACACTCTAGATATAATGATTGTTCATATCTATTTTAACACTTTTATTAGTTCATGAATTATTTATCATCGATCTTGAATCCCTTATGACACTTTAAAATCCTCTACTAGTGTTTTTATTCATTTCAATTGAAACATATGAATCTTTCCACTCAGTCGTTTGTTCCACTTTTAAAACAAAAAATTCATATTCAAATAAATTATAAATACACCTACCCTTAAAATAATAATCACATTGAGTAATATCATCTAACCTATCCATATTATTTTTCTATCTAGTAAACAATACTCATAATAAGAAGAAACAATCCCAAAAAATATATATCATCATATGTGGACCTTATTCTGAAAATGATTAGCATTTCGTTTATTTAATAATGTTTTTTTAATTATTCACATTAAAAAATTATAAATAATAAAATAATTAAAATAAAAGTAATAATAATGGAATTATTAATTAATAATGAATCTTTTAATAGTTACAATTATAATAATTGATAAAGATAGTAATTAAAAATTACAATGAAAATTATAATAATAGTTAATAAATACATTCCATAGATTAAAATAATGTAATTACTAAATACCATTAATTTATGTATTAATGACTTCTAACATTAATAATATTAATAATTTTTATTAATAATTAATTAGCATGTAATAATTAATTTGTTTGTAGTTATATTTAAAGAAACTATTATTAATAATACTGATAATATTTTTTTTATTTAAATTGGTAATTATTAATATTGAAATTATTTAATATTGGGATACATAATTTATATTTGAAATCAAATTATGGTGATACAAGAACTCAAAAGTGTAAAATTGGGTTATACCCCACACCACTTAAAGGAATATCATATATGCATAAATTGATCAAATATCTTGCCTCTTTACTTGAGACCACCATGCCCAATAATCATATTTTTTCCATTATGGTCCCTAAGACCACATCTTTAGGTTATCAAACCAAAGTTCAGTTTACATACTCTAGACACTACAAGGCCTAGTTTTCATTACTAGTGCCTCCTCATAAAATATACCACATATCACAACCCACATTTTTATAGACCACATCATATTTGTTATATTAAACACTTATGCCTTTCATGCTATACTACTCAACCATGCATCCCATATAGTGTGCACAATGATCATTAACCCATGATTATTGCTGGAAAATTCTATACGTTTATGGATTGAAACTGTATCCTTTTAAATTTTCACCTCTTCGTGAACCAATAGGATGGAATAATATAATAATTTAAATATTATAAAATTTGACGATGTGTCTTAAATTAACAATCCTAAGATGACTTCAAAAAATTCATTATAAAATGGTTAATTATGACGTATTTTAAATCATATATTAGGAAGCATTTTATCAAAGTAATATATACTATAATAATAATTATATATATATATATACTATTTATGGTTTTTGAAAAAAAATAATTAAAAATGGTACTCGTCTTGGATCGGAAAAAATAAAATACATGATGAATTAGTTTTTTAAATATGTTATTTTTTACAAAAAATTTAATAAATTCATATGTATCTAAATTTAGTATATGTATAAAACTACTTAAAACACATAACAAATATTATAATTACCTTGAAAAAATAATTAGTTTTTTTTATTTTTCATATAACTACACTTATATTTTATAAAGGCTGATTTAAGTAAAACACAACACATATGATAATATACTTATCAACATAGGTGGTTTTTCAATTATATTTTTAAAACACAGAAACATAAATTCTTCTATAAAAATACTATGTTATTGAAAAAAAATTATAATAATTATAACCCATTAGGTTGTTTATGAAGAGGATATGTAAAATAGAGCATAAAACGTTTTCCAAATTATTATGTCCAAATTTTTTTAATCCTTCCTAATTCCTAGTATATTGTAAAAAATTGGAAAATATTGATTATTAGAGAAATCATGTTGCAGACCACCAACATCTAATAATCCCAATGAAATTATAATAAAATAATTAAATTATATTATATAAAATTAATTAAAAATAAAAATAAGACACCCTTTGATGTATTGTGGTATAAATATCATATATTCCTCCAAAAATATTTAAAAACCCTTATAAAACAATAGTTTTTTTATTTTTTAAGTTAAGGGGTGATGTTATAATTTATAATATTGTCAAATAATCTTAAAACATATACATATAAAAATGGTTGTGTGGGATTATAATTATGTCATATTGTTACAAGTATATTAAATAATCAATAAAATTAAAATATTTTATAGAAATAGTAAATTATGTTTTTAGAGAAAATAAAATAATTAATTAAAAATTCATACAAATTATTATAGTCAAATAATGTTTACAGACCTCTTCAATGATTTCATGTATGAAAAAGTCTCAGTGACCATTTCAATATATTTTTTGATTGAGTTATACAATCAAATCAACGTGTTGAATCATACACATAGTTTCATATTACTTGAGTGTTGTTTGATATTATATTAGTAATTGAGACACATTCACATTATTTCTCAATAAAAAACCTAGATTTATGCCCTCAATATTTGGAATGTTTTTCTTATAAGATATAAACAATCCATAAAATATTACATATCCTATGACAATGAAATATTTCATAATGATAGTAAAATTTTAATTCTATCCTATAAACCACTTTACTAAATCACAAAAAACAATTAGATGATGTGAAGAGACAATCTATTTCTTATTGTTAAATAAATTTAAAAATAAGATATTTTTAAATCAAAAGAATTAATGTTATTCCATAATTGAGGTATCACATCATGGTAAGTGACACTTCCAAAATTTTCTAATTTCTTTGTTATTATAAAATTGTTAGAGATGTATATAACTATATTTGTCACAAATTTTTGTTTTATAACACTCTGTGAAGGTACATTAAATTAGGATGGGAATTTAAAAATATACTATGAAGATGAATAAGATGTGATCTATTATTCAATTATAATGATTAACATGAATAGTTGAATGAAAAGACATCATAATAATTATTAAATAATATAATAATTTATATATTCATGAAATATTTTATTGTGAACAAGATATTCACTCCAAATTATTGTAAAAATCTTGGTTAAATATTATTCCATAAAACATAAACCGAAATTCAGAGGAATAAATATATAGATATATGATATAAATTTAAAATAATTAATATTTTTATATAAAAAAGGATAATGATGTCTTAGTTCATTAATAAAATAGCTGGTCTATACTATGGTAGTGATTTTATAAATATCTATTCTAGATAGATTGATAACTAATTATAGGATCTAGAATTATAGATCATGCACTATATATATGAATAAATTCCAAACATATTGTACTTGTACGAGTTTTAAACACACAAACGAGTTTCTATAGTCAAAAAATATTCAATAGGTGGTAATAAATAATATAAATTTTTTTTATCGGAAATATGTTTTTTCCCAAATTTATATTGTTTAATATTTATGTTCATTAGCATATAATATTCTCATAGGGGTTTACATTTTATTATAACAATTGGATAGTTCAATTTTATTTGAAGTTGGGTAGCTGAAAGAGAATGTGATGTCTTTAGATGTGGATCATAGTAGAATACAGAACTCTCCATAATGGAAAATAACATAGTTACAAAATTATTCTACGGTTTATCAATCATTATATAGTAAAAATTGTTAGGTTACTAAATCAATTTCATCACCATGGAGTTACCCATATTTTGGGTTAACCATAAGAAATTTTATTCAATTTTTAATCCTTGAAAAGTCATATACCTGATTCATGGGTTGGTATTCATATAAAGTCAGAGATAAATCCAGTGATAAATAGAGGATGTTCAATGTTGTTGAGTTCTTATACAAAACCCTTCAGGGAAAACATTACCACTCTTCTAATACCTCATAGTGATATTATATTATTATAAAAATACTTACATTATATTGTTATGTATCAAACATACCCATATTAGAGAGAAAAACAACACCTAAATATAGAATAAAAAATCCTCAGTCATAAAAATATATTATTTCCTTTTTGAAAAAATAATTATTTTCTAAAAATGTGTAAATTATTATGTTTACATTTATATAAAAAAATATGTCTGTAGTGTCTATAAAACTCTATAATGTGATATATGGTATAAAAAATAAAAAATAAATAAATCAAGAACGGTGTCTATCCACTAGTTTATAGCAATACCCATCTTGATTCATCGCCTTGGACTCAATGAAAATAGACCAACGTAGACTTAAACACAACAAAAATTATTCATTCATGATTTTTTAAGTGAAAATATTGGATTTAGTGTATCAAACATTGTAATTGTGTCCAAATTGACCACAAAATTGCATCATAAAGACAAAAAAATTATTTTATGGGTTTTTTGGAATAATTAATTCAACCCCTACCATATAGTGGATAATAAATGATATAATGGAGAAATTTACGTATAAGTAATGAATTAAAAATATGAAAAATAATAACCCACTATAAATGGATGAAATGAAAAAGGGGAATATGTGTTCTATTGAACTATATAGAAAAAATCTATTATTCAATGACTAATTTTGTTGTGTCATGAAACAACATTTGTAAAAAATTGAAATAACATGATGTGAACATTTTTTTATAGGCCTAACCATTTGAGTGATTAACTAATTAGGATATATATAACTCCCCTTAGTTAAGTAGCTTTATCCAAAAAAACAACCCAAATACCAACACATTGGGTTATCACATAGTGTAAATATATCTTGTTCTTCCATGTAAAAAAATGAGTATAAATATATATCTCAAGGGTGTACATGTTATGAAAACATTTGGAACTCATTTTATCGCACTCTTTGTTTTTACTAATCCTTAAACCCCTGTATGTTCAAATCAGTCCAATAATTGGTTTTTTATGAAAAAAGCGGGTACATCTTCATAATATATTTCATAAATACAAATCAAAGGTAAAAAAACCCTAAAAATGATAAATTAACAATTTATATTAGAAAAACATATTCTTTCTATTGTAACTATACACTAAATATTTGTATTGTCTATTTCCAAGGAATATGAAATTAATTTTTAAATATTATGATTATAGAAATAATATTACATCACTAGGAATTACAATACCATAACAAAATTGATATTCTAAAATCTAGTAAAATAGTTTTATGTGAAAATACAAAATTAAATCATAATATAACACGTCAATCATTTATCAATAATTCTATAATTTAATCAGTTCATAATGTAAATAGAAAACTTTATGATATAACTGTAACTGTAATACCTTGCCTATGAATATTAAACAAACCACCCTTAATCTGAAGTGAAAAAAAGTAATTAAATTAATATTTTTTTATTATTAGTATGTATTTAATAGAAATTACCCTCCTAAAATCGTTTTGAATAATGGGATAAAATAAATTAGATGACTAAATAAGAATATAATAAATATACCATAGGTGATCCTAAAGTTAATGTTCCTTGAATTATCTTCTAGATATTCTAATAAAAAAACTATCTACTATATAAATAAACATTTTCTTACACATTTAACTTACATTTCATCACATATATGAAAGACAAGAAAATGCACCTACCAAAAACGTATCATTTTTTATTTTTTATTTACTATGAATAATAATCATGATCCTGCAAAATAATTCCCAAAATTATGTGAAAAATATTCTAATTATTAGCAACTAAATATAAAATATATATAATAAAGCTTCTATACATTAATTTTCTTATAAGAAAAAATTGTGGGAAACAACTAGCTGAATGGTTAAAGGAATTTCATGTTAGGATTTAGTGTAGTTCCACCCAACCATTGATGTTGAATTCATAGAGGAATGAAAATTGTTAGTCATGTTTGTTAGTGAATAAAAGATGGTGAAATGCCCCATGATTTAAATATATATATACCTTAATTAAATATTATCCATTCCATATAAATCATTATACAAAATAGAAATATAATATGTAAAATGACATAACATACTAAAAAAATTAAATACGAATTGAAACATCAACCATAGATTTCAATAACAATAAAGCATCAAATTAATAAAATGTTTATAAATTGATTTATTATAAATATATATATTTAAATTTCCATTATATTACTATTTTTATAGAAAGATTGATATATTCCTTAAATTAAATCGGTAGAAGATATATAATTTATGAAATGTAATATAAATAATTAAAGGGTTTATATTAATATATTTAAATGAACTGTTATTAAATTGATGTGTATAATATATAATTCTGTATCTTAGAAAATTAAAAAAGATTATTTTAATAATAATTAATATTAAAAAATAATATAGTGACACTAATTTAATTTCAAATTGAAATTAAATAATATTGAATTTGTTTAAAAGATATATTTTGATTAGGGTGTTTGTTTTTTATCTTTCTAACTAAATGTATTTAAATTAGATATTGAAAAAATATATTTTTTACATAAATGATTATGGTTATGTCTATATCTAAATAAGTATAACATAAAAACATTTAAAAAATATCATGATAATAAAATCAATGGAGGGAAATTATGAATTTTAATATACTATGTTGGATTTATAAAACCCATGTTTAAAATTTGGAAAATTAAGAAGCAAAATTATATTGAAAACTATTTTTATTCATTCTAAATTATTTATGGTTTTCAATGTTAAATTAGGTTTTATATTTTTCTAAAAATCACTTAAATCGATTTTTGTTAATAAAAAAATATTTATTTTTATTAAATTCAAATAAATTTGATAATTTTGTATTAAATAATATATTTATGTAAAAAATAAACCTATAATGAAAATTATTCTTTACATGTTATGTGCACTAATGTTATGAATTTTAAAAATGTTACCCATTTCATGAATTATGATATCTATAATAGTGATTCATCTGAATTTACTTTATTAGTAAAATTATTTATTTTATGAAAATGATTTCAATTTAAGGGAGGCTATACATCCGATTGGATATATAATATTCTGAATAATCTTTGATTCAATGAATTAGATATTCAATTTTATGCTCATTATTTTAATAGATTTTTATTAAAAAAATTTATAAGGCATTGGGAGTTTTTTAACTCAAATCACCATAAATTGAAATATAATGTATCAAATTCAATGGATTTCTTATATAATTTATTTCATCAACTATAATATTTTATATATAATTTTCAATTTCCCTATAGTTAAATTTAATCAATCATTCAAATTTTACACATTCATGAATTGTTTCCCCATATATGTATGAAATTGTTAAGTATAATTTCCATTTTCATGAATGATGTGTTTTAATCCATGAAAATATTTTCACATACATCCAATATCATACATTATAATTATATTTGAAACTTTCAGTTATCTCGTGTTTTATTTTAATTTCACTTTTCATCATTTAAAGGGAATTTTTTTTATCTCTTATTAAAATATGGTATTTCATAAAATATATTTAGAAATATTAAAATGGTTTTCATCCATGATTTTTCGTTTTATCTTACACTTCATATTTTTTATATAACCATTATGTAATTATCAGTACTATGTTATTAATAGTTATTTTCAAAAATAATTTTTTTAATGTTTTCACACCCCATTTTTATATTATTTTTTTCATTTGACATAAAAATACATCGTTTTACAATGTTATATGCAGTATTCTCTAAAATATCTATTGAATGTTATTCCATGAGAACAAAATATTTTACATGTAATAAAGTTAATATAAAAAAGATACTTTTTATGTTTTATAATTGTTTTTTGAAACAAATTTAATTCATAATTGTGTAAAATAAAAATTTCCATTTCATATTATATTTCAATGTGATTTACCAAAAGAGCATAAAAAGTCATCATTCTTCTATATAAACATAAATAACTCTAATTTGGGTACAATGGTCATATTTACATATACAAAAATCAAAAATCATTCTCTATAAGTCATATTTAATGTTCTATGATTTTTTATGAAACCCATCAATTTAAATGGGTTAATTAAATTAGGTTTTTAAAATGAATGTCTTCATGTACTCTTACAACAAAAATTTAAGGATTTTTTTTATTAATAAGATTAATCCTATATATATTTTCAATGGATTGGATTATGTTATATATATCAGGAACTCAAAAATGGTACATGGATAGTAGTATAATCCCCAAATGGTATAGGAGTAATATCCCAAGAATAGGATGGTATACGTGTTTTTACCACAACCGAAAAGAGTAAATTGGTTATTTAACAATTTATAAGTCGATACAAAGGTTTTTAGTTTGAGGATATGATGGTAGAAGGGTTATTCTAGGAATACGATGATTTTACACAAAATATTAAACCACGAACTCTATGTGACAGAAACTGGGTAGCAATTCCTAGTCAACTAGTTTATGGTTTCTTATGATTTTTTTACGCAATGATTATACGACAATTCTTATATTATACTTCCATGTATTATGTCTATTATTTCATGTTTCTTCACTAAAATTACATTTAATATTACTTATCATTTTAGAGTATAGGTCTCTCATATATTCCTTGTAGAATACTCTTATTATTCCATGTTTTATTATAAACTATTTCTCCCATGATCATATTTTCTCATATTCCTATGATCTAACAGTTGATGAAATGATGATATATTTTACTTTATTGAGAGTCTTAGCTCAACCCATACTTATTATTCCACTTCTTATGTTATTAATATAATTATAACATTTGAGAATTCTAGAGTGGAGTCTATTATGTCTAAATTTTGGATAAATTTTCACAAGTGTTCTAAAAAAGGTTTCTTATGTTGTTCCTCCAGAAAGACACTAAAAATTTATTATTTTTTATTGTTCAACTATTTGTGAGATTTAATTTATATTATATGGAAATGATGTAAACTAATGATATGTTAAACATAGGATTTATAAATATGTATTAATTAAGGTGTCTGACAAATGTGTTTTCAGCACTAGATCATGGATTTTGTGTTTGGGGTACATCAGTTAATATCATAGAAATGATTACATATTTTAGGATATTAGTATACATTGATAAGTTATTATGATATTATAATAGTATTAGAAACCCTGTATATAATCCTAAATATAATATTACAACCTATTCTTTGGATAATGTATTGTGCTTTGAGTTTCCTTAGAGAAACGTATGTGTCTTGATACTACCAGTTGACATAAGTTATTGTATAGATAAACGCTAGGGTAATGAACAAGGAAAGGCTAGTTGGGAATATAAAATATCTTCACCTTGGGAATGAAAAAATACATATCTAAAAACTTGGTTTGACCCTATCATGGGATATTATTTATTAATTAACTTTTTCCTAGGAAACCCATATAAATAATTCTAATATATTCATCGTAATGAACCAAATAGTAAAATATCAATACACAACATAAGTTAAAAAGAGATATTTATAGGTTTGTCAAACTATGTCATAATTAAAATTAATGTTTCAAAGGTTTAAATAAAGGTTTCATTTAAAAAGATATATTAGTTTATATTTTTTATACATATGATTATATAATCTCATTTTATTTGATAGTATCATAAATAATTTTGGATAATTATTTGTCTTGTAATATGATCATAAGAATGAATCCGTCAATGGTACATATCAAGATACGTTTTTAAATAATTTTAAAAAATAATATTTCCTAATCATTAATGATATTATATGGTAGGTGTTTCATTTATAATTAAATCATGAGTTATGTCTATCTTGAAGATACTTTTAGATATTCTTATTAGTAGGATAATTTTAATATTTTATTGAAGAAGATTATTTTAATTGGTGGGGGTTTAACATGGTTAAATTTTTTATTTATATTTCCCTTAATACATATATTGTGTCATATTACTTTCATACCACATAACAAAAAAAATTATTCAAACATACCTTATTAAAATAATCCACTACTATGTAAAACAAATAAAAATTAATAATTAAAAATCCTCAATTAAACTAAAAGGTATTAAATTAAATTAATAGAAAAACATATATTTAAAATAATGACATATTATTATTACTAACTAGAGATTTATATACTGATTATAATGATGTATTAAGAGATAAAATAATAATGAACTTGGATAAAAACTATTAAACATTTGAAATTTTTTTAAGAACTATTTTTAATGTGATTTGTATTTTACATAATAAATTAAATTTGTAAAATATAATATATAAATCTGATAATAATAAATAATTGAAAATAATAAATTAACATTCATTTAATTTTAAATTGATATCAAATAAAATTTAAATCATTAAGGGTTTTAAATATTATTTTTTATCTAACGTATTTTCCTTTATAAAATTTATTTTCAATACCAATATAGCGTTATAAATTTCAAAATTATACTTTTATGAAAATAATTTTAGTTTCTATTTTATCTTCATAAAAAAGTCTTATGGGATTTTTTTTTTCAATTATTGTATTATAAATAAAATTTTAGCTGAATTTTGAAAAAAAAATTACTATACCGGTAGAATTTATGAATATATGAAAACAATGTATAACATAATAAAATATGAAAAAATTCATGATAAAAGTATTATTTATGGATTAAAATTATTAATTTAAAAATACTATATATGATTTATTAAACTATTGATTTACATTTATAAAATTAATAAATATTTTTCGAATAAAAAAACATTTATTAACCATTTATTTATGTTCTTTATTGGTGAAAATAGTGTGTAGATTTAGTTCAACATTAAATAATTATTTTTTGTTAATAATAAACATGTTAATGTCACTAAAATATATTACACAGATAATATTTTCCTAAAAATAACATATATGCATAAAAATTAAAAAAATTGATGGTTTATTATGAATACATGTGATAATGATAAAATTATATTTTATTAAAAATATACAATTTATTTTATGAAACTGAAAAAATATTTGGAATCATTATATAAAAAAAATTATAGGTCCTTTTGAAATTCTATTTAACAAAAATAAATTACTCAAGTAAAAAATAATATCCATGGTAAAAATATAAAATGTAAAATTAAAAAATATAATAGTAAAAGAATTATTTTTAAAAAAATATGTTAAAATAAATGGATTACAGATAATAAAATTTAATAATCCCCAGGTTCATTAATTTCTAATTTGGATCAAAATTCCATGTGAAATAAGGGATCTCTTAATATAAAAAAGTTTTATATAAAAGCAATACCATTACTTCCACCTATAAAAATAACTTGGCTCCACTACATTTATACACCCAATATAAAGAATTAATGCTTGAATAAATCCTTTATAGTCACTCCCCAACTCAATACTCACATTGTCAAAACAATTACCTTTCCATAATACCAAGCTAAGGTTCCATAAATTAGTACCCAAAAGTGAACTTCCAAAGGATGATGTAATTTTATCAACAGTTCTCCCATAATTATTTTTTTCTATTACCCTATAAAACCTATCATATACAATAAATAAGGATAATATAATAGTTATTAATGTTATAAAATATTTTTATACTAATCTTATATATTTTTTCACTATTTATTTAAAAACATATATAAAAATATATATCATTATGCATACATGTGGTCTACTTCCTTGATGAAAGAATTTTTTTGTTTTTCATCAATTCCATATACTGATCATTATAATATTCTATTTAATCGATTAAAATAATAGTTATATCATTATTGAAATTAAAAAAATGATATATCATTCCCCATCTTCATCTAGTTCTATTTAACTAAATTTGTTTCTCTTATATACAAGTGACCACAAACTCTAAAAAAGTTACATATTTAGTTTTCCATCAGGTTATTTTATTATATACCAAACCGCATTCAAAAATAATTCATGACTACAAAATATCTATATAATTTCATTTTCAAATGTAATAATAAACTTTTTCTAATGGAATCACCTTCTAAACCATAATTACACATATATTCTAATTTTTTATTATTTTGATTGATTTGACCACCTATATGAACAGTGATAAAAATTTATATCATGGGTGACTACGAAAATAAAATTACCAGTGATATTTCACAGAAATAAGTAAATAATGATTTTTTTCCTATAGTGATAATGGTAATACAACACATATTATTAAGATAACAAATGTAATAGCCAAATCTTTTTTATTTTTTTTATTTTGAAACCTATCATAGTCAATAAAATTCATTAAATACTACACCAAACCATAATGATTCATGGTATAATATATAACAATTTAAATTAATCAATATAATTGGTGGGTATAAATAGAGGTAACCCAATTGAGATTTATTTATTTATAAAAATTAATTTTTATCTATATTAAATTATTGATAAAATTTAATTGTTTTAGTGAACTCACTAGAAAGACTAATTTATGATTTAAAATGTGACACTTCTAAAGATGTATTTTATTTGACTTAATTGAAGATAATATATAATATAAATAAAATATATTTCTCATTTTAATAACAAATTAACACTAATATAACTTGAAATACGAATGAAATAAGAATAATAATAATAGTTAATATTTTCAAAATATGTCAACATTCTATGAAGAGGGTTTTCATTATGTTTTTATATTTTTATTTAAAAATTAAATTAATAATTTTTTAGTTTTTATTTGGTAAAATAATCATTTTTAGATTATGAAAGTAAATATTAGTTTCATGTGATTTTTTGGAATTATTAATAAATCAATTTTTTTAGGGTGAATATTGAAAAACAATAGATATTACTAAAATCATCACATTTATAACATGATCATAATAAAATGATTATTTAGAATATTTGTAAACTTTTGAACTAATATATATATATTTTAAAGTAAAATATTTCATTTTGAATTAAAATTTATTATTAATAAAACCCTTTATATTCCATTTTGGAAACGTAGGATATATTTAAATATAAAAAGGATTGATACTATTATATTAAAATTTGGTTTTCACCACATTAAAAAAATATATATATAAAAATGGATTATATATTTTTGATACAAATTATCATATAATATAATAATTTAAGTATCTTTTTTAAGAAAAAAATATGATTATTTATTTCAATGTTTATGAAAAAGATAATAATGAAATAAGTATTTTTGAATAATTATTCTATTATTATTATGTTTCATTTATATTCATATTAAATTTATCAATTTAATAGAATAAAACTATATTTATTTTTGAACATATATAAAAATATATTTTCAATCATTAAGTTGATAGTTATTAATAAAATTTTATTAAAAAGAGATAATCGTAAAGTAAACATTTTTCTGCAAAACAATTTTTAAATATATTATTAATTTTATTTCAAAAAATAATTTTAATAGATTTATAATTTTTATTTCACTATGATGTCCCAAAAATAAAATATTTATCAAATTTGAAACCATTTATCCTTGAATAGTGTCATCTAATTGTTGAAAAGTAATGGCCATTCAAAATAGTTTTTTTATTCACTTGAAAAAGGGTAAACTAATACCCTATCATGACACACCCATTCCTAGGAATTTATTCAAAAAATATTGAATTTATATCCACATATAAACCAATATAAATTTTATAATCTTGTTGTCTTATTTAGTTTGCATAATCCATTAATTTATAAGTTTAATTTCAAGAGAATGTTCATGGTAAAAAAGTGAGTATTATATAATCCTTATGTTTTTATTTATAATAATTCTCTTAAAAACATATACCAACTGGATTAATGTACTTACA
This sequence comes from Viscum album, assembly GCA_963277665.1. Classification (NCBI taxonomy): domain Eukaryota; kingdom Viridiplantae; phylum Streptophyta; class Magnoliopsida; order Santalales; family Viscaceae; genus Viscum; species Viscum album. The sequence continues at coordinate 749,381,694 of OY728166.1, read as the reverse complement.
TCAATATAATTTTTATTCAAATATTTTATTACATAATCTTGAAAAAAATTATATATTCCTTTTATGACATCCAGAACCAGTATGCCACATAATAGTTTCCTAGAGCCCGGTGGGCCACATGGGCTCAAGCACATCTACCCAAAAAATAAAGGTTTATGACTAGATGTGAGGGCCTTTTTTGTCCATGTGGGGAGACTAATCCCTTATTACGAGAGGGTAACATAATATTTAAATATAAATAGAGGTAAAAATAGGAACCACTTTATGAAAACATAAGTTACAATAGATATAAATAAAGATGAGAATAATTTATTTCACTAAAATAACATATTATAATATTTCATGTAAATCGAAATTCTAAAACATGGATACAAGACAGTTGGGATAACATGTTCCATGAAAGACCAAAGGAAATCAATAGACAATACCAATAATCTCGAGCTCCAGCCCGATCATCTGCTATCGTGATTCATCCTAAACAATAAGTAATAAATTGGTCAAATCCATATTCTTCCCTTTATGAACATCTTCATTCAAGTAATCATACCAAGCTATGAAATGGAACATGGAGGGGGTGTGAGATAAATCTCAGTTGTCCCCCACCAATGGTGTCTATAACATATGGGATATGAAATGGAAATGTAACATTGTGAAAGAAATCATATATAATGTAAGGAAGTATAATGTATCTATATACCCAAGTACCTACCGGTGCCCTCATCCAGTGTCTGAATGTGTAACTAGTTCATTATTTTATCATTAATATGTTATAATTGAGTCACAATATAGTAATAGTTAAGGTTCAAAAATGTAACATGGAAACCTATAATGATATTTAATAATGAAGTTCCTAGGATATATAGACCTTAAGGGTCACCACCTCAGAAGAGGTTATAGCCTGGTTATGGATACAAGTGTAATCCAAGGAGCATAGTCTAAGTCATTCCACAATAATACTCTTACCAAGTCAAAAGAATTATTACAAGGCCACACATGGCTAAGTAATGACTGGGACTGATTGTCTTTAACCATTGAAGATATTTTTCAGTGATGGATCCGAGGAGTGAAACCATGACATCTAATAATTCTAAATTATGGATCCAACTATGTCATACTGGGATTCCTGAGTTTGACAAGGATCGATTTCTAGCTGGGTATCAACCTAAGAAAGTAGTATCCTTGAATTTGAAATGTGTTCCCTAGGTGCTCAAGGAATTCCCTCAATAATCCAAGTAGAGTTCAATTCAGGTCACCCTTATTTTAATAATGAAGTCATATAATATTCTATATTGTTAAATATGTATCCATAATTAGTATGATATGTCCAATTGACCATAAAACCATTTAATAGTGTCTTAATTATTCAATAATTCCATTTAGTTCATGTCTGGACTTTTATTAGTGTGATAATCCCAAGTTTCATAAAACCACTCATTTAGTCCATTTAAGTAATATTCATGAGTCAAGGTCCACTCCACTACCTTCCATTAACATGATAAGGGGTGATACTATTATATAACCCATTATTCAATTTCATTTAAAATGTTAAAGGCATATACGTAGTATAATATTCCAACTTTTATTTAACATTTTATTATCAAATTGAAGCACTTACCTTAAGCAGGTCAAGTCCTGAAAATTAGTGTCACATTCCATTATGAATTTCGATATTTAAATTATTCCATTTAATATATATAATATTAATCATGGAATGGTCAATCCAAGGAATACACGAACAGTGGCTCAAATATGTCAAAACACTAAAATACCCATTATCGAAAAACATCCAACATCCGATATTTAGAGTTGGGGGCGTAACCATTAAAAACTGATTACATGTTTGGAAATAAAATAACCACTCTATTCCCATGATTATAAGCATGAAATGTAAATCAATAAATGACACTGGATGAAATCAACAATCGCCATATATAATTCTCAAAGATAGTGAACTTGATGGATGAGTTATATACCACACACCATAGTCAATTAAAACTATCCTAATCTATTATTAGACTCTATATTTGGTTGCAAGAGATTATATATGAGAAAAAGTAAAAATTTCATACACCTTGATAACTAGGTTAAGATAAAGAGAGATGATGAATGACTCAAATGAACTCCATTGCTTACCGTTTCACATCCAACATGAAAAATGGAAGAACAAACAGATCCAAGATGTAGGATATGTCTTGATCCCAATGGTAGACTTCAAAATTTCTAAAATCAGTGATAATAAAGGACTTCTCTACAGGATTTCAAATTCGGGAATAAGTAAGGTCTAATTAAATCATTATTTGTAAAATTTTAAATTACCAAAAAATAATTTTGGCCATATTTTGTCCACATGGTTTTCCAAATCGTGCACAAACCATGCATGGGTACCTATAGAAGAGGGGCACTCGCATGATCAGTCCACCCAGTTAGGGAGACCATCCATCAACTATGAAATATTGATCTTCCGGTCCATATAGACTATCTTCAAGGTTAGATATAATGATGAAAACTACCATCGCAATTTCCACTAACCATGAGAAAAGACCACTATTCCACAAACAATGGGTTACAGTTTCCGAACATGCCCTAGACACCTTTGGTACAATTTATGGACCATTAGAAATCCATAATAAGTCAAGAAAATAATTTTACCAAAATTAAAGGATCCATACCATAGTGAAAACCGGGTTATTACATTCTCCCCACCACATAAATGAACTCATCCCCTAGTTCATCATCCAAGGGTGGTGAGACACTATCTATGAAAAAAATTTCCATCTAGAATGTACTTTGGCCTCCAGCCCCCAAGTATCCTCCTAGATGCACCCATGATGCCATAACACTCGTCCTAAAGGGATAGAACAGTTTTTTGGAGTCTTATCTCTCTTGTAAATGATGCAAACTAGATACTCCAAAAGGAGCATCAATATCTATCTCAACATCCTTCTGATAAAAGGAAGAGATCGGTCTCCATTATATTCGAAAATATAAGAAACATGTAAGACATTGTGCATTACATGGTACCTTTGAGGTAGTAACAACTGATATGATATCAGACTGACTCTCTCTATTATCTAAAACAACCCTACATAATAATGTGAAAATTTATCTAGCTTATATAACCATATATTCCCTGCACTCTGTGATACTTGAAGGAAAACATGATCATCATCCTTGAAATCCATAGGTAGTTGGTGGTTGTCAACAAAACATATATATCTACACTGAGCAGTAATCATAAAATTATGGATCAGTCGAACATGCTCTGAAGTCTCCTATATAAGATGATTACATAGTAGGTTGGCCTCACGTACCTCTATCTAACATAGGGATGAATGTAATGGCCTACCGTATAATGAAAAATAATGAGCCATCTAAATTGTTTCATAAAATTTGTTATTATTAGAAAACATGACATGAGGGATATGATTCTCCAAAGAACTGTCAAAATCAAGGACACCGGCTCAGAGCATGTACTCTAAAACCTTTATTGTCCATTCCAATTGTACGTTTGTATATGAGTGAAATTAAATTCTTAGAATCATGAGTGTACCCATGGATTTATACATTTTCATTCCCAAACTATGATGTGAAACAAGCTTCCATATCTGAAAAAATTGTGAGAGGGACCCCATTTAATCATATGATCTAACAGACATATATTATTCTTTGAACATCAAATGAGAAAGTATCAAAAATAGGAATTAAGTGGGATTCATTCATTAGTCAGTGAATAAATACCTATACAACATCTTTAACCATCGAAGACCTAGGTAACCCGACTACAATGTATGTGAAAACATCTTCCCATTTCCATTTTGGGACTGGAAGCTAGTGTAACAGGCATGAAGGTCTCTAGTGCTCCTCCTTCGCCTGATGATAGGTGGAACATGTATAGAAAAAGTATGAAATGTAACAAATTATCCCAGTCCTCATATATTGTTGTCACATATCTAGATCCATTTTAAAGATTCTAGGATGAACATCACACAAAAAAAATGTGTCTCTTGGATCTACTTCTCTCTCTTATTTTTAGGAACCCAGACACACCCATGAATACACAGGATGTCATCATTGTTTACATACCAATCCAGAGGTCGGTTATCTAATGATATAATCTCACTAATAACCAATCCCTCGGCATCTGAAAATTTTCTACCCTTTACATTCTCTTGGAGGGAAGAGGAAACTGTCATAAATGATAAGTAATAATTATTATGACTATAATGGAACTTGAGTCTAACCACAGAGAAATGTTCATTAACTTCCATTCATTAATGGATTCATGTATATCATGTGTTTGATTTTTTCTAACTCATCACATCTCTAATCACATTGCCATTCCTAGGTGTATAAGAAATCTCAATGTCAAAGGACTACAGATATTTTACCCATATACACTATCCAAGGTTCGATCCATGCCGTGTAAAGATTTATTTTAGGATCCTTTGGTCTATGTAAACTAAAACTCACACACCCAAAAGATAGTTTCTCTTGGAATGTAATACATAGAAAACTTCTACTAGATCAAGGTCATGTGTTGAGTAACTTCCCTCATGATTCCACAAGTGTTATGATCTGTACCAAAAAAACCATCCTCCTAAATCTACACTACTCTTAGGCCGATTGATGATGAATTGTAGAAGATGATATAACCTCAACTAGGCTCTAGATAGATCATATAGGTGTCAAGAAAATCCTCTATTTCTCTACCTGAAAGGATCTATTGCACACTTCTGAAATGTTGGAACTTAAAAACCTTATTTGTAAGTCCATTGGGAGGTGTATCAGTCCTGTTAAGTTCTATATGAAATGCATGTAATATCAATAATTTTCCAATAAACTCTATATATCAAAAAAGTTCTTGGGATGATCCTAGGAAACTACAACACTGACCTTTTTTAGGTCAACATATACTCCTGATTATGATATAATATGACCCAAGAAGTGATATTTTTCAATCCATAAGTGGTACATAGAAATCATAGAATAAATATGATGCTCTCTCGGTGTACTCCAAATGATATCATGACATTTAGCATGGTAGATACGATTATGAGAATACAACAATATTTCATCCACAAAGACAATGAAAAAGAATCCAGATATGGATGTAAAACCCTATTCATTAGAGTAATGATAACAGGGGGTGTGTTTTTAAGACTAAGTGGAAAAACAAGGTAGTCATACAGACCATAAAAACTATATAAGGTTTCATGAGGTATGTCTGTTGGACTTACTCTGACATAGTGATTTCCCAACCTCAGTACGATCATAGAGAGGACCCTAGCTCATCTGAGCATGTCATAGAGACCATCTATTTGAGGCAGTGGATACTGGTTATTCACTATATGATTGTTAAACTTTCTATAATCCATCCATAGACGTATGGTTCCTTCCATATTATTGGTGAACATTACCGGTGAACCCCATAAGGATGTACTAGTCTATATAAAACCATCAGCTTCGGCATCCTCTAACTAATTATTGAGTTCTTGGAGCATATTAGGTTATATCCTATGGGGAGGTATGGACATAGGAGAGACTCACGGAACAAGATCAATTGATTACTCTACCTCCGCATGAGGTAACAAAGAAAATTTTTCTAAAAAAACTACCTAGAAATGATCTAGTACTAGAGAATATTCTGCCTTTCCTAATACTTGATCCTACATAAGTATTTTTTCAATATAGATGGTCACTCCACCTATGCCATGATGCTCTGGTTTTTCTCTACATGTTTGGACATCCAACATTACCATATATATATAACTATAGCCCACTAGTGATGTAAAATACAACATTTGGTGATAGTTGTCTTCGAATGTGTAATACGAAACCAACTGATCCAAACCAATAATAATATTGAAGATCATTATCTCAAGAATGATGAGGTTATATAGGAATGTGTAATTTCCTACCAGAAGGGAACAATCCCTATATTGGTTTCTCTATCTTACCATACTCCTGAAGATGTTTTTATGGTAATGACACCCTAGTAATATTGAATCTCCAATCTGAGACATTCCTTAATAGATACAAAGAAAAAAGTGTTTGAAGAACCTGTATCAAATGAAGAAGATAAAATAGTAGATTCAACTAGAATATTACCTCATACTATAGATTACCCCACAACCTGCTCCTCGGGTATCAGTTATAGTGCATTAAACTAGACTGATCCATGTCCCAATGAAACTATTGGACTACCAGGATCATAACTACTAGGTTGTTGCTACTAGTGATCAGGGGTCTCGCAAGCATGAACACAACCTCCTCCTCGACTTGTCATGTTGGTGTTAATCTATATCCCTGCCTCACCTAGGGAAAAAATACCCACTTCTAATGGTGGAGCTTTCACAGATCAATTTCCACTCAATGTTGGTGTAATAGTCCTACAGAACCTATGAAGATGCCTCATTCGGTCGAAATACTAGCACTTCAATAGGTCTCTATCACAATGACTATTTAGATGCCCATGTCATTCACACTGATGACACACCATGGAGTTATCCAAATTGGTAAACTGGTCACAACTACCCTGAAAATGAACCTTTAGTGAATGCATCCTTCCACTAAAGGAACTACCAGCTTGACATGACACCGATCCTCTATGCCCAGTGCTATTTTCATGCCTCTGGTTGCGCCCATGGATAAGAGCCTAATTGACTACTTCAAAAAACGTTGGTAGGATAAATACATTCACCTAAATATGGATGGGATACACAAGAACATACTAGAAGAATCTATCACATGAAAGTCCATCACCGACAAGAAGCGATGAAAAATGCTGCAACTTCGTAAAATACAAAGAATACTTCATAATAGACAATGAAACCTGCTCAAGATTCATGAACGTAATGGATTTTTCAGATCTCATAGTCTAAGGAATGTACTGATTAGAGAATTCATTCTAGAAATCAGCAAATACCATAACCGTATAGAGGTATCTAGGTAATCACATCCAACAGATTCTTGGAAAAATCTTAAAGCATATATGTGAAAAGATTTCCTCACAGCTCTGGAGGTATTTCCAGATGATCAAATATGTATATGGTGGAATCCATCCAAGAAATAGTAGAATGAGTACTACCATCCCATGAAATGGTAAGAGGAATTTGTTTCTAAAACTCACGGGTCAGATCAACCATCGTAGGTGCAACTTGTAGAGTACCATGCATGGACGACATCAGATGTAGAAAACTATAATGAACATGGGAATTGGTGACTACATAAATTATTGTAGGCAATAACGAATTTTGTACTCTTGGAGGTATGATTGGAGGCTTGGGCTCCACCATGTCTAGAGTATGGTCATTCCCACTCTCCTAGTGTATGATATGGGAATGTCATGGTGTCATTGGTCTAAATATTCAAGGCACACTCCTCATAATAGACTAAAATCATATAGAGTGTGACAGTTATAGAATATAAATATGGAAAGGCTCACTACCCAATGTAAACTACCCCAACTACCCACATTGACAGCCAAGTACTATTAAGTTCTCAAGTTTAATTTTCATTTTATTATAAATTTAATTACCAGGTTTACTCCATTACCTTTCATAAACATGACAAGGCAAGATAAGGAAGTGAAACCATTTCACTTTTATATTTTCATTTTCATAGAACATTTGTCAAATTTCATTTAAAATGTTATTTCATGTCGTGTTAATAAGGGGACATAATCCTTATCAATAAAAAACACCCATTTTAATTTCTAATTGATGGATTGATTCAACAAATTACTCATTCCACCCCACGTGGGACCATAACATCAACTGAATTGAAAAAACAAACAACTCATTCCCAACCTGTAGTAGCATAAACAATATATAACCATGGAAAATTTCACTCATCAATCCGAATCATAAAAATAAATGAAAATTAATAAAATTCACTTATATTACAAGGAAATATGAATTTCATTCAAATTTGAGGTTCTAATATGATACATGTAACAATTATATGTTCCCACATCTCATCAATCCAAGGATGAAATATAATATCAATCAAAATAATAATAAACAACAACACAAATCATGTTTGTAACCCAATGATGAATTAATGTCAACTTTAATAGGAATAATATAACAATAATTTTATTTTGGGTAACATGGATTTTTCTTAGAACCTAGGATTAAGATTCTCATACACATCTTATGACTAAGTCCCAAGAATTCCTAATATACTAACTATTGTCTCCAAATAGTAAATAAAGAAAAGAAACTCATATGATACCACATTGTGAAATCCTAGAACCGAATTCAACTTAATAGTTCCCCCAAGACCGATGGGCCACATGGCCTCAAGCACATGTCCCGAGATGCCAGAGGCGGCGGACTAGTAGTGACAGCCTAGGGTGTGTCTACCGGGAGACTGTTCACTAATTACCAGAGTATAGAACAACATATAAATATAAACTGAGGTAAATAGAGGAAGGAATATAAGAATACCGAAGGAACATAGGAAATAGATAAGGATAACTATAACTGAATTAACTGAAATAACCTATTATGATATTTCTTGTAACTAGATACTAAAAAACATGGATACAAGACATCAGGCATAACATGTTCCAAAAAAATAAAATCAAACAAAATATTATCCCAAGCATCCCAAGATTCATATTGATCATCTTCTATCAAGCTCCATAATAAATAGAAATCAATGAAGTGTTCGAAGCATATGCTTCCCTTTATCAACACCTGCATTCATGTAATCTTCACAGGGTACCAAAAATCACCCACAGAGGTTGTGAGATAAATCTTAGTGGGCCACCACCAACAATGTCTATAACTTTCGGCCCATGTAATGGTAATGTAACAGTGTGAAATGATGTGAATAAAATGTAAAGAAGTATAGTGTAACTAATTGCCCAAGTACCCACTTCAGCACTCAGCTAGTGTCGAAACATTTATCGATTTTTTCATTTGATTTTTACTAGATTATAATTGAGTCACATTTTAGTAATAGTGATAGATCCAAGATAGAAAAATGAAACCTCTAATGATATTTTATAATCAGGATCCATGGAAATAATCAAGGAAAAGTACACATCAAGGGTTCCCAACCCAGTAGTGACATTACCCTATCTAAGGGTAATATGGTAATCTAATAATCATATTCCATAGAATTCCAAAATAAGATGTATATCAAACCCATGTAATTCATCTAATGTAAAGTAGGGATAAAAATCTACTTGGCCCGATGGACTCTAACAATGGAACCTACTTTTCAAAGTTGGATCCAATAAGTGTATCCTAGTATTCTAGTAGTAATACATGAGGGATCTTATAGTTTTATACTCATCATTCATAGAAGGAAAGGATAGAGTTATTTGTGAATCTCAACCAAATTTGGTTGTATCCTTGAATTCTGAGTGGGGACCTTGAGTGCTCAAAGCATTCCCTTAGGAATACAAGTCGATCTCGAGTTAAGACAGTCCCATTTTGATAATGAAGTCATATAATATTCCATAATGATCTAAATATTACCTGTCATTCATGTGACAAGTCTAATTGAGCATGAAACCACTTAATCGTGTCTTAATTAATTAATAATCCCATATGGTTCAAGCCTTGCCTTTCATTGGTGTGGCAATTCCAATTAGGATGACTCCCTTCATTTAATACATTTATGGAATTATCAAGATTTAAATTTCACTCTACCACCATCCATAAAGTTAGTAAGGGATGTGATATACACATAAATTATTATTCAATTACATTTAAAAAGGATGAGTAATATACTTAGTATACATTCCATGTTCTATTTCTCATTTCATTATCAAATTGAAGAACTTACCTAAGGTGGCTGAAGTGGTGAGCCTACATGGTACCTAAAATTATGAAATTTCAATTTAAATTAGTCCATTTAATATAGAAAATCATACCCATTGAAAAATCAAGACAATGCACAACTGAATGCTGGATCAAATATGTTAAAATAGTAAAATGACAATTACAGAAAAACATTTGCGTGTGATGTTTAGAATTGTTGGTGTGACCACTATGACCTATCAAAATATTTATAAATATCATCACCATATGGTTCTAATGATTATATGACTGGAATAGAATTTCAATAATCCTGATGAAATCGGTGATCAGCACACTAAATTTCTAAAATCAACAAAGTTGAGGGATGTGTTATAGACACCCAACATAGGCTCGTACAAATCTCATCATCCATTATTAGCCTCAAATTTGGATTTGAAAATATTGGGTCTGGGGAAAAGGTAAAAATTATTACACATTGATAATAGGGTAAAGATAAATAGAGACGATGAATGGATCAAATGGACTCAAGTACATATAGTTGGACTTCTAATGTGATAAACGTTAGATCGAACGAATACCTAATGATAGAGATCTCTTGATCCCTAGGTTATTCCTTAAAAATATTAATATTGGGTGAAAATATATGTTCTATATAATGTAATTAAGACTAGGGAAGAACGAAGGATTATTTTTATCATTAAGGGAAAAAAGTAAAATTACCCAAAATTTACCATGTTCATGGTTTGTCTGCATGGTTTTACAAACCATCGCCAAACCCTGCATGAAAAATTGGTGAAGAGGGGGAACCTAAAAAGTAATGTTGCATGGTTTGGGAAACCTTGTGGAAACTGTATGAGGGGGATCTTCTAGAAAATGAAGACCATCTGCATGGTAATATCTAACTTTTTGGTATATCTGCACAGTTTCCTCAAACAGCGTGACGTGCCCACATTCCACCAAAAGATGGGTCCTAGCTCCAAAATATCCACATATAACCATGGGACCTTCTATATCCTATTAGGCCTCTATTATAGTTTAAAAAAGAATTATTAGAAAAAATTGTTAATGATTCATACCTCAGCCAAAAATCGGGTTCTTACACCTCTTCATCAACTTAGAAAAAAACCATGTATGATGTTGACTACCGCCTTTATTAAATAATGTTTTTTCATTTTTTAAATGACTTTTAATTCATTATAAAATTAAAAAAAATATTATTCAGAATAATGAAAAATATTAATTATAGAATCATTATACTATTAGAATTATACTATATATTTATTTTACCATACTCACCCATCGTGATAGATAATGTTCTTGTTTGAGAATCATTTAACCAACTATTTGGAAAATTATATAAAACTATATCTTTTATAACTACGGAAAATAAATAATAAATTTATTATAAGTAAACAAATATATCAGGGATTTTTTATGGTTACAAAAATTATTAAATTAAATATTTAACTTATTATTGAAATAAAATATTTTTCTGTTAAAATTACAGTAATTTGTCTATGACGAATCATATTTAATGAAAACATATGAAAAAATGATATAATATGTAAATATCATATCAATGATATAATTGAATGAAATATATTGGAATAAGTTTCCTAATAATTTATTTAATGAACTTAATTTTATTTTTTAGGATATTAGGAAAATGTATAGAATGAATGTGGAATAAGTTTAGTGTTTCATGTCTCAATTTCCACCCCTTAAAACACATTTCTTATGATAACCCCTGTTATATTTTAACAAGTGTATCTACTGAAACAGTAATATATTTTTTCATGATTACCTCATTATATATAATATTTAATGTCTCATTTAATGATTTATCCATCATGGAGATTTTGATTTGAATGTTTATAAAGTTGTCAAACATATTTTTCTATATTTTCAATTTCATGGGACATGTTTGATGTTGTGCACCATCATTTCTTGCATATATTGTATTTACAACCATATTTAATTTATGTATAATGAATATCAATAATTTGATTATTTTTATCATTCTGGGTATCCCTCTCATGTTCTTTTGATTATTACGGTGCCACTATAGTAGGTTTATTTGCATCTCAATTTCTATTCATTGAGATATAATTACTATTCTCCACTTTTTTCCATTATTTGTTTTTTATATTTCCTGAGGACTAAATTATAAATCCTCTCAGGCTAGTTTCCACTATGGGATAAATCCCATATTAATTCACTTATAAATTTTTATTACCAAATCCTTGTTGATTACAAACATCATTTTTAATCCAATTCCATCCTTCTATGATCACTTTATATTTCATTTATTTGATTAAAGGGTGATGATCAATATTCTATACTTTGATTGACTGAGAAAATATGTAAAATTGATAAATATTTTATTCAAATATGGTTGTTTATTTATTACTTATAAATGATTATTATGTATTTCTAAACTCATCACAATCATTCAATGGATGGGTTTTGATAATTCTATCCCTTTTATAATCATAGGAAATTTTACTAGAATTCTATATTTGTTTCTCTCTATATAAATGATTATTGGTTTATAATGAAATTTGTTATGAATGGTTTTTTATTCAAATCAATCATATGGTGAATGAATTTGACATAAATAAATGATGAGTGGGAATTGGTATTATATATCCCCTATATTCATTGGTTGGTCTCATTAGAAAAAAGGTTTGGATGTTGTGTGATTCCATACATAATAAAACAGAGATTTATAGTAATTAAGATGATTGAAAGAACAATATCCAGATTGGGGCCAAAATGAAAAGAATAATTTCATTAATGTGGCCTATACTTTAATTATTAATATGTATTACATGATTCAAACTATCTCTATGAATTCAATTATTATTTTCAATATGTTTGTTTATATTGTTAACCATGGATTTATTTCAACTCATTCGATGAGTTATATAGAATTATTGGAATGTTATTTAATTCATTTAATATTATACATTCTAGATTAATTCCTATATAGCTTATGATATAATATTTCCCTAACATAGATTTTGAGATCACTTATCTAACGTTACAATGTCCCTTGGTTATAAAAAAATTATTACACAAGATTTTTCTAGAATAATATCATGGGTGGTAAATTTTATTTTGATATTTTGAATGCTTTTTATGGATTAAGAATCTAAATTTATAATGTTAAAGGTGTTTATTTTGAATGAAATACATGGTATTTTTTTGAAAAACATTTTTCCTAAATCACATAAACTATAAAACAAAAAGTTCCTTTAAATTTATATGACTCAAAATTTGATTATGATTTGTGATTATTCATAGTTAAATTTTTTTTGATTCAATTGGTCTCCAATATAATATGTAAAATGGTGTTTTTAATGCATAATTCGGGGATTATGGGTCTAGTGTGTTATAGATTCTATCCACCAAGTGTTTATAAATATTTTGAGGATAGAACATTAGTTGATTATAACAGAAGGGCTAATAATAAATGGTTTTCATAATATCATAGGTACCAATAACCCTTTCTGTTAGTTTACATTTTATTGAGTATTTCAATGATTGAGATAATATATCTCTAGTGAAAACCCCGTGGATGAATCTAAGAGATAAGTCTAAGTGTATGAGAACATCACTATATTTTAGGTATCATAGAAATTGTGATGTTATTATTGAAAATAAGTCCTTTTTTTGGATACTATAAACTAGATGTGGCTCTAGAATAGATACTCTATAGGGATATTATTTGGTTAATAACATTATGTTATAAAGAACATTATAAATCATTTAATATGTTATGAAATTAGGTTACGTAATATAAAAACCCAAAATAAATAAACATAGATTGAACTAAGAGTGATATAGGTTGAATTAAAATATACTATAATATTTTTTGGAGATTATGAAATTTGATATTGAATTTAATTATCCGATAAAGATTACCTTATGGTGGTCATTACACAAGTTAACTTATTCGGGTTTTTATAATGGTTGATCCTAATGGAACCAAGATAAAAATGCTTCTGTGGAAAAATAAAAATATTTTCCTAATTAGGAAAATTATTCGATAAGAACATGATGGATAGTTATTATAATTATGAAAACTAATCTATCAAGAATTATTATTAAAAATGTCAACATATTTTAATCCCAAAATAGAATAATAATATTAAAGGTGGAGTCTCATATTAGTTCATGGGATTAATATACTAAAGGAAATAAAATTAAATTTCTTATATATCAGTATCATGTGAAAAAACATGTAGATTTCTTGATGGGGATGGGAATTCAGTATAAGTATGAAAATAATACTCATAAATCTCATGTGTAAAAGTGAAAGTTAGAATCAAAATAAATTATTTTGTGAAATTATGAAGGCATTGGTTACAATAAAAATAAATGACCTAATCCAATGTCCAATTTTGAAATATTTCTAAAGGACACACTAGACTATGAGAATGTGGAAAATTCAATTGAAAAACTACCATTTGAGAGCATACTAATTCTCTACTATAGATTTCCTACATCCTTATGAAATATAAATTTTTTTCCAATTAATATATAATGACTTATAAATAGAAATAAATAGTTTTAGGATTAATATTATATATTCTTCATTATCTGTAACACATTACTTCATATGAATCTATTTTTTTACATTAATATATTGTATTATTTCTTACAGAAAAGATCTATTTGAAAAGGGATTATAACAAATTTCATATTTGGAAATATCTTAACATTCCTGAATAAACCCATGACTATCCATCAACTATTAATAATAAATTATAATAGACATTTATTTTATCATTTTTTTCTTGACAAACATTAATGAAATTTATAGGATATAATATTTTTGTTTAATATCTTTTTATAAATTATTAATTTAGTCTTTTTAATCTTTTGTATACACTGAACTATTTTCTTTAGATACATAGAAATAAAAAATTAGGGGGATGTAATATAATTTTTTGGGGAGAATGTAATACTCTAATATTTTAAAGTATATATTCCTTTTAAACATAGTTATTTTGAATGTTTTCAATACCTAAAATATAGTACCACAAAGGGAAAAATAATAGTATATAAACATGTAAATATAGTGATGTTATTTTCATGTTATAATATAGGTAATATAATTATGATAAATCTTTAGAAGAAAAAAGTCATTATTAATACTATAGAATTGATTAAATAAAATTAGTGTTTGTATGTAACTAAATGACTGATTTTTGAATTAAAATTTCACTACTATAAATTAGTTTATTATATGAATTGTTCTATAAAACTAATTGTGTTATGGATAAAATTTATAGTATATATAAAACAATTTTTATTCTAATTCTAGTTTAAATTTATTTGAAATAATAATAACAATAGAAAATATTTTATAATGTTATTTTCCAATGAAAAAAGTTCCAATTATATTTTTATGTCTTTATTTTAAGTTTAATCACTCAAAATTTATAATTTTGTTAGAAATATGCTAAAATGATTGCTTCAATCCCTCAATGAGGGTCAGATTCTCACCCTCATGAATCTGATACCTACAATTCTACACTGCCTATAAAAGTGTGGTGTTGTCCCCTAGAGCAGGACTACCGATATAAGGGAGATACCATAAACATTAATAAAATAAATTTTATTGTTTTCTATTAAAATTTATATATTATAATAATTTTATACATTTTATTTTTTGTTTTTACAAAACATTATTAGCATAAACTCTCAAAGGTCACTACAAAACAAATCGACTAATAGTGGTTTTTTAAGCCGCCCCCATATTTTTCCATTATGGTTTCTAAAAACTATCACTAAATTTTGTTTCCTTATAGAAAAATTGCTTCTAAAAATTTTGTGGTAATTTCTAGCCACCATCATGTAATAATTTTTTAGCTACAATTTTTAGAGTTTTAACGGCGGTTTATTCTCCCAAAAAATTTTGACAGTATATTGACGGTTTTGACCGTCGCTGTTGTCAGAACATTTTTTGGGAGCATAAACTACCTATAAATAAATTTCAGCCTAACATAGCAGTACGTTATGCCTTTTCTAAACATTAATTTTACATATATATATCGATGGTTTGAACTTCCTCCATATATCACTTTTCAAAAAACAAATACTGTTTTATAATATGATTCCCCAAAATAACCAATCAAAAACCCATTTGGAAATATCCAAATGAAAACAAATTCATAATAATTTACATATATATAAATATATATATGTATCAACATTCATTGGATGTTCCAAAAAAGTTAATATATAATATTTATGAATCTACTCATTAAAACAAAGGGTTTCAATAAAATTTATCAATAAAAGTACATAAGAAATAGTAAACCAAATAAAACAACTCAATATTTAACCCTATCATATGAGTGAGTTTTGAATCCCTTACACTAACTATTCAATCATAATCCACATAAAAACCTATATTTTAATTCTCTTCATTCCTTTATCAAAATGGATATATATGGAAAACCTTTATATCTTGACCAAAACCATAGATCTGTTAAAAACATCCCCAATATATCATTAATATCAATAAGAATATATAAGATATATAAGAATTATTAATAACAATAATGATAAATCAATTAACTATGTTTTCGAGATCTAACACCTCATTAACAATTTTATTTTCTATCCAAAACGTATGGGATCTCCATTATTTCCAAGATGAATACATAGGATCAAGAGACTAGTCATTTAGAGGAATAATTTTCCCAGTTAGAGGAATATTTGGTTATAAAATTAACTTTTTGACAAAATAATTTTCATCTCATGGTTTGGCTGCACATTTTATAACTGTATTGGGAGATTGTGTGCCTATTTTTATCTTAATTGGAATCCACAAGGTTCATTCAATCAGTTTTTGTAACTATGTAATAACAATGGGAAATGCCACATCCCCAAAACATCACTAGATATATGTTATCTCATAATTTCACATGGTTTTTCCAAACTATGAACTAACCATGAACATGACTAAAAATTAAAAAATGTCACAAAATAAACCATAAAGAAAGAGTGGTTCAAAAAATATTGTAAAGAGATATAAGTACCTCAATGTGACATCATGATTTATTAATTCTCCTAACCATATAACATTTTAACAGAAATATTCCATCTCAATAATACATATCCAGGAAATTATGATCCCAATATTCCCATGACATTTATTCTAATTCTCTTATCTTATTAGAGGATATTTCTTTTCACTATAACACATAGGCAAATGGAACATATTTATTGCACTGAAAATTTCCCAGAGTAAATAAGCTAAACTCAAACAAGATTTCTAATATATCTAATTCAAAAACAAGGACTTTCTATTTCTGAATAAGGGTGGTTTAGGACCATACTTTTAAATGTCATAAATATGGAAAAACATGGTTAAATGATAACTGAGTTGGAAAATATAATTTAAAAATTATAGTAACTCAAGGATTAAGAATCTTGAAAGAGAGAATTGGCATATAAGAATGTAAAATAGGTAGAATTCTTATGGTGTGGATTTTGGTGGATTTTAGAAATAATATAACATTTTACGAGTAATAACAAGATTTTCAGGGAAATGTTTCAAGAAACCATCATTTAATTAGTTAAACCACATCTCAAAATCCAGAGTGAACCCTAATCAATACTTGATGAAAAATCATCGACATCATCTCCATCTTCATTTCCCACTTATGGCTATTGACACTGGGACAAAAATTATGTTGAAAAGTAAATAGTGTTGTTTATTTAAATCTTATCTTGGAATTAATGATATTTTTTATAGAAAATGATTGGGAAGTTGTGTGATTTAACACCTCAATTCTAGTCAATAATGAAATATCCTCAATGATAGATGTAGTGATCTTCTAATATAACTCAATCAATGAACTCTCTGAATAATTGACTTGTGGATTTCTCAACAATACATGAACCTCGTCTTCCTGAATTATGTTTTGAATTCAAACAAACTGTTTATATCCTTATCAATGTAGGGAGTTACTAAAATTACAAGTATATGTGGATGGAATCATAGAATTGTTACCAAAGACCTCATATGGTAATAGTATCAAGGATATATTGCACACTCAACTAGGACGATCTTAACTATATACATTACCAATTGGGACATCCTTAGTGACTAAGAAAGATTTTGGGGGATTTTCATCCCATAATTATTTTATTTTTACATATAAATCAAATATCAGTCCATTTTTAAGAAATAAATATTACCGTAGTGCTAATTAGAAATATGTTATATCTACTAAAATACGAATTCATACCCCAAATTCTTTGTCATGCTCATTAATATAACTCCCATCAAATTTGTTTTGAACATCCGATCAGAACACTATTTTAAAGAATTGGTGCCCAAATTTTTTTAAATCCTTTAAACAATGATAAAAAAATAATTTAATGTATTAAATAAGTACTTTTGTGTTATAAATATGTAAACTAATAAAAATATTTCAAAATATGAACTTTTTTAGAAAAAACTCTTTGACCTGATAGGATAAGGGATGTTTTTTTAGCTCGACTTGATACATTTTTCCTTAACCCATCCTGAATTAAATAAAATGTAATTTTAATGTAATTTATGAAATTTCATATCATTTTCATATTCATGTATATATGTAATATTATATTGATATGATAATATATATTTTGGTACCACATCCTCTCGTGATGATGGTTATCAATAAAATCTTTTTATTTCTCTCTAAGTACCCCTTAAAATACCATATTCTAATGAATGTGAAAAGACAACAATGTATCGTTGAATTAATTCCACAATATCCTTTTAATATCCATCCATTTTATACCCATATGTTTCAATTTCTACTTCTCTGTGATCAGATCTGTAGCAGTTACGTTGAAAAAATCTATATAAAAAGGATCATTTTTGAAATATTAGAATTTAATATAATAATGACATTCAATTAAAATATAATATATTGAAATCACCTTTATATGTGGATCAAGAACTACATTTTTTTATGTCTGAGGAACATGTATTCAATCTATATAGGCTATAAGAAGGGTAACCAACTCTACAACCAACTATCCAAGAATATGACCAACTAATATGGCGACATCATTAGTGTGGACACCATATTAGTCAAATGGGATAAATAGCTTGAATCCGTTCAAAAAAAAAGACAATTAACCTATTCATACTTCTCTCTATAGTAACATTGTTTTCATCTTTTATGAAAAATAGTTTGTAGAAGAAAAAAGAGAAATAAATTAATTCACATTAAAATTGGAACCTATAACTGTTACCAACCAATATCCTCATGATATTACCTGTTATCTTGTTTCATAGGAATCTAAATGGGAAATCCGATATATTATGAGATGATGTGACATTAATGGAGGGTTTTCCACACAATAATAGAATGGATGGTGTTAGAGATGATAAAAGGGGATTAGAATAAGGGTGTATCTAATTCTATAGGGATGGAGACTAACAGATCATCATCTGTCATTATGGTAAATAGAACATTGACTAAGAGTAGTTTGGGATCAGTTAAATGCATCAAGATTTATCATTACTATCATTTAATCAAATAATTTTCACGTTAAACCCAGTTTCCCCACTTATTATATTAATTTCATTTATCCTTGGGATAATAGGGGATAATAGCCAATGAGAAATCTTATCTAGTATCGCATCCAACATTAAATTTTACAGTATGTTACCCATGAGTTCAAATGAGAATTTCTCATGAATATATAGGAAAAATCATAAAATCATGATCTGGTGTCTAATAAATACACTATATAAATCACATATCTCAGTTTCATTTATCTAATACCATACATCTCATATAACTAATGATATGAAATGATAACCAGTTTTTATAACAGAACGTCCAAAACTAAAATTTAATGCCCAAATATGAAACCACATAATTTTTATTTTTTTACATGATTAAAACATGATATTCTATTTATAAAATGTGCCTCTGTATTTATAAAATGAGTTTAATTCATAATTAGTTTTTTTGTAAGTAAGCATAAAATGGTAACATCACTAAAATAAATAACCAAAACCATATAAAATATAATGAACTTATCAAAGACCCAAAATAAAAATAAAAATTGAGAAATAAATTATCTATAATGATGTCAAAAAACTAGAGAACCATTATATATGAAAGGAAAATTGATAAAATAAAAGAAAACAAACATTATAAATCACGTTTAGTAAAATAAAATTAGTAAAATTAATTTATTTTTTAGAAAAACCCTATTGATATTTTATAAATAATATTTTGTGTTGCAATTTATTTTTGAATAAAATATTTAATTAAATTATGAAATTCCCCTTTTAATAAAAAAGGAAAATCATGGAAGATATTTAATTCCATTGATAAAATAGTAGTAGACACATTTTATTACCATTATTTAGCTAATAAGTGTTTCTAAATTCCAAGAACATAAGAAAATATAATGGGGTAGTAAAACCAAGTACACCAACTACTTATTTTGAAGAGTGGGGTGGAAACATTTCATGTATGGTTGTATAGGTTTCAGGGAGTGTACCTTATTAATTTATGTTACATAATGCCCCAGATAAAAAATTCCACATGAGTACAATTTGAATGCCCAGTTAAGTGGGGCACAAAAATAATAATTTGAAAATATAAATTGAACTTCACATATACATACATTCATTTTTTGGTATCCATTTAATCCCTTCAAGATATCAAATCAACATTATAAATTATTCAGAACCCTTAAATATGTTTTAAACACATGCTAGTTGTTTTCACATGACCAAATATATAAAAAGATTATTAAATTTGATGGAATTTAATGAATCTAGAATAATTTAAAATTCACTAAACCCCATTTAAAAATATTATACTAACATATGTAGCATGATTTGAGATAAAACCCCACAAACCGAATAGAATTATAATAAATTGAAAAGAATAAAAATAATAATAGTCTAACTTAAATCAATAAATAATATATGTAACAAAATCACCTAAATATACTAACCTATACTAGAAATATCATATTATTAAAAAATTAAAATAAATGAAACAAATTTAAACGGATTTAACATGACTAAGGCCACCACTAATTCACTTGAATCACACCAAACAAAATAAATTTAATTTCACTCATAAAAAACTATATATATTGAATAAAATAAAATTATTCCAAACTAAATCAAACTCGGTTGGCTGAAGATTCATTGAATCCCACCAACCCTTACTAACTAGAAACAAATAAGAAGTTATCCGATATGAAATAAATTAAACTGATTGTTACAAATAAAAATGGAAAATATTAAAAAAGTAAGCCTAGTAGAATATAATGAAACTAACATAAATTTTAATGAAGAACATGATAATGGAAATAAAAATAAAAAATTAATAAATGAAATATGGACATCACCAAATCCTCCAAGTCTGCAAAAATATAATACAACCAACACATCATTCTTCTATAACAGTCAAAAATTATAGTGGTCGAAATAAAAAATATATACTACACAAATAAAAAATACCATCTTGTTGTGAGGGAAAGGACGAGGGTGAGAGGGGATTAGGGTGAATTGTGTATCCAGGAGAGGGAGGGGCTCAAGCAGTGGTGAGGGAATGGTTTCAAGAGGCTTCCACAATAGAAATGGGGTGGATCATGAGCACTGGAAAGAGTGAGGGCCATTGGGGCGCACATTTTCATTAGGGGTTTCGGGAAAGGGTAGATTTGTTGGGGGGGTGGATGACCAAACCGTCAATGAAGGGGAAGTGTCTACGGTTTGGGGTAGCATGAGATTGATGGATAGGTGGGGTCCTCATGTGAGAATATGGGGTATGATTGGGAGAAAGAGTTTTTTAATAAATTATTAATATTTAGCATTGAATTTTAAAAAACCATGTCTAATGTCATGCCTTTTTAGCGGTGGTTTAGTAAACTACCACAAAAAACACACCACTAAACACAGAATTTGATTAACTGGAGGGAGAGAGCTATGTTATTATTTTAAACATTATTCTCACTACCTTGTTGGATAGTTCTAATTATTTATTCCTTTTCATCATAATCTTTATTTTTTTCCCACATAGTTGGATGGTTACGATTATTTGTATAATATTTTTATTTATTGTCAAATTTGAGTGTTTTGTAGTTTATTTAGTTAGTTTTATATATTTTGGGTTCCCTATTGTTTGGAAGTTTTAAATTTATTTATTGTTCACATCCTGATTTGACTGTCTGACAAATAAATTAGTTTGTTTAATAATTTTTAAACCAATATTGTGAAATATTGATTTATTTATTTCTAACCCCGACATGATTGATTTGTTAACAGATTGAGTTGGTAAATATATATATAAAATATTTAGTGATAAGATTAACCTTATTTAATTGTTTTTTCATTTCATTTTATTTTATTTAACCTCACTGTTAATTATTGTTTTATTCTCATTTTTAATAATAATAATGTTTTTTATCATAGTTATAATCATTTAAAATATGGTGAAACTTGAATTCGATGTTATTGATATTATTATAAATAATAACTTGTCGTGTTTTATGGATGTTGAAATTTATCTCAAATCGATGGATACGATAGAGAATGTTTTAATATATAATTAAAAATTCCTCCAAAATAATGAAAATGATATGATCTTCCTCAAAGGAAATATTGATGAGGGTTTGAAATGAGAACAACTCATTGAAATAGATCCATGTATTCTCTTGAGGAATTTGAAATAGGTGAGTGATAATGAAAATGGGATTGCTCTTACAATAGCCTGTGATGAATGGAATTCTTTATGCTACCAAGACCATAAAAGGGTTAGTTATTACAATTCTACCAAGTATTGAATCTTTTCATAGCTAATGTAATGTGGTATTTCCCTTATGAATACTGATATTCATGAAAGTAAATATTCAAAATTTCATGCATATCACATCACACCACTTTTGACTCCATGTAGATTCGGTGTGCTGGAAAGATCAGTCCGGATGGGACTTCAGATGACTTAATTAGGCTTGGGATTCATCATTTGAAATTTATAACATTGTTTTTAAGACCATAGAACAAAATATCATCCCATTTGAATACACATATAAGTATTAGTGTGTGATTGAGTCCACTGGTGTGCTTCGATCCTGCGTAGTTTTGCCCATTTTTCTTGAACTTCATCATGGGCCATACATATCACCACCAACTTAAATGAAAATTATCAAAATAGGTAACATTGGAATTTTTCACAGTGATAGATAGAAAATAATTTAATTGAACATAATGTTCAATTTTTTATTATATTTGGAATTTACAATAAAAATTTAGTTTAATAAAATGGTGTAAGGGTGGAGTTGAAATAGTAAATCATTGTGAATTTACACCCCCACACGTAAAAATTTTCACTCCTAGGAAAAATCACCATTCTATAAATTATGAATGTAGATATTTCCAACATCATTAATATTTAACATTTAATGAAAACATAATTCCTGATAGAAATGTGATCAAAGGAAAAATCACACAGAGGTGTTATTCTCTGTTAGCATGATAAAAGGAATCTAAAAACATATATCAGAATGAAATTCCCTGAGATGCATGTTACCAATATAATTAAATGATACAAAAGATAACCATGTCACTAATTCTCCACGTGTGTGTGTGTGAAAACCATTTCATGAAATTCTTTCCATTTTCTATCGATAATATATATTTTATTTTTATAATTGTCTACTTATAAGATCCTTTCCACCAAACCTTCCCTACATCCATTACAATCTAATTTCAAAACCCACTTACATAATCATTCTCAAAAGTCAAACCATAATCTCCCGACCTAAATATTCAAATAGGTTTTACATTTCATCACTCCCCTTGTTTATTATTTTTAAAATTCGAACATAGAACAAAAATCATTCTCTTCTCTCAACCCATATATGATCCCCTCACAACACAAATTGTAATAGTTTTAACGAGAACAATAGTCGAGGTAGGGTGGTTTTTGACCTGGCCAAGACAAAACAAATTTCTTTAGGGAATACTAAATTTGGATAACAAGTAGACACACATAGGTCAATATAATACAGTAATGAAATAGATCAGATGAGTAGTGATCATATGAAAAAACAATTTTGGAAAGTATAGAAAAATTTTACTAACATATATTTAACTTCCATTAAGTAAGATATTTTCACACTTCATTATTGCGTGCAAAGATGTGCGGATAGATTAAGAGTAAAAATTTCCCATAAAATATCCACACAAAGGGTACCAATCGTATCAAAGTATTCAAAATGATACAACTATTTATATCATCAAAAAATAAAAAAATTAAATAGAAATACACACCACAGTATTGAATTATTACAGAAATTCTCATTTCATGGGAATTTGTTTTATTATTAAAACAACAGGAAATTAAGAAATTTGATATGCATTTTAAATAACTTCCATGAGTAAATGGTCATCATTTTCCATGGTAAATTGGGTATAAAAAATATTTCTGCACAAATGTGAGGGTGACGGGAAGGGGGGAGGAGTGAAATAACTATTCAGTAAGATAAAAATAGAAAAGGAAGAATGGTGGTGAAAATTCCTAACTATTACATGAATATACCCATCCTACAACACCTATAGTGGGATGTTTCTTCACTATAATAAATTATAATGTGGGAATTAAGGATAAAACTTTTTGGGTTTCATTGGTATGTTGATTCCGGATCATGGATGGCATCTAACACTAGTGCAGAAAACGTTTTTTACGTCGGTTATTTTTAATTTTTTACGTCGGTTTCTAGCCGAAGTTAATACGTGCGAAGTTAAAAATAAGGTTTTTCATGTCGGTTATTTAAAAACAGACGTCAAAAACATAAAATTGCGATGTTTACCACGTCAGTTATTTTAGAACTGACATGATAAAGGGGCCTAGAGAATGGTTTATCACGTCGGTTATTTTAGAACCAACGTGATAAAGGGCCTGGAGAATGGTTTATCACGTCGGTTATCGAAGAACCGACGTGATAAACTACCTAGACAATGGTTTATCACGTCCGTTCTTAAACAAACGATGTGATAAACATGGGCGAGGTGGTTTATCATGTCGGTTCATATAGAACCGACGTGATAAACTGGGGTGAGGGTGGTTTCTCACGTCCGTTCTATAAGAACTGACGTGATAAACCGGGATGAGCGTGGTTTGTCACGTCGGTTCATAAATAACCGACGTGAAAAACCGGGGGAGGGGGTTTATCACATCAGTTATTGTATAACCTCCATGATAAACCGGAGGGGGGGGGGGTTATCAAGTCGGTTAGTCAATAACCGACGTCATAAACTATTGTCCAGGCCCTTTAGCACGTCGGTTATTCAATAACCGACGTGCTAAACCATTCTCCAGGCCCTTTATCACGTTGGTTATTAAATAACCGATGTGATAAACCTTTCTCCAGGCCTTTTATCACGTCGGTTATTAAATAACCGACGTGATAAACCATTTTCCAGGCCTTTTATCACGTCGGTTATTAAATAACCGACGTGATAAACCCAATTTTTTTAAGCAGAATGTAGTGATCTTCTCTCCACCAGAATCAACCAGAAAATAAATCAATAAATCGTACCACAAAAACATAAGTACATCAAAATTAATCATGTACATAGATAACATATAAAACTTACCCACTAGACAGCATCCACCCTCATTTATACCCCATGGACAGCCCTCCCCCACCCCGTTGGAGCCCTCACCCTCATGTATACCCCCTGGACAGCCCTCCCCCACCCCTTTGGAGCTCCCACCCTCATGAACACCCCTTGGACAACCCTCCCCCACCCCATTAAAGCCCCCACCACACTCCTGGACTGCCCCCTGACCCCCGGACACCCCCAAACACCCCTCGACAACCCCCCACCCGCCTGAACAACACCTCCCCACCCCCTCACCCCACTTGACAGCCCCCCCCCCCACACCCCTTGACAACCCCCCCCCCCCCCCCCCCCACCCCTGGAAAGAACTCCCACACCCCTGGACCGGCTTCTCACACCACTAAACATCCCTTCCACCCCCCAGGACTGCCCCCACCCCACCGGACAGCCCTCCCAGACCGCTGGACACCCCCAACCCCACTGAACACACCCCCACACCCTTGGAACCCCTTCCCCACAGACCCAAATCCATACCAGAAGAACCATCAAAAGTAGACCAAAACAAGAAGTATATCCAAATTAAACATTCACTTATATAACATTCAATACTTACACTGTCAAATTCAAAAAAAAAAAATCAAACCTAAAAAACTACCAAATACACAATTAAAACAACAATATTCAAAATTTCATTTTACATTACAAACAACTAAAATTCAATCAAACCTGTAAAATAATTTGACCACTCCACTTGTACGTGTTTGATGTCTTCAGAAGTATAGGGTTGAGGGTCATCAAAAAGCTACAAATGAAAAAGAAGATAGTTAACGTGTATAATGAATAAATAAAATTGAAATATGATAGCAAAGTTTAAGAGTAAATCGTACCAGGTAAAAATTCACAACTATCCCAGTTGTTATCATTTCATACATAAATCTTAACATATAATATCCGCATTCGATGAGGCCTTGTTGTTCATGACATTTATGTTTTGAATGAGTGTAAATTCAATATATTATTTTTATGTAATAAATCAAAAAGTACAAATTATAAATGGAAATTTACCTTCGCATTTACATATTTCATCTTTGCATTTCTTTTATTTGTGTTTTTTCGAAAGTAGACCCATGCACTGTTAGAAAATAATACGAATGGGGTATATTTAAAATTCATTATAATATATAAAACTATTGAGAAATTAAAACTTACTTTTCCAATATATTCTTAAAACTTGCCCGCACATCACCATGAACAGAGCATATCCAATAAAGAGTTTTCTCCCTTGGGAAAAAATCCCAAACATCCAATGATTACTGATAAAAGGAAATATAATGTTAGTGGTTTTTTATGTTAAAAGATAATTAACTCTTTGAGAGAAATGTGTTTCTTACCTCTCACAAAAAGGCATCATCCAACATTGTTGGATTATATTCTTTTCAAATCTTTCAGCAATATAAACCATTCTTTGTTCCTCAGTAAATGCACATGCTTCAGGGGAAATCAATTGCGGGTCCATGAATCCATATACTTATGTCAGTTCATTCCTCTCACAAATTTTATAAAGATACCTAATACAAAACATATATAAGTATACATTTTTAATAAATATAACGCAGGGAAAAGGTGTTAAGACTTACATGGAAAAAATTTGCACGACGTTGATGCCCAACTTATCTCCAGTAACAAGATCCATGATATCAGATTTTGTAATCCCCACACTTATTTCACGTCCACAAACATGAGATTCCATTGGAAACTCATAAAAACCCAACAACAAATGTGAATATCATGACAATCTGTCAAGACCTCTGGAATCTGTATCTGATGTCATAGCCTGTTGTCTTTGTTGTTGTCTATACAGTATTTCTTTACCTTTGAAGTATTCCTGTGAAAAAAAAATTGAGAATTATAGTAGTTTTCAAATGATAAAACAACTTTAATAAAATAATAAAATAAAAGATATAACATTCATACCTCTATGGTAATGAGTCAAAGAAGTCTGGATGGCCAAACTAAAAAATGGCCGATACTCTGTCCAACTGTCGCCACCTCATCTGTAGGTATTGGTACCCTAGCTGATCTATCTATAATATCATGTACAGTGACCCTCTGATTCTCTACCTCTAACTGTTGATGATGAACTGTATCTCCTATACAATATACCAACCTGTATGCTACTATATGATGTTGAGAATCATCAACATACAACTCGCAATATGTAGGAAGCTGCGGCGGAGGCGTAGGATAAAAAATGGGGTTCGCAGGCTGAGGTGGGGGAGTGGGAGCTACTGGCGGAGGTGGAGGATAAATAATGGGGTCTGTAGGTGGAGGTGGAGGAGTGGGAGCTGCAGTCTACAATTGTCTTTACATTTTTGCAAACATAGACTGCACCGAATCTCTAATCTTGTCTTCCATCGTCGCATTAATATTTTGAACTTCAGCCTCCAAGGATTCTATTTTTTTTATAAACCCCCTCAATGTTAGAAGTTGAAGAACGTGGAAACACTTTTCTTACCGATACACCTGCCGGATGTCCTCTTACACGACCAGGATGTTCGGGCCTTCCCAATGCTGCAAATAAAATATCTTCCCTCCCATTAGCTGTAAATGTCCCCTCTGAACTGTGCTCCTCAAGAGAGTCCTGTATTAATTAATTGAACATTTCTGTAACGATTGAAACTTATATAAAGAAAAAAGTTAACTTAAATAAATTAAATAGATATATTACAATCCTCTCAGCTACGATTCTCGATTCTTCCGAAAGATATTTCCCTTTTTACCCTTCTGAGCTCTCTTCCATTTTTCATGTCAAGATGGAGGGGATAGAGGGGCCACCTCTCCAGAGCTTGAAGACTCGGCTCTTAGTTGTTGAAATTTTTCCGCTATCATTTTTTCTTCCAATAATGTATAACCTCCCCAAGATAAACTATGAGGGTATACATTTTTAGATTGGATCTCTTGATGATCTTTCCTTGTTTGCTATAATTTAATAATAAGAAATCATTAACAAAACATTAATAAAATCATTAATATACAAAATTTTATAAAAGTTTACATTGCCCTTACCAGAAATGACTCTTTTTCTCTACTTTCAAAAAACTGTCTCCATGTGTCTTCATCTATAAAAGGATATATACGACATGGATTGTCATGACTCCTATGACCATAAATGAAATCAGATGAGAGGGTTGATTTGAAATCCCTCCATCTCCTGGCAGCCAACGATAAGAATTTCTTCCTGACTCCTCCAGTGTCAGGAATATCAAATGTCATCTGATAAAGAAGAGGTTAAACATATTATATATACTAGAAACATTATAATAATGGTAAAACAATGACAAAAGATCTTACCAAAATCGTCTCCCACAACTGAGAGATAATCTCTTTATCCACACCTCTCCAATCATCATACAGAATGCTTACTTTGGTCTTAGCCTGAGTTGCAACAAAACTCTTAAAATCATTAGCATTCGGACGTCTAGGAATATCATCATCATCAAACTCAACTACTATCCTCTGATCCTGCGTACAGGAAAGTGATAATTTTGGTAAACGTGTGCACCCACGTTTACCAAACTTTGAACTCTTTGTTGTAATAGGAGCATGTGAATGTTCATCCCCAGAGGTATGACCAGCAATATGCTCCTCCCCAGAATCATGTGGTTGATCATCTGAATGATCTGTCATTATCCTTCAAATCAAAAAAACAAACGTTAGTTCACAAATATACAAATGCAAATATTTTAATACTACTGTAATCAGAAAATAGAAAAGTGTACTAGGTTACATAATAGTAAACATTGGTAATATGGTAAACATGTTAAACAATGGTAAAGATGGCAAAGATGTTCAAGATGGTCAACATGGACAACATGGTAAAAAATGGAAAAAATGGTAAACCTGGTAAACATTGTAAACAAGGTAAAGTAATTATCAGTGAACAAATATACAAATTAAAATATTTTAATACTACTATAATCAGAAAATAGAAAAGAGTACTAAGTTACATAATAGTAAACATTGGTAATATGGTAAGCATGTTAAACAATGGTAAAGATGGAAAAGATGGTCAAGATGGTCAAGATGGTAAAAATCCTAAAAATGGTAAACCTGGTAAACATTGTAAACATGGTAATGTAATTGTCAGTGAACAAAAATAAGCATTTTAAAATTCATGTAATGGTTATAAACATGATAAAGTAAACTAAACAAACTTAAAAAAACAAAAATATATACTTATTTAATTTTAAAACATGTTTTAATAAATAAAAAACTTGTAATATCTACCATTTATGGAAAAAATAAATGTAAACAAGAAATAAACATATGTTACCTGTAATTTTAGGAATGTACAGATGGATTGTTTTCCCAAATTCCTTCGTCGTGATCATTCCTTATGGCACAAACTATGTCTTCAACATGATCGTCATTATGTTCTGTTAATATTTCCATTGAAGTAGGGATCTCACATAAATCAGCATATTCATCAAGTTCATCCTCACCAACATATTGTTTTTCCCTTGTAAAACAACAGCCCACTGCATATCTGATTGATCTACTACATAAAAAATTTGTTTTGCATGTGTTGCCATTATAAAAGAATCAGATTTGTCTTCCAATCTATTCAGATTAACAAGTGTCATTCCAAATTCATCGTGTCTGACACTGTTGTTACCATTAAACCATTTACAGTTAAAAATGGGAACTTTAATTTTAAAGTAATCAACCTCCCATATGTCTTCAATCACTCCATAATATGCATTTGATGCTGAAATTGGGTTTTTGTCCTTAGCACTCGAAAAATGCATTGCTTCTGCAAACACCAATACACCACTATTCTGAACTGCACTTCTGTTGTCCTGATCTTTTGTAAGAAATGTATAACCATTAATGTCATAACCAGACCATGTTATCACATTTAAACATGGACCACCCAATATCCATTTTAATGTCTCTGATACATCTGATCTACCAAGCAAAGTCTTTTAAATTAATGACAAAAAAAATTTGTTGTGCTTATTCAAAATCCACATTTCTTTCTTCTTTGGGTGAAATTGTTTCAACTCATTAATATGCAATGTGATATATGGTTGAGCATCGGCTATGTTATTCAAGATGTATGATTCTAACTTCTTCATCTGTTCAGCTGACAATGATTTGACTTTCAAGCCGTGAATCCCCTTTCCCCCACTATTAACTTGTTCATGGCGAGATGGAGGCAAACCTATGTGTTGCACCGCAGCCAAGTAGCTCGTACAAAACTCTGCTACCTCCTCAGAAATATACTTTTCAATAATGGAGGCTTCAGGTCGATATAGATTTTAAACATACCCCTTTAATATTTTCATATACCTTTCAAAAGGATACATCCAACGAAGTTATACAGGTCCAAAAAGATTTATTTCTTGAACCTGATGAATCATTAAATGCACCATTATATCAAACAAATTGGAGGAAAATATATTTCCAATTGACAAAGTATAAAAATTGCATCCTTTTACAAAATGTTCAATGAATTCACATCAATCTCCTTGTTACAAATTGAATTGAAAAAATAACACAACTTCATTATAGTCTTTCTGACACGAATGGGCAATATTCCACGCAATGCAACTGGTAGAATTTGTTGCATCATGACGTGACAATCATGTGATTTCATACCTATCAACTTCAAGTCCTTCAATGAGACAAAATTTTTTACATTAGAAGAATAACCTTGAGGCACTTTGGTATCATGAAGACACTGACAGAAGCTAATTTTCTCCCTCTTCGATAATGTATGACAAGCCGGGGGAAGAAATGTCCGTCTTCCTTTAGGAGTGGGAGCTAACTCCAAACGTATTCCCATTGATAGTAAGTCTAATCTTGCATTCAACCCATCTTTAGTCTTTCCTTTAATATCTAACAATGTTCCAATAAAAGAAACATAGATATTCTTCTCCACGTGCATGACATCAATATTATGTTTAACTTCATGATACCTCCAATATGGTAGCTCAAAAAAATTGACCGTTTCTTCCAAATATATCTATCATTACTAGATTTCTGTGTCTTTCCCAATGTCACGTCAAGGTTGTTCACCCTCTCAAAATACAGATCAGGGATAAAGGTTTTGGAGCAGTATCAAATTCTGGTGAGCCATTAAATACCTTTTTTAGTCTTCTATAAGGGTGTTCCATAGGCAAAAACTTTCGATGACCCATGTACACTGTTTTCCTCCCATGATGCAATTGACAATAGGACGTCTGTTGTTCGCAAATTGGACATGCTTTATTCCCTTTAACACTGTATCCAGACATATTTCTATACACTGGGAAGTCATTTATAGTGAACAGAAGCACTGCATGCAGTTGAAAATATTCCATTTTATAAGAATCATACAACCTAATACCATCAGCCCATAACAGTTTCAAATCATCAATCAACGGTGACAAGTAAACATCAATATCATTATCGGGTTTCTTTGGACCAGATATCATTGAACACAACATGACATATTTGGGCTTCATACAAACTTCAGGAGAGAGGTTTTAAATTACCAATAAAACAGGCCATGAACTATGTGTGCTACTGAGTATTCGGTATGGATTCATTCCATCTATGAAGAACCCTAGTCTGAGATTTCTTATTTCATTTCCAAATGTAGAATACTGCGCATCAATTTTCATCCATTGTGGACAATCAGCTGGATGACGTATTTTTCTATCACATACCCGCTCTTCAGCATGCCATCTTAACATTTTTGCATCATGTGAATTAGCAAATAAACGTTTGAAATGATTAATTATAGGAAGATACCAAAATACCTTTGAAGGGAGCTTTGTAATCTCTACATCACCCTGTGATTTTTCTTTCACCTTATACCGTGATGTCCCACATTTTGGACACTCTGACAGAAATTCATATTCCTTCTTATATATAATGCAGTCATTCGGACAGGCATGTATTTTCTTGTATCCCAATCCCATCAGGCATAATATTTTCTTGGCTTTGTAATGTGAATCTGGAAGATCGTTATCTTTTGGAAGAATGTCTTTCATCAATTGTAGCAGCTCTGTAAAACTTCTGTCACTCCATCCATGCTTCGCCTTCAGGTTAATCAATCTTAACACCGCCGACAGAACCGTAAAATCTGTACAACTGGGATATAATGGTTTTTCAGCATCACCATATAGACGTGCAACTGTCGGTTCTATCTCAATTTGTTCTGCTACAATATCGTGAATCAATTCTTCAATTCCATCGGAGTTACCATCTTCAGAATCATCATCATCAGTGACATTCCATCCAGTTTCACCATGGCAAATCAAATGGCTATAACTCAGATTAAAACCATGACATATCAGATGATCTTTTATCTCTCTACTTTTCAACTTCTTCATATTCAAACATTTCAGGCATGGACAGAAAAAAATGTCACTACTTGGAACATTTCTTTCTGCAAAGTCCAAAAAGGCATCAACATCTTCCTCAAATTCATTGCTCATTCGATGTGCCGTAATCCAACTTCGACTCATTATTACCTATAACAAATATCAACAAAAATTATATATTTTTAAGATAAGACAAATACATGTTTATATGAAAAAAATCATAATTTGAATGTAAAACAATTTAAAATATAAAACAAATCTATAGGTATTTAAATAAATATTCTTGAATATTGTTTTTAAAACAAAATATAGTTAGATGTAAGAGTTTAAAATTTCATTGAATCAGAGAAAACCATGACGCCTAATGATTCTCCAAATAAAATATACATCAATAAAACATAAACAAAATGATTTTTATCTGGAATAAGTGAATATGATAAGATGATACACATTTATAATAATCTCATGCCAATATACTAATAAACATGTTAAAATATAGGAATACCTAATGGAGCATATAACATGTGTTATTCATGCTTGTTGTTCAATCATTATGATCTAAAGTACTCAACACTTTCAAGTGCCAAAATCTTGAAAGAAGTAGTAGTTTTCATAACTACCCAACACCAAATAGCTATACATCGTAAGTGTCATGTTAGAAATATGAATATAGACCATTTGTTTTATGTTTAATAATATTGTCATATTATCTGATCGTTCTGATTATATATTAGAATTACTATATCCTTTTGAACCGATATATAATCTAAGGATTAATATTTCTTTAGAAAAATTAATGTTAATATCATGGTAATGTAAAAAAAAGTATATGTCAAACTATATATATGTAATACCAATAAAAAAATAAATATGTGTTTGGCCTGGGTTTCACACATAAAACAACTCATCTCACAGATTATATTTTTGAATCATCCTACATAATACTTATTTTTATAACTTAGGGAATGAAAATAATAAAATTTTTGGTTTACGATACTCATTATGGGTAAACATGATATATATAAATATAATATCTAATCTCATAAAAAGATATCCATGGGGGTATAAGAGCATACACAAAGCACATGATCAAAAAGATAAGTGAAACAGTTCTATATAATCATAGATCATAAAACCTGAGTCCAAGTATAACAATTTTAGCATAACATAAGACATGATTTATATGATAGTGGGAACATGATTTAAAAAACCTTATTCACAAGATCACAACATTGGTATGTGGAATAACATAAGAGTGTGGCACAAACATAATCATATAAGTCATAACATATGTCAAGGGAAAACATAGTTTCATTCACCTCATATTGGGATATGTTAATCACCTTTCCTATAATTTATTATAATATTTCTTACGAGACACATCACATAACACATTGGACATTGTATAACAATCTGTATCCCATATTGATCTATGATATATAATGCATTGTCGAATGCATTCGAAGGATATTATGGACCCAAATGTCACATAATGACTAACCATATATATGGGTGAATTATGATCATCAAATCATTTATAACACTTTCGTAGATCAATTAACTAACAAAAATGAAATGGGGGTCATAATTGTTTTTACAAAACATAATAATTATTAATACATAAAAATGTGTTTGGATGGTAAGATAAGATAATATACCTAATTCAATCTAATTATCATTAAATTATTTCTACCTAGATAGAAAAGACCTTTATAAAAAATATAATTTAACTTGAGAATGAAAAGAAAGTACCCTTTACCTTTTTTATAATGAAAAATATGAAAAGGATGATAATAATATTTAGGTATTATAATTTTTTATGAATTATTAATAATAAAAGAAATCACCTCACTTGGTTTTGTTGAAAATCGGACATACCATCGTATTCAAGAAATCAGATACACTTTGCATGAAAAGGTCCATCATTTTTAGGAGATGAGTGAAAGAAGAAATGTATTATCAGACTCACCATGGGTCCAGAATGAAATGTTTGATTGTAATAGGTATGAATTGATATTTTTATGAATGAAGATGAAAACAGTTGATGGTTTTCTGATCTAGGAGTTCTAAACATCATAATTTTTTGAAAAAATATTATGATGTAAGAATGTTGAATGATATTTTAAGGATAGGTATTACCGATTGTACCTGGTCCAATTTCATTCATGAAAATCATTTTCTGGACAATCATATTGAAAATATGATTTTAAGAAAATAAGTACTACCAATCTTCATCCAGAAAGACACATTCCAGCTAAGTAGGAAATAATAATGTTGCTGGAAGAATGGAACATTACAGTACCACACATTATTTTTCAGATTTTGCTGAAGCTAATCCTCAATGTTTTAAAATTAATTATTCTTTCTAAATGATTGAATAATTTGAATGGTTGTGAAGTCAAATATCTATGTCCTCATGGTCATAGTAATATTTTTATCAGATATTGATTTATTTAGATACTTAAGAGGTTGCTCGTAAGCGTATATCAGAATGAAAATCTAGAATAAGAGTTAAAAATAGTCTTATCCAAAATACACCTGCTTGAATGTTGCGAGTTGAATGTTGCGAGTTGAATGTTGCGAGTTTAATGTTGTGAGTTTAATGTTGCGAGTTGAATGGACATAATAACAATTTGCAATGACAAAAAATTCCATGAGATTCAAAAACGAACGAAAAGCACATCAAGAATCGAAAAAAAAATGAACGAAATAAATTCGTGGAAGGCTTACATGAATGTCGCGAGTTGAGATGATAGATCCGAGAGGAGTGAAGAAGATAAACAATGAAGCCAAAATGAGTTTAATGCAGGCGATCGATGAGCCGATTAGGGTTTACCGCGTGAGAGAGAGACGAGTCGGCGACTGTCAATCGAAAAATCATAAATGACAGAACACGGGCTTTAATTTTTTTAAATGTTTTATAATGTCGGTTATATAATAATCGACGTTATAAACTATTTTTTAGATTTTTTACGTCAGTTATCTTAAAACCGACGTAAAAAAGCTCCCGTGCTTTGGTTTTTTACGTCGGGTATTTTATAACTGACGTAAAAAACAACATATCTACGGGTTTTTTACGTTGGTTATTTTATAACCGACGTAAAAAAACCCCCAGGGCTTTGGTCTTTTACGTCGGTTATAAGATAACTGACGTAAAAAACCAATGCGCAGGGGGTTTTTTACGTCGGTTTGCAAATAACCGACGTAAAAAACCCTATATCGACGCGTTTTTTATGTCGATTATCAAATAACCCACATAAAAAACCAAAGCCCTGGGGGTTTTCTACGTCTGTTATTTTATAACCAACGTAAAAAACGCGTCGATATCGGTTTTTTTACGTCGGTTACCAAATAACCGACGTAAAAAACCCCCGCACATTGGTTTTTTACGTCCGTTTTAAGATAACCGACGTAAAAACCCAACAGGCGCGATTTGTAACGTCGGTTATTAAAATAACCGACGTGAAAAATCTACTCGCCGCATTTTTACATCGATTATATATAACCGACGTAAAAAATAGTGACGTAAAAAACGATTTCTGCACTAGTGTAATGGGAACTCTGACATGGATTTTTGGAAGTGCTTCAGCTGTTTCCGAATGATAATGAGGGTTTTCTTGGTTTCATCATTTTGAATCTAAACAACACAAAATGTTGATACTTTAGTAAAAGTGTATGGTCCAAACCAGTAGGAAGGATGATTACCCGGATGCAACTTCTTCCTTTTATTGTATAGGAGATCCTTTTTCCAATGTGGAACATACGATGGAGGATGATATAGTCTTGAAAATCAATGGTTCGCTTCATTAAAATCATGCAGTTCTCATATGCATCTCTGCACATTTCCTCTAGCTCTTGAATCTATAAATTCCTTTGAGAACCAACACCAAAAAGACTATAATTGCATTGTTTAATGGCCCAGTAGGCCAAGTGCTCAATATATATAGAGAGGTGACAAATTTAACCAAACAAAATATTATAGGGTGACATTCCAATGGGAGTTTTAATGGTAGTATTGTAAGCCCCTAATGAGTCATCGAGTCTAACACTCCCATCACTTTGGTTGGGTTGAATTTTTTTTTCAAGAATTTGTTAAACCTCTCTATTGGATACCCCAAATTTACAATTGGTTTTTTGGGTGATAAGAAGAAGACACTCTATGATCGACCCCATATCAAAGAAAAATATATTTCGTTGTTTGGTTGCAAAAATGAGATCCCTAGTTAGTAATGATAAACCAATGTAATCCAAACCAATATAAGATTTGGGTTCTTGAAAATTCCACAATAGTCATGGAATCATCATTCCTTGAATCTTGTGCCTCTACCCATTTTGAAAAATAATCCACTTCCAGAATAATGTAAATATTACAAATGAATTGGTGAATGGCCTCATAAATTCAATTCCCCAAACATAGAAAATTTCATGGAATATCAAGTGTTGCGGTGATATCTCTATTCTTTTGGATACATTCCTCATTCTTTTCCAATGAGAACATGACTTACCGAAGTCATGGGAATCGCGAAAAAATGTATGCTAAAAGAGACCATAATCGAGGACCTTGAATGCAGTCTATTGTGGACCAATGTGGCCCCCACAAGAAAGAGTGTACCAGAACCTAACGATAAACTAAAACTAATTATCAGAAACACAATACCATCAGTCTTGATCGATACATGTGTTCCAAATGTAGGTTTATCCCATATGTACCAACATGATTTATATTTTAGATGGTCGGACTGGTTTCTGTTGAAATTTGTAGGAATGAAATATTTTAGAAAATAAATTACCATTTCAGTATACCAAGGAATAACATCTTTCACTCAGAACATTTTCTCATCAAGAAACATGTCATTTATGGAAATATAAGGGGATGGGTCAATGTCCAAGGATAGATTAATCCCACTGTTATGGTTATCCACCACATTCTTTGTGCTTTTTTCCCTCTAATTTCTAAATTAAATTCTTAAAGGTAGAGAATTCATAAAATGAGACATGGTTTGTCATCCTGTTTTATAAAAAGATATCGGAGGGCTACAAGGTCTCAGAACACAACAACTTTAGACACTAAAATGTATGAACTATATTTATCACAAATGAAAAAATAATGGAATGAATTTATTTTTATTTTGTGGTGTAGTTTTCTTGGGAAGGGTCCAGTGTACGTGAGGCATAGGCAATGAAAAATGAAGCTCGATCAACTCTCTATGATAAGACTTACCTAATTTCATTGTTAGAGGAGTCATAAATAAGATCAAATGGTAAATACCACTGAGTTGGTTGGATTAAAAGGGGTTATGTGAGAATCCATTTAACTTATTAAACTCTTCTTCACATTCTTTTTGTAAAAATTTCCTTTTTTTTTGAGAAATCGGGAGAGGGGTGCAGTTTTACTAAAGTCATGAATTAAATGATGATAAAATCCAGAATGACCTAGGAATTACAACACATATATTATATTTTTGGGTAATTGTATGGAATAAATGGCATACACTTTTGATTTATCTACTAGGATACCATCCCCAAAAATTACATGTCCCAAAACTATACCTTATCGCACCATGAAATGGAATTTCTCATAATTAAATAAGAGATTCATTTCAATAAAGTGATGTTGAAATGAAAAAATACTACAAAAATATTCATCAAAAGAGGATCTATAAATAGTAAAATCATCCAAGAAAACATCCATGCAATTATTTAGGTTATCTGAAAAAATACTAACCTTGCATCGTTGGATAGTACTCGGAGCATTGCACATACCAAATGGAATCCTCATATATGGAAATGTGCCAAAGGGGAAGGTGAAGGATATATTTTCCTAATCCTCATGGGAAAATGGATCTAAAAGTTTCCAAAATACACATTATAAAAATAGTAATGGGAATTCCCTACAAGCCTCTTTAGAATCTGCACAACGAATAGAAAGGGGAAATGTTCCTTCCTAGTGTATTGGTTTAATCAGTGCTATTCTATACAGGCACACCAACTATTCTACACACGAGTTGGAAAAAATTCACTATTATAATTTTTAATTACTGTTAGAATAATTATTTAAGAACCACTTGTAATGGATAGACCCATTGGTTGTTAGAGAAGGGGTAAATAATTCAAGAAACCAAAATTTTTGTTACCTCCTATTTAACTATATCTAATAGGTTTGGGTTCAGTCGGTGTTCTGCCAAACTCACTAGTTTATCCTCATCATTTAACAATATATGATGTGTGAAAATAGAATTTATTATACTATGAATGTTAGCAAGTTCACATCCCAAATCTTGTTTATACTCCCTTAAAAGTGGAAGTAGTTGCAATTCATGCTCAAGAGGGAGTGAACTAGCAATGATGACTGAAAGCTTGTTTCCATTCTCAAAAAAGGAATATTTTAAATATTTATTCAGTTGTTTTAGTTCCAATTCTGGGGGATATTGGATTGATGAGAGTGTGTGTGAATGTGAGAGGTTACTAATCTCATCTAACTGATCAATGATATCATGATTTGATGGGGAATTAGATTTTAAAATATTATTTGTATCATGGATGGTCATGCAATCCTCAGTGCTAAAGAAATCATCAATTAACAAACATGCATGAAATGTTTCTTGACTGGTACAACATTCAATGTATGATTCATTACCTGACATTTTAATCGATGGTGAAAAATCAGAATGGTGATCGGGGGAATGAAAAAATGTTTTTTACGGGATGAAGTACATCAACTGAATAAAAAGAGAGTGAGGAAATTTTTTCTAAGTGGTTCTACATGGGATCTAGGATATTGAAGGAGACAATGTCACTGTCAAACTCTATATATATTTTCCAATTATGAACATTAATTATGGTTTTAGCATCATTCAAGAAGGGACTCTCTTATATAATCGGGGATTATCCACTCATCTTATCGTCTTCCATTTTATGCACATAAAAATCAATATGAGAAATCAAATTTTGAACCATCACAAGATCATCCTCTAACACACCTGAAGGGTCTGTTTAAATCTGACTTTGTAATTTAAAAATAATTCCAGCGGGATTTAGTTCACCGACCTACAACGAAGAGTAAATATAGTGAGGAATCACATTTACTAAAGTAACTCAATCAAGCATAGCATTGGAAAAATAAATACTCACTTATGGTGCATGGAATTGAGAATGTTATTGAATTATTTAATTTGGTGGGAAGTGATGGTTATATAAATTCAAAGACATTCCTCTCTAGGCTCACTTTCTCATCACCTTTATGTTGCGTTTTCTATGTACACATCTCCATCCGAAACGTACTGTATCATGGAATTTTCTTCCCGACATCAATCAAATTAATGTTAACCTTCACTTGTTTTAATGTTTCTAATATTTTCTCATCTAGTTCGGTTTAATTTTGTTTTTTTGGATGGTTTTCCCATTGAGGAAATAGTATAGGAATGGTTGGTATCAGTGACTCATAAATTGAAAAACTCTTTCCTTTTAAATGGATTCCTTGAGGACAATATTTTTCACTATTTGGACAAATTTCAATAGTTGGCATATTTTTTTCCTGGGAGGGGAAGACTATAAAGGAGGGGTTATTTGGATTTTATGTTTTCATCCAATCCTTATTGTTATGTCACTAACATTTCCATTTATCAATTTGTCTATCTTATGGATCAGAGGGTAGTTTACCCAGCCCATGAAATTGAATTTCCTCCACTGAGTTAGCTAGTTATCCTCATTATGTTGTTTGGTCTTATATGGCATCTTGGCTGGTTTTTTGGAAATAGATATTGTTTTTAGTCATTTATTTCATCATGTATTCTTGGCTAGGATCATGTTTTGGAGGGGTTTGATGGAAATGCATTTGTTGTGGTAGAGGATTTCTGGGTGGTGGTGGTGGATACCTTCTCTACCCTAGATGGTTCCATTGTTTTTAAGGAAGGTTTCAGTACCCCATTTCTAATAAACTTGGTTGTCTTTCCACCTAGTTTTGGATGGATAGAATCGTTTTTCTTAAATGGTCTGTTATATGGGAGTCTTGGAAATATTACATCAAAACTTTTAGTTGATTCTCTCAAATGGGGAATTGGTCAGAGTGGTGGGTGTCAGAAGAATATATAACACAATAGATGGGTGGAGGAGATTAGGATGTTACTTGGGAATTAAAAAGTTGTCGAAGAAGGGTACAAACCTCTTTGAAAATCATGTGAAACTTCTTCTTGAATTCAGTACTTTTCACCTCATGGACACCTTGAATGGGTACACTAGATCTTGAACCAAATTTTTGATTGTTTGGAACCATATTGTTACTTAGGGTTTGTGCAGCAATTGGGGTCTAATCAATCAGTGCACAACCTACATCATCATCAATCATATTTAAATCCATAGTAATTAAAACATATTAAAAGTAAATAATTAAAAGTTGATCACTTATTTTGTTTTTTGTACTACTTGAACATAACATTTTAATCATTCCCAATATTTATGTAATAATTCCCCTTGTGATTTACTTTTACCACAAATTTTTGTCCTTATAGTTTATGTTTGAGAGGATGGAAAATATTTTTCACGAAAAAGACATTTCATGTCTAGAAAACCTCTAATTAGTGAATTAACATAGTAAATCAAGACTTTTTAGTGTTTTCTAATGAAAAAGGATATTCCCTAAGCCTTAATTATTCTCCATACACATTTTTAGGATTAAGGGTTGAACACAGAGTATAAAATTATTTTATATTATTATGTGTATCTTCTCATGTGAGTCCATTAATTCTTTTAAATAAGTCAATTAGACTGAATTTTAGTTTGAAATTAGGTGCATCTCCTTACATTTGAATATACGTGGATTGGATATCAATATCAAGTGAGGTCAGTACTTTTAGTTTCTTATTATTTTTTTCCATGTTATGAAAGTTATTCTAATTTTTAATTTGAGTTTTTGTGGAAGAATTAGAAGGATCAAGAAGAGTTTTGATGTTTTTTGTTTCCCCCTTCAAAGGGTATTCTTTTGTGTCTCAGTGTTGCTGTTGTAGGATAATATCTGGTTCATGTTCTAAAGGTGGTACATCTTCTGAAGTGGAATATTACATTCACCAAACACAAAAAGGAATAAGTCAGAAAACAATAAATATGGGTAAATTTATAAGATATAACAAATTAATATTCACAAAATTTACAAAAATATTATAAAAAACACATACTAAAAAAAGAACTCCCCAGAAATGGAACCAAAATATGATTTTGTTATCATGAAATGTCAAATTGATTATGATTTTAAGGATGATTTATAGTATAAGATAGTCCCTAGGTCATTTATCCCGGATCTTTGATAGTTTTAAAGTATGCATTTTTAATAAAAAGTACTAAAAAGGTGGGTGATTTTGAAAAAATGTTAAAGAATATAACATAACATAAAGAGTTTAATAGTTGGAAAACTAATTGAATTTTCAAATATATGAGAAAAATGGGTCATTTTGATTTCAATACACACATTTCATGTTTATTGATCTTAGAGATTCATTTAGGTGTGGAGTAATTCTTTTGTTGAAATTAATTTGATTCCCAATAAATTCTTAAGAATTTATTTCATTACATGAAGAACCAAACCATTACATAACAATCATATTGTTAAGGTCTAGAATATATTCATGGAATAATAGATTCTAAACAAGATTGAAATCTCATGATAGTGGGTATGAAAAGGATTCTTTTTCTCTCTAATATGAAAAACACATGTCATGCACAAAAAAACTCACACTGATTGATTAGTAATTAAGAGAAAATCAATAAAATGCATCAAAAATATCATTAAAATAAGAAATAATGTATAATACAGAAAAAGAAATGTTTGAACAGCCAAATACATATAAATAAGTATCTAATATATTTCATGTAAATCCCTTGACATGTGTGTAGCTCCCACAAAACAAATGCCCACCATTTAGCTCGACATCTGGAGGAGGAAGATCGGGTGGAAATACTACTTCATTATTGATCCCCTAGAAGGATATGGGCTTCCAAAACATCTAGGATGAAGAAGAGAAACATATAGGACCCATAAACGTTAGATACCTTTTTCTGGTTCCAACTTACAAATAGTGTTCCCAAGGTACAATTTTATTGGAAACTTTGAAGGTGGTTGTGAGAACCCAGATTTCGAGAAACCAATTATACCATGGTTTTCGAAGGACAGAATGTATTTCCTCTCCTTGAAAAAAATTAAAAATTTGTTTCCCCACATCATTAAGGTCTCCACTAAATATTTGGATTCATTTGGACACCTACAGATTAAGATACGGAAGAATCACAACACACCACTTTTGACTCTGTGCATATTCAGTGTGCGGCAGAGATCCGTCTGAATGGGCCACCGGATTACATAATTATGCTTTGGTTTCTTCATATGAAATTTATCAAATTTTATTTAAGACCATGAGAAAATATATCATCCCACTTGGATACACTGTTCAGTAGAAGTGAGTGGTTGAGTCCACTAGTGTGCTTGGATCATGCCCTGTTTGGCCCATTTTTCTTGAACATCATCATTGGTCCTTCATATCACCTCCACCTTCAATGAAAATTACCAAGAAAGTAACATTTTCCTTTTCAGTAGTAATAAACATAAAATAATTGAATCTAATGTGAATAAAAGATTTTTATTATGTTTTGAAGTTAAAATAAAAATTCATATTAATACAGTGGTGTAAGGGTGAAAATGAAATGATGAATTATGGTGCGATAAGTCATCATATAATAGTATATACATATAAGAAAATACATAAAGGATTCAAAATACCTGAAGTATAGAAATAAAAATCCAATGAACTATATTAAATTAAATTTTAGAAATCCCTATATGGACTAATACATTCCTGGCATATGTGGTATAATCGTTTGAGATAATATTTATTAAATAATGGGTATGTAAATAACCACATATACCCATGTATTTTTAGTAAGAAGACAACTTATGGATATGAAATCACTACTATTTATGCTGATGACTTAATCAAAACTCTATGTCCAAATAAGAACAATGAAGAGATTGAAATTACATATGATGTATTTTAAAATAAAAACATAGGAGAAGCCATATTTTTTCATGGATTACAAATGGAACATAAGACTAGTGGTATATTTTGTCCATTAGTAAAATTACACTGAAATGTTTTTAAAATGGTTTTATATGAATGAAGAGAATCATTTGATAACTCCAATTGTTGTTCAGACATTTAATATGGAGAAATTTAAACTTATACATTCTGGGGAAAAAAGTAAAATTGTTTAGTTAAGAATCACCATATCTCATATCTATCGGAGAACTAATGTATCATTCCAATTATACTAAACCTGATATATCATTTTCTCCTAATTTATTGGAATAATTTTGTGTACACCCTACACTAAGACACTAGAATGGAATTTCAAATATTTTTAAATATCCTTGAGGCACTATTGACTGGGGTTTAATTTATTCAAAAACTCATTTAAACATCTTCAAATCATGGAGGAGTGATATCATTACATGAAGAATTCCATGAATGAGTTTGGTTGTATTTTATGACACAACACATTTCAGTAGTAAGTGGATTTCTTATAGATTGTTTACCATAAATATTATTCAAAGATAATACTATGTGCACCATTCAATTAAAAGAAGTATTCATCAAGAATAATCATTTAAAATACATTAAACCAAATGTTTCCTCATTTACACAAGATTTAATGAAAAATAGATATATTAATAGGAAATTTTTTTTATCCAGTGTCAACATTGTATATTTATTTAAACATTCACACTAAACCGTTATCATTATGAATCTCTTAATTGATAAAGGTATGCATAGATTATCAAATTTTTAATGTAAGCCAACATTTAGTGGGAGTCTATATCAATATAAACTCTATTTATTGGGGGTTTTATCTCACTATATTTCTCTTTAAAAAGTTTTATATGATGTAGTATCAAAATGTGTATGACATTTGTAAGGTTGTAAATCGTATGGGGGAGTGTATAAAGCCATTTATAAGGCGCATGCAATCCTTAAATGCGAGTTGGATTCCAACCCCCACTAATCACATACCTACCATGT
The DNA here is from genome assembly GCA_963277665.1 of Viscum album. Taxonomy (NCBI): domain Eukaryota; kingdom Viridiplantae; phylum Streptophyta; class Magnoliopsida; order Santalales; family Viscaceae; genus Viscum; species Viscum album. The sequence goes on along the minus strand of OY728166.1, from coordinate 749,336,867 downwards.
TTCGCTTCCTGTAAAAGGGAATTGATTCCCCCACATCCCCGAAGAAGTAATTTAGATAGAAGGGATATACAAAAATAATTAATCAAATTCATTTCCTTGTTTTATTCTCTCATTTCACCTCCATTCTAATTCTACTAAATTCAATTTTTTTCAAGGAAATTGAATTTCATTTGTAGAAATAATTTTTTGATTAATATTTTTAATATTATATGATGGCTAATATTAGAGATTTTTTTCCATAAACAATTTTTAGGTGAATAATTACGAAATAAAAATAAGTTTATAACTATTGCATTTCTAACAATATTATTAAACACTAATAATTTTTATTTTTTGAAATATTATCTTTAATTTATATATATTAGTAGAATAAATCATTTAAAATTATTATTTTGTTATTGAAAAACCCAAGTATATTGTTTTTAAATGTGTGTTATAATTTACACTAAACGGAATATAATCAATTGTATTAGTAATTAGTTTTTATCAGTTATGGAAACTAAATTTGAAAAATATCATTTATTTTTTATACCATTATGATAAAATTATGTATCTTTTTTAATATCATTTTTGGAATAAAATTATTATTACTACGTGTAATGTAAATGACCATGATAATTATTAAAGGGAAATTTTCAAGGAATATATTTATTTAATTTTATATAAAATTTATACATTATATGAAATTTATAAATTTTATATAATTAAATTTTATATCATTTTTATACATATATAAAATATATATTATTATTCATTAAATTAATAGTGATTAAAAAATAAGATTAAGAACATTTAATTGTAAAAAAAAACTTTTCAATAGAATATTTTTAATATATTAATGTTTATAATTTAAATGTATATTTTATACAATTAATAAAATGATTTAGAATATAATTATTTTATATATTGGTTTGAAATATAAATATTATTTTATAATGGTTACCAGACATTTTTAAGTTAATATAATCTACTTGGGTAAAAAAACTTTCTATCGTTAAAAACAAAATGGTAAAATTTAAAAATCAAGTATTTAAAGGATTCCAACATGTTGTAAAACTAATTGTTGGGGGTATTTATCGACCTCAAGAAAAAACATCATTTCTCACATGTTTAATCATTTATCTATTAATATTTTCATTCCATTGTTGAAAAATAACATTTTTTCAAAAAAGAACCATTTTCTTCACATATAAATGGGGTACTTGCACCCTTAACCCAAAAACCATTATATAGAATTTATTTCTAAAACACTAAAATTTTACCATTACTATTGTTGGTCAGAGTGGATACTCAAGAGGGGGTGAATTGAGTTCCAATTAAAAATTTCTGTTAAAATATTTCTATTAAAATCCCCCAAATTAAATAAAAATTAAATTGTAGTGAATTTATAAAGATTGTATGTTTTCAATTAGTTTCTCAAGAGATTGATTATTTCTCAGTTAACACAATCTGAAGACTGATTAACTTTTGAAACTAACTTACTGGTTAACAAATGTTATAAACACTTCCTAGTTTAACTATCAGAGTTAATTTAAAATATATTTGTATTAAAAGTACATAGCAGAGGAATAGAATATAATTTAAACTAATACTAAGATGCACAACAGATATAACCAAGAGGTTTAGTCTCGAGGAAAGACTTTTTCCTCACAAAAAATTTATATAAATTTTGATCCACACCCTAGATCAGGGTTAACAATAGCACACAGGTTATCCAGGCCACACTTGACCTCTACCACTATCCACAATAAGATATAAGAGTATAGAGAAAGATTGAGAAAGGATTTATAAATCCTCCAGTTCATTACAGGAGACTGTGTGTGTCTAAAAATACAGAGCACACACGCTACTCAAAATTTAAATAAAATAATCATTGAGAGATAGAAGATATGAGTTTAGAATTATCTAGTGATTTGAAGTGAAGCTCTGGACTCGTTTTGATTAAATATAAATGCTTCTGAGTCCTTCTTTGGTTTTTGTCTTGAAAACAGAGTTTCGTTTGCATCATTGATTTTCAGGTTTAGTTTGACCAGCTTGAGTGTATGAATAGATCATTGTAGTTCTTCACTACTTGACTATGTTACATCTTGTGTTCTATTCTTTTATGAATGGCCTCATGTATGTCCAGTGTTCTTCAAGTAAGCATGTGTATGGATGTCTCTTCTCTATTGTGTATATTCCCTTATTATTTTCTTCATTAGCTAGAAATTCCTTTTATACCTTGAACTCCGGTAATGGGAATAATTACATTATGGCAGGTATGAGGTACAGTTCCCTAAAATGTCAGTCACTGTCATTAATTAATAGAAGGTGCATTAAAAATATCAAATATGACAATTTCTAAATAAACAAATAGAAATAGAGTTTAGATATATGATGACTAGTTTCCATTGGTAGCTCTTAAAATCAGTGGGCTTTTATCAGTAGATCTTCTATATCGATAGCTGATATCCTTTATAACAGTAGCTCTAGGTATCAGTAGCTCTTTCTATCGGTAGCTTCTTTTATCAGTTGCTCTTTTTTAAACGGTAGTCGTCTGTCTCTATCAGCAGACTTGTATCAGTAGACTTTGTCTGCCTGTATCGATAACATGTATCAGTTGCTTGTGCATACTGGTAGACTTATTCTATCAGTAGCTGTTATGCAGATCACTGACCTTATCCATATCAGTAGACTTCTGTACCGGTTTACATAGCCTTATCAGTAGCTGTGTATCTATTTGTATCGGTAGACTTATTCTGTCTATATTAGTAAACTTCGTATCAGAATCTCTTGATATATCAGTAGGTCTATTAATTGTTTTGTATCAGTATCTATGTGCATACCGGTGAAATTATGCATATCAGTGGACTTAACACTTATCTGTTCTATGCAAAACATATCCAGATTGAGTTAGAATTATGTCAAAGTATGTATAAACATAGATAAACATTGATTAACATATTCCAATGATCATTTTGGTATTTTATCAACTTAAAAAAATGATGTCATAGATTGAATGAATTATTATAAAGATAAACATTATTTGGGATTATCAAAGCATATGGAAACATAATTGAGATTATCAAAACAAGTGAGGTCAACAATCTCCCCTTTTTTATAATCACAAATTATGATATTATAATCCAAGATAATCAGTAATGAATCAGTATAAAATATAGTTGGTTATTAATGTATTAGAGGATATTGTATTAAATGAAATTGTATCAGATGTAATAATAAAAACAAACAATTGTATCATAGGTAAAATTATAAAATAAATATACCAGATGTAAAATGTAGTATGCTCATAAATATTAAGCTCATACCTCTCATATTTCTCCATAACTGTTTTCCCTTTTGTTATTATTTCTACTCTCATATTTCACTATATATGTTTTTCCTTTTGGTATTATTTCTCCCCTGTTATATTAGTTCTTCCCCTTTGTGATTATCAAAAATAATAGAAGAAAGGATGAGAAAAGTAATAGAAGGTAAGAGAGATTGAAATCGTGGATATATCACTTAATGAAAAAAATACATAGAAAGGTATAATTGAACCAAAAAGAATATAAGTGATTCCTATCAATGATATTAGCCACTAATAAATCCACCACCTGAATGAACACTTTGGATTTGGATTTGGGTTTTGAGGTAGATTCAGGCTGGGTAGCTTCAGAAGAAGGCTTGGGAATTCCAGAAAGCACAATTAGAGGCTGAGCAACAAAAACTGTTCCTAGCCTGTAGTGGGTACTCCTCAGAGTAATTAGAGGTGTCAAGCTTCTGATGGCTTGATCTAGTGTCATATGAGGAATGGAGGAAGATCGAGTAGAGGCAGGCAGAGCTGGAGGTGCAATGATAGGAGTACGGTCCACATGCAAAAATGGAAGCAACAGATTCCTAAAGACCGTAATGATTCATCCTCCTCTTTCCATAGCAGAAAAAAGTCATCCTTGTTCTCCATAAACTTGTTTAGAGTAGGAGTCAACTCCCTGAGCTTGCTGACTGGATCTCTGAAGGCTTTATTGATTTGAGGTAGCTTCATGTTTTTCAACATAATCTAGAAATGGTTGTTCAACAGATGTTTGGTATAGTCCCATTGAAAATAGAAATCCACTTTGTCTTTGACCTATTTTTGAGAAGCAGTGGATTCTCTCATAAAATTATGAACTATTTTACCTATATCCCTAGTGGTAGTCACCACTTGGGTGAAGGAAGCAGAGTCTACCAAGCCATTAGTAGAAGACTTTCCAATCTCCTCTCTCATCACAGTTCGAATCTGATCAATAGCCAATGAAGGCTTCGAAGAACTCAGAGGTGAATTAGTGAAGGCTATTGTTTCCATAGACGATTTAGTCAGCCCACTTATGTGATTTTTCAGAAGAGAGTCCTGGGAGCTGACATGCTACTCCATGGATTTCATAAATCCCTTAAAAACTGATACCATCTGGCCAACTACACTCTTCAAAAAAGCCATGTATTTATCTACTTAATATTTAGAGCTAATATAAGACTCTACAGAGACAAATGATTTCCTTAGAGATACAGAATCCTCCTCCATGATTGAATCGTGATTCTGGTAGGTCTTGACTTCATTCACCATCCCTTCCATAGTGGTTGACAAAATACATCCAAGAGAGAGTTCAAAGGATTTTTCAATTTTTCTCAGCTCTTCAACAAGAAAGCTCTTTAAGTCTGTAACAGATGCAGTTCAGATCTCCTTCAACTTGTCCCTTAAAGATATAGGATCAGCCTTAGTAACCAGATTGTCAGGCTCAACTAAAGGTGCTCTGTCTGAAACAATACTATCCACAGAGTCATCTATAACAAATTGAAGGGGTGATTTTAAAGAGGTTTCCATTCTTATTATCTCTTCCACCAAACTGATATTCAGCTTAGACATTAACTCCTCTAAGTCAACTTTTCTCACAAGATCTTCAGGTATGGTATCAAATAGGATATTATAATTGACATGAGGTCTGCTGATAGGTGTCTAATCCCCAGAGTCAGGGTAATCTAAGTCAATCACTACAAAACCTTGGTCTTCTACCCATTCCGCAATCTCATCAGCAACTAAAACATTACCATGTCTAGTTGAATACTCCCCCTCAACTGGTTCATTCTCCAATATGTGTACATCAACATCACCCTTAGTATCTCGGTCTTCCTCAGAAGATTATTCCACAACCATCTCCATTTCTCCAATAGCAGGAGGCTCCTTAGGAATAGGTGCAGGTCTATCTACTTCAATAAGAAAAGCCTCTATAGGAACAACAGTACTTCCAATTAATGGACTCAAACTCAAGGGGGAAGAGGTAGATGCTTCAATTTTAGATTCTTCTACTTCCCCATTCTCTGCAGCAGGATGGTCTTCATAATTAACAGGTGATTCTTCATTTCTCTCTTCCAAGATAGTTTCCTTTCCAGATGATACAATTTCAGTAACAGGACTTGGAGGCAAGTCTGGATCCCTTCCATCAACTATAGAAGTATCCTCTTCATCAGTATCATCACTATGCTGAGGTTCATCTTCATCAGGTCCTAGTCCTAGATCCCTCAAATTCTTAGGCCTAGAAGGATGATCCATAGGATTAAACTTATCATACAAATTCTCATCATCACAAACCCATTCTCCTTTCCACGGATTCCAATTGATCGTCGTGTATTTACAGATAGTTTTGGTAACACAAAAGTAGTCTTTCATAACCACTATCTTTCCCTGAGACATAGCCACACCTCTTACATTGAACATCATAGAGATCTTCTTTGCAAAGAATAAATCATTAATTTTTTACTTTGGCCTGGTCATATCGTCAATTTGAATCATTGACAGTCTATATAGATTCAGCTTAACTCCATGTCTTAACAAATGAATAAAATAAATATCTTTGTTTTTCTGATTTGCAAAGACCCCTCTTCTTTGAATTAGAACATGTTGAATGGCCTTGAATAGTAACTGGTTCTCTCCATCCATTTCTATAGAAACTACCTTTCTTGGTGTACCATATCCTGTTAATTCTCCCAAATTATCTTCATACTCAATGATGTTACTGGTAGGATGTACTGGTTTCGAGAAATATCCAAAAACTCTTTTATGTGGAACTTTCAGGCACTCATCCCACTCAATACAAGAAAAAGATATTTCATTTCCATTTACAACTGAAACCATTTTGTTCTCAGCATATGGTTTTTCAAAATGAACAAACTCATAGAATTCTTTTACCAGCTTCGGACAATAGGGGCCATTGTTATTCGAGAAGCACTCTACCCATTTCTGATCTTCTTGTACCTCTAGAACTAATGATTTACAGGAAATCAACCATTACATGCATAGATATTTGTCAACTACTGTCTCCTTTTGAATGAGATGTGGATTTTTTTGTTTCTTCACATCACTTCCACCACTAGACTCTCCATTGAGTCTCTTTGCATTCGGCTCATCATTCTTTTTGCTGACTGATGATCTCTTCAATCTTTCCATTCTGTGAATTGCAAGGCATAGGGTTTGATGATTTGGGATCTAAGACTTGAAGGTAAAGGGTTTGAGGTGGATCTAGATGAGGTCAAGACTTATGTTTTATCATTTAGGAATCATAAAATATAAAAAGTAAAATATAAACAATACAGATTCTAGAGGCTAATGATACAGAGGTTTAAAAACAGCCCAACCTAATGGTAACACATACCAGTGAGGTATTCCTAACAGTGAGGTGTTATTATCGGTGAGGTTCACTAATGGTGATTTATAACATTGAGGATCATAACAGCGAGGTATAAGAGTGAGGTTTCTAACGTTGAGGTTTCTAATGGTGAGGTTTCTAACCGACACAGTCTATCATTCCTAACTCATTTCTAATGTAACATAACCTATCCGAACTTAATGGATTAGTGAAAATGTCAGCTAATTGATGTTTAGTACCAATAAATTCAAGAGTAATATCACTCTTTTGGTAACGATGTCTCAAAAAGTTGTTCCTTACATCAATGTGTTTGGTCCTAGAGTGAGACACGTGATTCTTAGAGAAGTTAAACGCACTAGTGTTGTCACAATTTATAGATACATGTCTAAACTGATATCCGTAGTCCAATAATGTATGTTTCATCCATAGAATTTGTGCATAGCAACTACCAGCAGCTATATACCCGACTTCATTAGTATTCAATGAAATAGAGTTCTGCTTCTTACTACACCAAGATACTAAGGTGTTTCCCAATAAATGACATGTTGGAGATGTGATCTTTCTATCTAACTTGCAACCAGCAAAGTCAGCATCTGAATAACTTGTTAAATAGAATTATTGTCCTTTGGGATAAAACAATACTATGTAAGTAGTATGTTTAAGATATTTTAAAATTCTTTAAACAACAAGCAAGTGTGACTCTTTTGGATTAGCTTGAAATCATGCACAAATACTCACAGTAAACATAATGTATGGTCGACTAGTAGTAAGTTAAAGCATGCTCCCTATCATACCTCTGTAATTTTTTTATCAACTTGTTTCCCGGATTAATCAATTTCCAACTTATAGGTGGTACTCATGGGATTTTCACTTCCCCTATTTCTATCCAAAACAAAATGTATTAAAATATCCATTGTATATTTACTTTGATTTAAAATTATTCCATTTTCATTTTGAAAAACATGAAATCTAAGAAAATATTTGAGTTCTCCCATTAAACTCATTTCAAATTCATTTTTCATACTCTTGAAAAAATCAATACATAAAGAATTTTTAGAAGATCCAAAAATAATATCATCAAAGTAGATTTTCACTATCAAAAGATTTTCGAAAATTATTATAATAAAGAGAGTTGGATTAGAAATCCCTTTAGAAAAACCTTTTCAAATAAGAAAACTACTAAGTCTGTCATGCCATTCATGTGGAGCTTGTTTTAAACCATATAAAGCTTTAGAGAGCTTAAAAATTCGATTTGGAAAATGTGGATTAGTAAATCCAGGTGGTTGTTCAATAAGAACATCTTCAATTATAAAACCATTTAGAAAAGAACTTTTAACATCCATTTGATATAACATGAAATTAAGATGAGAAACATAGGCAAGTAGGATCCTAATAGCTTCTAATCTAACTACTGGTCAAAAGGGTTCATCATAATCTATTCCATCCTCTTGACTATACCCTTGTAAAACTATCCTTGCTTTGTTTCTAACTATGTTTCCAGACTCATCATCTTTATTTATAAAAACGCATTTAGTACCTATGGTCAATGTGTATTTAGGTCTATCAACTAATTCCCAGACTTTGTTACTTTCAAATTGATTTAATTCTTCTTGCATATCCATTACCCAAATTTCATCATTGATTGCATCATTGATATTTTTAGGTTCTAACTGTGAAATAAAGGCTTGATGTTCAACTTGATTTCTTAGAGAAGCTCTAGTTTGTGTCCCTATATCATGATTACCAAAAACAGAATCTAAAGGATGATTCTTTAGAATCCTAGTTGATCTAGTAAAAGTAGGACTAGATATTTCAGGTTCTTCTCTATGTCCGGGTTAATCAGAAGCAGATTCTGGAATATTTCCAGAACTGGTTGTCTTTCAAACAGGTTCATTGATTTTATCATTAATTTCCAGAATAGACAGATCTTCTTCAATATTTTCAAGAGAAGACTTAGGTTCATGTGGATCAGTTTCATCAAATTTGATGTGAACTGATTCTTCCACACATTTGGTTCTTTTTTAAAGACTCTATATGATTTACTGGTTATAGAGTAACCTAAAAAGACTCCATCATCACTTTTAGAAGAAAACTTGTCAAGATTATCCTTCGTATTAAGAATAATGACTTTGCAACCAAAAACACTACAGTAAATAAATTTAGGCTTGCTTTTATTCCACAGTTCATAAGGGGTCTTCTTAAGAACGGGTCTAATCAGGACTCAATTTATAACATAACAAGCTGTATTCATAACTTCAGCCCAAAAATAAACAGGTAGGTCACACTCATTAATCATAGTTCTTGCAATTTCCTAAAGGGTTCTATTTTTTCTTTCTACTAAACCATTCTGTTTAGGTGTCCTAAGGGTAGAGAAGTTGTTACTATAACCATTGTGTGAGAAGAAAGATTCAAACTTGTGATTTTCAAACTCACAACCATGATCACTTCTAGTGGTCTTAATTTTAAGTCCACTAAGGTTCTCTACAGACTTGGAATATTTTATAAAAGAGGAGCAAACTTCTCTTTTGTGAGCAAGAAAGTATACCCATGTGTATCTAGAAAATTCATCCACTAAGACATAGACATTGTGCTTCCCATTTATACTAGAAACTCTAGAAGGTCCAAATAAATCCATGTGAACCAACTCGAGATGTTAATAAGTTGAAACTAATTTCATTGATTTAAAAGAAACATTATGTTACTTTCCATTTTGACATGGATAACAAACTTTTTCAGTTTGGAATTTTAGTTGAGGTAGGTCTCTAACTAAGTTCTTCCTAGTCAGGACTCTATGTGAATGAATGTTGCAATGTCACAATCATTTGTGCCATAGCCAAGACTCATTATGAAAATCATTTAAGCAGGTAATGTTTTGTATAGCTAAATAATTCAAATCAACTGTATAAACATTTTCCATTCTCAGAGATAGAAATACTAAAATATTTTTAGAATTAAAAACATTACAAGTATCATTTTCAAACTTAACATTGAAACAATCATCATACAACTGATAAATACTTAACAGGTTGTATTTTAATCCATCAACAAATAATACTTTCGAAATTAAAACTGAATCAGTGTTACCAATTTGGCCTAAGTCAGTGAGTTTCTATTTTGAATTATCACCAAAGGTGACATGTCCTCCATAAATCTTGATTAAACTATTGAAACATGAGTAATCTCTAGTTATATGCCTTGAACATCCACTTTCCATGTACCATATCTTCTTATTAAAACTTTTCAAGAAAGTCTCCTACAAGAATGCTTTAAATAGAAAATGATTTTTGTACCCAGATTTTTTTGGGTCGAGACAGGTCAGCAAGCAAAACATTTGGTACCCAGATTTGTCTAATGTGTCTCATAAAATAAAAAAATTCAAAATATTTTGAAAGATAAACTTTTTTTGATCTATAACTTGGTGAATCTCTAGTTGTGGCATAGGACTTTCTATAACTGGATGTAGTAGCATTTTGTCATGAATTAGGAATAAATTTAGTTTTAGTAATCTGTCTCAGTCCAGGATGATAGCCTATTCTAGTGGTATATTTCGGTGCCAATTTTTTTTACTAGCATTTGAGTTAGAGTATTCTTTCCATTTGTGAACTTTTTTATGTCCTTCCTTAATTGCTCATTAAACAATTTTAGTTTAGTATTTTCCTTAAGTAATTGAGCATTCTTTAACATTTCTATATCAGGTGCAGATTTAACAGTACTAGACAAGGAATACTGTTTCTTTAATGACTTGTAATTATCCTTTAGCTCATTGCAGGTTTCTTCTAACATGTTACTATATTCGAATAATTATTTACTAGGCATATTTTCATATTCATAATCGGAATCAACTCTAGAATTATATGAATTTAAAACAGGTGTATCCAATGATACCTCAGATGTGTTTGTCATGAAACACATATTAGCTTTTTGAGATTTTTCATCCTGAGAAGAATTAGAATCACTTGAACTATCTTCAGAATCACTCCAAGTTTATTTCAATGGTTTCTTATATATTTTTATCCTTGTAGTCATATTTCTTCTTGAACTTTAACTTTAGGTATTCTGTTTTCACACGTCCTTTCCTTTTGCAATCATAGCAGATAATTTCATCACTCATATCAGACATTTTTTAATCCTTCTTCTAATTACCTCTATAGTCATATTTTCCTTTGTACTTTAATTTTCTGAAGAATTTCTTCTTCCTATAGAATTCTTTGAATCATCTGGCTATCTGAGCCATCTCTTCATCACTATCAGAATATGAACCTTCACATATTGAGCTTTCAGTAGGTATGTGAACCTTTTCATTATCCTTGATCTTTGAGGTAGTAGACTTAAATGACATTGACATACTCTTTGGTTCATCATCTTCTTACTTGTTTACTTTCAGATCTTCTTCATACAACATTAACTTACCAATCAGCTCTTTAACAAGAAGCGAACTAATGTCACATGATTCTCTTATTGAGACTGATGTGCCTCTCCATCTTTCTGGCAGAAAACATAGTATTCTCATAATCTGCTCCTTTGCTAGAACAACATTTCCATGTGAGCTCATTGTATTCATTATCTCATAGAACCTGAGATACATGTCATTAATAGTTTCATAAAGATTAATTTTAAAATTATCATACATAATAGTGTAGGTATTCAATCCCATTTCTTTAACATTGGTTGTTCCCTCAAGGGAAATAGCCAAAGTATGCCAAATTTCATAAGCAGTTTTAAAAGTGGATATTCGATTAAATTCCTCATCTCGTAAAGCACAGTACATGGAATTCATTGCATTACAATTATTATTCTAATCTATTTCTGATGGTTCATCACATGTAGTTCTTTCTGTTTCTGGAATCATATATTGAGTCTCTATAGCATTCCAGATATTAAATCCCATAATTTCTAAAGGAATTTTCATTTTCATTTTCCATTGGGCATAATTAACACCATTAATGAAAGGTGGCATGTTGGTAACAACACCATCTAATATATTATCCACAATTAGATTTTAGAAAATATATTTAAGGAGATAAAATTTAGAACTAACCGAAATTTATGATCTTCAAGATACAACTAAAATCATAGTTGAATAACAGAGTGTTAGGAAATCCTTTATAAAAACAAAAAACAACTACTACCAAATGTTTGTCGGAGTGGATACTCAAGAGTTGGGTGAATGGAGTTCCAATTAATTTTGTTTAAGATAATTCTATTAAAATCCCCCAAATTAAATAAAAATTAAACTGTAGTGAATTTATAAAGATTGTAAGTTTTCAATTAGTTTCTCAAGAGATAGATTATTTCTCAGTTAACTCAATCTGAAGATTGATTAACATTTGAAACTAACATAATGGCTAACCAAAGTTATAAAAACTTTATAGTTTACCTATGAGAGTTACTTTAAAATAGATTTGTATTAAAAGTACTTAGCAGCAGAATAGAATATAATTTAAAATAAAACTAAGATGAACAACAGATATAACAAAGAGGTTCAGTCTCGAGCCGAGACATAGTCTTCTAAAACAATTTATATAAATTTTGATCCACACTCAGGATCGGGGTTAACAACAATACTAAGACTATCCAAGGACCTCATACCTCTACCAAAATTCTACGTGGGAAAACAAAACAATAGCACATAGGCTATCCAGGACACACTTGACCTCTACCACTATCCACAGTGGGACATAAGAGTATAGGGAAAGATTGAGTGAGGATTTAGAAATCCTCCAGTTCAGCACTGGAGACAATGTGTATCTAAAAATACAGAGCACACACCCTACTCAAAATATAAATAAATGAATCACTGAGAGAGAGTACATATGAGATTAGATTGCTCTAGTTACTTGAAGTGCAACTCTGGACTCCTTTTGATCAAACAAAAATTCTTCTGAGTCCTTATATGGTTTTTTTCTTGAAAACATAGTGTTGTTTGCTTCTATGATTTTCTAGTTCAGTTTGATCAGCTTTAGTGTATGAATAGATCATTGTAGTTATTCACTCCTGGACTAATGTACAGATTGTGTTCTCTTCTTGTATAAATGGCCTCATGTATGTCCACTGTTATTCAAGAAAGCGTGTGTATTGATGCCGCCTCTCTATTTTAAATATTCTATTCTTACTCAGAAGATTAAGAGTCAGGTGCACCTTCTCCCATTAAAATATAATAAAAAATTAAATTACACAAAAGAAGATCATAGGGAAAAATTACAATGACGAGTATAAATCACTCCATCATGATCAGCTTAGGAAATTCAATTACAATACTCAGGGAAAACAAAAGACCAACTCGAACTGACCTCCAAGATGGAACTCTTTGAGAGGGTATCTGCAACTTGATTAGCCTCCCGATAAACATGAGTGTCTTCCGAAGATAAATTTTCTATTAGCCGAAGACAATCACCCCAGTCCAATAACATATTCCATGGAACATTCCGTGATCGATCTTTGATAATCTGGACTGCAACAGACAAGTCTGACTCAATCCATAATTCATGCCAATCATATCACACAACATACCCGACTACTTTTATCACTTCCTACAGCTCCGCTTCAATGGCATATCCATTTCCAATATAATGTAAAAAACATCCTTTCACAAATATGACCATTTTTAAATAATCAAATAGAAATAGAGTTTAGAGATATGATGACTGGTTTCCATTGGTAGCTCTTAGTATCAGTGAGCTTGTATCGGTAGCTCTTATATATCGGTAGTTGTTATCTTTTATAATAGTAGCTCTATGTATCGGTAGATCTTTCTATCTATAGAATCTTCTATCAGTAGCTCTTTTTGTAATGGTAACATTCTGTCTGTATCAGCAGACTTGTATCGGTAGACATTGTCTACCTGTATCAGTAACTTGTATCGGTAGCTTGTACATACCAGTACCCTTATTCTAACGGAAGCTGTTATACAAATCAGTGACCTTATCCATATTAGTAGACTTTTTTACCAGTGTACTTAGCCTTATCAGTAGCTATGTGTCTATTTGTATCACTAGACTTATTTTGTCTGTATCAGTGAACTTCACATCGGTAGCTCTTGATATAACAGTAAGTCTGTTTGTTTGTCTATATCAGTAGCTATGTGCATACCGGTGAAATTATACATATTAGTGGACATAACACTTATTTTTTCTATGAAAAAACATATCCAAATTTATTTTGGATTTTTTCAAAGAATTTATAAACATTTATAAACATTGATTAACATGTTCTAATGAACATTTTAATATTTTATCAACTTAAATATATGATGTTATAGATTAAACAAATTATTTTAAAGATAAACATTATTTCGTATTATCAAAGCATATGGAAACATATTTGATATTATCAAAACATTTGAGGTAAATAACTATAATCCTATCAAATTTCCATAACAACCTGGTATTAATTATTAATAGTAATCCCCTCTATTCTAATAAGACATTGCAAGGAAATTTCAAAATTCTAGTGTGTTGATTACTTAATCGTTATCATTTTCAGCCTAATATTTCTCTTCTCAAACTACCCTATCCATAAAAATATAATTAAATAAATATTAATTGTATTCTTATGTGTTATTATCATAATGTGAAAATAATTATTAATTTATATAAAGCCATGTATAATAATAAAAGAACGTTAATCGTGAGTTGTGTGGAACACCACAACCATGATGTAATTTTTTTTCATTTTTCATATTGATTTTAATTACCTATAAAAATCCAATTAAATATTAATTTAATACATAATATAGTCCAAATTATTCCATTATTATTCCTTGATAATGATATTGTACAGTTCTATTACAAAACACACTCATTGAGATATAGTGAGTCAATGTTTGGGTTTTGTTGAACCATCCACTCAAACAATACTTTAAAACTCTATCGTAGATGAATATGGGAACCTTAATAATAATTTTATTATAATTTAATAATAATATAATAATTGGTTTTATTTTTATTGAATTTTTACAGTAATTACTTATATTTTTTTTAAATATCATATTCAATCACTAATATTACAGAAATAAATTGATTCCAATGAAATTTTCATTCAAACATAAGAGAAAACTTTATAACAAAAAATAACATATTACTAGATAATATTTAATGAAATATAAATAAATAAGGTTCTTAGTAAGGTATATGCAAACATAATTTCATTGTTTATGACAATAGCTAAATGCATATAATTAATCATGAACATGGTAAGGATTTCATGTATCAATTTTCACACCATAAGTCTTATTTATTAGTATACACCATGTTTTCATTGGAATGGTGTATCTACTACCCATTTAATATTTTTTCTCATTATTACCCCATTATTCAGGATATTTAATGATTAATTTTATATTTTATCTTTCAATAGGTTATTTCTACGAATGTTTCTAAAGCCATTTTTCATATTATTCTTGATTTTCAATTCCACGAGGTTTTTTTTGATATCACACATGTTATTTTTCTATATATGGTATTTTCAATACCCAATTTCATTTCTTTAAATTTTAATTTCATTCAATATCTCTTATGTTCTTTTGATTCATATGCTTCATTTACCATAAGGAATTTTGAATCTCAATTTTTCTTCATAGAGGTAAGATATTTATTCATTACTTGCTTAATTTTAGTGGCGAGTATATTTTATATGGATTACTTTTTAAATAAGATAATACTTTTTTTAAATTTTTTGATTAAACTCATAGAAATTCATCACTTACTTTTTAATTTGTAACCCTCCTATTATAGGAGGTATTTTTTTCCAATGACATTCATGTATAAAATTTCAATATTTCCATCTTTTTGAGGAAGAAGGTTTTATTAGATAACAAACATCGATTTGTTATGGAAATATTTTTAAAAATTATTTTCATATTCTAATAATTATTGTTTATTTATTACTCATGTTTGTTTACTATGTAATGTTTAACCATCCATCCTCTTTCTTATTATGAGATATAATTTTATTATTCATTTTGTTTATATCATGAAATTTACTAACATTTTTTATGTTTATATATCAATAAGGAAAGATAATAATTCATACTGAATTATTATTATGTATTTTATTGATATTCATATCATTAATATGATGAATGTAATTGGTTTCACTAAGTTTCATGTTGAGAATAATATTATATATCCCCTCGATGCATCAGTTAGTCTCATGGGAAAAATGGTTTTGGTATTTATTGAATGCCTACCCAATGAGTAATGTTGTATTGGATGGTAAATTTATTGGAATAATGATATCTTAACATCTTCTTTGAATAAAACAATAATTTCTTAGAAGGGGTCATGATGATAAAGGCCACAATTCGCAGAATTATGAATTCCCACATCATTTTTTTAGTTATTATTTCCTATGTATTTATTTATATTATTAATAATTAATTTGTATAATTTTCATGTGATCAGTTATATGGAATTATATTATTACCAGTTTATAATTTTCATATTATTTATCCTAATTTAATGAATTGGATGATTTTTATATTTTATTTCTCTTACTAAGTGTCTGAGCTCAACTATATTATGTTTCACAAATAATTGTTTTCCAAACACATTGTGTTCCATTTTCAAATAAAATACTTTGGGATTAATGGAAACCTAACAATTACCATTTTTGGATACCAAAATGAAAACATAAAAAAACACAAGTAAAAAAATATAAAATTACAACAAATTCACTATTAATGGGATGTACCAAAATCCATTGATATTATACTATTCTCACTAGAACCAATTAATACATTTCCCCTCAAACATCTGTATCATGTCCTATAAGATTTTGAGTGATAAAGTGAAAACTAGATCCAACAATGCCACTGTGATTGATTAAAGAAGTGCCAAAAAATATATCCATCCGATCACCGAATAGAATGTTTTCCATAATCAAAAATGAAGAAAATTTATATCAATGAAATAAGAAATCCAAAGTCATCTAGAATAAGATAAAACCTTCGAAATCTGGAAGGCACTATCATCGATCACCACCATGAATCCTTAGCACCATCTGTAGGGAAAACTCTCCTAAAGCCAAGTGAAAGCTAAACCATCGCCACCGGACATCCAAAAACCAATGTAAGAAAGAAAACAATGATAAATACATTTGAAAAATGTTTATAGGTCGAAATTACATCCCAAAAATCCCATAAGAACCATCTCCATAGAATGATACGGGGTCTATAGAATGAAAACTATGGATACAGGAGTAGAAGTGTTATAAAACTCAGGATTCGATAGGGAACAAGGATGAAAAAGCCAACACGATGATGGAATAATGAGGCCTACATCATATACCCATCAAAATATCAAATATCACTCAAATCCATCACACCAAGACAAGATTAGGTCACCAATGTTCGGTGATGCCATCAAGAGAAAAAGGGAGATGACGGAGGACCTCGCTTCCAGGGAACCATCATTGAGAGTGAGAGTATCAAATAACAGATGTCTGGATGAAAATAATTAAAAATTATTTGTTTATAATAGTATAATGCTTAGATAAGTTTTTGGAATATATTTAATATGTATTAATGATTTATTATTTTATTTTACAATTTGAAAAAAATCCATTTCAGTATAAATAAAATGTGATTTATTAGTTAAATGTTTTTTCTTACCGTGTAAAACTATAAACCTAAAAGGACCTTCTAATTCATGGGCCTCAGTATTTGTTAGTTATTTTTAATTATTAATAGAAAAAAATGTAACTATTTTGATAATCACAAATATAATATGTAATTCTCTTTTTTCATCCCCAAATTCCAGGAGTACGGGTCCGAGGTGGTACACCACCCATTATTTTTGAAAATTACCAAATCATGCCTATCATCAACTTTATTATAATTAATAAAAAATTATATTACGTTATGGAATTAGTAAAATATAAATCAATATAAAAAAATATTATAGTTCCTTTAATGATCTCAGAATGGTGAACATCGAATAATAAAATATGAATCATCAACACCATTATAAAACTAACACGAAATAAAAAAATTGAAACTAATAATAAATTATTGATTAAAAAATATATATAATTAAATAAAATATTTTTATAAAATTATTATAAATTATGTCTTTAAAATTATATTGGTATTAATAAAAGTTATAAAATAATTCTTTATGATATTTATATTGTACATATGGTATTTTAATGTCCTTTTATGTACATCCTATATTATGTAAAGGGTTTTTGCATATCAATTTTACTCCACTGAAATATGATTTTTATTCACCAATTTTCCCTTTTTTGTCTATATAATGGACATATATTTCATTTATCATAATTTTTTAGAAACAAATAGGATTTATAAGTCTATCCAAATTTTAATATTTTATATATTTTTAATTGGAATTGTAATGATGATCTACAAGTTTCTGATAGATGAATTTTCATTCATTAGGTTAAATCATTTTTTTAAAAAATTATTATTATAAGTAATGTATTTTTATACCTAAAATTTCATTATGATTAATTTGACATTAATTTTTTATGGATTTTTATTTTTATCACCAAAACTCATTTTCAAATGATACCTACATTAATAATTATAATGGTTGTAAGGGTATATCTTGCAAATTTAATTTCATAGAGACGTGTTTTTTAGTCACTTCTTTTTCATATAAATGGTGTCCATATTTCTAATTGAACATATATTATCATGAACTGTGATCTATTCAATTTTTCTAATGTTTAATTTCATTATATCTCTTGTGGGGGGGAGGGTGGGTTAAAAAATGATTCTTAAGATGTGTCAGTATTTTTTTTATCTCAAAAACCTTTTCATGGGGTTATAATGAATCATCATGAACATCATAATAATGTGATTTGTTTCTTACATCCTAAAATTCATATTTTAAAATTTTATTTACCCCTTGGAAAATGAATCTTTTGATTCAAACAGTATGTACAATGAATTTATTCCCAAAAAACATTTGATATTATAAACAATAATTTTCATTTCCCATAATAATGGATTTTATCAAATGTAAGTATTTTATATTAAAACCAATGATCTCTATTTTTTTGAAGAATAATAATGTAGTATCTCATCTAACCATAATAGTTAAATTTTAATAATTTTAAAGGGTTTTTTATTATCCATTTTAATGATTTGGGGTTTGGAAAAAGGTATTTTAATGTATTAAAATGATTTTCCAACCATAATAAATTTTTCTTTCTTCTAATAAAAATTTACATTATATACTATTCATGACCTATTCATGAATCTATTAATAAAGTATATATTTAACATATATTTTTTTAAAAAAAATCAATTCAAAATTTAGAAAATATATTTTTGTTAAATGACCCATAACCTCATTAATTAACTATATTGTTAAAAATTTATTTTAATTTTTTTTGTCTTTCCATGTGAACTCATTGTTTTTTCATTATAAAAATTAATTTTCATGACACATACTTTATATTTATTCAAATGGGTTTATAAATAAACATATTTCGTAATGATTATAATTTTAAAAGTGATATTTCCTTTTATTAATCAATGTGATTTACCCAATGCACATGATAATATATTTTTCATCATTGCAAATATATATAATGATTATTACCTTACAATAGGGATATTTTATTATTCCAATATTCATGATATTTTTCTATATGGATTTTGAAATGATCTATATATATTTTCTTGGAACCAATATCTTATCCATGGTTTATTGAATGATGCATGAAATTTTATTTTTATCATGTCCACATAAAAACGTGTTGATGGTTTATATTTATTGGTGGATTATTATATATACACCCAAAACATTGGTTGACGTTTTATATCTCACGATTTCTAAAATGGTAAACATGTAGTAGGTAAAAACTAACAGTGTATATGGCTAGAAGCCTAATATGAATAGGTTACACATGTTATCATCCTAAGAACATGAGTGTCGAATGGTTTCTTTCACAAGACCAAGATGATATCTTTCTTTTCATCCATTGATAAATAATTTAGTGGGATTCCCTCCTCAAATATGAGAGGGTACATGCGTTATTATCCCAAGACTAATAGGTTACACTTGTTTTCACACCAAGACCAAGAATGTTCCGGGATTGTTAAGATTTCCTATATATGTAATGGTATTCTAGTGGTGATGCTTTCTCCACTAGATTATGGATTCATATGTGTTCACTCATGCAACATTTTTATATTATATGATTATGTAATAAAACTGTTTTATGTGTTTAATATTCCTCGATTCTATAATTATATTCCATTAAATTTTTTTAATAATTTCATACTATAGTTTCTTCTAATATTCCTTATTTCTAAATATTATTGTTAAATGTTTTTAAAAAAGATATGTCTTCAATGCTTAATTTTTGACATATTATTATGATCTAAACCTTGACAACATCTTCGTAAGTTCTATTTTTCCGAGATTTTTCGGCAGCCCCTTCTAATATTTCCATTCCACATGTTATGAACAGGATTGAAACTTATAAGAAAAGAAAAATGGAGTCCATTGAGGATCAATAGTAAAGAAATGTTCACCAATGATGTAAAATTGGCAGAGTGAGTTGTTGATCCTCAATGAAACCAAACATTTGGTTTATTATTGTATGATTGTATATGAGAAAAAATGATTAACTTATTGAAATGATATAAAATAGGGATATATTTAGATTTTTTCTCTAATTTTTGTGTCAAATATAAATTTATATGAATTATTTTTGCACCAAATCCAAGATTGAGGGTCTATAACTCTATAGAGGGAGAGAGAAAAGAAGGATAAAATCCCAAAAAAATATATTTTTTATAGGGGAGTTAATTATTGGATGATATTATATAACAATTATCTATAAATTAAAAATATATGTTTACATATGACAATATAATGAAGTAAACGTTTTATTTTAATCATCCAGTACTGTTTTTTACAATAGAATTCACTTTTTCATATTTTTACATCCAAAGATCATTATGTGTTAATCATGCTTCATGAAACAAAATTTTTATGAGAAATTCATGTTTAAAACTATTCAAATACCATATAACTATTTATTCTCACTACCAAAAAAAATTATATTTCACTTCTACATTATTCTAGTTTATATTGAAAATAAATTATAAAATATGACTATATTTTAAATTCAAGTGTTTTATAGTGTCTTGGGGAATTTTTTCATTTCATATGTATATATATATATATATATTAAAACTAAATAATTCCTAGAACATTTATTGACTAAATTATACCCCAAAAGAATACAGATCCAACATGAAACTTGAAATTTTGTTTGGGGGCACTTATGGTTGTGTTAAGAAATCCTTATATCAGATACAGATTGTCGGGTTCATGGAAAAGTTAATAGATTTAATATGCATGGTTACAAATATATGTAATATTTTTTGGACATAATTAGGTTATTGGGGATATAATTATTAATAATAACCTATATTTTTATTATAAAATAATGAAAATTAAAAATTAAAAAATGAAAAATCAATTGATTTTACCAAAAATTATTTTGGAATTTATTAATTTAAAATTAATATCAATTAACTCAACAAATTTATTATTATTATTATTTTATTTAATTGTATTTAATTTCTTTGAGATGTGAATAGTATAATTATTTATAAATTTATTCAATGATATCATCTTTTTTCCACTATCAAGTATTTAGTTATTATCTTATAATATTGAAGATGAAATTATAATGGATAAATTATTTTACATTTATTTAATATTTTAAAAGATTATGTCACTCAATGAATTTTCAAAATTTATAAATATATTTTTTATTTATATTATTAATGATACCATTTTTAAAAATGAGTCTTTATATAAAATATACAACTTTGATGTATATTTTTTAGAAAATGAAAAACATTACTAAATAATATATGGATATATTTTATAAATTACTGTTGTTATTTTAAAACAAACAAAATAGAATATATCTTTTGACCCACTTTTTAAAATTATTTTTGTTTTTTTTATCATTATATAATAAAACATTATTTATAAATAATTTATTTTCTTATATAATTTTTGTTTAATTTTTATATTATAATCAGATGGATTTTAAAATCTCATATTTCTTATTGTTATTCGTTTATTCTAAAAATTTAAATTAACATAGTAATTTAAATAGAAAATAAAAATTATAATAATTACATGAAAAAATAATAATTTAAAAAATATAACTATTATTATTTTTATGGTGATATTTACATAGATCTTGATGGAATTAGATAAGTGGGTCACATCTATAGTAACCCATATTCATAACATTTTCCATTACTCCCCTCCCTTGTTTTGTTTAGTTATAAAGAATATTTTTCTATTCATATAAATAGTTCCCCAATCCCTAGTGTTTTCTATGAATTTGTTTTCACATATTATTGTTTATTAGTGGGTAACAAATTTTATCCCATTATTTCAAACTATTCCAGTAGTAACCTTATCTTAAAAAATATATGAAGAATAAAAATCCTCCATATTTCTTAGAAGAACTATTTTAAATATCTATATAATTAATGGAGTATTTACTTTTATATCATTATAAGGAAAAAACCCCAATGTTTAATTCTCTAAGGGTAATATGGATGCTTCTTCGTTTCATATATTATTAGAATCCATAAATTTTCATTTTCAGGTTTCTTTAATATGATATCTTAGAGTCCATAAAAATATACCTCAACTGAAAAAAATATAATGTGTCTTGAATATCACACGAAGATAGATATGATAAATACTCTTCTTACTCTAAATATATATTTTATCATCATTGATCTAAAACATAATGATTTATATAAATTTGTATGGTGTATTTAAAAATAATTTAGACCCCACCTTTTTATCCATTTTCTTGAATGACTCTTGTTTTAGATTTTTTATCCCCTTAGTGGGGTGAAACAGGGGGTTCTTCATTTTTACTATAACATTTATCCACATTAAGCTTCTTTAAAAAAATATTTTATTTGGAAAATAATGAGATATTTTCCTTTGCAATCATGGAAAATTGAATTTTGTAAACATTTATTATGATTTATATTTACTCTAATTAAGCATTGGGGATAAAAAATTAATTTAAAACATCAATAATAATATATATATTATTCCAAAATAATCCAAATAATAATTTCATTATTGTATTGGTTTTTTTATTTTTTGCATATTTGTATCATAATTTAACTATTAATATACAAAAATATTCTTGTACATGCGATTAAATAACTCCAATTCTTTATCATGTAAACAATATTTTGCTCATTTTTTGTCAATGATCACCAAATTTTACTCAAAGATCATATGATAAAATATAATTCCTCATTTTTTAGAAATATTTGTATTATTGATATTCAAACTATCCTTATGGGTCACCTTTAGATTTTTTCTATTTCTCCAATCATAAAAATGGAAATATAAAATTAATGAGTATATTGAATAATATCTTCTTGGGTGTTACTAATGGTCATACAAATTATACTGGGATAGATAAAAAATTGTTTTTCTTTTTATGGATGATAATGTTCTCCACATTCATAATTTTCAGTATGTATTAAGATATTTTACCATTAAAATTTGATAATCCATTTAAAATATCATTTACCCCTGAAAAATTTTATTATCTACAGAATATGTTTTTTAACATGGGGTATACTGCTTCCTTCTTAGAGAAACAATTTCTCATCATTATGAATCCCTTAGAACAAGTTTTAACGAATATCCTAATATATAATACCATTGATCTCTAGAATTGTATCAAAATTCAAATTTAATACAAATGATGTGTAAATTTATAATTAATTTATATTGGAATATTTCATTTTCCTCAACATTTATATCATATTGTAGTGCCTTTTTAATAGAATAATCATTCTACAGATGAATACTCTTAAAATTTCGTTGAAAATCACTACACACAGTATCATATTTTTTAAATACTAATAAATTATTTTTTAAAATTTCTATAGTTTTTTGGATCCCAAATCAAACTAGATTAATTATTTACAATTTAATGGTATTATAATGAATTGAAATTATAATTTCACTTGTGGATATATTTTTTATGATGGTTTTATATAACTAAATCCATAATGATTCCTATTGTCAAAATTAAACCTCTTGTAATATTCATGAACATAATGTTTTATAATTATAATTCATGTTTGGCTATATGAGAAGACAAAAAATATGTTATTATTTATAGTACAATTCATTTTCTCATAACATTTTAAATATCCTAAAAATATTTTTCTCAATTCATGGATTATTTTCTGTAAAAACAATGATATTTGGTAAATTACCGTAGTTTTATGTATTATGAGCTTATAAAATAATTGTTTTATTTTTGGGAGGTTTGGGTGGTTCCATCTAATTTTAGATGAGAATTTTGATGTTCATTATAAGTAAATGGCCTTAAAACATTACATAATATTGAATTAAACGAGTTAATTCTTATTGAGGATCTTTTTAGGTTTAGAGTTTTAAAGAATTCAAACATAACTATTACATCTCAAGAAGATTACAAAGTAGACACTTCTACTCAGTTTCATTTTTTTTATAGAATAATAACTCTTTAAAAAATGATTCATGTCTAGTTCCATGTTTTAGACAGCATGAATTTTCCTTGATCCCACCCTTGACCCTATTCATCTTTAAGTCATGTGAAAACATTTCAAAACATGGGATGAGCATAAAAATGCTCAGTAAGGATTATAAAACAAAGAAAGAAAACATTATTTTATAAATACATACAAAACATAAACACTTTTATTTACGTCATGAAATAATAAGATTTATGAATAACACATAGAAATCATAAATCATAAAGGTAACTTGTGGAATCCATAACATACTTACATTATAGCTATCACAGCAACATAGGGATTTACTTTGGAATACCAATTACATTATATTCCCTATGTTTATTAGGAGAAATAGTCATGTTTACCTCCATCACGTTACCCAATGCATTGGAGAGCTATCTCGGGCTCACCCGCACTAGGTTTATCACAGAACGACCCGGATACGTAAACAATGCCCATGAACCATAACATAATCATAACGCACAACATTTGTATAAAGGAATGATAACATTCCAACTTTGTAATAATAATATTTAATTTCAAGATATTGAAATTATAAATCCATTCTCCAAATCATTTTCAATACCAAAATACGTAAAAAAAGTATATGGTATTTATTTTTCCTTTTAAAAAACATTATGGCTTGTTGTTGAAGCCAAAGATCAAATAATACTCGTGGCAGAAGAAAGGTCGTTGTCACCACTAATGTTATAAAAACATTCATGTTTTTATTTCAGTAAAATATTTCGTAGAAAAATATTCAATTTGAATGAAATGAAAAGTCAAAGTTGATTATACAACGTATAAAAGAAAGGTTTGTATTGGAACAAAATATTCCTCAATGAAAAGAGATTGAGATGAAGTCCCTTACCTCATGTCCGACTTGACTCGGTCGTTATTTAATCACCTGAATAATAAAAAAAGGATAATTTATAATTTCTTAAGAACATTTTTCAAGTTTATTATTCCATTTATATCACTTATTACCATCTTATAAACATTAAGTAATCATATAAGTTAATAGCGTTCGTTTTGTCTATATTTGGTACTTGAGTCAAAAATGAACACCTTATATTTACAAGTTGTTCTTGTGGTCAATAGTCCATTATATCCATAATTATATTCATTATTTACATGTCATATATATCATATATTTGCAGTATATATATATTTATAATAGTACATATCATTTGGAGGTAAGAAATGAAATGCATCGTTCATGGAGACTGTAAGTCGTACGTACGCATGAACGCTACAATCATTTATATTTATTAATTTAATAGAATTAAAACATAATGATATATAGTTATATTATAATTCAATTATATTATAAATATAATATCATTAACTCATTCCTTTATACATCCTACATATGGAATTAACGAGTGATATCACTTTGAGGGGGCGGTAGTCCGCACTTCCTCAAATAAATTTATCGCTTTTACCCATAATGGAAACCATAAAGGTATGATATAAAAGAAAAATACAGATGAATAAAGAAAAAAAAACATAATATATATCAAATATAAATATAGTGTCATCTTAATGGCCACCATGATAGGCGGTAAAAGATAATCGAACAATAATCGTTTCGTGAGGTGTTAGTTTCCCGTCCACAGAAACAGTATGTTCTTCACCCATTAGATGGAGGTGTGTGTATGTAAAATTTGAATAATTCTCAAAATAAAATCCTAGTATATTTAGGATATTGTTTTTTTTTGTAAAAAAAGGAATAAAAAGTGTTTAGTGGTTGGAGAAGTAATATAAAAGAATAGAAGTTAAGAGAAATTGTTCCCTTTAATTTGGGTAACTCCCTTTGGTATGAACCAAAAGGGTTTATTGAGGTGTCTTCAGCCTAAGGTAAGACATCTAGGAGGAGGAGAGGGATGTAGAGAGATTAATTGGGCAGAGTTTGGAAGATGAAAAAGGCTTGAGAGGTGTCAGGAATTGGGTAGAAGTGAGGACTTTTTATAAGGGGGAGGAGAGGATCTTTAGAAACGTCTGATAATATTATTTTATTATATCATGATATTAGGTTTCTAAAGGTCCAGAACTCATTAAGGTAGAAGATAAAATGACACATGGTAGAAATAAATTCATCCAATAATAACTACACATGTTTTGGATGTTATTTTAATATTTATAATCTTATTTATTTAAATCATTTATTAATGAGGTAAACACATCATCATTATTGTGTCATAAATATTTTAATTTATTAGAATTATAAATATTATAAAAAAATACCATGATATAGGAAATATTTTTAGTATTCCAATTAATATTTATAATTGAAAAAATAACTTATGTAACACACTGTAAAAATCAAATTAGAAAGAGATATTTGTTTGTGTCATTTTTGTCTTTACTTAAAATTAATTAATCTAAAATGTCATTATCATTCAAAACTGGCTCCATGGGGTCCCAAAATCTAGCCAAGGATTCCCATGTTCTTCCATTACTCATCCAATATGGTTATGAAAAATTTTAAGGTAATTTTAAATTATTATAATATTATTTTTACATTAAATTACCTTATTTACCTTTAACCACGGTAAATAAAAGACAAAAGTTACTATTCACCGAAACATATTTTCATCTTATCGAACCATATTTTTCTTACTAATAACAAACAAGTATGTTCGATTTTGGAAATTTAATTCACATATGTTGTAAAATTTCATTTAAATGAAAAATTCAGTTTTTTTAACTACTACTAAGTGGTTTCACTATTTATCAAAAATTGATGTTTTTCAGAAAACTACCAAAATTTCAGACTAAGCTATATTTGATATTCCAAATTCAAAAATGATGTCTATATTACAAAATTATAAAAATAGAAGTTGTGTATGTTTATTTAGAATGAATTCTTATTGTCAAAATAAATATGGTGTTTTTAAGAAACAATAACTGTCAAAATATCGACACTTCTTTATGTCCAATTTAAATGTGAAATTAATTACAATGACCAACAATGGATTAAATAGTAAAAATATATTCTCAACTCACTTCAAAACAAATTTAAAATAAAATATATCCATATAAATAAATTAGATTAAAATACAGTTTTCAATTAAAATACAATAGTTTTCTCTACTCATTAAAAACGATCTTAATCGAAAAAATTCCAGAAATTTACAAAAAGAAAATTTTGATTTCATAATTTTGAAGATTGATTTTATTTGGTCAAATAGAATTTATTAAAGTTAAAAAAACTATAATAAAATAGGGTTCTCCATTAAATGGCGGTAAATCGACCTTTTAATATAAATTATGCTTAAAATTAGATTCATTCACATTTTAAGCCTCTAACTTTTATTGGATTAATGTAATAACTTTTAACAAACATGTATAATCATATTTTAGTTAGTTTTTTTCATTACCTACAATAAAACTTCTTTTAATTAACTACCATTTAAAATAATAATATTATATTATTAGTGTGCAACCTAAGATTTCAATGAAACTAGTTGTTGCGTATCAGGTACACTATCAAACATAGAAACCCCAATAAAGTAAAATTAATATTGTATTCAGTAATATTAATAAATATGAAATATTTCTTAATATTTATTTACCTGAGATGTTACATCCTACCCCCCTTTTAAAAATGAAATCCACACAATTATTATTCACTTATCAAATAAGTGGGTGTATTTACCCCCCATAACATTTTTCATATTCCCACGATTCCTCATCAACCATTTGGGTTTTCCAAAAATTCTTTACCTGTTGAATTACCTTATTCTCTAATGATTGCTCTAAATGGTCATGAATATGGACTGTTTGTTCATCATAATAGTAATTCTCTTACAACTGAACTACCTCTCAGATAAAAACATGAGATTGATCTGGGATATACTTTCTCAACTTTGAGACAAGAAAAACATTGTGTACTTGGGGGTAAACATGGAGGTAAATCCACTCTATACACAACTGATCCAACTTTATCAAAGATTTCATATAGTCTGATGAAATTCAGACTCAACATTCCCTTCATAACAAAATGCATCACAATTTTCCATGGAGAAACTTTGAGAAAGATATGATCACCTACCTCAAAAGATAGATCATTCCTCTGGTCATCTGCATAACTTTTCTATCGACTCTAAGATGTTCTCATGTACTTCTGAATCAGCTGAACTTTCTCTGCCATCTCTTCTACCAATTCTGGTCCAATCAACTTCCTTTCACCCACTTCATCCCAAAAAATCTAGAGTTCGACAATGTTTTCTATATAATGCCTCAAATGGATCCATCTGTATACTTGAAGGAAAATTGTTTTTATATGAAAATTCAACCAATGAAAAATGTTTGTCCCAACTTCCCTGGTAATCCAGTGAATAAAAAAGTCGTATATCATCTAGGGTCTGAATTGTTCATTCTTATTTCACATCTTATTGAGGATGAAATGTCGTACTAAAATTTAATTCAGTACCCAATGACTTCTGAAGGCCTTTCCAAAAGTGAGAAGTAAACCTGGGGTCACGATCAAATACGATAAAGAGGTTAACTCCAAGCAACCTGGATATCTATTTAACATATAATTGATAAGGTGGATCCAGAGAAAATTTATCACTAAGAAGAAGTAAATGAGAATATTTATTCAGTCGATCAACAATAACCCAGATCAAATTATTACCTTGAGATGTATTTTGTAATCCCACAACGAAGTCCATGGATATATTTTCCCATTTCTACTCTGGCACCGATAAATTCTGAAGTATCCATTTTGGTAATAGCCTCTCTGCATTAACCAGCTGAAATTTCAAACAATTCAGAATAAAATTAGCAATATCTCATTTCATTCCACCCCACCAGTAATACTCTAGAAGATCTCTGTACATCTTAGTACTGCCATAATGAACTAAAAACAGGGAACTATGAGTTATAAATAATAACTCATTCTTCAACGCTAAATCACAAGGCACACATAATATCTTTCCAAATATCAAAATAAAATCATTATTAATGGTAAATCCATGGAACATAACCTTCTAGACCAACTCTACATTTTTTTTAACCCACTGCCTTCCTTTTGTGCTTGATTAATTCGGACTGATAGAGATGATCTAACAGACACCTGAAAAAAAAACTGAAGAATTTCTTATACCAACAACTTCTATAAAAAATTTCATCAAATAAAAAACCAAATCATCTTTTTCCAAACATAACATGGTTAATAAAGCATTACTTTTTCAACTCAAAGCATCATCCAAATTATTTTCTTTTCTCGGATGGCAATGGATCACACAATCACAATCATTGATTAATTCCAACCATATCTTATAACTCATGTTTAATTATTTTTGAGTGAATATATACTTTAAAATTTTGTGATCAGTATATATTTCACATTTTACACCATACAAATGATGCCTCCAAAATTTTAAATCAAAAACAACAAAAGCTAATCCCATATCATGTGTAGGGTAATCTAACTCATGTGGTTTTAACTTACGTGAAGCATAACCAATAACCTGATCATTCTACATTAGGATCCAACCAAGTCCCTTCATCGAAGCATAACTATAAATAACAAACTCATCATTTCTAGAAGTTATTTCCAAAACCGGAGCATTATCCAGTCTTCTTTTCAATTCCTAAAAACAATCATTACATTCTTTTGTCCAGATGAACTTAACAGACTTCGGAGTTAATATAGTCATTGTACTAGATAAACATGCAAATGTTTCAACACAGCTAGGGTAATAACCTACCAAACCTAGAAAACTATGTATATCAGTTATATTTGTGGTTCTTGGCCATTCTTCAACTACTTTTGTTTTAGAAAGATCAACAATGATTCCATTTTTTGAAAAAACATGACCAAGGAAAGAAATTGTATGCAACCAAAACTCACACTTTCTGAATTTCCCAAATAGTTTCATTTCTTTTAAGGTTTTCATTACAACCCTTAAATGACTTTCATGTTCCTCTTTAATTTTAGAATAAACCAAAATATCATCAATGGATGCAACCAAAAAATCATCCAAGAACTCATGGAAAATACTATTCAGAATATCCATGAATACAACAGGTTCACTGGTTAAACCAAAAGGCATAACTACAAATTCATAATGACCATATCTATTACGAAACGCGGTCTTCGGATTGTCTGCATATTTCACCTTAAACAGATGGTACCCCGATCTCAAGTCAATCATCGAAAAATACTGAGCTCCCTGGATCTTATCAAACAAATCATCAATATGAGGAAATGAATACTTATTCTTAACTGTGATGTTTTTCAATGCTCTATAATCTATGAAAATTCTCATTGAAACATCTTTCTTTTTAACAAACAAGACAGGATCAACCCATGGTTATTTGCTAAATAGAATGAAACCTTTATCTAATAACTCATGAAATTTTTTCATTAACTCTAAAATTTCAATTTGAGCCATTCGATAAGTGGGTTTTGAAATTGGATTAGCATCCGGAACTAAGTCAACAGTAAATTCAAATTCACGATCAGGTATAATACTAGGAAACCCATTGGGAAAATCCTCAAGATACTCATTTACCACTGGCACATCATTAATCTGAAGAGTTCCATTGTTTTCAACAATATGTGCAAGGTAAAATATATTTCCATCTTTTACCAGTTTCTAATATTCTTGATATGTTATCAAAAGTAAGGGTTCATTCTTGTATACAAATTAAAAATAATTCTGAAAAGAAACATCTTTCTCTCTGCATTCAATCTTAGCATGATAAACATAAATCCAATCTATACCCAAAATAAAATCAATCTCTACTAGAGGAAAAACAATACGGTTTGTAGGTAGATGCATTCCATGCACAAGGATAGGAATGTCCTTATGTTTTCTTTCTGTCTCAAAATTTCCTCCATGTGTCTTTACCATAAGTTCTGTATTCATATCTTGATATGGAATTACACATTTACTGTGAAACTTCTCATAAATGAAAGAGTGTGAAGACCCTGAATCAAACTACACATTGGAATAATATGAACAAATAAATAGTGTACCTGATATTACTTCATTTGATGGCCCAGCATCTATAGAAGTAGTTGTGAAGGATCTCACCACCCTTTTTTAGTTGTAGTATGGATGCTTTCCCTCGGTTTAGTTCTTTGTTGGACACTCATTTTCATAATGACCCATTTCATTACACTTAAAACATTTTACTGGCTATAAATCAGATTTTATATTACCATTAACCTGATCTTTTTTAGTGCAATTATGAGCCTTATGTCCCATTTTACCACATTGGAAGCACTTACTAGAATTCAAAAACATTCCCCAACATGATTTTTAGCACAATTTTTAGAAACAATAATCTTATGTTTCATACCATCAGACCTTTTTGAAGAGTTCATCCATTTTGTCTACCACCTCGAGCTCTTATTCTGTTGTTTGTCAAAGAACACCTGATCATCAGAAAAATCCATTTAAACCTTCTCCACACAACGAACAGGTTTTTCATAACTTTTGAACTCACGAGAAGCTAATGACATTCGATACTTTGGCTTTAATCCTATGTAAAAACTGTTTATTTTACTATCAAGATCTTGTAAAAAATTTGGAGCATACCTTGCCAGTCGAATGAATATTTTGTCATAAGCAACCACTGAGTCATCCTCCTACCTTAATTATAGGAATTGTTTTTCCAACCTAAGATGAACCACCTTAGGAAAATATTTATCCAGAATCATAACAATGAATTCATCCCAATCAAGAGAATCAATATCCTTACTATCCCTGATATTTTTCACCATCGACCACCACTGATCAGCTTCACATTCAAAACGGTAACCAAGAAAACTAACCTTTTGATGTTCTGAACACCCCATGACATCAAAAAGTTTCCCCAGTGCTTTAATCCACCCTTCTTCTAGCACATGGTCATATAATCCTTAATAGATGGGGGATGTTGCCTCATGAAATGCTCTACTACTGACATGTTCCTCTCTGGTTGATCTGGATGATCTCCTGCATGGATAAAACCACCATTTATAGTCGGAGTCAATTGTTTCATCACTACAAAAAACTATTCAATTCCAATTCCGACCATCTCAAGTTGATAATTTTGAAGGTTGTCTTCATCCTGATGACGTCCCAACATAGTTGCCCAGTTTCCTCTGCAGAAAACCATTCTGAACACAAAAATATCTTAGGCAAAGAAACATGGTAATCTCTAAATTATATATGATTCCAATATTAACATAAATTACTTTATAGAAATTAATTTAACAGTACCCTAAATCCTAAAGTTATCTAAACCTAATATTTATGCCAATAATAAGGACCTAGCCTTAAAACAGTATATAATATTAAACTAAATGAATTAATTCACATTGAGGATATTTTCAATTTTAGAGTATTAGAGAATTAGGATATAACTATTACATCTCCAAATATTACAAGGTAGAAACTTCTACTAATTTTCCATTTTTTTCATAAAATAAAAACTCTTGAAAAAAAGAGCCATGTATTCTTCCATGTTTTAGATAGCATGACTTTTCCTTGATCCCATGTTGGACCCTATTCATTTTATGTCCTATGAAAACATTTCAAAAATTGGGATGAGCATAAAAAATCCCAGTAAAGGTTATAAAACAAAGAAAGAAAACTTAAGTTCATAAATACATTAAAAACATAAAATATTTTACATAACTCAAGAAATCATAATAGTTATGAATAACACATATAAAACATAATTCATAAAGGTAACTTGTGGCATCCATAACATACATACATCGAAGCTATCACAGCTACATAGGGAGTTACTTTGGAATACCCATAACAAAATATTCCCTGAATCTCTTAGGAGAAACATTCACGTTTACCTCCGTCACATTACCCAATTCATTGGAGAGCTATCTCGGGATCACCCACCCTAGGTTTGTCATAGAACCACCCACATACGTAAACAATTCTCAAGAACCATAACATAATCATAACACATAACATAAGTATAAAGGAAAGATAACATTCTCACATTATAATAACAATATATCATTTCAAGATATTGAAATAATAAATCCATTCTCAAAATAATTTTTAAAACAAAAATACATAAAAAGAGTATATTGTATTTATTTTTCCTTTAAAAACATTATGGCCTGTAAAGGAAGCCGAAGATCAAATAATACTCGCGGTGGCAAAAAGGTCGTTGTCACCACTTAAATTAAAAAAAACATTCCTTTATTTGTCTTTTAATGAAATGATCCATTGAAAAATATTTCATTTCAATGAAATTAAAATTCAAAGGTATTTATACAGCATATAACATAAAGTCGTGTATTAAGACAAAATATGCCTCAATGAAATGAGATTGATACGAAGTTCGTTACCTCGTGTCCGACTGACTCGATTGTTCTTTAATATCGTGAATAATAAAATAAAGTTAATTTATAATTTCTTAATAACCTTTTTCATGTTTTTTATTCCTTTTATATCACTTATTACCATTTTATAAACATTATGTAATCATTTAAGTTAATTACATTCATTTTGTCGATATTTGGTACTTAAATCATAAATGATCACCTTATATTTACAAGTTTTTCATGTGGTCAATAGTCCATTATATCCATAATTATATTCATTATTTAGATATCATATATATCAAATATATCCAATATATATATATATATTTATAATAGTACATATCATTTGGAGGTAAGAAATGAAATGCACCATTTATGGAGACAGTAAGCCGTACGTGCGCATGAACGCTACATTCATTTCAATTTCCTATTTTAATGAAATTAAAACAAAATGATACATAGGTATATTATAATTACAGTATAATATAAATATAATATCATTAACTCTATCCTTTATACGTCCCACATTTTCTATTTAAGAGTCATATCAAGTTGAGGGGGCAGTGGTCCGCACTTCTTCAAATGAAATTATCATGTTTACCCATAATGGAAACCATAAAGAAATGCTATAAAAGAAAAATACTGAGGAATAAAGAAAACATATACATAATATATATTATATATAAATATAGTTTCATCTTAATGTCCACCATGATAGGTGGTAGGAGAAAATTGAACAATCATCATTTCATGAGGCGTTAGTTTTCCATCCATAGAAACATAATGTTCTTCACCCATTTGATGGAGGTGTGTAAGTGTAGTTCTAATTTATATCATAAAAAAATCTTAGTATATTGATTATACCATTTTTGTTTGAAAATAAATTATTAAAATGAGAATAGAGGTAGGGTATGTAAAATAAAAGAATAAATGTTAAGAGAAACTGTTACCTTTAATTTGGGTAACTCCCTTTGGTATGACTTTGGATGAGCCAAAATTATTTACAGGTGTGAGAAATTGGTTATAAGTGAGGGGTTTTTATAAGGGGTATGAGGGGATCCTTAGGAATGTGGGAAAATATTAATTTAGTATATAATGATATTCAGATTTTGAAGGTCCAAAACTCATTAAGGTAGAAGATAAGATGACTCCTGGTCTAAATAAATTCATCCAATATGAATTTGACAGGTTTTGGATGTTATTCTAATATTTATAATCTTATTTATTTAAATCATATATTAATAAGATAAACACTACATCATTATACTGCCATAAATAATTTAATTTATTAAAAGTCTAAAATTTTAAAAAAATACCATGATGTATGAAATATTTTTAGCTTTCCAATTAATATTTATTTTCAAAATTATATCTCAGATAACAACATGTAAAAAGTAATTTACAAAGTGATATTTGTTTATGACATTTTTGTCTTTACATTAAATTAATTAATCTAAAATGTCATTATCATTCTTAGGTGGCTCCATGGGGTCCCAAAATCGACCCAAGGATTAACATGGTCATCCATTAATCCTCTATTAATGTTAAGACAAGTGTTATGGTAATTTGGAATTATTATAATATTCTTTTTTTACTTTGAATTACCCAATTTACATTTAACTAGGGTAAATAAAAGTGAAAAGATATTATTCACAAATATATTTTCATCATACGAACCAAATTTTATATACTAATAAAAACCATGTATTTCGGATTTTCTAAAATATATTCACAGATGTGGTAATTTTTCATTTAAATTAAAAAGTAAGTTTTTTAACTACTGCTATGTGGTTTCACTATTCAACAAAAATTTATGTTTTTTCAAAAAACTTCAAAAAATCCAGCCTAAGCTATATTTCATTTTGAAAATTCAAAAATTATGTCTATTTTACCAAATTATAAACATATAAGTTTCATTAATTAATATAAAATTAATTTCCCTTGTCAAAATAAATAGCATGTTTTTAAGAAATAATAACTATCAAAAGATCGACACTTGTTTATGTCCAATTTCAAGGGGAAATTAATTCCAATGACCGGAATTAAATTAAATGGTAAAAATATATTCTAATGAAAAATTAAAAACAATTAAATATATAATCTATCAATAAAAATATATAATATTAAAATGCATTTTTGAATTAAAATACATTATTTTTCACTATTAATTAAAATGAACTTTATCAAAAAAATTACAAAAATCTTCACAAAGTAATTTTTGATGTCCCCATTCTAAATAAAGATTTCATTTGTTCTAATAGAATTTATTAATGTGAAAAAAACTATATTTAAAGAGGGTTCTCTATTAAAAGCCGGTAAATCATCCTTTTATTGTAAATTATGTTTAAAATTTGATTCTTTCACATTTTAAACCTATAACATTTAATTAGAAAATAGTAAAAACATTTAACAAACATTTATATTCATATTTTAGATTGTTTTGTTCATTCCTGTCAATATAATAGCTTGGAGTTAACAACTATTTAAAATATTAATATTATATTATTAGTATGCAACGAACGATTTCAAAGAAACTAGTTGTTGCGTATCGGGTACGCTATCGAACATAGTAACCACATTAATGTAAAATTAATATTTAATTTGAAAATACTAATAAATATAAAATATGTATTATTAAAACCTATACACATCCATTAGGAACCTATAAATCATGTTTCAAGAATAAATGGGTAAGATCATGGTAAGAAAACTACTTAGGCAAACTATACAAGTTCCCAGAGAAAACTATGAAATGTAAAATAGAGGTAAAACGTGGTTGGTTAATGGTTTTCCATATAGTGTGACCTTTTCGAATGTATTATGCTCTTAAGATAGTATCAGCACATGATTCACACAAGGTTATCATAACCATGAAACAAAAACCATATGACTTTATAGATTTTCTAGTATCACATGCATGGCCAGTGCACAGATTGAAAAACCATGAGACATAACCATGCATATAATATTTTTAAATATAAATTTTTTATTTTAATTATGATTAAGTCCCCTAACCCCTTATTTTCTTTCTTAGTCTCATTGGGTCTTGAATTACTCTTCCTCCCTAAGATCTCATGGTGAAATTTTTGTGAAATAGAAAAAATATATCAAATAAAAGAATGTAGGACATCCACAATCATTTTTAAGTTGTTGTTCATCCCCAGTATTCTAATATATTCTATCATACTCTCTCTAATATCTATATATTTATTCTGTTATAGATAGATGTACGTTTTATGAAAGTAATATTGATGAGATATTATAGAATCTATTGATGGGATGGTGTCATGAGCCAACATCTAGAATATGATAGTTTCATTCTTTATTTTTTCCATAATTTGAGATGTGGGTGGATTATCTCTCATCTCCACCCATTATATAACTCAAAGAATATTTTTTTAAAATAATCTCTATAATTTTTGTGGACAAATTTTGCGATTCATCAAAGGAAACATTTTAACTTTATTCATTGAAAATAGTGATAACATTTGGTTTCTATTCAAAAAAATCATTATTATATTTTTAAAAATGTTTTCATAAAAGTATGCATTCTTTTTTATGCAATATGGGTTTTTCATTAAAAATTTTCGAAAAGAATCATTTATTTTTAAATGGTTTTGAATTTAATTTTTTCTACAATGATATTGTGTTTCCATTTTCATGATGTGACCCTTTATAAGGGGTGTGTGATAATAGGGAACCTTCATTGTTTATATGTCACCCAAGAAAATGGGAGTGTAAAAATGTGCCGCATGTAATTGTCCACCTTGAGACGGCTAGGTGAATTGATAAGATATCACTCTTAAGTATATAACTATCACATTGCATTCTTGTGTGTCTGTTTATTTCAATAGTATATTTCATATTCTGAATGATGTAAAATAATTCAACGTTTAGTTTACTAATTTCCATGAAAATTGATTATAGTTATTCTAGAAACTATTATAAATGCTTTTGAACTGTTTTATAAAATAATTTCTGACCAGTTATTGTCCTAGTCGAATGATATATGATGCATTTGTGGAAATCTTACATAGATTATAATCACCCACTATGTGGGAACATCATTTTATTTATATATATCATCTATTAGTACACATGAATAGGAAATATATCTTACTTCTATTTTGATTTTCATCAGTCCCATGGAATGGAGAATTTCCTTAAAGGTACCAAATATGATGAAATCTCAATGCTTCCATGATATAATCTAATTATGATAAGGATAAAATATAAACCACAATTAGATCAATATTAACATCAAAATTTGGGTAAATTAACTTATGGTGTAATCAAATCAACTTTCATTAGATAAATGGTGAAAATATCAATTTCCTTTATTTGAAATTAGGCTTTTCTCTATAACTGAGTTATCTACTTTCATTTACAGCTAGATTGTAAAACCCCATAACCTTATTAATATATCAGAATTATATAAAAATTATATGTAAATAAAATAATATATTCTGATACCACTTTTAATTTGTCCCACACCCAGTTCCCATTAAATGGGTACCCAGATCCCAGTAGCCTACAAGGTACCAATCGCTTCTCTCGGGATACCAAAGGCTTACAACTAACAGCAAGGGAATGGGTGTGTATATGGGGATTCTATTACCTCTCTACTAGATTGGAACATTAAGGATAATGAAAAATAGATAAATATTAGAATCACGTATAAACATATGGCACAATAGAAGAAACAGTTAGACCATTAACCTAACATATAAGGAGCTAATATGAACATCATCCACTGATAATAAATTAATCGGTAAAAACTAATTCATATAAAAATTATGATAATACATGTATAGAGACTATAATGTAGGAAAATATTGATACAAGAAGAAGGCATCAGTATGATAAATGAAAAACCAAAATAATCCAAAAGTATATCCAAGCATCAAGATCTCATGTGTTTTCATATTCTATAAATTTCCACTATAACTCATGTAATAATTCATGAACTCATAATAGGAACCTCCCCTTTATCTATACCAAAAAGCATATTATCTTCCTAGATACCATAGGCATCCCAGATAGGGTGTTAAATAAACATAGTAGGTCACCACGAATAAAATCTATAAATATCAGGTCTATGTATTCAATATGGTTCTGTGAGGCTATTATAATGTAATGTTTTATAATTAAATGAAAAAGGGTCAGGTATGGTTCCAGATGGAAACTAGGATGCTAATTCCTTCATCAGACTATTTTGGTGTAACTCTAAACATGGATTAAGGGATTCAATTCCTCATATCATAATTTTAAGGAAGCCCCTCATAGTATCAGTGTTGTAAAGTCAACCCCATGATCATTATCTTATTTATAAGGAACTCTATACCCGATATGACATTTGTAAGTTATTCTACGCCTGGTATCACAGTAATGGATACCATTCCCATATAGTATCATAAGGTACATCATGCCCTTATATTATCACAATTATATTAGGTTCACCATTCCCATATCATATAAAATTCATATAAGGGTATCCACGGATTATTGTACTACAATTATATAATAGTCACCATGACCATATCGTATCACATTTTTATAAGATTCACCATGCCTGTATCATATCAAAATTATAGAAGTGTCAAATTTCCCATATTGTATCGTATTTGTATAAAGATATTCATTCTTGTATAATACCAAATTTATATAAGGTTATCCATGACTATATCATATCACATTTATATAAGGGACTCCATTCCCAGATCTATATAACTTGTTAATGGTTTATCATGACCATTTAGTATAAGGTATGAGGGGTGTGATTACCTTTTTTATAAAATATGCATAAGGGACACCTTTCACAGTTACCATATTAATCAAGGGTCATCATGCCCACACATACTTATTGAAAATATCGATTTTATTTTATGAAAATAAATTCTTATATTCATATTTTGTTTACATTTAACATTGAAAACAACAGAACCATTGTTCATTTAATTACAAAAAAACTGGACTTAGCACTCACCCATAATAATATCCATTTATTAATAATAACTGAAAGTGTACTAGTTATGATATGACACTAATTCCATTCCATATTAATATGATATTATCATTATAAAGAAAATACAAACACACCATTAGGTGTTCTGGCTATAAAATCGTGAAATCCAATTAGGAGTAAGGAGGGTACACCCGGAGGGATGGATCACTCTAACATTATAGACCATGACATAATTTTGGTTAGAATATGTCAAACAACTCAAGGAATATTAAATTTAAGGAGACACATGATGAAACCGGTGTGTGGAACTACAACACATATTATAAAACATAAAAAATAAGGGATAATTAATTGTCCACCTACTATTTTCTCTTGTATCAATCCTCATAGAGTATCAGGATTTACTTTGCTCTTGATTGGAATAAATATGAATAACAGATAAACACACTAACAATAGGGAATATGAGCCTTTACTAAAATAATTTCATTTAGATAAAGGAAAATATAGAATGAAACAAAAGTAAATAACATATTAATTAAATATATCCAATAATATAGATAGATGCTGGATCCGACCTCACATCCAAGACTTATCTAGAAACCTAGATAGAAGGATGATGATGCTAGAATGGGTGAGAAGCCCACATACCTATAGATAAAATGGAAATAAATGAATATTTATAAATAAATAACTCATTAAGGGAAGTTTAGTCATTTGACAAAAAAATGTTGGGTTACCTGGTTTGATCTCAGAGTTGTCTAAACCATGTGACAAATGTGATCCATTATATCCATAAAGGGGTGCCTCATTTAGTTTATTGGAATAGTTTGAGTAACCATATTAAACCCATGAGATGTTTCTCTAAGAAAAATTATTGGTTCTCCCGCATGGGAGTGGTCCTCTTAATTCATAATTTCTCCATGTTTGAGACTCAGGGAAAATTCCTAGACTACCTAACTTGGTTCTAACAAACTGTGCGGCATGGGCACAATGTTTCAACTAACCATGCAGCCCCATTAATGTTTTTCTTCCAAAAGTTGGTATCGGATATTCAAAAAACTCCTAAAACCCCTATATTTTCCATGAAGTAATATTGAATCCATATTATATTCAAGACAATGATATTGGTCAAAATTAAAAGGATACATGCCTTGAATAATGATCAGCTTCATAAATCAAATTTGATTTGTTTGAGTGAAAATGTTATTCTTTGAGAAAGAATCCCATGGGGTTGATAAATTTTTTTATAACATATTTCAAAACAAATTTCTATTTTATCTCTAATTAATATAATGTTTATTACTATAATATGGTTGTTCAATTAATTTCATTCACATAAAAGCATTTTGTTTTTTTGAAAAAAAAATAATGTCCTATAAAGATGTTTTCCCCTCCCCTTCCATATTCATTATTCCAAAAAAGGGTTTTTCTTTTATATTTGGAAACTGAAAAATAAATATAATAATATTACCATTATATTTCAATTCTATTATTTATGAAAGGAAGGTTTTATTACAACTTTTATGATGTGGGTTTTAAAAAAATTATTTCTAGAAATTTCAAAATTGTTTTTATCCTTTCAATAAAAAATGTTTTATCTTCCAATCAACATTAATTCTTATAAAAATAATATACATTTAAGGATATATTATTTAGAAAAAATTATCATATGTTTTTTTATGAATTTTTCAATTTTAAATCACATAAACATTTTTGAAATTTATTTGTACATTAATGTTTTAAAATGTTTTGTAAAAACATATATATTGGCAATTCTAATTACCCTTTATTGTTACCTTTAATGAATTAATATTTTTATCCCTGTCTATTTTTTATTATTATATGTTTCTTTGTAAAATGTGATTTCAAATATTTTATGATTTATCAAATTCACATTATGAGAATTTTTTTTATGTTTTTTGAATTGAATTCATTTTTTATTGGTTTTTAATTTTTGATAAATGTGTCCCATCAAGTAGAACACATATTTATTGGAATTGTGAGGTGTACGGTATTAAATTTCCGTATAATTAAATTATTTATCATATATATCACATAATATGATTAAATTTTGTTTTAATGTGAATCAAAAAGCTTTTCCCATAGGATTTTATTTGTAAATGATATGTTGCATGATTTGTTCACAAGTTTTTGGTGTGAATGAGATTCATGAATCTTTTTTCGAATGATTTTTTGTAAATTTTATTTGGGAATATCTACAATAAATATTTTATGTTATTATTTTGTGATGTAAATTTTTTTTCTATCAAAATTAAATGATAATACATATATCTATATTCTTATTGTTATACTTCTTGAATCCTGATTAATGTATCAGGATTCTACACACTTCTTCCATGGTATATGTTCTTTATAATATGATAATAAATATATTTGTATCTTTACTAATGAAAAATCTAAATTTTCAATGTTCATATTAATAAGATATTTCTCCCGTGACATATTTTCTCGCATGATAATAATAATACAATTGATTACCTGGGGATTTTGTATCCCTTATTGGGTGTTTTGGATCACCTAATTCTTATGTTTTTCAGTTTTTATGTTATATTGATGGGTATATCCTAGGATATTTCAATTTTATTGATTGTGCGGTTTCACATAGATTCCATAAATCATTTGATTTCGTAAATTGTAACCATAACTATATACCCATTACTATTATTGGTTATAGTTTGTGGTATTTTAGCATTTAAATTGATTCAATTTATTGACTGAAGATCTATTGAAAATATTTATATTTATAATTTTGATAAAGGTTATTATTTATTACACATGAAATTTAACTATGTATTTTTTAAACATATTCCTAATTTTTCATGTTCAGTTTGTATAATTGAATTTATTTTATTGATTTGTGTAAAATTAATTCCATTCTAGAAGTTATTATTCCATGTTTGATGATTACTAGTAAAGATGATTATGTGTTGTAGACTCATTTTCTCATATTAGGAATGGATTCGTCATAAACAAGTGCTAGTTGTGCTCAACATTATATAACTCTTTGATGCATTGTTAGGTCTCAAGAGATAACCATTTTTGGGTTATTAATGTATTCTTGATGATTTCATCATGATATCATGAAATTAATCATCATGAAAGAATTGAACCCTTGATACTCCTTCATAGTATGAAAGTATCTTTATTGAGGAATTTAAAATAAGATTATGTTGTTCAGAATTATTCATTTTGTCATTTTTAATAAAATTATTATTATCCTTGTGACATATATATACTCATAAATATCAATGGAAAAATTATTCTCTCGCATTAATTTTATTATAGTATATTGATAAGTAATACATTCCAAAAATATATATACAAATATTATTCCATGATTTCATAGATTTTATGTTTTCCATTACTAGGAATTTGAGATCACCCATTATTGTGATTCTATTTCCCTAAGTCATAATTAAATGTATTTTATATTATATTTCTATAAAATAGCATATTTATGTTATTTGAGGGATATATTTAAGACTTATTATGGATTAAGTAGTTTCTTATTTTGTGAAAAAATGAAAATTTCATAATAAATATAATTGATTTATTAGTTTAAAATTAATACCAGTTCTATAAATATAAAAACCTAAATGTTATTAAGAATTTATCAAATGAAATATAATATTTATTTCAAACAATTAAGGTATAATATAATAAAGTATTTTTTATATAATAGCAAAAACCCGCTTCCACGGATCTAGTGATGAAACCATATTAATTAGTTTTTAGTCTTTGTTGTCAAAAATTATGACCCTTTATTCCCTCCAATCCATAAAACAGAAAAATGAAAAAATTGGATCACTTAAATTTTCATGGAACTTTTTGGTTTATAGTATAATAAAATTAAGAAAACTCTTGCATAAAAAATAACCATATCATCAATAAGAATTTATCCCTCTAAACATAGCTCGTAATTCACATTATGTGATCATCATCATCCATATAAAATCTCATTTAGAAATAATTCATCCATACACATTCCTTACAATATGGGTAAAATGATATATATGAAGTGTGAGCTCAAATTCTCAATACGAGTAAATATAATCACTATCAATTGAATTTCATCAATGATCAAAAGTAGTACATAAGGGTATGATGACATAATAATAGAGCATGACTGAATCAGAAAATAAGTAAAACACATTAATACCTAGATCATAGAATATGAAAATATGGAAAATGTGGTAGTCATCACATTCAATAATAATTATACATGTAACATCAATCATTATCGTAGGAATAATTATAAACCCATTTTAATCATAAAAATGTGTAGTTATCTTGGAACATTATTATTGATTACTCATTTTAAACCAATTTAAGAAACAATGAGATTTCAGTTAATCCATAAT
Source organism: Viscum album (assembly GCA_963277665.1). Taxonomy (NCBI): domain Eukaryota; kingdom Viridiplantae; phylum Streptophyta; class Magnoliopsida; order Santalales; family Viscaceae; genus Viscum; species Viscum album. Next base: position 749,293,011 of record OY728166.1, on the reverse strand, counting down.
AGAAACCCTCAGGTAACTTCCTCTTTCTTGCATCGAAATATAATGTACACTACCCAATTTAGTCGATAACTTTCTAGGCCTCCCCATTATATAATCTGTAACGGCCCCACTTAGCGCTATATGTGTTCCCCTTCATAAATGTAATTTCTAGGCACTACATCTTGATTGCAGTATAAGGATCCTAAATATCATTATAGAACTCATAAAACAATAATTATTCCTTTACCATCATATAAGTAATATCCAAGAAACATGACATGAATAAAGTAATGTGTTATTGAATATCATAAAAAACTCATAAAAATAATTATACCATCAATAACATGGATTTTCCTTATAAGTTATATGCGGTTCATGACAATCAGTTTGAATCATATTTAACCCATAAAAAAAGAAATGGGTTTTATAACAACCTTTTTGAAGTAATCTTAATCCATCAAGAAAAATAATGAGGATGGTATCATAAGACAAATAAACCCATTTTTTTAAAGGTAAAAACAATATTTTTTATGTTGATAAATGGTAAAACAATAAAAAGATGATTAAATAAATTTTTAGTAAAATAACCATTACTTTTTTAAAATCACTTCTAGAAACAAATAAAATTGAAATTATTTTTATTTTAAATTAACCCTGAAATCTTATAAAGGAATAATTTTAAATTCATTGAAATCATTTTTTTAGGAAAATACCCTTCCAAATATTGAACAGACTTTCTAAAACATTTCTAAAAACATTTTTGGAAAACATGGTTTTATATGAAAATCTTTTTTTTCAATTGAAAAGAATATTTTTCATAAAAACATTATTTTATTTCATTAGTTCAGTTTCCTCTTCCACCATGGTATTCTGGATCAAATTCCACCATTGATTTGAATGACCCTTTATACAATACATTTTCTATGTAATTTTTACTTTTCACTATATCTCATGGCCATAAATATCTTTTATTGATACCAAATCCATTATTTGGCTACCATTAGATTATTTTACACACCAAAAGATGAGAGATTTTGTCACTTAATGTGATCCAACATAGGATTATATCGATGTGGAACATGTTTCCCCAAACGAGAAAGGAAAATTTTTATAACTTGATTTATCATCCTTAATAAATCCAAAATCTACACAAATTGAATAACAGCTATATTACTATCCTCAGTAGGGAAATCCCTACACTGGCCATGTGTACTGATTCACGTATTTCTTACAGATTCCATTTACAGAAACTTTCATTCATTATATTATATCATAAAATTAGGAATTTTATATCATAATATATAATTCATAATATGGCTTAACACTTATCATCCATTTAAGAAACATTTCATCAAAAAAATAGATTCAAGGGGGATACATTATTCTCAAATTGTTTATTAATTTTTTTTGGAAAATGTGATTTATCCTACGAATATCTCCCAGGATTTCCAAACAAGTTTTGTAGTAATGCCCATTATTATTCATCATGTAATGATCAGGTTTAGACCATTTATCCATTTTTGGATTTATCACCCCAATGTAATTATGTTCCAAAATATTGTACACTTATTGTACTTTGATAAGGATGTATTTCTAGGAAAAAACATAATTTCATCCTTAAAAAACTATAGGTTGTTCTTATATACTTAGCATAAATTTATTTTGTCGAGATATATTCCCAAATATATTTTTTAATTAATCTTGTTCCCCTACATTCTTCTAAATTTCCTATAATACTAATTGTAATGACCTCAACCGTAGTAGACTAGAGACAATGTCTTAAGTTATTACAGTAGAATATATACAAAGGGTTAAATCCCAATGAACTGATTAGTTTAGTTTTTTTTGACAACAAGATAAATAGAACTTACCAATTTAATATGGGTAATAGAAATTAAATCTTAATACAAAGAAAAATAAAAAAAATTGCATCCATGATAATTAATTAAATGACATCCTCTTCATATCATGGGTAGAGGAAAAGTAATGATGGTGAGGTCAAATTCTGGGTGTTGGTTAAGAATAGAAAAACACATTTTCAATAAATAAGCATAATTAACCTGAAATGGTAAATAAGATAACACATCTTCTATTTCAATATAATCAATATAATGTGTGGATAAGGTAGAATCAATATGGATTGGTATATAACTGAAATGACCTGTCATTTGATCAATAAACTAGGAATGAAATGTATTCGTAGATAATATCATAGAGAAATCCTTAACTAAAAAAATAATAACAAAATTTTCAATGACTTAAATTCTAATTTTACGGATTCTAAGATTATATGAAACATGATACCTCTACAATCAATACCTAACAAAAACTTTTATACAATATATAAAGACCGATTTAATTTTTCCAAATTGATATGTGTCATGAGTCTACTAATGCATCAAGGGTATATATAATTTTAGTCCCTTACCATAACATTATCAAAAAATCATTACTCATATATCAAATCATCTATTTAATTCATTAATTAGGATGCCCTACCATTAAATATTTTATTCAGTAAGTGATATTTGTTTATTAATATTTACCCATTAAATCCAATAACATTAAAAATAAAAACCATATGTAAAAATGTTATATTGTTTTGGAAATAATCATATCTATAAATCATGATATTTTATATCTAATATAATTTTAATTTCATTATGAAAATTATTACCTGAATGAGATGATTCATGATAATGTTAACAATTACAAAATAAAGTGGGATTACACAATTAATTTACCACATGATAATTTTCAATCCAAATCCCCATGGATGAAATGATTAAATGTGATTATTTAAATAAATTTATTTAATAATTAATCATGATATTAAATTTCAAATAGTTAGTATTTACACAACAATTATTTGAAATATTATATAATAAAAAATAAATCTCAATAGAATATAAATTGAGACAACATCCAAAGACTTATTCATTCCATTAGTTGAATATTATTTGAACTATTGTATTATAGTTCCAATATTGTTATTAATTTATAATAGAACCATTAAAAATTTTATAATATAAATTTTTTTCATCTTGTTACATTGTACCACCTGTTTGTTAACATTTCATTATTTTCATTGTATTGGTGTTAATCGCCTTGTTTTCTCCTTCATTTTTGTTATGAATGTTCTGGTTCTATTTAATTATATATAGTTCTATAAACTATTAAATAATAATCATGATATTATTATCATATTTTTAAATACATTTTATTTTTAAAACCATTCATGAAATATGGTTAGGAAAAATGAAATATGATACGATATTTGAGATGGTAGGTTGTATGTACGCATGGGAAACGTTTTAAATTTCGAAAATTCCTTATTGAAAGGTGGTGTGTAATTTTTAATAATTAAATAATGATAATAATATCATAAATACCATATTATATCATTAAACTTTCTTATATTTAAACTATTGATGCGGTATGGTGATGAAAATCTAGTCCTATCACTTCCTGAAGGTGGTAGTTCACAGGTACACGAACGATGTTATCATATTTTAGTGACTAAAACTCTATAAGAATAAAATGATGCATCATTTTTACATAATGATAAATATGTAATTAATATCACAATTATTTCATGTATATCACATATTATTATTAATATTTTCTTTATCACATTACATATTAATCAATATTGAAAGACGACTCACACCGCTTCTTGGGGGCAGTAGTCCATCGTACACATGAGAAATGTTATCATGTCATCTAAGGAATGGAAAGTAAAACAATTAATGTATGATATAATTAATATATTGTTATAAATATGTAATAAATATATTATAATTTCTATATATACTTCATCATACCCAACTGTGAGATGTGGTAATGGAAAAATAAATGACATCGGTTCATCCAAAGGTAGTCTACTGTAGACACGAATGAGGAATTCATAACCCATTTTATGGGAGTGGAGATAGTTGTAGGTCATGAAAATTACATAAAAAAATATAATTATATGGTAGATAATCAGTTTATTATATATTTATTGTTTAATAAAAATTTGTGTAGGTTGAGTAATAAATAAAATAAAAACACTTATTTAAGAATGTCCCCTCTTCTTTGGGTATCCTACCAAGAATTTCACAAAATCCTTCCTAGATTGGAATTATGAAAAAAATAATGATTCTCGGATGAGACTATGTAGTTTGGTATTTTATTTGGTATGGTATTTTCTGATCCATAAGTGCGTGAAGGTGTAAATATGAAAGGAGAGGGGGAGGCCTTTTATAAGTGAGGTGCATGTCGGAATTGTAATGTTTTGAAAATATTAAATAATAACCAGGTTTTCATAATTCCAAAATCAACCTAAATCAACCATTATAGAGAATAAAATATATATGTTTGGAATATATAATGAAAATGGGTGTTTGAAATGTTTTTATTCCATTTTCAACCCCTATCTGCTTAGTTTAACAACATTGTAAATCCAATTTTACATTAACTATGGTAGTTAATTTTAAATATTTTCACTATCCATTTAGGTAAAAAAAATAAGTTATATTTATTTAAATAATATATAATATTATTATTCGTATTATGAAATCAATTTTTCTAAATTCCATTCACTATTTGTTAAAATTATAATTTAAAATTAACCCCATATATGTGATGAAAAATATGGGTTTTAAAGATAAAATGATCAAAAGTATGCAAAGTTTATTTTATCAAAATTAGATATGAAATTTATTCAATGTAACTAAATTGTATTAATTTATAAACACTTGATTTAATTTTATGTTAAAACTAATTCAAAAATTTTACTAACATTATAATTTATTTAATCAAAAATGCAGTTTTCAATTAAAAGTCAACATTTTTTAAAATTTATTAAATAACAATCCATTCATAAAAATCTAAAAAACTCACCAAAAGATAATTTTCATATTTTTATATTAAAAATTTATTAATAATTGTTTAAATATTTTTTCTAAATGTTCTAAAAAAATTTTAAATTATATATACAAAGGATACAAAACAAATCATTTTGAAACAAATTTCAGGTTTAAAGTAAATTTATTTATTCAAATTTATTTATTTATTTTTAATAAATATATATTAATAATATTTATAATTTGTAAATTATTAATTATAACCACTAATTTATCTACAAGGATGGGTGTATAATATTAAATAATAATATTTTAATAATATGTCACATTTTATTTAAACTTAGTGTTGTATACAATGCAAGCTAAACTAAGTGTTGCATGTAACACAAGGGGAAAAAAAGTTGCATGTTATGAAAGATAAACTATGTGTTATATGAAATGAAATCAATATAAGTTATTTAATTTAACTATATCTATATATATATTTTATGTTTTTTGGGTCTTTTATTTTCTTTGAAGAATCGTTTCATGTTACATATATGTTATATAATATATGGTTCATATTTTAGAATTTTGGTTTGTTAAAATTCTCAACCTTTTATCCCCACTGAACACATTATTTTCCTTTTTTGTATTATTCTTAATTTTTGATAAATTTTCTCTCTTTATATTCAGATGAAATGTTTTGAAAAAATATCATTTTCACTAATTATAAAAGGGTCCTCTCATGACCACTTCATGAACACTCATTGAATTTAATTTCAAACTAACACTATACTGATTTTCTTACTTTATATTCTTATTCCAATTCCTTGAGCCTCTAGTAACATTTTTCAAGCTTATTTTGTCCATTTTAAGGTGTCATCTTAGGGAAATACCATTTCGTCCACGTGATTACTTAACTTTCTCTATCATATGTTAATTTGATACAAAATTACATTAGTATTTTTTGAATACATAATCTTATTATTCTAGGATAAAATCAATTAACCACATTCAATATTTAAATTAATAAAATTGACTCAAAAATTAATTTAATGTGTAGAATATCACCTCCACTAAGTGAAGACTTCTGTTTTCTCCACTAAATATCATCACTGATTATAAGAGTGACAATTTTGAATCAATGTTATATATTATAATATAATTATGATTATGAGGTGTAAAATTACGATCCAAATTTTTTCCCACTAATTTCTTAAGAAAAAAATACATACCATGTATTATCTGGACTAATGCCACCATGAACTAATGTATCAAATTGTTCATCTAGTTTCTTCTGAGTTTATTAAATTCACTTAAATTACGAATCCGAATACTAAAAATAAATAAATATTATCATTATTATTATTTTATAATGATATTATTCTTAAATAAATAACTTTTATAATGATAACATCAACTAATGATCATATGTCGATGTCTGTGTTGGTCCAACCACCTACTTGAAAATTCTATATAATAATATCAAGGATGAATATGAGAACATATATTCAAATAATATATTATCGAAATAATTAAATAACATTTCTTCTTGAATGGTAATATTAAAATTAAAATCATTAATTTGGACTTTATGATACACTCATTAATGATTTCTGAAACATGTTTTTAACATGTTTCATCAACCAAATTCATAACTAATAATTTTATTAAATGTAAAATAAACATTATAAAATACAATGAAACATCATTTATAGAACCTTATATAATATTTTATTAATGATATTTGGGAGATGAATGAATAAAAATACTATTATTATAAAACATGTTCACAATGATCATGATTACTCACAACCGATATTGAAAATGGATAATAAGTGTCTAATATTCCTTTGGAGAAAAATTAAAAATTAAGTTTATAAAATATTATAATTATGAAGATCATTATGAAAGAGGTGAATATAACAGTAATTTTTCAACATGGGAGATTGAAGTGCATTATTGGATGTCATGGATTATTGTTAGAAGATCCTTATCTTGAATTTAATTTCTTGAGACATTATTCAAAATGTACATCATGATATATTTGAGATTCTGTGATTAATTCCTAATTAATGTCTTCATGAACATGTTCGCTAATTCACCAATAGGTTACCTTCACCTTCCTTCTATCTCTTTACGAGCCCTTCAGTTCTCCCCAATTTTACCCATAACCAGTTTAGCTGAAAGGTCCTTTCTATTCACCTTAGGGCCCCTACACTACCCCTCTCCATCTATGAATTCTCATAGGTGTTATCCCAAAATTAACTCTCCCTAGTGGCTCATTTAAATTGATGGAATATTCATCTCAACTACTTCAACAATGTAGAAAAATAATCTTGGTCCATTATAAAGCATGTCACCATCGGGTTACTGGATCCACACCACTTCCTTCTTCATTTTTCTAAGGAGTATGATCTTGCGATAGCCCTGATTAAGTGATATCAGAAATATTAAGGCTCTAACTTCCTCATTATAATTAGGAGATATTATTTTCATTGGAACCGTTATCCTATAGGCATAGTAATGTAGGAATGATTCTTGATATTACCCCTTCCCTTCTAAGACCCTTCAATCGTCTTAATGATGGATAGTGTAGTCAAACATTTTTTGGTATTTGATGACCACTAATGATCCTAGTTTCACCTCATATCCCCTCAAATTTTATTGTAAATTTATTTTACTTATAATATAATATAGTCTATGAGAATTAGGATTGATAAAGAACTCAAATACAATCAAGAAGGTGAGTTCATGGATTAGTTCAACTATTTCCCTTTATGCTTTATTTTGGGGAACTTGTAGCATGATTATATTCATTATTCAGGGAAGATGGATTTGAAAAATCTTTTGGATCGTAATGTAGATTTATTTTTATATTTTTAGGAAAAATAAAAGAGGGGCATGAATTTTAGGTTTAAAAACATTGTATTCAAACTCATAAGAAATAACACGGTTTAAGAGATCTTAAACTAATACAATTCACAACCGACACAATTGACTATATATGTCTTGGATACAATGAATAATATATGTTTTAATACCACTATTAGTTAAAAACTAGTTGTATTTTAATTGAATACAATGATCATAGTAATACCAATATAAATTATTATACCATACTACATAAACTCTATTTTTATAATATTTAATGAATGAATCATAATTGAAACAATTACAATAGTAATAAAATATGAATTGAAAGAATAAATAGAGTGATTTCCTTTCAATTAAAAATAACAAAAAAATGTATAGATATTAAAATTATTTTTTTCCCAAAGAGTAGCATATCCTTTCAACTATGATAAATGGACTATATTACCACCACCTTGGTAAGCCCTCGATACGATGATCAACACGACTATCTTCATATCCCTATAAGAACTCGATTAAGAAGGTAATTGTCACCTATGTACTTAAAAAAATTTAAATCCCTTGATATGATGATCAACATCATGTCTTATTATCCACATAATCTCTCTATTGTTATCACAATGATCAGATACAAAAATCAGAAACAAATCACTTATATAAATAAAAGATATTGGAACATGTTGTTCAATCATTGTATCTTCATGGCCATCGCATGAAGGAAGAGATAAGTCACTCTATCTTTATATAAAACATGATATAAGAAAAAGTTGTGTATTCTGGTCAAATGACCTTCTATTTATAAGATTCATGTTCCAATGGTCATATTTCCACCAACGATCATATTTCTCCAAAAAAACATGGAGGGATTGGACACCTGTCATTACAACGGTCAAAAAAAAAATAGAATACATTACAATCATTTTGATTAGTAAATAACTAACTCAAAGAAATAATTTTGGTTATAAAATAGTATATACAAAAGGTATGAAACAATGAGTATGAAAAACATGTAATTGGTATTGAAGTATGATAAGAGTATAATGCATTACATGAGTAAAATTAATAATATGGTCATAATGATTGTCATAACTATAATGTATGCAGTGGTTATGATAAAAAACATGGTTATGATACTTATCATGGATAAGATTCTTGTGGGTTACGATCTATAATATGGTAAAAATGCCTGATATGTAATCTGGTTATGATTCTTGATTACGATTCAATAATTAACCTGGTTACGATTCTTGATTACAATTCATGTGGTTACGATGCATAACCCAGTTACGATATAGGTGATTATGATGCATATCCTTATTACAATACAGGTGATTATGATGCATGTGGTTATGATGCATAACCTAGTTATGATATAGGTGATTATGATGCCTTTGGTTACTATATGTGTGATTTGTGTCTTCCAAAACAAATGAGTGATGAGAATGTAGAAACGCATTTTGACTCAATAATCTCTCCCTTTTTGGAAAGCTAAAAAAACATACAATAAAGACTTATCTCCCCCTATATTTAATAACTCTTATAAAATAAATAGTGAATGAGATTAATTCAAACCATGGTTTAAACAACTCACAAGGGATCGTATTCTCTTTACTTTTACTTGATATATCTCCCCATTAGTGAAATATTCATGAAATTATTCTTTTCAAAACTATTATCCCCTTTTGAGATGTTCAAAAAGAATACGGGAAAGTATCCATTTCATACAAAAGTATGGAGAATCAATGTATGAAACAATAACTATTACTTGAAATAATATTTCATTACCACAAGAGTTCAAACATCATTATTTCCCCTTTTTTTCTAAAAGATTAAACATTAGGAGATTCAACTTCATGAAGTATTTTATGTCCTCAATGAGTTTTTCAAGAGCCTGTTTCTGAGCCCTCATCTTCTCATATTATTTATAAACAAACCTTCCTTATTTCCGGAGCCTATCATCAGGAAGTTGATTAGTTACTTCATGAGAATTAATCATAGCTTCCTGATTATTGAAATAATTCAACTTGATTCTATAGGCCTTATCTAGGATAAAAACTCAATAAGAGGGTAAAAAAAACTCATTACTCACATTCTCCAATTTTTCCATTAGACCAAAAATCTCTTCAGTGACTATTCATTGAGAGGTCCCAAGTCTTTGAATGACTTCATTATTTACATTCAACTCAGCAGACATCTTTGTATTCATAGTGTTTAGAACATTTTCCTGATGGACCAATTAAACATGTTTTTCCCAATGATTCTTGAGACTATCATCAGCATTGTATGACCACTTCATAACCTTATTTCAATCCTTACAATGTTCAGTAGCATATTCCAGGAAAATCTTGAAACTAGCTTCAAGACATAGAAACATGTCCATTAGAACCCTGATAGAGTCTGTTCTTTCATTATGTGAAATTTAAAGGATTTATAATTTGGCTTAAATATTTGAAATCTAACGTATCATCTACTACAATATATTAATTTTTTTGTTTTATGTACTAAATTCTTTTAATAGTGATTGTTCTTTCAGAATCTATGTCTTTAGTGTATTGTGGGAGATCATCGAAATGAGTCTCAGTGTAGATCACTTGAGCTGGATGATTCCAATTTGTATCAGAGTATTCCTATTCTTTATCTGAAATCTGAAGAACTTTATTTGAGAAAAACTTTTCCGAAGCTTTCTTGGATGGCTGAGGATCCTGAGATAGATAAATAAATGATGGAACTTCTAATGACTATACAGTATGACTCCTCTTGTTTGCATCTTTTTTCTCTTCCATATCAATTACTTCTTGTCCATTTTCTTATTCCTCTTGTTCTTATTGATCTTCTTCTTCTTTACCTAATTCTTATTATTCTTATTACTCCTCATTATATTATTTAGAAAGATATTGTGTAGTTGATTGTTCAGAAGTGTGTTTCTCTTTGCCTTTTACTACTATATTTGATTGAGTCTTAATTGGTGGCTCCCTTATTAAAATTCTGTTTCTTTTCTTGAAAAGCTATTTTGAGTAGAGTATTAATGTCAATTTATTGAGCCTTTATTTTATTCAACCACTTATTTATTTCTTCTTCATTCAAAGCCTCAGCTGATTTATTTTTAATGTAAATGAATTATCTGGATCCAAACCAAAATGGGGATTCCCTTCTTTCCTTTTTTTTCTTTTTCATTCTCCACATAGCATCCACCTCGTCAGATAGAGCTATAAGGCCCCAACCTTAAAACATTCCTTAATCTGAATTTAAGTCAAGAATTCTACATTGAAGATATTTTCAGGTTTAGAGATTAAGATATTTATGTCATAACTATTACATTACACCTCAAATATTACAAAGTAGACACTTCTAGTCTATATAATTTTTTTCAAAATAATAAATCCCCCTAAATAAAACAAGAATTATTTTCATGATATAAATATTATTGAATTCTTAATTTATCCTACCAATTGTTATACCCTGTGAAAAAAATTTCAAAAACATGGTATGAGAATAAAAATCTCTGTAAGGGTTATAAGGTATAGAAATAAAACATTAGTCTTTGAAAACATACAATCCAATAAAATCATAATTTTTATTCAGAAAACATAAGCTCTTTAACATAGATCGTGAAATAAAAAAATTTATGAATAGAAAATATAAATAATAAATCATAAAGGTAACTTGTGGCATCCATACCATACCTACATTGTATCTTTCATAACTACATAGGGAGTTACATTTGGAATACCCCTCAATGTGTATTCCTTAAATCTCTTAAGAGAGACATTAACATTTACCTCCATCACATTACCCAATGAATTAAAGTTACATATCGGGCTTACCCACCCATGGTTTATCACATAACCACCCGTATTCATAAAAAATTCCAAAAAACATAACATAATCTTGACACATAAAATAATCATAAAGGAAAGATAACATATCCACATTGCAATCACAAGATATCAGTTCAAGATATTGATATAAATAATCCATTCTAAAAACAATTTTCAATTCCAAAATACATGAAAAGGGTATTTGATATTTATTTTCCTTTTAAAAAACACTACAGATTTTAGAGGTATCCAAATATCAAATAACTCTCGTGATGGGAGAAAGGTCACTGTCACCGTGTACAAAAAAAAATTCCCTTTGTCCATTAGTAAAACACTACGTATAAAAAATTATTCCCATTGAATGAAATTAAAATCAAAAGGAGTTTATAAATTGAATACAATAAAGTCATGTCTAAATAAAAATATGCCTCAATGAATTAATATTTAGACAAAGTCCCATACATTGAGTCCGACTGGTCATGTTTATTCCTTGTTCTATTGAGTAAATCCTTTTGATTAAATCTAGAAGGCCTTATTGAATTTCCTTATATACAAGGTAAGGATTATAGGAGGAATATAGGGATGTTGGGAGCTTATTTGGGAAGAGGATGGATGACACAGGGAATCTTTAGAGGTGTAAGTAAGCAGTATAGGTGGTTCCCTTTTATAAGAGGGGGGAGGGGCACATAAGAAATATGGTGAAATATTATTTATTATAAATCTATTTTCTATTTTAAAAGGACCCAAACTGATTTATTTCATAGATAATGTTATTTTGGGTCTAAAACCATTCAACAATTAGGTTTTAGACATGTTTAGGTCTCATGTTTAACCATATCTTTTAGCATTAAACATTAGTTAACTAATTTGACTTTTACCATTTATTCTGGTATATTCATACTATATGGTTAATATAGTAACTATAAAATTCCAATCGATCCTAAATTGGTTCATTAAAGATAAATTCAACATTATTTATGTCATTCATATGAATCGTAGATTTTTAGAACAATTATATTATTTAATAAAATATTTTTAAAAAAAACTCATTTCTGTCAATTTATATTCTATTCATATCATGGCTTTTAAAAAATACATAACATCTTGATTCTTTCGAACAATCATAATTAAATCAAATATTTCAAGTCATACTTATAACTCAATTTCTTGGATGTCATAAAATGTTTAATAATGAATCTATATTTATATTTATAATCTCATTTATTTATATTATTCATTAAAAAGGTAATCACAACATCATCATTGTGCCTTAAAAATATTTATTTATTTTGAGTATAAAATTATAATTAAAATCCCATGATGTAGGAAATATTTTTAGATTCATAATGACTATTTATATTTGATGTGATCACTTATATAACCGCATATAGACACTGTTTTAGTGAAAGATACATGTTTAGGTTATATTTTCTTTAACATTATATAAAAAGTAAATAAATGTCATTTTCACACACAAGTGGTCACATCGGGTTTTAAAATCGACCCAAGGATTCCCTTGGTCCGAAATATATCATTAAATATAATTACATCACGTGTTAGGGTAATTTAATATTGTTATTATATTATTTTGTTTAGCTTTATTTACTAGATTTACCATTTAACCATGGTAAATAAAATATTTACTAAATTTATTATTCATAATGTCTAAAAATAAATGTTTTCTATTTACACAATTTGGTCCTCCTTATTCCAAATATGGAATCCATTTTTCAAAATTCATAATACATAAATTTCATAAATGTATTTAAAATTAATTCTCATTTTGAAAACCAAAAAATGTGTTTTTAAGAAGTAAAAACTACCAAGAGATTGACAAGTGTTAACGTCTAATTTAAAAGTGAAATTAATTCCAATGACCATTATTAGATTAAATGATAAAATCATAACCCAATTACTCTTTAAACCCAATTAAAAAGAAAAATATATAATTATAAATAAATTAGATGAAAAGACTGTTTTGACTTAAAATGCAGTATTTTTTGCTATTCATTAAAAAATGAGCATTATTAGAAAAATACCAAAATTTTACCCAAATTAAATTTTGATGTCCGTATTCTTAAATAAGAAGGGTTTTTTGAAAAATAAAACATATAAAAGTGTAAAAACTATATTTAAAAAGGGTTCACCGTCAAAAGGCCTGAAAACTAACTTTTAAAATTATTATAGTGTTTATGCTTAAAATTGGATTCATTCTCATTTTCCTCTAAATTTTATAAGATAAATGGAAAAAACATTTAACAAACATGTTTAATCATAATATAGTTAGTTCTATTTATTTTTCCCTGTACAATAACTTGGAATTAACTACAATTTAAAATAAAATTATTATATTATTTTTATTTTCAGTATGACTAAGCATTGTGTGCAATATAAGAATTCGTAGATACCTATTGTTGTGTGTCGTGTATGACTTCGAACAAATAATCCCCTTTAAATGTAAAATAAATATTTATTTCAAAAATATAAATTAATATGAAAAGTTTATATTCTTTATTTACCTAGGATGTTACATCATTCCCCCATTTTGAAAATTGTGTCCTCAAAATTTTGTTCACTTATAAAATATGTGGCGGTATTTTTCTCTTATAGAATTCCAAGATTCCCATGTTTCCTATTCATCCATATGATTTTTCTATAAAACTGTTACCTGATTAATTACCTTATTCCACAACACTTTCTCTCTTCGGTCAAGAATCAGGACGAGTTGTTGCTCATATAGAAAGAATCTCTTCCAACCGAACTACCTCTAGAATCAAAACATGAGGTGGATTTGGAATATACTTTATCATCATTGAAACATTAAAAACCTTGTATATTAGGGATAAAATTGGATGTAAATACACACTGTTGGTACCTGATCTAACTTTCTCTAAGATTTCATAGGGTCCAATTAACCTTGGACTCAACTTTCCATTTCTACAAAAATGCATCACACTTTTCCATAGAGAAAAATTGAGAAATACATGATCACCTACATTAAATAATGATCCTTCATCTAGTTACCCGCATAACTTTTCAGACTACTATGAGCTGTTCTCATTTGCTTCTAAATAAACATAACTTTTTGTGCCATCTCTTCTTCCAATATTTGTCTCATAAACTTCCTTTCACCTTCTTCATCCCAAAAAAGATGAATTTCGACACCAATTTTCATATATTGTCTCAAATGGGGCCATCTTTATACTATAATAAAAACTATTATTATATGAAAACTCAATCAATGAAATATGTTGGTCCCAACATCCTTGGTAATCTACTGAACAAGCACGTAGCATATCTTCCATGGTCTGAATTGTTCATTCTGATTGTCAATATTATTGTGGATGGAAAGCTGTAAAAACATTTAATTCAGTACCCAAAAACATTTTAAGGCCCATCCAAATGATATAAGTGAACCTTGGATCACGATCCGATACAATAGAGACTGTAACTCCATTAAAAATGACTATCTCTTTTACTTGTAACTAATAAAGTCGATCTAGAGGATAAGTATCTCGAATAGGAAAGAAATGATCAGATTTAGTCAATCGATCAACAATAACCCATATTGCATTGTTACCTCGAGATATCTTCAGTAATCCCACAAAAACGTCCATGGATATATTTTCCCATTCCAACTTTCAGACTGTTAAGGCTGAAGCACCCCTTTCGGTAATTACCACTCTTCTTTAAACTAATGAAAATCCAAAAAGCTCCCAGAAAAGTCACCAATATCTCTTTTCATTCCATCCCCCCATTAATACTCCTGAATATCTCTGTACATTTTAGTAACTCCTAGATGAACTAAAAATAGAAAACTATATGCTTCACATAATAAATCATTCATCAACTGGGAATCAGAAGGCACACATAATCTTTTTCCAAACCTCAAAAACAATGTCTTTATCAAAGTTAAATTTAGGTAACATAACCTTCAAAACCAAATCTACCTTTTTCTCCAACTCATATTATTATTTATATGATATATTTATTCTGTTTTCTAGACACACTTTCACTGCCTCCTGAAAAAATAGACTAATTACCTGCACCATCAACATCCAATCCAAAATTCATCAAATCAAACACCAAAAGATCTTCTTTTAAATGTATCATGGTTAATTTACCATTACTCTTTCGGTTCAATATGTCTACCTCTTTAATTTCCATTCTTGAATGGTAATGGATCATTCCATCACAATCCTGAATTAATTCTAGTTATTTCCTCTTCCTCATATTTAATTATTTCTATGTGAATATTTATACTTAAAAATATTTTGATCAGTATATATTTTACAATTTATTCCATAAATATTATTCCTCCAAATATTTAAAGAAAAAACAACAGAAACTAATTGAAAATCAGGTGTAGAGTAACTTAACTCATGAGGTTTCAACTAACGTGAAGCATAAGTAATTACCTGGTAATTCTGCAATAGGACACAACCAATTCCTTTCATTGAATCATAAATATAGATAAAAAACTCATAATTTATGTATGGTATTTAAAATACTAATTAATTCACCAATTTTCTTTTCAATACCTGAAAAAAATCATCACATTCTTTTTGTTTTAAAAATTTTAACACCTTTTCAATTTAAATTAGTCACTCGGTGAGATAACAGTGCCACATTTTCAACAAACCTCTGGTAATATCATAATAAACCAACAAAAATACAAATATAAGTTTCATTTGTGGATCTTGGCCATTATTTAATAAAATTTGTGTTAATAGGATAAATATTTATGCCCTTTTCAGAAACAATGTGGCCAAAGAATGAAATTTTTTATAACAAAAAATCACAGTTGTTGAATTTCCCATAGAGTTTATTTTATTTTTTGGTTTTTGAAATGACCCTTCAATGAATTTAATTATCCTATTTAAATTTAGAATATACCAAAATATTATCAATAAACACAACTAAAAACTTATCTAAGAACTCATGGAAAATTCAATTCATAAGATTTCTGAATACAGCAAGTGTGTTGGTTAACCTAAAAGGAATAACTACAAGTTCTTAATGCTTATGTCTACTATGAAATTCGGTCTTCAGAATTTATTTATCCTTAACATTAAACTCATGGAAGCCCAACCTCAATTTAATCTTCAAAAAATACTGAGCTCCCTGGATGTAATCAAACAAATCATCGATATGAGGTAATGTTTACTAGTTCATAAAAGTGATAATATTCAAGGCTCTACAATTAATTATAAGTCTCATTGAATATTGTGAATTTTTAACAAACAGAACAGGATAACCCCCAGCTGATGACCTAGGTCAAATTAAAACATTATCTAATGACTCATGCAATTGCATATTTGACTCTAAAATTTCTATTTGATCCATTTGATAAGGGGATTTTGAAATTGTATTAGCATCATGAACTAGTTTAACTATAAATTCAACTTCCCAGTGAGGTATTATGCCCATAAACTCATTAGAAAAAACATTTATATGATCATTTACCACAATCACATCCTTAATCTGAAAAGTTCATTTTTTTAAAAAAATATGCGCAAGGTAGAATTTATTTCCATTTTTTACTAGTTTCTTAGCATCTTGATATATTATCAAAATTATGAGTTCATTCATATACACAAACATATATTATTTAAGAAAAAAAACCACTTTATCTCTACAGTCAATATTTGCATGATAAATAGAATGCCAATCCATGACAATAAATAACATCAAAATCTACTAGAGGGAAAACAATAATGTTTTTAGGTAGATTCTTTCCACACACAAGTATATAAGGTTCTAATAATTTATTTTTCTCTCTACCTTCATTTGTTTTACACCAACTTTAGGATTAATATCTTGAGATGGAATTCTCAATTTACTATAAAATTTTTCATAAATGAAAGAATGTGTAGATCCTGAATCCAAAAAACCTTGGCATAATATCAATAAACAAATAGTGTACCAGATATAACTTCATTTGATGTATCAACATCTACTGTAGTAGTTGAAAAGTATTTCACCACCCCATTCTACTTGTTGTCTGAATGCTTTCCCTCATTTTATTTCTTTTTTGGACACTCATTTGAATAATAACCAATTTCATTACACGTAAAACATATTACTAACATTATATAATATTTATCTTACTAATACCCTTATCTATTTTAGTGTAATTACAAGCCTTATTTAAAATTTTACCATGCCGATAGCACTTACCGGAATTCAAAATGCATACCCCAGTGTGCTTTTTAACACAATTATCACAATTTGTAATCTTCTGTTTCTTACCATTAAGCTTTTTTGAAGAGTACTTCCATTTCGACATCCACCTCGACATCTTATTCTATTGTTTTTTAAAGAATACCTGATCAGAGAAAAACTCCATTTTCATCTTCTTCGCACATCAAACATGTTTTTCATAACATTTGAACTCACAAGAAGCTAAAACCCTTCTATACATTGGATTTAATCCAGAGTAAAAATGATTGATATTACTATCGAGATCTCATATGAAATTTTTATCATACCTTTATAGTCGAGTGAATTGTGATTCATAAGTAGCAACTTAGTCATCCTCCTTCCTCAATTATAAGAATTTTTTTCCATCCGAAGCCGATCTGCCTTAAAAAAATATTTATCAAGAAACATGCTATTGAATTTATCCGAATCAAATTCATCAATGTCCACACTATCACTGATATTTTTAACCATCGACCACCACTAATTGGCTTCACTGTAACACCCCAAGCTTCTACGGTACGCTTCTCTTTGAATAATGTGATAGCGTGTGTTGTACGCACCACCAAGTTCTAACACACCATAACCAATCAAACTAGCCGTTATGAATAGTAATACCTACTTTTTGAAATTATATATATTTTATATTTCAAAATGGACATCATTTTTGGATTCTGAATATCGAATTTATCCTAAGGTGACATTTTGGTACTTTTCGGATAACTTTAATATTTTGATGAATAGTGAAAATTACTAAATTTCAATTAAAAACAACTTTTTTAATCAAAGTAATTAATAGTGATAAATTATGAATTTGAGTGGTTTTAAAGTATATTTAGAATATATTTTTACCATTTAATATAATGTTGGTCATTGGACATAATTTAACAATTAAACCGGACATAAACAAGTGTCAATCTTTTGATAGTTATTATCTCTTAAAAACACGCTTTTTGTTTTAACAACGGGAATTAATTTTAAATTAATTTATGCCACTTCTGTGTGTTGAATTTGGAAAAATGGATTCCATATTCGGAATCATGATGTTCAAATTGTGTAAATAGGTAACTTTTATTTTTAGACATTTTGAATAATTACTTCTGTAAATATTTTATTTAACATGGTTAAAGGGTAAATCCGGTAAATAAGGGTTAAAAAATAATATTATAATAATACTAAATTACCCTAAAACATGTCCTCGCCTCATTGGTTGATACATGTTCGACCATAGTCATCTTTGTGTCTATTTTGGGACCCCATGGAGCCACTTCTAGTAGATAGGGACACTTAATTTTAATTAAGTTAAAATGAATACAAAAATGACACAAGCATATATCTTTTAGAAAATCAATTTTTACATAGGGTTATATATGTGGATTTTTGACTATAAATATTCATTAGAAATATAAAAAGATTTAATACATAATTATATTTTATTTATAATTTTTAGAGATTACGGATGTTAATTTATTTATGACACAATCATGATGCAGTAATTACCAAAATAGTGACAAATTAAAATAATTGATTTTATAAATACCCAAATAAATATAATTTGGGACTTCTAATGAATTAAAATAATTTTCTAGGATAATATGACATTTTAGGATTGATTTAATTAAATTTTTTCGAAGTAATAATTCTGTTATGAGTTTCATAAAAATCAACTATTCAATAGTGTCAAAATTGACATAAAAGAATTTTTAAAACAAATAATATATTATTAATTGATATTAACTTATTATAAATCTAAGGCTCGTCTGAAAGACTTATATCATGATAGGTCTATCATTAATGGACCACTTGGGGGTCACTTGGATGTATATAGTAAGTTTATTAACCATATAATATAAAAATACAAACAGACATTGTAAAAGTGAAACTAATTAACTTAGAGTTAATACTTAATGATAAGGTTAATATAAGTACCCAAACATGTCTAAATTATATTGGTTGAGTGTTTTTCGAACAATATACACCTTAAACTTTGAATAATCAACTTTGGAGCCATTATAAACCGAATATGAATTTATTATAATTTCATATTTCTTGCTTTTCCAAAGGTACCCCTCAGCCCTCTTATAAAAGGGAACTTCTCCTTCTCATTTATTCACACCTTCAATGCCTTTTGGTTCGGCCAAAATCTGCCCAAATACTCTCCCAACATCCCCAATAAAAACTAGAGGCCTTATTTTGATTAGAAATCCATCCTAAGGATCCATTTAGATCAAATCAAAAGGAAGAACCCGAAGAAGAGGTAATGATTTCACCACCCTTTTCCAAGTTCCTTTCTTCTTCCACATCTTCTTCCTTTGTTGTTACCATTATAAAATATTAACTCCAGTATAATATATATACTGTGATGTTATTATAAATATGGTAAAACCATATTCAGTATTCTATCCACCCTTTGAATAACATGTCACCATACGTGCGTACGTACGGCTTACCGTCTCCACGTCGTGGTGTAATTGTTATTCAATATATTATTATTTGGATGGGTATAATAATGATGTGTAACTCATGTAAATAAAAAATATAACATGTTAATGATTCTGTATATATGATATACCATCCATTTATATGTTATTTTAATATCAAAAGAATGATATTCTCACTCGTGCGTACGTACGGACTACCGTCTCCACGAACGCGATGAGATTCATTCTCCATCGTATCCATTCAAGTATAAATATTATTTTATGATTTAAAAATGATTTTTAAGGACTTGATATCATTATGTATATGAATAATATACATCCTATACATGAAAAACATGTCTTATGTAACAAAACATATAAAAGAAAACATGTAAGTTAACACCCGGAACGACAATAATACTAAGATATTATTAACAAAGCAATGTTAAAAGATCATATATGATATCATATGAATATATATGATTCTTGTATAATTTAATAACATTTATTTCACCATTACACAAGAGGTTAACCTACCCCAACCAAGGAAAAGTACAAGGTAAGGGTTTATTTCACAATCTCTTCATTATCTGAGGTTGTTTATACGTAATAATATACTGTGATCTCTTTATCATCCACATCCATGTTTCTTAAAAATGTATTTCAAAACATTTTTACTATTTAAAATAATATGGGTTAAAGTCATTTATACCCTTGTTTGACTTTCTATAAGAGTTTTATAAAGGAATATTTCTGTCGTTTTCCAAACAAGGTGCTTTTTAACCTTTTTGACAGAATTAAGGTAAGAATGTTTTTTTAACTTATACGGAGGGTGCGGCTATTTACCGCCGTTATAAAATCTTCGAAGCTTACCTTAAAATATTATATAAATATTTTCAAAGAAAATGTTTTATTTCATAAATATAAGACTCTTAAATGATTTCAAAATAGAAAGATATATTTATCTAAAAAGAGTTTTGATTTCATCTATGTCAACATCCGTTGATGGATATTACGCTTATTTGTAGTTGATTTATTATGATACAAAACTTATATATTGTATTGAAGGATTTGTGATATGTTTGACTATATATGTGTAATTTTTATACCATTCATAGTTTATGGATGAAGTATTTACATTTTGTATGCTAGTTTTAATACAAATGTTTATGTTATGTTTAAACCTTTTCATATGAGAATGCATTGGACTTAATATGTGATGGGTGGAGCCCAATATAGCTCCTCGATGCATCGGTAGGTCTCATGAGACAAACTAGTGTCTTGGCACAAGGCCTTGACAAAATCTTATTTGTAGTCTTGGCACTAGGCCTTGGCTATGTGGTTATGATAGTCTAGCATTATGCATTCCATCATTATGAAAGTGGTTATTGATATTGCCTGTGATTATTAGATTAGTAGAATATCCATGTGAATAAGTAAATGGCATTATTTCATTTCACTTTTTCTATACTATGATGAAGTTCAAGTTTAAAAGGATTTTGTTTTAATTATACATTGACTTAAATATTTATTCTTATTTATGAAAGTTGCCTCTATATTGTTATCCTTACTAGGCATTTGAGCTCACCCCTTTTCTATGTTTTATTTTTCCCAGAAAGTGAAGAAGTAAATTATGAATGACCTGTAGGGATATTATATGGGGATATGAATGTGGAATATGGAGACAATATGTTGTTGTAGTAGTTTTTCACTTTATGATGTAATGTAAAACTTTATTAATATATCTAGTGTTTCCAAAGGCTACTAACCCAATCGGTCTTTTAAGATTTGATCATTCTTGTGATCATGCCAATGTTATGTAATAATGCACCGACTCTAGGTAACTGGGGTCGGGGCGTTACAGTTGGTATCAGAGAAAGTTTAGTACAAACCTTGGAAGCTAGATTTAGATAAACACTGATTAGAGCACGTAGACCTAAGATGAACTTTGAGGATTAGTATAGAGGAACTTTCTAGACTTTTGGTATTGTAGAGATTTTTTGAGTTTTCCAAGAAATACATCCCTATCTGGATACGAGCAGGTAGAGGCGGCTCTGGCACAGATGTACCTAGGGGTAAAACCCGAAAACAACGCTTTGAGCTAGACTCGAACGAGAACTGGTGCACGACAACGGGCCTTGCTGCACTCTTGGTTACGACACCCCCAGGGGATATGCTTAGGATATCTCTCATTCTCTTTACCAATAATTATGAAGGGTTTATGAGTATATACATCCTCAAATAAAACATTCTTATGATTATGGATTATATCCATAAATAGTTCAATTTATTTTAAGTGTTTTATAAGTATGAGATTATGTATTTTGATTCACAAACTGATCTAGTTTATGCAATTCTTTAGAAATGGTGCCTAGTGGAAGAAATGGAAACTGTATCAATGCATGCACTCCACGTATGGATTTCCCCCCTGCTCAAGATAATTATAGTGGAGCTGGTGATGCAACTGGTGCCGATCAGCTAATCACCATACTGGGACAACTCACTCAGGTTATGAATAATAACCTTACCCGTATGGAGCACCCTGATCCGCAGTGTGGAGGATCAATGGTAGATCTATTCATGAGGCAACAAACACCAACGTTCAATGGGAGTACAAATCCCTTAGTAGCTGAGCAATGGATATTTTCACTAGAGAAAATATTTGAGGATTTGGGGAGTAGTGAAAGGTAAAAAGATATCATGGCAGTTTAACGCCTCACTAGAGATGCTGATCAATGGTGGTCATTGATTCAAAATAAAAAGGAAGATGATGAAGTATCATGTATGGAATGGAGGGAGTTCAAAGATCTGTTTTTTAGAAAAATACATTCCTTGCGACCATCGAGCAGATATGGAAAGGAAGTTTCTGAGTCTGAGGCAAAAGGAGGATGAGAATGTCACAAAGTATGAGGCTAACTTTACAAGGTTAGTAAGGTATGATGGAGATTATATATGTAACCCAAGAAGTAAGATTGATCATTTCTTTGATGCGTTTAAACCATTTCTCCGTCGAGCATTAGTCTCACAATCCTTTTCATCTTACGAAGACATTGTCTCATGTGCTATCAAGACCGAAAAGGAATTCTCTAAGTCTTATGACTTCAAAATAGAGCAAGATAAGAAGAGACCTGCTGATCAATCTGGGAATGGAAATAAGGGGAATAAGGGAAAGGTTTAATATCCATCCTGTGGTAAATATGGGAAGAAACACCCTGTTACTTGCTTGAAGGGAATGGGAGTCTGTTACAAGTGTGGTGAAAAAGGCCACCATGCTCGTGATTGCAAGGGGAAGAAGGAAGATACCAATGTTCAGTGATACAATTGCAGGGAGATGGGGAATTATGCAAATGAATGTCCTAAGTGTCGGGAGAACTTACCACAAAAAAGTCCAAGGGATCAAGGCCAAGTTTATTCTATCACTACTGCTGTGGTAGAAGCTCCGAAATACATGGTGGCCGGTAATTTAATGGTTCCCTCAAGTTTAGCAAATGCATTATTTGATTCTGGATCATCGCATTGTTTCATATCTTCCCTGTTTGATAAGAAAATTAGATATTTCCAATTTGATTTAACAAGGGAGTTGTCAGTTAAAACTCCTAAGGGAAGTATAATTGCAAAAAAGTTTTGTGAATCAGTCCCCATTAGAGCACATAAATGTTCTTTATCTGTTGATCTCTTCGTCATACCTATGATTGAGTTTGATATAATCCTCAGTATGGACTGGATTTCAGTCTATGATGTGAAGATTTATTGTAAGAAGAAAGAGGTTACGATTATTGATGATGATAATAAGGAACACATTATCTTTAGAGCAGAATTGTCACCACCAAATTCTTATTTAGATGCACCACCAGTAGCTCAACTAAATTCAATTATTGGGGAGGAAGAGAATGAAATAACTATTGGTGAGGAAAGGAATGTTTGAATAGAGGATGTACCTGTTGTGAAAGAATTTGTAGATGTATTTCCGGAAGATTTACCTAGACATCATCCAGAACGAGAAGTTGAGTTTTCCATTGATTTAATTCCTGGATCAAGGCCTATATCAAAACCCCTTATAGAATGGCCACTGTAGAATTAGTTGAACTAAAGAAACAACTAGATGAATTGAATAATAAGGGATTTATTCTCCCTACTGTTTCTCCATGCGGAGCCCCTGTACTTTTTGTTAAAAATAAAGACGGATCTATGAGGTTATGTATCGACTACATGGAGATCAATGCTATAATAATAAAGAACAAGTATCCCCTACTACGCATTGATGATTTATTTGACCAACTGCATGGAGATAAATACATTTCAAAGATTGACCTTCGATTTGAATACCATCAGTTGTGTGTGAAGAAGGAATACATTTCGAAGACAGCATTTCAAACCAGGTACGGGCATTATGAGTTTACTGTACTGCCTTTTGGATTGACTATTGCACCCTCTGTATTCATGGATCTGATGAATAGAGTTTTCAAGGAGTATCTTTATGAATTTGTGGTGGTATTTATTGATGATATCTTTGTATAATCTAAAAGCTACGAAGATCATTAAAATCACATGCGCATTATCCTGAAGTCTCTGAGAAGACATGAATTATATGGAAAGTTTAGCAAGTGTGAATTCTGGATTCATGAGATATCTTTTCTTGGCCGTATTGTCTCTAAAGATGGAATCTCTGTCGATCCTTCTAAGACCAAGGCAATCCAATAATGGCCAGCACCTATGAGTATAACTGAGGTACGTAGTTTTATTGGCTTGGCAGGTTATTATCGACGTTTCGTCCAGAATTTTGCCCGATTGGCTAACCCATTAACGAAGCTCGCACGTAAAGGGGTTAAATTTTTTTGGACAAAAGAGTGTGAACAATGTTTCTAAGAACTGAAGAGAAGATTAGTCAATGCTTCTATATTGACTCTACCATCGGGGAATGATGGGTTCATTATTTATAGAGATGCATCGAAGAAAGGACTTGGTTGTGTCCTTATGCAGAATGATAGAGTTATTGCCTATGCAACACGACAGTTGAAAATTCATGAACAAAACTATCCTACTCATGATCTCGAGTTAGCAGCTGTGATCTTTTCTTTGAGGATATGGAGGCACTTCCTCTATGGTAAAAAATGTGAGATTTATACTGATCAAAAGAGTTTGAAGTATATTTTCTCACAAAAAGAACTCAACATGAGGCAAAGGAGATGGCTTGAATTGCTCAAGAATTATGATTGTACGATACACTACAACCCGGGGAAGGCAAACAAGGTGGCAGATGCTTTGACTAGAAAAGATCATGGAGTTTTGAACAATATGAGAATTGAAAGGGATCCAATTTTCATGGATCTAGTAAAGATGGACATGGGAATAACCATGGAAGGAGAAACATCAATTCTTTTTCAAATGGTTGCCAAACCATATTTACTAGAAAGTATTAAGAGTTCTTAGAACGATGATGAAGAATTTCAAAAGAAGACTAAAGCTGTGAATGATGGGAGATTGAGAGACTTTGTGTATAAAGATGGAATTTTGAAATTCGGGAAGAGACTTTGTGTTCCCGATATACCTGATCTAAAAATGGAATTACTGGATGATGCTCACAGTTCCAATTTATATATACACTCTGGGAGCACCAAAATGTATAAAGATTTGAAGGAACATTTTTGGTGGGACAATATGAAGAGGGAGATTGCTGATTTTGTGTCAAGATGTATGGTTTTTCAACAAGTGAAAGCTGGAAGGCAACACCCTGGAGGAGTCATGCAACCTCTTCCCATACTGGAGTGGAAATGGGACAATATTACGAAGGACTTTGTCCTGGGGCTACCAAGGACTCCTAGGAGGAATGATGAAATATGGGTTATTGTTGATCGTCTTACCATGTCATCACATTTTCTTGCTATAAGAGAAGATCTACCACTGGAACGTCTAGCAGGACTACATATTAATGAAGTTGTGAGACTTCATGGAGTACCCCTATCGATTGTTTCTGATCGTGATCCCCGTTTTACTTCAAGATTCTGCAAGAGCCTTTAGAAATCCCTGTATACTGAACTTAATTTGAGCACTGCCTACCACCCTCAAACAGACGGACAATCAGAACGGACTATTCAAACCTTAAGAAGACATGTTGAGATCCGTCTCACATGACTTTCAGGGTATTTGGGATCAGTATTTACCTCTGGCAGAATTTTCCTATAACATTAGCTTCCATTTGAGTATTCAGATGGCACCATATGAAGCGTTATACGGAAAGAGATGTCGCACACCAACCTGTTGGGATGAAATTAGTGAAAGGAAACTTTTAGGTCTAGAACTGGTGGAGGAAACGATGGAAAAGGTGAAGGTAATCCAAAATCACATCAAAGGAGCTCAATGTAGGCAGAAGAGCTATGCCGATAATCAAAGTAAGGATTTGTAATTTCAAGTCGGTGATCATGTTTTCCTGAAGGTATCTCCATGGAAGGGAGTCATACATTTTGGTAAGAAAGGTAAATTGAGTCCCAGGAACATCAGACCTTTCGAAATTCTAGAACGAATTGGGGTTGTAGCTTACCAATTGGCAATGCCACCAAGTCTCTCCAAAGTTCACGATGTGTTCCACATATCTCTATTGAGGAAATACATGCCTGACCTGACGCATGTACTCACCTATGAGGAGCTAAAACTGGAACCCGATCTGTATTATTTCGAAGAGCTCGTCAGGATTCTTGATATGAGAGAACAAGTACTAAAAAAACCGGATGACGCGTCTGGTAAAAGTTTTGTGAAGAAACCATAAGATGGAAGAGGCAACGTGGGAACCCGAGGAACTTATGATGAAGAACCACCCGAGTCTTTTCATGTGATAAGTATTCTAGAAATTTCGAGGATGAAATTATTTGAAGTAGGGGAGAATGTAACACCCCAAGCTTTTATGGTATGCTTCTCTTTGAATAATGTGATAGCGTGTGTTGTACGCAACACCGAGTTCTAACACACCATAACCAATCAAACTAGCCGTTATGAATAGTAATACCTACTTTTTGAAATTATATATATTTTATATTTCAAAATGGACTTCATTTTTTGATTCTGAATATCGAATTTATCCTAAGGTGAAATTTTGGTACTTTTCCGATAACTTTAATATTTTTATGAATACTGAAAATTACTAAATTTTAATTAAAAACAACTTTTTAAATAAAAATAATTAATAGTGATAAATTATGAATCTGAGTGGTATTAAAGTATATTTAGAATATATTTTTACCATTTAATATAATGTTGGTCATTGGACATAATTTTACAATTAAACCGGACATAAATAAGTGTCAATCTTTTAATAGTTATTATCTCTTAAAAACACACTTTTTGTTTTAACAACGGGAATTAATTTAAAATTAATTTCTGCCACTTCTGTGTGTTGAATTTGGAAAAATGGATTCCATATTTTGAATCAGGATGTTCATATTGTGTAAATAGGTAACTTTTATTTTTAGACATTTTGAATAATTACTTCGGTAAATATTTTATTTACCATGGTTAAAGGGTAAATCCGGTAAATAAAGGTTAAAAAATAATATTATAATATTAGTAAATTACCCTAAAATGTGTCCTGGCCTCATTGGTTGATACATGTTCGACCATAGTCATCTTTGGGTCGATTTTGGGACCCCATGGAGCCACCTATAGTTGATAGGGACACTTAATTTTAATTAAGTTAAAATGAATACAAAAATGACACAAGCATATATCTTTTAGAAAAACAATTTTTACATAGGGTTATATATGTTTTATTTTTGACTATAAATAATCATTAGAAAGATAAAAATATTTAATACATAATTATATTTAATTTATAATTTTTAGATATTACCGAAGTTAATTTATTTATTACACAATGATGATACAGTAATTACAATAATAGTGACAAATTAAAATAATTGATATTATAAATACCCAAATAAATATAATTTGAGACTTTTAATGAATTAAAATACTTTTTTAGGATAATATGACATATTATGATTTATTTAATTAAATTTTTTAGATGTAATCATTCTGTTATGAGTTTCACAAAAATCAACTATTGAATAGTGTCAAAATTGACATAAAAGAATTTTTAAAACAAATATTATATTATTAATTGATATTAAATTCATAAAAATCTACGGTTAGTCCAAGAGACTTATATAATGATAGGTTTATCATTAATGGACCACTTAGGGGTCTCTTGGATGTATATAGTATGTTTATTAACCATATAATATAAAAATACAAAGAGACATTCTAAAAGTGAAACTAATTAACTTAGAGTTAATACTTAAAGATAAGGTTAATATAAGTACCCAAACCTGTCTAAATTCTATTGGTTGAGTGGTTTTCGACCTATACCCACCATAAACTTTTTATAATAAACTTTGGAGCCATTAGAAACCGAATATAAATTTATTATAAATTAATATTTCTAGCTTTTCCAAAGGTACCCCTCACCCCTCTTATAAAAGGGCACTCCTCCTTCTCATTTCTTCACACCTTTAATGCATTTTGGATCGGCCATACTCTGCCCAAATACTCTCCCAACATCCCTCAATACAACCTAGAGCCATTAGTTTGATCAGAAAGCCAACATAAGGAACCCTTTAGATCAAATCAAATGGAAGAACCCGAAGAAGAGGTAATTATTTCACCACCCTTTTCCATGTTCCTTTCTTCTTCCACTTCTTCTTCCTTTGTTGTTACCATTATACAACAATAACTCCAGTATCATATATATACAGTGATGTTATTATAAATATGGTACAACCATATTCAGTATTCTATCCACCCTTTGAATAACATGTCACCATACGTGCGTACGTACGCCTTACCGTCTCCACGTCGTGGTGTAATTGTTATTCAATATATTATTATTTTGATGGGTATAACAATGATGTGTAACTCATTTAAATAATAAATATAAAATGTTAGTTATTCTGTATATATGATATACCATCCATTTATATATTATTTTGATATCAAAAGAATGATATTGTCGCTCGTGCGTACGTACGGACTACCGTCTCCACGAACGCGATGAGATTCATTCTCCATCGTGTCCATTCAAGTATAATTATCATTTGATGATTTAAAAATGATGTTTAAGGACTTGATATCATTCTTTATATGAATAATATACAACCTATACATGAGAAACATGTTTTATGTAACAAAACATATAAAAGAAAACAAGTATGTTAACACCCAAAACGACGATAATACTAAGATATTATCAACAAAGGAATGTTAAAAGATTATATATGATATCATATGAATGTATGTGATTCTTGTATTATTTTATAACATTTATTTCACCATTATAATGGAGGTTAACCTACCCCAACCATGGAAAAGTACAAGGTAAGGGTTTTTTTTCACAATCTCTTCATTATCTGAGGTTTTTTATACGTAATAATCTACTGGGATCTCTTTATCATCCACATCCATGTTTCTTAAAAATGAATTTCAAAACATTTTTACTATTTAAAATAATATTGGTTAAAGTCATTTATACCCTTGTTTGACTTTCTATAGGATTTTTATAAAGGAATCTTTTCGTCATTTTCCAAACAAGGTGCTTTTTAACCTTTTCGACAGAATTAAGGTAACAAGATTTTTTTCACTTATACGGCGGGTGAGTCTATTTACCGCCGTTATAAAATCTTTGAAGCTTCCCTTAAAAGCTTATAAGAATATTTTCAAAGAAAATGTTTTATTTCATAAATATAAGACTCTTAAATTATATAAAAATAGAAAGAGATATTTCACTAAAAATAGATTTTATTTCATCTATGTCAACATCCTTTGATGGATTTTACGCTTATTTGAAGTTGATTTATTATGATACAAAACTTCTATATTTTATTGAAGGTTTTGTGATATGT
Source organism: Viscum album (assembly GCA_963277665.1). Taxonomy (NCBI): domain Eukaryota; kingdom Viridiplantae; phylum Streptophyta; class Magnoliopsida; order Santalales; family Viscaceae; genus Viscum; species Viscum album. The sequence continues at coordinate 749,263,003 of OY728166.1, read as the reverse complement.
TATACTCTGGATGTGTAATTTTTATACCATTCATAGTTTATGGATGAAGTATTTACATTTCTTATGCTACTTTTAATAAGAATGTATATGTTATGTTTAAACCTTTTCATATGGGAATGCATTGAACTTAATATGTGACGGATGGAGCCCGCTATAGCTTCTCGATGCATCGGTACGTCTAATGAGACAAACTAGTGTCTTGGCAGATGGCCTTGACAAATTCTTATTTTTAGTCTTGGCATGAGGCCTTGGATATGTGGTTATGATAGTCTGGCATTATGCATTCCATCATTATGAAAGTGGTTATTGATATTGCTTGTGATTATTAGATTGGTAGAATATCCATTTGAATAAGTAAATGACGTTATTTCATTTCAAATTTTCCATAATATGTTGAAGTTAAAGTTTAAAAGGCTTTTGTTTTAGTTATACATTGCCTTAGATATTTATTCTTATTTATTAAAGTTTCCGCTATATTGTTATCCTTACTGGGCATTTGAGCTCACCCCTTTTCTATTTTTTATTTTTTCCAAGAAGTGAAGATGTAAATTATGAATGACCTGCAGGGATATTCCGTGGGGATATGAATGTGGAATATGGAGACAATATGTTGTTGTAGTAGGTTTTCACATTATGATGTAATATAAAACTTTATGAATATATCAAGTGTTTCCAAGGCTACTAAACCAATCGGTCTTTCGAGATTTGATCTTTCTTGTGATCATCCCAATGTTATGTAATAATGCACCGACTCTAGGTAATTGGGGTCAGGGCGTTACGTTCACCTTCAAAATGGTAAACAACAAGGCTAAACTTTTAATATTATGAACACACCATGACATAAAAAATACTTTCTAGTGCATTAATCCACCCTTTATCTAGAATAGGGTCAGATGATCCTCTGAAAGATGGGGGGTGTGGATTCATGATATGCTCCACTAATAACATGTTCCTTGGTGGTTGATCTGGCTGATCTCATGCATGGATTACACAATCATTTATAGCCTAATTCAATTATTCCCTCACTTCAAAAAACTGTTCAGTTTCGATTATGACCTTCTCAGGTTGATGATATGGAAGGTTGTTTTCCTCTTATTGTCATCCCATCATAGCTGTCATTTTTCATCTGTGGAAAACCATTCTGAATACAAAAATATCTTAGCTAATGAAACTTTGTAATCGTCAAATTCTACATCATTTCAATCTTACCATAAAGTAAAAATAAATTATCAATATTAATTTAATAATTTCATTACTCCTAAAGTTGTCTAAACCAGCCTCTAATACAACCTATAAGGCCCCAACCATAAAACATTACTTAATATTGAGTTAAGTAAATAATTATACAATAAAGATCTTTTAAGGGTTATAATTTTAGATAATTAATCCATAAAAATTACATTACAACTCAAATATTACAAATTAGACACTTCTAATATATCCAATTTATTTTACAACAATAAAAAACTGAAATAATATGATAATTATTTTCTTGATATAATTATTATTGAATTTTTCTTTTCTCTTACCCTTCCTTATAACCTATGAAAGACATTTAAAAAACATGGGATGATCATAAAATGCTCATTAATTTTCATAAAATAATGAAATAAATCATTGGTCCATCAATACCTACAAATCAATAAAATCGTCTTTTAAATCCTAAAACACGTGTTATTTATCATACCTCGTGAAATCATAATATTTATGAATAACACATATAAATAATAAATAATAAATGTAACTAGTTGTATCCATAACATAATTACATTATAGCTTTCAAAGCTACATTGGGAGTTGTGTTAGGAATACCAATTATAGTATATTCCCTAAATCTATTTGGAAACATATTACTGTTTACCTCCATCACGTTACCCAAGGCATTGGAGAGCTATCTCGGGCTCACCCGCCCGTGGTTTATCGTGGAACCACTCGTATACAAAAATAATTCCCAAGAACAATAACATAATCAAAACACATAAAACTAGCATAAAAGAAAGATAACATTTCCATATTACAATCACAAGATTTCATTTCACGATATTTACATAATGAATCCACTAACAAAACCATTTTTGTTACCAAAATAAATTAAAAGTTTATTTAGAATTAATTTCCTTTTTAAAAATACTACAACATGTAGGGGAATCTAAATATCAAATAATTCGTGTGGCGGTGGAAAGGACATTGTCGTCGCATACGTTAAAAAACATTCCCTTTGTTGTTTAGTAAAACCCTACGTAGAAAAAAAGATTCCCTTTGAGTGAAATTAAAATTCAAAGGGGTTTATACACACTATAAATGAAAATCGTGTATAAATTAAAATATTCCTCAATTAAAGGAGATAGATATTATGTCCCTTACCTTGAGTCTGTCTCGTCATGTACGTTCCTTGTTCTTCCATAAATCGGGTAACTCTTTTTTATTTAAGATAAAAGGCCTTATTGAATTACCTTATGCCCAAGGAAATGATTATAATACTGATATAGGGATGTTGGGAGCTTATTTGGGAGGATTTTGGACAATCCAAGGGGGATTGATAGGTGTGAGTAAGGGTTAGAGGTGGAGCCCTTTTATATGATGGAAGAGGGGCACTTATAGAATATCTTGAAATATTATTTTATTATTGATTAATTTTCGGTTTCAAAAGGTCAACAAATAATTTAATTCTGAGATAAAATGTTATTGGGACACAAAACTTTCAAGAAATAGGTTTTATACATTTTTGGGTCTCAATTTTAACCATATATTTTAGCTTTAACCCTTTGTTAACTAATTAGACTCTTACCAGGTCATCTTGTATACTCATACTATATGGTTAATATAATTACTATAAAATTCCAATCAAACCTCAAGTGGTTCATTAATGATATTTTTAATATTATGTATATCATTGGGTCGAATCATATATTATTAGGACAATTATATCATTTAATAAAATATTATTTGTTTTAAAAAACTCATTTATGTCAATTTATATATTATTCATATCATGACTTTTAAAAAATCCATAACAACTTGATTCATTTGAAAATACTTCATTAATTATATGAAAACAAGTCATAATAATATGTAAAATTAATGGATGTAATAAAATGTCTCAAAATAAATTTATTTTAATATTAATAATCTTATTTATTTAAATCATTCATTAATAATGTAATCACTGCATCATCATTGTTTCATAAAAATATATATTATTTTGATGTCTAAAAGATATAAATAAAATACCATGATGTAGGAAATTTTTTTTTCTTCTAATGACTATTTATTTTTGAAGTGATAACTTATATAACACCATATAAATATTTTTATTAAATGATAAATGTTTAGGTTATATTTTCCATAACAATAAATTAAAATTAATTAAATTTCCTTTTTCACACATTAGTGGCTCCACGGGGTCCTCAAATCGACCCAAGGATGACCATGGTCGGAAATATATCATCTAATAGGATTAGGACACATGTTAGGTTAATTTAATATTATTATAACATTTTTTACCCTTATTCACCATATTTTTGCTTTAACCATGGTAAATAAAACATTTACTGAAGTTTCTATTCATAATGCCTAAAAATAAAAGTTAACTATTTAAAGAATTTGGATCTCTTGATTCCAAATATGGAACTTATTTTTTGAAATTCAAAACAAACATGTTGAAAAAAAATTAAAATTAATTCCCATTGTGGAAATCAAAAAGCGTGTTTTTAAGAAGATAAAACAACCAAAAGATTGACATGTGTTTAAATCCAATTCCATAGTAAAATTACATCCAATGAAAAAAATTGGATTAAATTATAAAATTATTAACAAATTACTCATTAAAAATAATTAAATGGAAAATATAACTATATAAATAAATTAGATGAAAAGACAGTTTTGACATAAAATGCAGTATTTTCACATATCATTAAAAATATACTTTCTCCGAAAAAAATCCACAATTTTACCCCAAAGTATATTTTGATTCCCCACATCTAAAGAAGATGATTATTTTGTAAAATGGAATATAGAATATCGACAAAAACATTATTTAAAATGGGTTCTCTATCAAAATGTGGTAAAAATGACTTTAAAAAATATTAGAGTATTTATAATTAAAATTAGATTAATTATCATTTTGAGACTCTAAATTTTATTAGATAAATAAAAAATCATTTAACAAACATGTTTAATCATTATATAGTTAGTTCTATTCATTCGATCCTGTACAACAGATTTATGTTAAAGCAATTTAAAATAATAATATTATATTATTATTATTTTTAGTGTGACTCAACATTGTGTGCAATATAAGATTTCGAAGAAACTCATTGTGGAATTTCGGGTAAGCCATCGAACATAAAATCCTCTTTAATGTAAAATTATTATTTAATTCAAAAATATTAATAAATATGAAAATATCATATTCTTTATTTATCTCGTATATTACAATGGCCTTTTGTTTCTTTGATGGCTTGAGAGTTATAGTCTTAACTACCTTTCTTTTATTCAGATATGTCATGAATGGCATTGAAGGATTGTTAATACATTAAAATACTTCCTTTTCTTTCTCAACATCCAGATCTGTCTCAAACTATTTTGAATCATGATTGTATTGTAACATGAGCCTCATTATTGTATCCTTACTGAATATGGGTTGATGGAAGGAAGTAAGATCTGACAAGATTGCAACATTAAACAAGATCAATACTTTTTCATAAATTTACAGATAATTGTGGGAAACATGATCATCTATGATTTTTTATCACTATATTTGATCTTCTTAACTATTAGGATGATAAATCCAATAAGTTTTAACTTTCTCATGTTCACCAAATAATCAAGGACATACACATCTAAAACATTCAATGTTTTTTTTCACCCTTTATTGTAACAAAAAAAAAACCCTTTCATCTAGAGAACTGTGAGTCTATTATCTACTTATAAATGACATAATTTTATCTTGTCCTCATGAATCTCAAAAATTTATTCTTCAGATTTAGACTTATCAAAACATCCATTAGATTCTGTTAATTTATGAGATGGACATAGTGCATCACCCTCAAATAGAACACCTAAAATTGTAGCATCTTGTTTTATGGAGGTTTTACACTTCTTTTCATACAACATAAAAGAAATATTCTGATACTTTTCTATCTCTACTAAATTATATAATTGTATCACCTCATTATGATACGCATAATTATCATCTGAATTTGGTCTTTCCATACAAATGGATTCCCAGCCTTGTAAACTTATAACCATTTCCAAGGATGAATCAAACATCTAGTAAAAGTATTATGAGACTTTCCTTTCACATCCAAAGGACATTGTAGATAAATCATTAGGAGACATATACATTAGAGATTAGGCATTCAAATCCAATATTAAGGACTAACTTGCACCCTAGATATCCTCTTGAATATCAATGCAGAGTTATGATCCTATTATGAAACATGCAGAAAATTTATAGGGAAACCGGCCTTGATAAAAAAAATAGATGTGGTCGATGTGGGATAGGTTATTTTAAAATCAAATTTATGGTTAGGATTAGATCTAAAAGATGTAAAGGTTTACAATTATTTTGAACTCGTGATATTTTTCTTTAAAATAAAAAACCGTATTCACACTGTAACTGATTAGGAAAGAAAAGAATGAATTGAGAAACAACTAATCAAACAACAAAAGTAAGGCTATAGAAATTATACCTATCAGTGAATCAGGATATATGTACTAGTTTTGATATTTTTTTCTTATGAAAACAACATAAATAATAAAAATTTAAAATTTATAATAATTCTTAAACTGATAAAATCAAACAGTCAGGTACTAATAATTTAGTACTGAAAGAATAATCCAATACCAATAGTAATGTACCGACAAGGTAATCCAACATTGATAATCCAATACAGATAAATTATTCAAATGTTAATGGTTTAGTACTGATAAAGTATGGAAATACCGATAGTCTAATCTTGTACTGATTATTACGAATCTAAAATATGAAACTGAAAAAAAAGAAATAGGTAAAACCAATACTGATAATAGTGAAACCGACGAACTGTAAAACAAATTAGTGGAACCAATTATAGTGAAATGTATATTAATGTACAACAGATAAGTGAAAAAACAATAAATCAAATTAAATAAAGAAAAACTAATACATGTAAAATAAAAAATTGAAAAAAGTAAAACTGATAGACATAAAAATAAAAAAAACATAGTGGGTAAAACCGATAAACATAAAATTGAAAGGTGAAACCAATAATATTATATACACTCCACCTTTCAAAAGGATTAATTTAATATATGGAGATGTGTTAAATAAGAAATATATGTGAATGATTATTTTACAGTGATATTTACCAGATTTTTTTTAATGTATTCAAATATATTTGATGATAATGGTTTTGTGAAAATATCAACAAATTTTTGTTGTGTTATGATGAATTGTAAAATAATATCTCATTTTTTTGTGTGATCCCCAAGAACATGATGCTTAATATCTATGTGTTTTTTAAATGAGTGATGTGCAGGGTTTTTACAAAGTGAAATGAAACAAGTACTGTCACATGGTATTTGAGTTTTGTAAAAACTCATTCCATAGTTAGTGAGTGTGTGTTGCATCCACAACACATGAGCAAAACAACTTCTAGCTGCTACATATTCAGCTTCTAAAGCGGACGGTGACACTAAGTGTTCTTTCTAGAAGGACCAATCAATAAATGAATCTCCTAAGATATGACATGTTCTAGAGGTACTTTTTCAATGTATTCTACAACCACTAATGTCATCATATAAATAACTATTCAAAAGAAAAATCACTTCTAGAAGAATAGAATAGTCCTAAATCCATAGTTCCCTTTAACTATAAAAAATTCTTTTCACAGCTTTTAAATGACATTAAATTGGATTATATTGGTATCTAGAACATAATCATATCAAAAGCATTAAGTATGGATGACTAGATTTCACGTATTACAAATTTCATATCATGACTCTAAAAGTTGTTTGATCCACTAGTTTCCCAACACCTTCAAGATCATGTTTATTTGAGGTACCAATTAGAGTGATAATACTTTTAGTGTGGTCATATACATACATTTTGTGTATTTATTTGATATACTTATGCAGGGATATTTAGGTTCCTTCCAGTTTTTGGGATATTTGAAAACCTAAAAAAGAAAGTTAACTCACCCATCATACTTATTTCAAACTTATATTTCATTATATTCGCAAAATAATCTGTTAGAGATTACTGAGTTGGTCCAAATATAATGTCACCAACATAGATTTGAACAATCAAAACATTTTTTTTCTATTTTTATGAAAATATTAGGATCAACAGTATATTTTTCATTATTTTTTGTAAACAAATCATGTAAGTCTATAAAACCATGCCTTATGGGCTGGTTTAATGCCATAAAAATCATTGTTCAGTTTAATAACATGATCATGATGTTTTGAATCTACATACCATGGATGTTTTTCTACAAAAAGATCTATTTGTACAAAACCATTAATAAAATCACATTTTACATCCATTTGAAAAAGATTTGAATTTAAGTATGCTGCAAATGCTAATAGAATTCGAATAGATTGAAGTATACCAACTAGAGGATAAGTTTGATCAATGTCTATTATCACTAGTTGATTATAGCCCATTGAAACGAGTCTTGATTTATTTCTTATAATGACTAAATTTTCATCAAATTAGTTTCTGAAGACCCATTTTACACTCTATAGATTTGTTTTTAAGTCATTCAATGATGGTCTAGAGTTGATTCCTTTAGAATTTATTTTACTCATCTTGCAATGATTTTATCCAATATTCATTATATAATGCCTCATTCAAGGTTTTAGGTTCACATTGAGATTGAAAATAAATATGTTCTATTTCAATTCATAGGGTATTTTTGGTTCTTACTGGTAGATTTACATCACCAATGATATTATCAATCAGTTGATTATGAATAAACAATTGATTTGGGTTTTATAAAACTTAGACATCAACATAAGAAAGAAATCCTACTAGGGTAAATGTTTCAGTTACATTTTCCTATCTATTTCCCTTTTCAAAAGAGTTTTCAATCAAAGGTTGATAATCATTTTGTAAAAAAACCTCAGTTGATGTAGGTAAGAGTTTACTAAAAAAAGGGGTGGGTTTCATCAAATTTGAAATGCACTATTTCCACAATAGTATAAGTGTTTTTTATTAAATACACAATAAGACTTAGAAGTTGTGGAAAAACCTAGAAAATTTCCTTCATTGGATTTGGGTGTGAATTTATGTAAACTATCTTTAGTATTAAATATGAATTCATTGCATTCAAACACTCTAAATTAAGAAATGTTGGGTTTTCATGTAGTCCAAAATTCATAAGGTGTTTTATTAATAAATGGTCTAGTTATAAAAAAACATATAGTATAACATTTAGTACTAATAGCTTCAAACTAGAAATACTTAGCAATTAAATATTCACTCAACATGGTTCTTGTCATTTCTTGAAGAATAAGATTTATTCTTCAAACAAACCCATTTTGTTGAGGGGTTCATGGGGATAAAAAGTTTTGAGTAATACCTTTTTCTACAAAAATTTTCAAAATCATAATTTTCAAATTATCCAACATGATCACTACAAACTATTATTAGTGGTAGGTTTTTCTCATTTTTTACTTGGGCTCTAACAGTTTTGAAATTGAAAAGGTATTTATATTTCAATGCTAGAAAATAAACACATGTAAATCTAGTGTATTAATAATCTAATACTTATACATAGTACTTGGCTCCAATGCTTCTAGTTTGTGTAGGACCAATAAGATCCATGTTCACTAACTATGATGCATTATTATTAAAAACTTCATTGGTTGATTTAGAGAAAATTTTATGTTTCCTTCCATATTGACAATGGTCAAAACAAATTTAACGAATCATACCTTAGATCTAGTAGATCCTTAAAAAGTCTTTTCCTTGAGAGTTTATAAAGGTTCCTAAGGTTATAGTGTCCTATTCATGTATGCAAGAACTAAGATTGGTCTTTCATAACACTTAAGAAATGTAAGTCTTTACTACTGAGGTCTTCGATGTTGATTTGGTATACATTCTCATGCCAATGGAATGTAAGAATGAATTCATCCTTGGAAATTAAAACTAAACATTTATCATTTAAAAAATTAAAAAGTTAACCTTCATCAAATAATTGACTAATCCTTATAACATTGTTCTTGAGAGGTTTTAAAAAACAAAACATTTGAAATTAAACCTTTTCCTAAAAGAACAATATTACCTATACCAATGATCATTACCTGAGAATTTTCTCAGAAGGTCACTCTTTAACATTTCATTTCAATAATATTTTCAAATAAATCGTTATTTCTCATCATGTTTCGAGAACAACCACTATACTTATACCAAATTTTCTTTTTGTTGGTGCAATTCATGTTTCTTGAAAAAGAAACAATTAGTTTTTTAAAACCCAAATTTGTTTGGATCCAGAAATGTTAGATAATAAAATGTTAGGAATCCAAATTTGTTTTTAAAATCGATATTTATGAAATTCTAAATATTTATTTTTATTAAGAGATAATTTTTTTCCCACAATCCACCAAATTGAAATTTAGTACAGAATGGTTCATTTTGAGGAACAAAATAGTTAAGACTAAAAATTAGTTTGAGTGAGTGTAACCAAATTTAAAACTATTTCCCAGAGGAAGAATTTGAGAATACATTTTATCCAATTCTATCCTTCCAGTAGAGATATTTGAAAAAAACATTCTAAAGGGAAAACATTTCTAATTTTAGAATAATGTCTAAATTTTCATTTTCACAATTAATTGTGTTGGAATTGTTCTTTGTTTAAAAAACATTTTTATTTAAAACAATTTGTTAATTCCTTATAAAGTTTATCCTTCACAAAATTTACATCCATAAAGGGTTTTAAAATGTTTTCAAAATCACTAGCTTTCTTATCAAGTTCATTTAAAATATTTGATACTTATTTTTTAAGAATATATATTTTGGAATATTCCTTATTATTATTTTTCATGAGTTTGGACTTTTCATTGTCAAGTAATTTGGAAAATCAGGATACTTATTCAAAAGAAGGTAAATTGTTTTTTTTCTAAGGTGGAATTATTATCCCAAGAGTAATAATATTTCTCATCAGGATAATTTGAATTTAAATATACATTTAAAATAGATTCACATTTTTTACCTTAGCTATATAACAATGATTTTAAATAGGTAGTCTGGCTATGAGTCCAATATTCTTCTAACTAAAATATTTTTTTTCTAAATATTCATCTAGTGAATCACCACCAATTTCACTTCAAGTATCATTTTCTTTCAATAAATTCTTTTTATTTTACATTTAATACTTTTTCTTGTTTCATTCATTATGTTTATCCTTCATGTCTTTTGTTTTTCGAAAAGAAAATGTGACCTGATATTTTACATTCATAACATGTTACTTTGAGTATTTCTTGTCCTTTCTATCTTTATTTGTTAATCTATGTTGAAATTCCTTCTTTCCAATTATATTTTTCATCTTTTGAGAAAGATTAGCTAATTCATTCTCTGATTGATCTCATTGACTTGAATATGATATAAAAACTGCTTTCTTAGATTTGTAGCTTGTTGCTTTTTTTAGTTTCTTGGCTTTGATGTAGTAGTAAAATATACACTCCCATAACCATTTTTCTTATTATTGAAATAATCATATCTTTTAATTCTTATCTCATATTGAAGGAGAGTTCCAAATAACTCATCTAGTGTTCTTTTAGTAACCTTTATGTTCACATAAAAAGATATCCTTTTCAATCCCCACTAATTTATAATGATATCAATTATCCTGTCTACAAGTTCTTCATCATCGAGAACCTTTTCACCAATATATTGAAGACTATAGACGATTGTAATAAATCTTTGTTTCGCCATGCATGTTGGTTGTCCATAAGGAAAAATGAATCCATGATATTCTACTCAGAGCATGGATTTTATTATTTCTATAACATTAGATGTAATTAAATTTGTGACCTCCAATTTCATATAGAAACAATTGGTTGCATTAAATGATAACATCTGACTATATATATTCCTTGTAATGGAACAAAACTATGTATTGAATACCTTGTAGTTTAATTGATATTATGGTTTCTCTTTGTTGGTAAAGGTTCAAATTTCTTTGTATTGGATTTCGTAATATCCAGTAAGCATGAAAAAGGAGTCCACTCCAGTGTTAGTAACCAAATAATTTATTCAATCTCTCTAATACTCATAATCATTCCCATATAAAATAGGTGGTCCTGTTTTGTTTATAGTTTCAATTGATCCTATATTACTTTAATCTTTCTTATAAAACAATTATTTTCAACTCCACATGTTAGTGTAGTACGTATTTATAAACAAAATATTTAAAAAAATTCAAAAGAATTTCAGAATGAAATAAAGAAACTAATACAAAATAGTGTAAACGCCCTCTGAAACCAATCGTTGGATCGTAATATAGTTGTATATGTATATTTTATGGCACAATATAATAGGGGTGAATCTTCGGTTTAAAAACATTATATTTAAACACTTGATAAATAATTTGGTTTAAGAGATCTTAAACTAGTAAAATTGACAACCAATACAATTGACTATAAGGGTCTTGGATTTGATGAATATGATATATTGTAATACAACTTATAATGGAACAAAAATTGTATTTCAATTGAATATAATGATTAGAGTAATACAAATATAAATAGTTCTACCATACAACATAAAGAATATATTAATACAATATGTAATTATTGGATAGTAATTGAAACAATTACAATACTAATATAATATGAATAGAAAAAGAAACAATGTGATTCACTTTCTATTACAAATAACAACAGAAATTTAAAGGTATTATAATTATTTTATCCAAAAGAGTAGGGTAACCTTTCACCTAGGATAAATGTTTTGTCTTACCACCACCCTGGTAAGCCCTCTATACTATGATAGGTATGATTTTCTTCCTATCCCTAGATGCCCTAGATTAAAAGGGTAATTGACACCTCTACCTTTTAAACAATTTAAATCCATTTATACAATGATAGACAATACATCTTCTTATCTATGGAATACCTTGATCATTTTCTATAATGATCGAACGTACAAAGAAGAAACAAAGGACTTATATAAACACAATAACATGGAACAAGCCGTTTTATTATTTTATCTTCAAGTCATTCACATGAAGCAAGATTGAAGTCGCACCATCTCTCTCTAAAACATTATAGAAGAAAAATTAGTGTATTCTGGTTCGAATGAACTCCTATTTATTGGCCTTATGATCTAATGGTAAATTTTCGTCAAAAGTTCTTATTTCTTTGAAAAAACATGGAGGGACTTGGACAACTAGAATTACAATAGTCAAAACAAATAGAACACACAACATCATTTTGATTGGTAAATAACCATCTTAATGGCATCATTTTGGTTAAAACGTAGTAAGCACAAAAGGTACGAAACAATGCATATAATAAACATATAGTTGGTATTGATGTAACATAATAGTATAATTCATTACATGAGTATGATTAATAATATATTAATAATGCTTGTCATGACTATAATGCAAGTGGTTGTTATGATACAAAACTTGGTTGTGATTCATAACAAGGATAAGAGGCAAATGAGTTATTATTTTTACTTTGGTTACAATGCATGATATATAATATGGTTACAATTCTTGATTAAGATTTGATACATAACCTTTTTATGATTCATGAATATGATGCATGTTGTTAGGATGCATAACCTGGTTACGATACAAGTGATTACAATTCATGTGGTTATGAAGAAAAACCTTATTATGAAACTAGTGATTACGATGGATGTGGATAAAATGAAAAACCTAGTTATGATACAGGTGATTACAACACATGTGGTTATGAAGAATAACCTATTTATGATACATGTGATTATGATGCATGTGGTTATGATATGTCTGAGTTGTGATTTCCCAATAAAATGATTGATGGGAAAGTAGAAACATGTTTTGACTCAACAAAAAATCTGTACTCAAAGGTTATAATTAATGGAAATGATATAATCATCAATAGTTATTCTACACTTATTAACATCGGTTATTATGATCCTATAATGAATTACTTATATGTGGTCATCTCCCACACTGAAATGATGGTGTGTAATGGTAGTAAAGGATAGGATTTGATTTTTCCCAGAATGAGTGGAGGGGATTCCAGACATAAATCACCCACAAAAGTAGTGGGTGTGGTGTATATGTTTTATGAAATGTTCTATATAAGTAGTCTGGAATGAAACACTCCATTTTCGGGAACTGTAAATCCATATAATATAAGTGGTTTTTGGAAAGGTAAATCTAGAGATCTACATCCTAAAAATACATCTTGTTCTGGGAATATAGGGGTTATGAGATTTTATGGAGTTGTTGAATTGGGATTCATAAAATAAGAAGGATCAAATCTGGTCACCTTGTCTTCAACTAAAAATGGAGTGAATACAGTGAATATACAAAGTCGTAGTAAGACCACTCTCAATCGTAATCAATAAAATAAATTTGATTTTATTGAAATCATGTGTTCAGACTAGGATGAGAATGATGAGGATGGTGATTCTGAAGGATGCAAAGATATCATTCCACAATGGATGAGGTACCAAGTCAAATATAGGACTCATGGGTACCATCAACTCAATGACCAATAAAACAAATACCTATCAACTTTATACAATGATCTAGATCATATGATAATAGATCTTGGGTAAATATTGAGGAATAAGATGCATGGAAAAAAATTGTGGAGATTTTCCTGTCATACAGAAGAAAAATACTAAGCAATGAATTAACTAAGACAATATTTTATACCCAATGGTCACTACATCTGCTAGAAAACTAATGAACCCTTAGGATGAGGCAAGGTAGACCAAGTGAATATTAATGAATGTGGATTTCCTAGGGTTCTGGATACTAATCCTAGTTATGATTTTGTGTTAGATAGAGATAAGACTGAGGAAACTAATGATAGAAGGTCAGAATACCCTAATATGTTGTTAGTACCTGAGGCATTTGACCTTGTCCCGAAGGAAACAAAGAAGAAGGATGATGACCTCAAGATTCTCCAACATTCCAAAAAATATATGTCAAATAATGATTTTGATATCAAATTTTCAAAATAATACACTGATAGAATGTACGAGATGTTGATTCAAGTTGATCTTAATGATGACCAAATTGATTGGATCATAAAATAGGATTGGATATTGGTTCAGGGAATAAACAAGGGAAAATAAGATGGTAGAAATATATTCATACATGGGATAGGTTGGGCTAACACTTTTAGAATCTAATCAATGAAAACCTAGAAACGTAAAGAATGTTTGTAACATAGAGCATATAATGGGTAACTAGTTAAACATTTTAAAATTTTCTCTATAATACTCTAATAATTTATAATGAGGTTTTAAATTATGGGATTCATGTAATATTTTTGGGTTCTTAATTTCTATAAAAAAATATCATAAATAAAAAATTTTATTATCCTGGTCATTTATATTTTCTCTCAGGTGACCTTGATATTTTCTTTCAAGTCATTTAAAATGGGCGTTCTATTTCTATTTTTATGATTTCTGTTATCATTAAAGAAATTTCAAAAATATTTCCCCATCCATTTAATATATATTTTTTTATGTTCCACACCACCTTTCTTTTGATAATATTTATTTCTTTTTTAATGGCCAATAATGACATATTATTTTTATAAAATGCTTTTAAAATATTAAGCTACACATCATTAAAAAATAATATCTTCCTAAAGGATTATTTTTTAATTATAATTTTTCAAATGTAATATTTTAAAAATGTTTCCACTTTATCATTATGTATTTTAAAAAATTCCTTATTGAGATTTATTTTCCAATATAGATTTTTAATATAAAATTGATTAACATCTAAAATGTTGCATTCCAAACAATTAATTAAAATTGTGATTGTAGATTCATTTTTTTCATCAAAAAATTATTAAAAACTATTTATGATTTATATAACCCCATTATATTTTTTGAATAAAATATTTGTGAAATAATGTATAAAACCTGCGAAAATGAGCTTAAACGAACTCTGGAAAATTATTTTTTAAATATGACTATTATAAACATGTTTTTGAATTTACTTTTTTGGTAAGAATTAATATTAGTATAAAATATATATTAATTTAATAAAAAATAATAATAAAATGATTAATGACTGTAAAATGGAAACATAATTTTTCATAATGTTATTTTCTACTTGAAACATATCATTTCGTATCAAATGTTTTTTATTGAATATTATTGCGGAATATTATAATTAATTCAAATCATATAAGAAATTTTATTTTATAAAAATGATATCAATTTTCAGATCATCATATAAAAATTATCATAGTGTGATATTTTTTTATTCTTATAAGAATAATGATTTTTATATGAATAGTAAAAAATACAGTTTTATTAAATTTTATTTACCTTTCATGTATTTATATAATCAAATTATATTTTAGATTTTTTTAATAAAATTATTTATCCCACTTTAATTACACATAATCATATTTTGAAATTTGAAATTATATTAAATTTTAATTTGGTATAGAAACATTTTTATACTTAAAAATGTAATTTTTTTTTGAAAAACTACTTTTCATCCCATTTGAAGGGTTAAATTTTAAATTAAATTATGACACTTTTTTATATTAAGTCTTGAATAATGAATTACATATATTTAATTATAATTTTCAATCTTTTTAGATAGGTACCATTAATATTGGGTTATTATGAATAGTTACCATAGAAAATATTTTTCACCCCTGTTTGAATGAATAGGTCAATTTAGGTTAAAAATAATATTATAAGCAAAAATTATCAAAACCCTTTTCTATATCCTATTATATGGGTTTAGTTATTCCATTTCCATAAAATTTTATATAATATGGAATCATGGAGCTATGTTTTCTGGATTTTGAAAATTATAATAATTAACTAAAGGGTAAATTCTTTTATTTCACTCTCATACTTTTAATATAAAAAATATTTTATTACATAGATAAACAAACTTATGTTAAGATATAAAATTTTTATAGAGATAAAATTTAATTTTATTAATTAAGGTAATTTATTTATGTTTTTAGTGGTGAAATAATCTTTTAAAATTCATATGCTAGACTGAAATAGTAATTCTTAAATTAATAAAAAGTTAAAATAAATCATATTATAAATAAGAACAATAATATAATTTGGATGAATTATTTTTTCCAAATTTTTTATAAAAGTTGAACATGTCAGGTATGTGTGAGTTATTATATTATAATATTTTGATCATTTTATTCAATGTAAAAATAAATCAATATTTCCAAAAATGAAATAAATGTTATTTTATAATAAATAATGATTTATTATATGACATAAAACTCACAAAAAATATATCATTAAACTCGTGAATAGGATATGGTCTATGATATCAACAATAGTCTATTTTAGGATTTTAATTTTATTTATACAATCATGACCCATAAAAGGTATAAAAACTATTTTACCACAATAATCATAAAAAAATGGTTAATACAAGTTAAAAAATGATAATGGTAACAAATAATATAAAATTATCCACATTTTATTTGATGAGATTATTTTTACCCATACTTATAATATATTTTAAATACATCATGTTTGAGATATTTTCACTTGAAAATTAATTTATTTTAACTTATTCATTATGTAACACCAACAGTTCCCCTTACCCCACTTATAAAAGGGTTCCCCACTCTCCTCTTTTATTCACACATAAAAAATATTTTATAAAACAAATTTACAAATACCTTACATACATATCATTCCACATCCAATAGTCCGTTTATTTATCATAATCAAATCCTTGTAAGGATTTTGGTTTAAACTGAAAGATGTTGTATAATGAAGAGGTATGGTTTTTAACCAATCGTTTTCATTGTATTAATTCTTATACCAACATGAAATATTCTCCAAAAAATGATATAATAAATTTATTATATAATATATTATAATAAATATTTATGTTAATTTCATAACTTCCATCCACTCCTTCTTCCACCAAATGGGAAACCAAACCATCATTCTTCTATATGGTGGACTACCTCCTTCCAAACAATTTTATTATTATTTTCCATAAATTAATGTCAGGGATGGATTTAATGTGAGTGTGTGTATATATATATTTGATATGGATGAAATATTTATCATTTTTTTAATATAAAATAACATCTAATTTTTAACCTTTCCATTCATTGAAAATTGATAATGGTGTTCATGTGTATGTCTAGACTACCACATCCATGAAGCAATGCGATTTATGTTTCATCACCACATCACATGGATGATATATATAAGTTTACATCAATATATAATATGATATTTTTTATATAATAATATATATATATAAAGAGAAATAATATTTTTCATCTTTCCATTATAATTATTCAAAGAATTGTTATTTTACTCATCCACATATATGAACTAATATCTCCATTATTGTAACAAAACTGATTTTTCATAATCATAATTAATGGTTTTTTTGAATAATAATTATTATATAATAAATGATAAGTATTTAATTTAAATAATTTTGGATGTGATGGAATAATTTCTTCTTTGACCATAGTCACCCTACTGAAGCCATTTTTGATATATGAGGCAAATATCCTAAAAAAGAATGTTCTATTTGAACATAATTTAGAACAATATATTTACCCCTCAATACAAAAAATATATTATTTTCATATTAATTTATATGATTCTTTGTATTTTTCAAATAAAATATTCCTTTCCTTTTCTTTTGGAATTTTAGTTTTGATATATTTATTTTAAAGGAAAGGTATATATCAATATCTGAAAAAAATTTCTTATTTTTGAAAAAATGTTTTTATGTTTCATGCTTTGTGATTATGATATGGTTTATTTGAATTTTTTATGGTGAAAAATTTAAGAGAGTGAAACCAATTTTGATTTACTTGTAGGTATTGAGTTGGAAATGTGACAATGCATTACCTCAATTATCTTTTAAATCACAAGGTATAGTTGAAGGTAGAATAATTTAATGTAAAATGGATTGAGTAGGGTTTCAAGAATTCTAAATTTATTGATTATCTTCAAAGAGTTTATTTACTCAATAAGACCATGTCTATTATCCATGATAATAATGAGTTTATTAATTAAAGAGACATTTTGGATGAACAAGTTGTTTCTTTTTACAAGAGACTATTTCATGGGACTAATACTAATATTGATCTTATGGAGGATGTTACGTCATGGATTTTCAATGATGATTATATTTCACACATTATTTCAATTCACATAGAATTTGATATTAAAGTTGTTGTTTTTGTCTATATAATGGATTCTTTCCTAGAACATAATGGTTCACAAACTCTTACTTTCAAACCTATTGGGGTATTATTCATTATGTTTTTTGTAGACCTGTTAGTCATTTTTCAAGGGAGGACATTTGAGAGAGTGAAATAATAAATAGTTTGATTCAATCAATCCCAATGTGGATAGAATGAATGAGATAAACCTCAAAGGCCTATGTCCCATGTCAACAATATATACAAAATTCTTGGGAAATTTTTTTCCAGTATGCTTTCGAGAAATGATAATAGGATTGGTTCTCCAAACAAATTTGGTCTCATCAAAAGTAGAACTACTTGAGATTGCATTATTTCATATTTTAAATATGTTAAACTACTCATGAAATCTAAAATAGGCATAAAATTATCTAAATCATGATGTTAAAAACATCATTGATACAATATTAAGTGGAATCACTTGTAATGTTTTCAGAAATTTTGGGTTTGATTCTATTTTTATTAAATAGTTTAAAATACTTATGAGTTAATAAAATTTCTTAGGGCTTATAAATGGATCTACAATGAGATATTTTACATTATTAATGAGTTTAAAGAATTCTGATCCTATCTCAGCAATTACTTACCCCATTGATGAATATTACATAAGTAGAATCATTCTCATCTTGTCTAATGCTAATAAATTCATGGCCATTAGAGCTTCTAGAGGACTTTTCCCCCCCACAAACATATTGTATGTTGACTCCACATTCCAATTCACTCATGCTGAGAAATGAAACATCATGGTCATAAAAAATTATCTTCTTTCATTATGAAAAGGTCTTGGGGAAGGGAATTAGGTAACATAATTCATTCATATTATTTGAAAAAAATACCCTTATAGCTTGAAAATTTTAGATCATCAGAAAGGTGAGAATCATAGAAAGTGTGTCTCATTCATATATATATCGATGTCCATGTATGTTTGAGAAAACTAGGTGTTAGTCATTTTTCTCAAAATGTGTTCCATGTTAGAAATCAGTAATCTTCCTGGAATGGAAAGACTCTCTCGATGGTAGGAATAATTAGTCTTTTCAAGGTTTTTATCAAGTCCAATTATTTTTTATTTTATATTATATAAAGGGAGGTATAATGACATGTTCATCATTAAAACATGTTTAATTTAAAAAAAATTAAACTCTAACGAACTACAGCAAATTGGGAAGAAGGGTTTAACCCAAGTGATGGAAAAATTTTGTTTTAGTGGCCGAAATTTTGAAGTAAACCAACAATTAAAAATTTAGGGTAGGTTATTTCTTTTATTTATTATATTTTTAAATTTGAAGAAATTTTTTAATGATGATTTAAAATATTTTTATCTATGTATATGGTGAAGCAACATGAATTGAAATAGGTTGAAAAAGAAATGATGGAGAAAAAACAAAATAACGGTTGGAAAAGTGATCGAGATAGACACATGGGGAATTCTCTCATAATAATGTCAAATGGGTTTCATTAATCATGAAAAGGTAATTGAGTTTAAAATTTTTTAAAATAGGGTTTGCTTAAACCCCTAACCATGATATTAATCAATCAATTTAATGAATCTTGAATCCCAAAAATTAAAAAAAACAAAAAAAGGCAATGGGTTTTAAAAAAATTGAAATAGTAAAAAATCCAACGAATTTTTTTTCAAATTTATTGAACGATTTTAGGAGAAATAATGAAATATTAATGAATTCAAAAACAAGTGATGGTGGTGTGGCTGGAATTTGGTTTCGTTAGTGTTAGGTCCTCTAATGTCGGTGGTGTGGTGATTTGAAAAGGGGGACCTCATCTCATCAGAAGTGGATGATGAAAAATTCATCATATGTGGCTCGATGTATGGAGGGTGACGAATCTATTGGGAATTTTTGATATAGAGAAAGAGAGTGTGTGGTGGACCACCAATATGGGCAGAGACTTATGGATCGACCTGTATTTGGAATTTGAGAGTAGCTGTGGTGGAGAGTCAAGGACTCACAATCGATATATGGTTATCTCATGTTGTAATTTTCATTATTATTTATGTTGGGGATAGGTGAATTTTAGTCCAATAGTGAGACATGGATGTAACGATGTGATAAGTGATGGAGAAAAATAAGTATGGCAGTGAGACAAGAGATAATGAGACAGATGGAGTGGCAGTGAGTTGGGTTTAGGAAATGATTAGAAATCATAGTGGTGGGTCGAGACTATTCTGCTAGCCATGAAAATTTTTCATGGTGGTTAGAAAAGACTCAATATTGTGTCTTGATAAATTGGGAAAATGATTGAATGGGTCACCATTGATTCCTTACCAATAGTGAGTAGTTTCTTTTAAAAATTAAAATAGGCTTGGGTGCAGTTAAGGTAGGTGGTGAGAAGAGATGATGGTGTGTTATGGGACTCACTATTGGACACATCCTGGTGGTGAGTTAACTAGAGACTGGGAAAATAGTTAAAAAACCTAAAAATTGTTTTTAAACATTAATTGCAACAAAAAAATAAATTTCTATAAAAAACTTAAATAACAAATTATTTAATATTTATCTTATTGATGAATTTCCTTATTAAAAAATTTAAAAACCAAATTATTAAAAAAAATAAAAAAAGATTACAATAATATTAAAAACAAAAATTTAAATTAAATACTTAGTACCATTAAAAAGTATAGGAATAAATTATTTTGATACTCAAAAATTCAATTGAAATAAAATATTAAATTTATTTGAGTTTAATTAATAATTGATATAAAATTATATACATCAATTGATATTAAAAGTTAATGTATATTAAGAATAAATAAATTAATGATTAAATATTTATTTAAAGATTTTGTTAATTAAATTAAAATAAATTGAATTATTTTTTATTTATTTAAAACAAAAACAAAATAAAATTAAATGAATAAATAGTATTAAAATTTAATAAGTATAATTAAAATTAAAAAAATAAAAAATAAATAAATAAATCAATACGAAAAATCTAATAAAAAATTAGTTAGAAAAATGACTAATTAATGATTTAAACTATGAGATTATAAAATCTTAATGAATTTTATAAAAAATTAAAAAATTAATTGAACGATTAATAAATAAATAAAATATATCGAAAAAAACATTTTATGTCCATATGAAATTCCCCCTCACATAATCATAGATTTTCCTCAATCAATACCATGATTTATGTTTATCTAAATAGAGATATGTTTTTTCTAAAATTCTACTAAAAAAATAATCATGTAAAGGTATTCAAAATCATAGGAACACAAATGTAGTGTTATGAATTTTAATTGAATTATTAAAATGAGGTACATCCTAATTTCAAATACACATAAAAAGATGAAATAAGAAAAGAACCATTCACTGGTTAGGATTTCATGCATTATATCTGAATCTGTCAATTTTATTACTTCAATCCAAACACATTTTAAAAATCTAAGAGAGAAAACATGTTATAATTAAGTGGAATTAATAGTATTAACAAAACACAAATTCTACTTTGACATTCTCCTAGGTTTCAAAAATAAATGTTCAAATTAATTAAAAAATTGTCGAATCTCTTTGTTGATACAACTTAAATAATTTTTGTACAAGTTTATTGTCTACTTCTTTATTTGGAATTAAAAATTCCCCTTGACTAAATGAGCTTATGTTTTTAAATATATTCAATTTTTTTATTATAAATTTCAGCCAGGCATGTGACATGTGAAAATTTCTATGAAAAATCACTTTTTAGAAAAGTAAAAAGGGCTTATAGACACACGCATAGATCTGGGTGTCTAATAGGTTCATCGTGGGTTCCCATTCTCTCATTTACCTCTATATTCATGATATATATAAGACTACCATTTAAATTGGCTCTGTAAAGTGATTATTTTTATTTAATAAAAAAAATTGAGTCCCCTAGTATATTTTCAAACTTCATGTATCCTAAATTTATGATCGTAAATCCACAAGTATTTATCATATATCACTTTCTTTCATGTTTCATAGACATAAAATTCATAAATGTAGTAAGAATCGTCACTGAGTAATCATTGGTCCACAATAATTTCTTATAAAATGAAACCATAAACTATCATCAATCATTTCATATTCTTTTAAATATGTCATAGCCCACTACGAAACTCCTATAATCCTTGTATATGGTCAGTCAATAAAACCTTTCCTGAAGAACCTTCTAGGATGTCCAATCATTTCCATGATGTCCTCCCCATTGTGAGGAGTGATAACTCTTATGTATTGGAATCATATCATCTTATGGAACACACCTTCTTAAAATAACATTAGCACATCTCCTAAAAAATGGTCTATCCCAAATATAGTACTAATATTTTGAAAATAATATCTTTTTTTGGTTATTTAACATGTCCTTAGGAATGAAACATTCATCCAAAAAATTAAAAAAAAAGTCTATAAACTAATCATATGCCTTGATGGAGATAGTGAGAATCTTATCATCATGAAATAAAGTGTTTGTATCCATGGGATACTCATAGTGGGAGTTAATATTACAAGAAAGGTATTCTGGAACATTATCCTCATGTCCTTATCTCTAATTTCTATGTCAAACTAATATAACAATAGAATCCATCTAATAATCCTAGGATTGGATTCCATCTTAGACATATATTACTTTATGTTAGAATTTTTAGCTAAAATAATGACATTGGATCCGTTGAGATACTGACTTAATTTCTCTAGAGAAAACAGAATAGTTAATACCTCCTTTTCTATAGTGGTGTAATATATTTTTTCCAAATCTCAAAAATGGTTACCTTAATAGACTACATACAACTTCTTAACTCCCTTCTACCCTAATATAGCCCAAAAAACCATGTCACTACCATTACACATTAATTCAATGTGTTGTTTCCAATTAGTATTAGTAATGATAAGTGATGAAGTGAGTTTTTCCTTAATTATATTAAACGATTCTAGATAGTTTTGATCAACTAAAAATGGATATTATTTAACCAATAAATAACAAAATGGTGTCATTATTTTTGAAAATTATGTTATAAACATTTGGTTAATAAATACCATGCCATAAAAAACATCTAAGACATTTAGAATTTTCAATAGGTAGAAATTTCTAAATAACATCAACTTTGGAAATGTCTACCTCTAAACCCCTCCTGGACACCGTATGTGCCAAAAAATTTCTATAGTGACCATGAACTGGAATTTCACCTTCTTAAGAACAGTTGTGGTATCTAATAATATCTCTAAAACTAAATACCGATTTTTCAGAAAAGTCTCAAATATGCCTCAAACTATAAGTAAATCATCGATGAAAACATCTGTGATCCATGCAATCATACCAGAAAAGATAGAATTCATACATCATTGAAAGGTGGTTGGTTCACCACATAATCAAAAGGGCATCCACATGTATGAAAATGTCACAAAGGGTAATGTGAAAGTAGTTTTATCTTGATCCTCCAGGGAAATAGGTATTTGGTTATAACCAAATATCCTATCCAAAAAACCAAAGAACTCATTTCTGGTATCATATCAATCATTTTATCTAGTAAGGGGATTGGAAAATTATCATTCTTAGTGATTGAATTAAGCTTCCTATAGTCTATAGATAATCTCAATTTGGATTATATTCCCACCTGAATCCCATCATTTTCTCATTTTTTTTATAATAATTAAACAACCTTTTGGAAATCATAACCTGCAAAAGAGAGCATAATTTCATAACATGGGATAAATCTTGGTAGTGAAATGTAATCACAATAATCATAACTTAAAACATGAAACTTTGTGGCATTCACACATAATCATAGAGAATCATTTCTTGTTAGTCAAGACTCATTGCCAAGACTATCTTAGTGGACAAAGTCCCTTTCTGAATCGAGTAACCCTCGTTTCAGTCCTGTTTCATTGAACCGGTATAACCTACCGTTCCAGCCCTGTCTATCTCATGAGATATAAAATCATTACCCAATGAATTGGAGGGAGATATAGGTCCCACCCATCTTATAATGAATCCTTTCTTATGTGTGCCACATAATCATACATCATCACATAACACATGTAACAAAAATGGGATTCTTGAAACATCATGACATCATAAATCAATTCATATAAGATAAAGGAATTCATAAAAATAATTCCATCACAACATGATCAAATCAATGTAATAATAGGGATAAAAACAGAAACCTTTATTATCTTAGATGGAAAATAATTTTGATAAAACACTTGAACTCCATTCTTGAGAAAAATATCCTTTCTTCTTCAAAAACATTTTTTCCTTTCATAACATGTCATACAACTTTAAAATAAAAGAAGTTGATTAAAAATAAACTTGAAAACTTTTAAAGGAAGATTCTTGGAAATAATGTTTTAAAAATCCATTCATGCCGTATAAGTTAAAAAAAACATTCTTCATACTTTTGTCGGAAAATTCAAAAAGTACCTCGTATGACAAAAGATTCCTTTCATAGATATTACTAAAAACTCACCGAAGGGTAAAAAAATGGATTTAAACAATTGTAGGTGGATGGAAATAATATTACATATTGATGAAACATGGATGTGGATAATAAAATACACTCTAGTAAATACTTACGAATAAACAATCTCAGATAAAAATGAGATTGTGATATTTCCCTTACCTTAGGTCCGATTTGCTTTGTACGTGTCGAAAGCTCCTCTTCTTTGAAACGCCTGTTTGAATCCTCCACTTAGGGAACTAAGATTGGTCTTTAAATAAGACCAGGACCTCTAGGATTATTCTAGGAAAGTGGAGAAGGGATTTTGGCAGGGGTTGGCCGAGCTTAAGTGCTCAATTTGGTGTGAGGAGGAGGGGGAGGAGGTGCCCTTTTATAAGGGAGGAGAGGGGCACCTTAGGAATATCTCAAAATATTATTTTATATTAAAGTCAAAATCGGTTTATAATGGTTCCAAAGGGTCTTATTTAGAAGCTAAAGTGGGGATGGGTCGAAATCCTATCAACCAATAAGATTTAGACAAGTTTAGATTATTATTTGAACCTTATCAATTAGATTTAACTCTAAGTTAAATAATTTAACTTTTACCGTGTCTTTTTGTTTTATTACACTATATGGTTAATACATTTTCTATAACATTCCAAAAGAACCCCAAATTGTTTATATATATCCTTATCTAAGTCATTTGTCAGAGCCTTAGATTTTTAGGAATAAAATAACAATTAATAATATAATATTTGATTTAAAAACTATTTTGTGTCAATTTTGACACTATTTGATATATGATTTTTTTGAAAGTCATAACAGAATTATATGTTCGAACCAAGTTGATTAAATCAACAATAATATGTCATAGTAACATAGAAAATTAGTGGAATTCATAAAAAGTCTCAAATTACATTCATTTGAGCATTTATAACATCAATTATGTTAATATTTCCTTAAAAGGGTAATTACTGCATCATCGTAGTGTCATAAATAAATTAGATTATTTAAAGTCTAAAAATTATAAACAAAATATCATTATGTAGGAAATCTTTTTATCTTTCTAATGAATATTTATAGTCGAATTTATCTTATGTATAACCCCATATTAAAAATGTTTTAGTTATTAAACTTTGATTTTAACTATTTTAACTATTCATTAAATAAAATAATATTAAATGTCATAATCTAATCCAAGTGGACCTAAATGGTCATATTATATTCATAAGGTTGTTTTTTTTCTAATTACACTTATCCAATAGAATTAGGACATGTTTTAGGGTAATAGTAATATCATATTTACCCTTAGTTACCCTATTTACTATTAACCGTGGTAAAAAAAGTAAAAAGTTACTATTCACCAAAAATTATTTTCATCTCATTGAACCACATTTTAGTCCTTCATATTAACCGTGTCTGTCGGATTTTCGAAATTCCATTCACAGAAGCGGTAAAATTAAGTTTTATGCAAAATTCAGTTTTTAACCTACCACTTAGTGGTTTCACTATTCATCAAAAATTGAAAGTTTTCAGAAAAATGCCAAAATTTCATCCTAAGCTATATTTCATATTCCGAATTCAAAAATGAAGTCTATTTTACCAAATTCATAACATAGAAGTTGCATTAATTAATTTTATAATTAAATCCCGTTGTTAAAACAAATAGCGTGTTTTTAAGAAACAATATCTATCAAAAGATTGACACTTGATTATGTCTGGTTTAAATGTGAAATTACAACCAATGACCAACATTGTATTAAATTGTAAAAATATATTCTAAATGTACTTTAAAACCACTAAAATTAATAATTTATCACTATTAATTATTTCGATTAAAAAAGTTGTTTTTAATTATAATTTAGTAATTTTCACTATTCATCAGAATATGAAAGTTATCCGAAAAGTACCAAAATTTCACCTTAGGCTAAATTCGATACTCCGAATCTAAAAATGAATTCCATTTTGAAAAATAAAATTTACAAAATTTAAAATAGTGGTTATTACTATAATATTTTAATAGCATACCGTTGTTTCGTGAAACTCAGTATTGCGTACTACACACGCTATCGAGGAAGGTTGCGATTGCATGTAATGCAAGGCAAGTCAAGGATGCGTGTTGTGCAAGCTCCTTTTGATGTAGCGTACAACACAAGAAATTAATAAAATTAAAAAGAATATTCTTCATAAAATCTCGGGCAGTTACAGTGTAACCTGATTGTGTGTGTACAGGTTTTGAAGAAATTCCTTCCCATTTTCTTGAAATTCCTTTCTGGTGCTATTCGCCAACCCCTGACCTATGGAATACGAGATTTGGGTATTCACGACACGGGCCCTGGGGGATGGGTTGTGACAAAGTGGTATCAGAAAATTTAGTTCTACCAAAGACCTATGACACTGATATTTTCAATGGAGCAATAGTATTAAGTGTTTTGAGTGTGGTTTTCAGTTTTTGGAGTCCATCGTTGGTGCGGTAGCCGATGTATCCATACCATAGGACCCAGAATTTAGATTTCTACCTCGGTGCATGAAATTATAAATTGAGTGTGTTTTGAAAATGTTTTAATTGTGATCTATTTTGAGACAGCTCACCATGTATAACTTATTGACTATGGACCACATGTTTCTCTTCAGGATGCAGCGGCATAGATAGCCAGGCAGGATTCCCGAGAGACTACATGATGTCGGTCCACCGAGTAACGAGGCTTCTATGCAGGGCCCTCTTTATGTGTCGGCACCTTCGAGTTGTGCACCTGTAGCACCACCATCCATTGGGCAGCAGATGCCACCATCCCTACCAGCAGACTGTGCCCCTCGACTGAGCATGTTGCACGAGTTCTAGATATAGATGCCTCTGAGGATTTGAGATGAGATAGATCCCCAGGCAGCTGAGGATTGGCTACAGGTTGTGGCTAGGTATTTTCTCTTGGTTGAGACACCAACAGAGCATATGGTTACCCTATCTTCTCGAATTTTTCAAGGCACATAAGGGGGATGGGGAATCCTTATGCTCTATATACTTGATGAGGTGGCCCTCACCTGGATGGTCTTTCAGACCCTCTTCCAGGCGGAGTTCATTTCAGCGACACTATGGTTTTTGTGTATTCAGGAGCTCCTGCACTTATAGTAGGGAAACCTGATATTAGCCAAGTAATCGATAAGATTCACTAACCACTCATTCTACTCTACCAATGTGGTACGAGACCCATTCATCAGGTCCCGGACCTTTTAGAAGGGTCTCCGGAGGTAGATCAGAGTGTCGATAATATCACTGAAAATCCCAACATAGGCTTGAGTGCTCGAGCGAGAATTGTTGGTGGAGAGATTCATAGCTGAGAAAGAACTGACGGTTAGAGTGACCAAAGGATGATTGGTATCTGATTCATCTACAGGAGGATGTAGACAATTGACTCAAAGGTCCAAGCGGGCCAAACCCACCGGTGGACGACCTCGGGACGCAGTGTCGGAGGTGCAGAGCTCACGAGGTTGAGAAGGTCAGTTAGGAGGTAGACTGTGATTCACATGTAGTAGGCAGGGCCACATGGCTCGGGACTGCCGGACCTGCTTTACTGAAGATCAGCATATGGTCAATGGACCACCAATTTAGAGGCAGATAATTGACTGAGGAGGTTTTCAGGGTGCTGGACGAGGCAGAGGATTAGGCGATGTAATAGGTGGTGGGCGGAAATTTGAGGTTCTATCTCCACCACCAGTAGGTCCAACTCGACCACAGGGATCATGTGGAAATGGGTAAGAACATATTTAAGAAGTTAAGTCATATGACCACAGACCTCCTGAGATGATTAGTGGTACGATATATATCTATTCTACCATAGATACAATACTTATTGACACAAGTTCTAGTCAATCTTTCATTGCCACTACACTCGTTCCAAGCTCATAAATTCCAATGGAGTTTTGGCTCAAACGTTATTATTAGAGACTCCTATGGGAGATGATTCAATGATTAAACATTGGTGTTGATAGTGTTAGCTTACTCTAGGATGAAAGAGCTTCATATAGGATCTTCTAGTAGCAGCATCGAGGCCTTACAATGTCATATTGGGTATAGACTTTTTATCCATAGTCCATGCTCATATCGACTGTTTTAAGCACAATGTGCACTGTGTCCGAATGATGATATCAGGTTTTCCATCACCAATGAATATAAAACCTTTGCAGCATAGGATAGAAATTCTCAGAGGAGGGTGCTTCCGATCACACACTAGTTTTCTAACCTCACCCTCATAGAATTTGATGTGAGGAGTCGGAGATATCATATAGTGGTGGACCAGTATGAAGATGTATTTCGCGATGATGTTCTAGGACAACCTCAATGCAGAGAGGTATGATTTTACATCGACTATACCACAGTATGGCATTGTTATCTACACCAGCATATCAGATAGATCTTTTGAAGCTTCAGGGGTTGCAGGTATAGCTAGAGGAATTGCAAAAAAAAGGGGTTCATAAGGCCCACTGTTTCTCCATGGGCATCCCCAATCTTGTTCTCCATGAAGGATGATGGGAGCCTGAGGCCTTGTGTGAACTATCAGCACCTAAAATAGGTGACCGTGAAGAAAAGGTATCCTCTTCCAAGGATCAATGATCTCTTCGACCAACTGAAAGGAGCTCGTTGGTTTTCAAAGATATACCTAAGATCAAGTTATCATTAGCTCAGATTAAGGGATGAGGATGCACCAAATACATCCCTCAGATGTAGGTATGGCCATAGTGAGTTATTGGTGATAGATTTCAGTATGACCAAGACTTTGGAAGTGTTTAAGGTGATCCTGAACATGATCTTTCTGCCATATCTCAATCGCATTGTGGTGTTCTTCATCGATGACATCTTAGTATACTCGGCGTCAGAGGAGGAGCGTTCCATGCACCTCCAGATAGTTCTGGATACACTACGAGAGAACTGACTTTTTGGAAATCTCTCGAAGTGCCAGTTCTAGATACAAGGAATTCCACTTCATGGGGAACGTTATCTCGGAGGCTGGAGTCGATGTGGATGCAGCATATATTGAGGCAGTTCTATCTTAGTAACCACATAATATTGTGACTGAAGTGCGGAGTTTCATTGGATGGGTCAGGTACTACCAGAGACATGTACTTGACTTATCATGGGTATAAGAACACTTTTTAGCCTTGATGAATAAGGGGAAACCTTTATTGTGGACAGAGAGGTGCAATCAGAGTTTCCAGGAGCTGAGTCCGAGATTGATGATTTCACTCTTCTTGAGGATACTAGAAGAGGGATTTGGGTATGTAGTCTACAATCACATGTCGAGGACTGGAATAGGTTGTGTCCTGATTCAAGAGCAATCAGGGATCACCTATGGCTCATAGTAGTTGAGGCATAATGGGATCAACTATGCTACCCATGACCTAGAGTTAGCAGTAGGGGTAATTGCGGTGAAGATGCAGTGACACTACATTATGGGTGAATGGTTTACGGTATACTCTAATCACAATAGTCTTAGGTATATCTTCTCAGATATGGAACTGAACATGAGAAAGAGATGATGGCTATAGTTACTCCAGAACTATTACTTTGATATAGTCTATACTCATGGGAAGGGGAACGTAGTAGTAGACACACTCAGCAAGAGGTCTGGCATACAATTGCTCAGTGAGGAAACATATAAGCTAGCTATATTCCATATATCCATTGTGGATAGAGATAAAGTATATTACCTCAAGTATTTGACTGTCGCTCACCTAGTTATTTAGTAGCTTTGGGAGGTACAACTTGGTTATGTTGACTGTGAGGCCCAACGTGCCCAAATTTCCGTAGGACTGACTCCTGAGGGATTTTTTGAAGGTGGGGAGCCCTTTGTTCTCTTTAAAGAATGCACCATGGTACCAGTGATTCTATGAGTTGTGGTGTTGAGGGAGGTCCACAAAACCCCTTTGGTGGTACATCCAGGAGTAGCGAAGATGTACCATGACCTCTGGCGTTAGTACTAGTGGCTAGGGATGAAGTGGGACTCTATCTTCATTTTCACTGTGATAGGGATACAATGAATGTCTAGGGGCCATGATTCCATCTGGGTGATTGTTGAATAACTCACCAAGTCATCCCACTTCCTACCCATCTAAGAGCAGGGATCAGTAGAGATCTTGGGATGCCTCTACATGTAGATGATAGTGTGACTCCACATACTACCATTGATGATCATCTCAGATTTCAATGCATGTTTTATATCCCTCTAGTGGAAGGGATTGTATGGGAGTTCAGAAGTCTTCTACGCTTAAGCTCCACCTTTCACCCATATACAGACCATACAGACACTCAAGGACAAGCTTCATTCTTGTGTCCTTGATTTTGGCCCTAGTTGGGAGGACCACCTTCCACTTGTGGTGTTTTTTTAAAAAAAAATTATCATTCCACCATCGGCATGGCAATTTTTGAGGCCCTGTTATGGTGACCATGTAGATCACCTCTTTTCTGAATAGACCCAGAGGATTTTTCACTTGTTGATCAAGAGTTGGTACATGATACCACAGAGAAGGTGCAGATCTTCTAAGAATGGATGAAGAAAGAATAGAGGTGGTAGAAGTATTATGGTGACAAGAGTTGAAGACCATTGTGGTCTGAGGAGGGATACCATGACTTCCAATGGGTGTCAACCTGATAAGGATTTTGGAGGTTTGGCTGGGGCAGAAAGTTTTATCCAAGTTTAATCAGACCTTTCTAGATCCTCTGTAGAGTAGGCGAGGTGGTGTACCGTCTATCTCTTCCCCCACAGATGCACCATGTGCATAACGTATTCCATGTGTCATAGCTGAGGAGATTTGTGCATGATCCATCACACGTTATCGAATAGGGTGAGCTGGACATCGACGATGGGGGGATGTTTGTAGAGTTCGTGGTGAAGATAGAGGATCGAGAGGTTTGGCTCCATCAGGGATGGTTTCTTTTTATGGTAGGAGTTCGTTGGAATCATGGGAATATCTAGAAGAGAACATGGGATTGGGAGGCTCAGATGTGTTCTCAGTACCCCCATTTGTTCCCCTATTTTTGTTGTTGCTTTCAGGGATGAAAAGACCTAAGGTGTAGAGAATGTAAAGACCCATAAATTCCATGTAATTATTTTTAATTATTCAGGATTATTATGAGCCTGTGAATTTTTTTGTCTTGTGATTCCATGGCTAGGTGTTCCCGGAATGAATTCCGGATCTTTTTTAAGGTACATTTAGTAAACGCATGGGCGTAGATTTCTAACATTTAAACCGGTGCTCCGATTAAAAATTTTAGGGCACCGTTGAATCTGTAGTGCCAAGACTTGCCTAAGAGAGGCTTAACATCGACCACAGTTGGTCAGGTGAAAAAGATAGTTTTACACCTTTTAAGGAAATACTAAGCTAATAAGGGAATTGTTATTTTATTTCTATTTTTCCTACCACCTGCTGAGCAGAAGTGGTGGGGACCATAGAGGTGGCCAGACCATGAAATATCGGATACTAAATGCCATGTTTCTATTTGGATACATAATCACCACTTTTTTAATTAATCTGGAACATTAATTATGTCAATTAATGAATCTCATTAATTCCTCGGTGCATTAACCACCTTTCCCCCCCCCCCCCCTCTATTTAAATGGGGATTGAGGTAGAGTTTTTGACACTACTTCTTCTTGCGAGGAACCTATGGAAATATGACACGACACCTTCCACTGATGGAGACAGAGGCTCGGGCGGTAATGAACCGGGACCGACAAACACCGGCAGCTTCATCAAAGAGAGAATTCCTCTTCCACCATGGTGACGACTCCAACAATTCTCAAGGTAGGGGTTGTCTTTTAATTTAATAAATTTCCAAATTTCTTATCCTCAATCTTGATTTTTGCTAGAGGTCATTGAATGGGATTTAAATTTGGTTTATCATAATTTTAATGTGATGTATAAATTGCACACACTTGGTATAATGTGAACGCCTAGGGTGTGGGCCAAATGAACAAGGCGCGGACCCTTCGCTACATGATTTTAATTTCATTCTTTGAAGGAGTATTTTTATAACACGATGGAACCACAAAACTGAGAGTCTTACAACAATGGAGGTATCCAGGGAGGACCATAGGTGAATTCAAAAAGATGAATGGACAACCGAAGCTCACCTGGTGGCCCGCAGAAGATTCATCGGCGCAGTGGTAGTGGTGACCAGTGCCAGCGGTGAAGGCTATAGATAGAGCTCACCATCCATAGAAGAGGGTGATGCAACTTGGTTCCATGGTGGACCTAAAGGGGCGGTTGGCAATCGGGCAGTTGCGTTGCTGAGGCGGTGAGCCGTCATTCATCGCGGTAAAGGAGTAGTGGCATCGAAGCCACGGTATAAGGGGACTACACCACGCGAGCCATGTGGACCACGTGGCAGCACCCTGTGGGGCCTTTAATTGAAGATTTTAATAACTCTTTTTGAGATATTTGGGACAAGAATGGCAACTAGGCTTGCCAACCGCAACAGTGCACTGAGTTGCGTCGCAAGGCAGGTCGCGCCTGGCCGGCGGGTCATGCAGGTCTGCAGCCCAGTGGGCCAAACAAGTCGTGTCCCCACACAACCCAGATGGCCCAGGCTTGTTCGGGCCAGGCCGGGCCTGACCCAGACTACTTCATTCCAAATTGGTCTGATTGGGTCGGGCCGAACCTGAAACCCTCTTGGGCATAGATACACTTCAATTACCATAACGTGCGAACCATATTTTTGTTTGACAAACCATCAGAAACACAGGGATCCTTGGAGAGAGACTGTCATTTTTATATAATACATAATAGTTTTGGAGAAATTTGATGTATGTCGGAGTTGGATTGACTTTGAATCCAACCAGGCCCTCAACACTAAAATGGTAGTAACATACAGACCGAGAAACCAATTGATGTGTCATCTATTGCATTGGGACCCCTATGACATGATGAATTTTTGAGTTACTCATTAATGGGTCTTCATGCCTGTTAAAATACCAACAATGATTGGAGGGGCGGTTCTCCCAGAATGAAGCATGCTATGATCGTGAATCTGGTTTTTAGCAGTGATGTGGAGGTTAGAGACAGATCATATAGAGGTTAGTACCTAGAGATCCTACGTGGATCTGCACTGATCCTATGTGGGTTAGATATTTTGTGGGTCAGTACTCCTAAATCCTACGTGGTTTAGCACATACCAATTTTATGTGGGTCAGATGCTGTGTGGGTCAGCGTTCAGCGATCCTATATATGGAATTTCATACCTATCCAGTGTGGGTAAGATCCTATGGGGGTCAATTGGAGTTAGTACCTATCAATCCTGGGATGTTCAGATCCTATATGGGCCTTGCGGGGGTTAGTACCAATCGATCCTGTGTGGGTCAGACTCTAAATGGTCAGCAATAGTGCATCTTGATAGAATAAGATGTTCTAGCTTCTTGACTAATCATATGTACTTTGGTTATTTACTTAAACTTGGTTTGAGCAGAGTATTTTTCTTTGGGCTCTGTGATTGAGTTCATTTCTTGTGGTTTTCCTATGGGGAATTAGGAGAGACCATCAAGAGTCTTGGGATCCCTACTGTGTATTGTTATGCTCACCATTACAAGGGCTTGGTCTGCACCTTGATGTGTCTTGTGCAGATGACGAGTGGCTCGGCTGTGTCTATAGGAGCCAGGACCGGGTGGTACATAGAGGTGACTGGTCGATTTGTAAAGAAGTGGAGACAATCTATACATACCCTTTAGGTAAGATCCTTAGTGGACGATCTCACGAACTATTTTCTATATTCTGTAGTAGTTGTATCTTTTCAGTTGGGCTTGTATTTCATCCCCTATACTTTCAATACTTACTATTACTCTTAGTTGTGAATATATGTTATGGTTTCTCCTTACTCTTACATTGTGTATTATTTTTGTGTAGTCTACCCTTCTCGTGTGTGTACAGGTTTTATGGAAATGCTTTCTCAATTTTAGGAAATTCCTTTTCGGTGCTAGTCGCCAATCCCTGGCCTATGGAAGGAAGGTTTTGGGTAGTCACGACACATGCCTCGGGGGATGATTCATGACCAGTGATGCTTCTTACTAGGTCTCCAGGTGTCTCCCCTTAGCCTTATTGTATCCTTCCCTCTATGTCACCATGAAGTTTTGTGACTTTCTGAATCTCTTCAATAAATGAGATTTCTAAAATGAGTCATCTCTATATCTTCTTTTTGCTCTAATTTTCATCCTATGTCGTATTCTAGTTAATCACTCGAGTCTTCCACTAACATTAGTTGGTAACTTCTTAGACACAGAACACTTGTTTTTATCACCTCCAAACATTGTGATTTTTGAAAATCCCTTGTAACTGGTTCAAGGTATATGGAAATCACGAACCTAGTCGTGATTTAAGCTATGTTATGGACAAAAAAACAATAATTAATATGTTATTCAACGTTTATTAATATATTTAAATTTTTATAAACATTAATTTTATTATATTTATTTTAAAGTACATATTATTTTATTATATTAATTAATTTATTATTATTTATTATTAAAACTAATTTTTACTTATTATTTTCATTAATTATTGTTTTAATTTAAATATTTTCTATTAAACATTAATTAAATATTTATATTTATTAAATCAATTATATTAACAAATATTAATCATTATCTTAATTAAATATTTATCATTATAATTTAATTTTTTGTAATTTAGATTGATTACTTTTTTTATTAATTTTGGTAATTTTAATCACATATATTCTTTTGTTGATCGTATTTAGTAAACCTACCATAATTGGGGGTGTTTTATATATCTTTTTCTAAAAGTCATGGATAGTGTTCATCTAGTAGGGCCCCTCCTCTATCTGATATCCACAGCAGAAACTCCTCAAACAACGACTCCTTATACGGCGGTGGTAGCTCAAGTTGAATTTCATATCTGGAGATGGTGGTGCAGCTCAACCTAGGTTTCTTGGGAGGAAGCTCCTACGATGTTTGTGGTTTGGTGATTTCCACAAGGGGAGATCAGCTTGTCGAAAGAGTCATATGAAGGAATCTTAATCTATGGCTCTGGGTATGGTGGTTGATGGATCTACTTGGGATTTCAGATCTAGATAAGATGAGTGTGTGGTGCATTTCATATCTGGGTGGAGGCTTCAAGATCAGCCTTTATTTGGTGCTGGAGAGTATCTATAAAGGTGTGTGATGGACAAACTGTTGGGATCTGGTTTGATATGTATGCGAGTTGCTATATTGTTATTTCATGATGAGAACTATTTTTTTTGTGCAACCTATAGAAATGGGTGTCATTATAAGAGATGTGATTGTGAGAAATGGGTGTGGTAGTGAGACAAGGGATAGTGAGATAAAGAGAATGAAAATGAATTTATTGTAAGTAATGATGTGATATTGTTGTAGTGGGTTGAGATTATTCTGCGGGCCATGAGAAGTGTACATGGTGGTTAAAAAGGGCTCCTCATTGGGTCTTGAGAATTTGGGAAAATGATGGAATGTGGCACTTTTGGAACCATTCCAATGTTGAGTGGAATTTTTGGTAAAGTAAAAATGGTTGTATGTGATCATATGGATGGTGGTTAGAATAGCCGATGGAGATTCATGGTACTTGATGATGGACACAATATGTTAGTGAGATGACTTCAAACTAAATTTAATGTAAATAAAAATAGAAAAATATTAAACATTAATTACAACATTACAAAAACATTTTTTATAATTAAAAAAGAATAAATAAATTCTATAAAATTTATCTTATTTAAGAATTAAATTTATAATAAATGAAAAAATAATTAATTAAAAATAAATACAGTTTAAAATAATTTTAACATATAAACATTAAATTATAAACTGACTAACAATAAATATTAGAGAAATAAATTATTTTGATACTCAAAACATTAATTGAAATAAAATATTAAATTTAATATAGTTAAATTGATTTTTGAGATCAAATTAAATACATAAATTGATAATTAAAGTTAAATTATAATAATAATACAAAAATAAAATATTTAAAATTAAATAAATGATTTAGTTAATTAAATGGATAAAATTGAATAATTGTTTAATTATTAAAAATTCACGAAATACAAATAAAATAACAAGAACGATTAAAATATAATAATTATAATGAAAAATAAAATAAAGAAAAACACATATATACCAAATAAATACTTTTAAGATCTATATAAGAAAATTATAATAAAGAATAATAATTAATTAATGAATTAATTATTATATTATAAAAGAGAAATTATGTAACAAAAGAATTATTAATTATATGAATAAATAATAAATAAAATATGCGGAAAATAAATTCATTTTGAGGCCATGTCATCTACCATAGGTAAAAATATCATCTCTTCTATCAACAAATTATCTCGAGGAGAAGCAGTCTTTGGAAAATACATTTGATTGTCCCATAGAGACAATGTTATCAACCAATAGAATTAGGTGGTCTTTGTATAAATGATATATATGAATTAAATCAATATTTTCATATTAACATCATGTGGATTCTTATAAATAGTAATTCATATTGTATTTCTTGTCTAAGATCAAAATTCTTAAACAGGTTCATAATTGGGAATTTAAATTATGTGGACTCATCCATTTGGTCCATCCAAAGGAATTCATTTTCCATCATTTCATTTAATTCTAATTGGCTTAAAAATATCAAGTCACCCAAAAAAATATAGTTAAATAACTATAATTGATTGCCTTTTTTCAAAACTATAAACTATTCTGATTGAACACATTAAAAAAATTGTCGATTGTATAGAAAATAAAGAATGTCATAGAAATGATTATTTATGAAATAATGGAATTAGTTTTTAAGTACAACATAATTAATGGTGATTATAGTCTTTTTTGGGAACCTACCTCATATAAGAGGATCTCCTCAAAGTATTTCTACAGAGAGGAATTGTTGTAAAAAAACTAAATGTGATAATGTTATGAATAGAGGTTGGAAAATTCTTTCTAGGTCTAACCTTTCATGGAGGGTAATGTACTAATATATTACTACTTATTAATTTATATAGGTTTTTGGTATTAATATATTATTTATATTTTTCCTATGCAACTAATATATGGATGAAATTGATTGTTTATTCCAATGTTTTTTCACACCCACTACACTATGGATAATAGTTGTGGATTTTTTAACAATCTCAATCCCTTTTAAAGAATGATTCTGTTGGAACCTACATGATTGTATCATCATTCATCCTTCTACATAGCTAATAAATTTTATTATTATTTCTAGTTATGAATTCATTCTAATCATTTTGACTAGTATAAATAAATTGGTACATGCCAGCAGAGCCTTCTGCTAAAAGTTGGCCATGTTGTGTGCTATTGCTGCAATGAATCTTTCCAATGATATAAATAATTATCATTGTAATAACACAATAAATTATTTTTCCATGATTAATAATTTCTTAATATTAAGTAAATAACATCCACCATCTATTACCAGTGATATTATGTTGATATATCCACTATTGGGATGGATCAAATGAAATATTTATGAAGCATTAAGAGGAAATATCACCCCTTTGAGGTGTAGTGCAATTTTCTTAAATGATAGAGGTAATGAATTAGATGACCCTGTGGTCCTTTTGGATTCACTATATCCCTTTATTGTTAAATTTTTGGTATAATTAAATTAGTGGGAATTTAAAATAATTGAGGATACCCCAAGCTGTGGCATGAATGTGACATGACTACTATTGAGAAACCAGCCAGAAATGGCATTATTCACCATTCATAGAAGATTTATGATGTATGGAGAAACTACATGGACTCACATTAATCCAAGAACTATTACTATAATTATATAGGTAATAATAAAATATTTCTTTCTTTCTTATTAGTAATCCTGAAAAACAAATTATATTTATTATTTTAAGTAATTCGTAAAATAAATAATTTTTTACATGATTTTTTATTATAGAATTTTAATATGAAAAAATATATTTTTTCAATTAAGATTTTCAAAATTATCTTAATATTAATTTTTGAGAATTTTATAAAAAGGATAAAAAAAGTTTGAATAGTAAAAAATACAGTATTTATAAAATACAATATTTTATTGTGAGGTCATGAAGACCTAATTATGATATAAATTTTATAATTATTATTGAATAAAAAAATTTGTGTTATAAAAAAAAATATTGAACATAAATAATTCATAATATGTAAATTATAAATTATTTCATGATAATAATAATAATTTTTATCAGTGTTGATGTAGTACTACACAACGTTAGAAATGAAAAAAAAATATTTGTTAAAGTGAAAAATTGAGTGATAAAAATAACCTTCACAACTTGTTTATAAATTATTATTCATAATTTATTTTTTTGGATGATAGATTCTAATTTTAGAGTTATAAAACATTAATCTTATCCAAATTCATCTGCAATGCTTGTGTAGGGTGAGAAAATAAAAAATAAAAAATTTCAGAAGATTTCTTGACTTGTATATAATTGAATATACATAATTAATGAGTATTGAAATTTTTTTATTGAATATAATTTATATATTTTTATGATTGTTATTTATTTTTTATTTTTTATTTATGATATAATTAATAATAATTCTTATTCAACGCTGATACAATGCTCATGCCGGTCGAATAAGAATAAATAAAATGATTTTAATTAAAACCATAAGGATCATTAATTCACTCAAAATTTGAATAAAAGTTTTTATATGAGAAATTGATGACCATTATTTTATATTGGTTTGAATATCCGTCCTTTTAGGACCCAGTTGAATCACTTTAATCCCATTATAATATTTTTTCAAGGAAGTTGTGTTGTTCATAGTATAGTTTTTTATTGGAATAATATTTTAATATATTGTTTTCTAAAACTTTTGTTGAATTAACTAGTTATTTGAAAACTACAAAGTTTTTATCCTCCATGGAAATATATTTTCAATTTTTATTGAATAAATATATACATTAATTTCATTCACAAATATGTGCAGTAAACATTTAATTAATAAAAAATAAAATAAATTATATTAAAAATAATAAAGTAAATATAATATCATATTTTTTAAAAAACAATTAATGAATTCTTTAGATAAATATGATATGTCTAGGATATAATAAAAAATTTCTAATATTAATCTTTTGTTTGGAGTTTTTAATGTAATAGTTATAAATAGTGTATAATTTGATAAAAAACTATTTTCATGAATACAATATTTATTTTAATTATTTTAAAATCCAAAACAGTATTTAACAATGCCAAAACTGATATAATTTTGTAAAATATTTGATATCATGTGATTTTTAGTCATCTTGGATATCATTAACCCTTTATTATACCTATTATATTTTAATATTTAAGCGATTCCTAAATTGATCCTCACCTATATTATAAAATGAGACTCATTTCTATATTTAATTTCATCACCATAATGCATCATGCTCGAGTATTCTATGAAAAAAAACCTTTCTACTCATCCTTTTCCACATTTTGGTGTTTTTGGCCTCATAAAAATACCACATCCATGTGCCCAATGAGGTTCTCATGGAAGAATTTTTGAGTGGTAAATTTTGTCTTCTACCATTTTTAATTCTTTCTCACTTCCAAATTATCCTCAAACCCTATAAAATGTATCATGATAACTAAAGTATCATATATTTATTTTAAAGGTATTATGTTAATTGTATATAAACCATCAAATCCCTTATTTTCTTCTTTAATTTTAAAAAATAAAGTCATCATTCATGGTCTGTCAATTCAATGTGTTCTTGGATAATGAGTTTTCATTTCACTTTACTGAATTCAATGAAAGTTAAATTTCACGTATAATTTTTAATAATATCCTAAATATTTATATTCTAAATTATTTATTATTATTTCCTTTTTAAAATATAATTTATAATGGTCC
Organism: Viscum album; assembly: GCA_963277665.1. Lineage (NCBI taxonomy): Eukaryota > Viridiplantae > Streptophyta > Magnoliopsida > Santalales > Viscaceae > Viscum > Viscum album. The sequence continues at coordinate 749,222,293 of OY728166.1, read as the reverse complement.
AACCATAGTAACCATGTAATTAACGCACAAGAAACAATGGAAATAACAAAACATTTTTCATAAATGGGAAAAAATTTATTATAAGAACATCATATAAAGTATTGTAAAAACGAATATATTTCATTAAAAAAATAGTTAACCTTTTTAATCCATATTAGAAACAATGTAAACACTTTTTTAGGAAGTCAAACCACGATCAAGGGATTGTTTTTTAAGATATTTATCTTCATTTTAAAACCCTTTTAATTAAATAAATGTCTTTTAAATTATATGGCATGAGTTTATTTTACATATTTCATGATTCCTTATTTAATTTAAGCTTACATTAATATTTTTTAGGTATATTTTCAAATAAATGTTTTTATTTTTAAGTACACGACTTCATAAAAATGTTTTAATAAATGAAAAGTTCAGGATCACAAACAAAGATTCTTTTAAAAAGTATTTATGTGTTATGATCATTTTGTGGTTCTAGAGCATTATTATGATGAAAGGGTGTTTTGTGAAAAACTGAAGGTGGGTGAGCCCATCATTTCTCTCTAATAAATAGGGTAAAGGTAAGAAGTTAACTGGTTATTTTTCTACTAAGAGATTATGGGAATATATTACGATGGTCATTCCAACCGTAATAGTGATGATACACCCTTTATAGATGGGAAAATATTAAAGAATAATAACTGTTCAATTTTGTAAATATTTCTCATGAAAATATTTCTAATTTTATTAAAAAAAATTATTTTATAGAAAATGGTTATTATTCTAGTAGCATCCACTTTTTTTGATTAATGGATGTTATGTAGGAGCGAACACCTAATTCTCTAAAATTATAAACCAAAAAGATCTTTTGAAATGTATAGATTTTTAATTATAATTGAATTAACTAGAATATGTAATTTTAAGGTCAGGTCCTTATAGCTAGCACGGGAGCATGGTTATGATAATTATATGGATAAGGATAATATTAATAGAATACCAATAAATTATTTTTACCTTATAATTTTGTTGAAGTGATATAAAATTGGATGATGATCATGTTTCTTCATCTAATATATATTTGTTCGAAATGGGGTTCCATTGAAGAAACATGGAAGGTATTGTATGAAGGCACTGGGATGATGATGTCATTACAAATCCACAACCTAGAATGATGGAAATTGGAACCAATCAATTTTTAATAGTAATGTCTTAGTTGATACAAAATATAAATTTTGATATCATCTACACATGAGATTAGCAAGATCAACCTCAGAAGAATTTTATGTGGTTAAACTTTTTATAAGGAAAAACCCTCCTTCATTTACTAGATCTTATTATATAGTGAAACATTATGGGTGGATTACCACCCAAGAAAATATTTCTGATATCATGGTGGTGTTCATACCATCCAAATTATAGTATTTCTATTTACTATTTTTTAGGTGATGTCAATTTGGTGGGGACATTGGTCATAAGTATCCGGGATAGTGTGGAGATTGATTATTTGTAATGGGATTATTTCAAAAATAATTTCATGAAAAATAGTTTCCTAATGTGACATGACATAGAATGTAATAAAATATTATAATTTAGATAATAGGAGGATTAAATGACTAAACACAAAGTCAAATTGACATGATTGGAAGGGTATGCTACAAATTTTATTCAAGACCTTGATATTAAAATAGATCATCTTTTCTTAGGAAAAAATCTTAAATATTAAAGAACATTAGCCTCTCTTGAATTATAAATCTTTGGAAATTTTTTTTTATGTGTGGAGAAAGTGTAAATTGAGTTGTTCGATGATCATGTGTATATTGAAAATGAGAACGAAAAATTAGGTGGGATTATAAAGTAAAAATGTATCCAAGAAGTTTGGTGTTAAGAAAACTAAGTTTTCAATTTTTAGAGCATTGTAAAAAAACATGCACTAAGGGGTTGCTTTTAATGTTTGGTAAGTATTTTGAATGTGGTAAGTTCGGGCACAAGTTTTATAATTGAAATGAAAAAGATCATTTTGGTTTTAAGAATAATTCAGTTATAAAAATAATGAAATGTTTTAAATTTAATGAAATGGATTATAATGAAAATGAGTTTCAAAAGAGGAACCTGGGTGATGGAAATCAACCAACTATAAGAAGAAGTGTTTAAATGTATTTTCTTCCTTGTATTGTGTACCATTATCTCAGTTTTTTCAGAAAACATTTTATCAGAATAATGGTTTAGTGAGGTCCTATAGGACTACATCAATAGATGTTGATCCATCTGATGAAGTGGTATTAGATAGATTATTTTTAAACATATTTTACAATTACCTTATTTTATTTCGGGTCTACACATTATTTCGTATCATAGAATTTTTTTGGTAAATTAGAAATCTCACATTAGGAAATAAAACCTGAACTTGTAGTAAAAACAGCTACGGGAACCCATACCATTAATAACATATCAGTAAGATGAGAAATTTCTAAAATATAGAAATTTTTTTCATCTTTCAGATATAGTTGAAAATAAGGGACTATTCAGAATAATGATGTTCTGGGGGTAAATGAATAATCAGTTATTTTCTTGATTATTTTCCAAATGGTATACCTAATCAATAAGTTTAATTTTCAAATGACTGTGTTTATGATTCGATGACAATTTGAAAACCCTTTTAACAAATAGCTCAATTAGAACATAAAAAATTGAAAAATAAGTTTCAATAGATTCTAGATAAATCATTCATTCATCATATTACGTCCCCTTAGAGTGACCATATTTTTTTGTTAAAAAGAAAGTTTTCTCTATTTGGATTTGTGTTGATTATGGAGAAATAATTAACAAAACCATTAATAATAAGTATCATTTTCCTCATTTCTATGAAATGTTTGATCAGCTGCATGGAGCTCAATATTTTACCCTGATTGAAATGAGAACTGGTAACTAGAAGATGGAGGTTAAAGAGGATTTCATTACATAAAAACATCATTCTAAAAAAGATACATTAATTATGCATATTTTATTCAATTTGGATTGAAAAATATACCTTCTGTATTAATAGATCTTATGATTAGATTAATAAATTAATATTTAGATATGTTTTTAGTTTATTTTATAAATGATATTTTGTTTTATTATAAAAGGTATTAGAATCAGATAAAACATATAATGATATTTCTACAAACCATTAAACAATGAAGATACACAAGAAATTTAAAATATGTTTTTTTTGTTAAAAAAATATTTTTTCCTCTTAGAAAATTGTTAATAAGGATTGATTAATAGTTGATCTTTCCAAAAAAAATTGATGAATGACCAGGACCTACAAATGACACTGAGAGTAAAATTATTCTTCGATGAGCAGGCTATTACTAGTAGTTTGTTAATACCATTTCATGGTCATCTAACCTGCTAACTATGATAAATGTAAATGGAGTTCATATTATCTGGATTAAATATTGTCAATATTATTTCCATGAATTAAAATAAAGAATTGTAAATGCTCATGTTTGGTCCTCCCTACCATGAAATGGTTGTTTTTTCATCTATGGTGATGCTTCTTTTAAGGGACATGGTTTTGTTCTGATAAAATGCAAATGTAGTTTCTTACGCTTCATGGAAATTGAAACCTCATGAGCTAAATTTTCCCACTCATTATTTGGAATTATCTTCTGATTTCATATTTCAATCATTTGGGGGATACATTTTTATGGAGCCATTTATGAAATATATTTTATCATGAATTTTTAATGTATATATTTACTAATAAGAAAATAAACATGAGGCAAAGAAGATGGTAGTAGCTGATAAAGGGAAATTATTGAACAATCAATTACCATCCCAGAAAAGAAAATAAAGTGGATAATTCTTTGAGTCGTAAAACTAACTCTACATTTACCATGTTATATGTATAACATAGAACATTGATATTTGATTTGATGAACATTGGCATGGATTTCATTGGTGAAAGAGATTCCTCTATTTTGTTTCGGGCGCGAGTTCAATTGTCTCTTTCAGACATAATTATGCATGCTCACAAGGAAGATAGTGAGTTTTATAAAAAGGTAAAATTGGTTAGAGAAGGTAGTTTTTCTGAATTTAAAGATGAGAGGGATTTTGTCATGAGTTTTATAAAGATATTATGTGTTTCTTGTGATTCCCAACTAAAGAATGAATTTTTAAGTGAATCTCATAGTTCTCCATTTTCAATTCATCTTGTGAGTACAAAGATGTATAGAATCCTTGGGATGTATTATTGGTTGGATAGAATTATAAGAAATATTTCTGATTTTTACGTGAAATGTTTAAATTTTCATCTTGTTAAAGAAGGGAAAAAATTAGTGAAGGAGATGCTTCAACCTCTTACAATGAAATTGTGGAAAAAGGAAATTATATAAATTTATTTCATAATGGGGTTTCCAAATATTTATATAGATAGTAATATGATTTGGTATATTGTTGATCGATGGAATAAATAATAACATTTACTTCATATTTATGATATTATATCTTTATATCTGCTTTCTTGACTATACCACAAATACATTATCTATTTTTATGGAGTTCCTCTTTCCATTGTATTTGACCATGTTACCAGGTTAACTTCTAAATTATTGAATAGACATTAAAAGATGTAGGGAATTGAATTAAATTCCATCAATTAATTTCATATTTATTAAGATGGAAAGTGTATGGAAAAATTCAGAAATTGGAAGATATTTTTCATTCTTGTTCAATGGATTACCAGAGGTATTGAGATCAACATCCTTCTTTAGTCTAGTTTTCTTATAAAAATTGTTTTCATTCCAATGTACATGTGGAACCTTTTGATGATTTATATTGAATGTGTTGTTGAAATTCACAATTTTGGGATTAATTTGGGAAAAGTAAATTGATTTTACCATTTTTTTGGAGGTAGTATACTATATATTAAAGAGGATCCAACAATAGATGAGGACATCTCAGTGCAGGTAGAAAAGTTATACAAATAATAGGAGGAAAGATCATTCATTTGAGATAAGTGATCATGTTTTCCTTATAGTTTCAATATAGAAAATTGTTATTCATTTTTTAAGTAATTAAATTCAATTCCACATTACATTAGACCTTATGAGATCCTATAAAAAGTTGGACCAGTTGCATACCATGAAGCATTACCTCAGAATTTATACCAGGTACAAAATTTTCATCATGTATCAATATTAAGAAAGAATATTCTAGAGTCATATAATGTTTTAATCCCATATTTAATTCAATTGGAAAATAAAACTTCTTATGAATAGAAACATATTCATATTCATTATTTCATATATAAATTATTTCATATTATGATAATTCATCTACATAAGGATTAGTGGATAAACCACTTTATTAAAGAAGCAATATAAGAATCTGAAAATTCAATGAGGGAATGGTTCCACCATTTTTTATATGTGAATAAATTGAGAGTAAAATATTTATACGGGGGGTATTTAAATAAATATGTAAAAAAATGTGTCCTTATATTTATTAGTATTTTTGAATTAAATAGTTATATATATATTATGTAAAGTAATTCTTAAAATAAATAATTTCTTATTTGTTTTTTAATATAAAGTTTTAATTAAAAAAATAGTCTATTTTTCCAATTCATTTTGAAATTATATTTTTATTAAATTAATATAATATTCTGAAAAAATTAAATTTTCGGTGAATAATAAAAAATAAATTCTTTTTACAAAATACTGTATTTTTTGTGACATCATGAAGAAATAATTATACTATCATTTTCTTATAAAAATTAATAAATTACTAAATTATGACTTTATAAGATAAATTTTGTGCATAAATAATTTATAACATGTAAATTATAAATTATTCCATGATAATTGTAATTTTTTTCAGTTCTTACATACTAGCCGCGCAGCGTTGGAAATGTAAAATTTTGTTCATTAGACTAAATAATTGAATGTTAAAAAACATTTTCATGACATTTTATTATTTATAATATATAATGGATTTTTTTATAATATATTAAAATTTTATTGTTATATTACATTAATCTTATCCAAATGCACGTGCAATCCATGCACCAAGAAATAAAAAATGAAAAATTTAAGAAGTTATCTTGATGTGTATATGAGTGAATCCATATAATAAATGAATATATAATTTTATATTGAACCTAATTGATTTATTTATAGGATATTAATATATATTTTTATTTTCATTGATGAAATAAGTTACATTAATGCTTATAAAACTCTAATGTTGTGAATTTTACCGTCTAAAAAAATAAAAAAAATGTTTTTAATTTAAGATATATGAACCATTAAATTACAAAATATTTGACTCAATATTTTTCTATGAGTAAGTGTCTGTCTTTAAATTATATTGGGAAAATTTTGGGCTTTTTTGGACCCATATAAACCTCTTCAATTCATTTATTGTTTTTTTATAAAAGGAATTCATTTTTTTCACACTATAGTTTTTTATTCCTATAATATATTAATATATGGTTTCACCAAAAAAATTGAAAAAACCCATTTTAATTCTAATAGATTTTTAATCTCCATGGAAATTTATTTATAATTTTTAGAGAATATATATGAACCTTAGTCTCTTTAACAATGATGATGTATTAAATCTTTAGTAAATTAATAAATCATATAAATGATATTAAAAAAATTAAATAAATAAAATTTGATATTTTCAAGGTAATTAATGAATTTTCTATATGAATACAATATTTCTCAAATCTAATAATTTTATTTTATTTATTGTCTTTACCTTGATGTTTCTAATGTCATAGTTATGAATACTGGTTAATTGGAGAAAAATAATTTTCCATGAATATAATATTAAATTTATTTATTAAAAAAGAAAAAAAATCTTGTAAAGGACAAAAATGATAAGAAATTTTCCAAACCATGATCTCCTGTTATTGTTTGGCCTATTTTATGTTTTTACCTTTATATTAGGCATGGTATATTATAATATTTTATGTAATTCAAAAATGTCCCCACACCTCAATTATGGAAGGTGAATTATTTATTCATTTTATTTCTTCACCATGATCCATATTTCATGACTATAAATTCCAAAATTATCTTCTACTAACAACTTACCTCATTTTGGCATTTCTTACGTCACAAAAAAACCACATTCATGTGTCTAAGGAGGTTCTCAAGGTGTAATTTTCATGAAGTAAATTTCAATATTTTCACTTTGAAATCATTAATTAATTATACCTTATCCTCACACCCAAAATAATGTTTAATTAAAAATATAGTATCACATATATAATGGAATTTTATTTTGTTAATGATATATAAACCATCAAATCTCTTATTTTAATCTTTTATTCCGAAAATTGACGTCGCCATCTAGGGTGTGCCATTTCACCATGTTTATGGACGATGAGCGTTAGTTTTCATTTAATGGAACAAAGGAAATTTAACATTCACATTTAATTGTTTACAATTAAGTAAATATATATATTCTCATCATTATATTATTATTTCCTTTTTTAGGAAGATTCGTAACAGCCCGATAATGGAACATGTGACATGAACACAACCAAAACAATGAAAATTTTAAAATATTGTTAATAAATGGGTGGGTTGGAAAAATTTTAATAGATATGATTTATCGTATTTACAGAGGGTTTTTCTAACTAAAAACACATGGACATCAAAGAAAAAAACAAAAACACTTTTGTATAACATTTCACATTATTGATGAAGAGTGAAATTTAAAAATATGATTACTAATTTTTTTCATGTTTCATTCCATGGAAATGAGATTATCCTTAAAACTATAGATAAATTTAATATTAGTTTTGGTCTCTCTATTATTATCACCACAACTATTCATAATTCTAATTTAATATTCTTCAACATTCAATATTTGAATAAAATAGTCCAATCATGGAATACACTTTTCATGATGGGAGAATATCATAATTTTTGATATTATATTCATGTATTGAATAGAATTTTAAAAAAGGGATTAAATGATATTTAAGGTTTCATTTATAGAAGTTTATTTGAATTTAAATAAGTTGGATTTTTAGTAGAATGTCTACCTAGGTTTAGGGTTATGCTAAGGAATATGGGATTGAAAAAAGAATCGTTATTTTTTTTAGATTTTGAGACTATATGTAAAATCACATTTTTTATTTTGGAAATTGAAATTAAATATCAAAATTATTTGTTTGATTAATTTTTGGGATGAAAAATATATACAGAAATTTAAAAATGATAAAATGTAATTTCTTCTAAGAAAAAATGAGATCATACACATAAATATTTTTTAATTTTTGATGTTTTAATTATTATACACTAAATATATCTTGGTATTATTATGTCACCTATAAACACTATGTCAGTTATATTTTATTATTATTATTATATGAATTAAATAATGGATTTAATAGTGGTGAAATTTCTTTTTTATGATGGATTTAGGATTATGAAAAATCTTGATTAACATTACTATAACCTCAATAATGTGAATGTTTTATTGTTTTTTCTTCTCACGTCGAACTTCATCGAATGTTATATTTTTATTAATGGATGATTGATAATTATTATAATGATTACATTGAAAACTAGTTGATAAGAAACATTTTATATGTATTTTATGTTTTCTTTACTCATTATGGGTCTATTAGTATGCCAAAGAAGAATTATATTCCAAAAAATAATGATGATGCATCAAATAAAGGGGAAGATGAAAATTATACTACATGCATATAAATTTTTGAACATAATTTTTTAGGGAATTACTTGATAGATATAAGTGAATTATTAAAATATATAGGATAAGGATGCTGATATTTTGTTTGGAAGGTGATCATTTTAATATACTAAAATGGTGGACAAAAATTCCTTTTAGGTAACCAATTATGGTTTTGATGGAAAAAAATACTTTAAATATTTATATATACTGTAGAATTAGAGAATTATTTTAGTATAGTTGGTGGGTATATCATATTTTTTGGATTTTTATGACACCAACCAAGGTGGTTGATTCTGTTTGAGTGAAAATTTTAAAAAAAACATATTCTATTTTGAAAATATATGGTGATATTTTTTTAAAGAATTTGGTGAGTTTGAGACTAGAATGTTTTTTTCAATTAATACTTATTAAAAATGAGTGTTTTCTGAGTGTGTCAATATATCATATATATTAAATTATATTTCATAACAATGATTTCATTGTGAACATTAAATGTTTAATTATTGATTATTTTTAGTTTTTATTTCTATTGTTGTTCCAACTACTTCGATGGATAAATAAATAATTGTACACAATAGTAATTATTGAGGATATATAATTTTTTTTACTAACTTTATTAAATTTGAATAAAATTTATCATTTTATAATAGGGATATAGAGTGGTTTGAAATGGGGTTTTCAAGTATCTAATTATTCCTCATTCAGTCAACAACATTTTAATTAATTTTATTTTCATTTCACGTTCATTGATTTAATAATGTTGTAAATCTGAAAAAATTATAATATTGAAATTTATTCAAATATGAAAATTTTCCTCATATTTAGTAAAAAATATTATTTAAATATGGCTTTTTCAATTATTCATTATTATATATTTTTTAGTTATGCTAATGTAGTTTTTTAAACTGAAGTAATATTTGTATTTGATATTCTTTTTAACTTGATCTATGTTCACGTCAATTGTTATTAATTATAAGTTTATTAAAGAATTTATGAATAGTGTCATAATTTATTATATATTATTTTCACTTTTCATATAGATGTTCCAAATTTTGATTTTTACTGGCTGAATTGTTTTCTTATTCTATTTTTTCTTATATATTTTTATATCTTTTGTCATGGTTTTCTTTTTTGTTATACTTGAACTAAATCTTTAACAATTTTTTCATATTTTAGATAATGTTTTTTCATGTCCTAAATTTTTTTCATGTTCATTATTGAATCTACATAATGTTTTCATTACCAACACAAATCACGTTATTTTTAGTTTTATAAGAATTTTCTGTACCAATTTCCAAGTTAATTTTAAGGAGTTTATATGGTGTTGAATCTCTTTAAAAGATTTTTTTATGTACAAATGATTTGGAGGATATAGAATAAGTGGATATTTCCTTATACTTATGAAAAAAAACATATTTCATGTGAATAGGTGTTGGTTTTAATGTCTTTTGAGGCAATGGAATTGTACTTTTGGTTCTAATATGTTTTATATCTATGTAGTGTTCATTCACTTGTTTAATGTTGAGTTTGTGTTTATACGTAGTAGATTTTGGGAGGCATTGGTGATGAATTATTTTACTGGATTTGTTGATACAGTTTTTTATATCAAGTGGAACTACACTACATTATTTATGGAGGTAGTAGTGTTGAACTAATATGTATTATTTTGGTGTTTTTATTTTATGTAGTTATTAGAATTTCTTTTCAATTATAGTCCTTTGTACATCTTCTTTCATTGTTATTTTAATTAACTATTGATTATTATATAAAATTTATATTCAATAGATTGCTAACTATTATAAAATATCAGAGAAATTTTAGAAGAATAATAGTCATTAATCCTCAATATAAAACAAACCGAACATAAAGTTCCTGATTTACAAAAAATAATCTAAAAAATGTTATTAAATGGTTTCGTTATTTAGGTATAAAATCAAAAATGTATTTTGTTGTTTTTTTGGGTTATTATTAGAAAAAAAATCCAACCTTATATTTGTCCTCCCCTTATTCTAAGAACCACCACAAGAATTGAGAACCTTCATCTAAGTGGATTTATTAATGTCAAGGAGGGTGAGTGGGTGCCTTGAAATATCAATTTTATATTCCTACAATATGATAGTGGTTTTCCTGCTTTCTTTCATTGTTTTATCCCCTTCATTGTGAATATTGAGAGACACATAACCCTAGATGTGGGGACTTTGGTAGAGAACATATGGGTACTCCTGTACTTGGATATGATGATGAATTTAATCTTGAAAATACTTATGAAACTTCTAAGGAAATAAAATTATCAAATAAGTTTACAAAATTTAATAGATATTGAATCTCAGTGTTATCATTATTTAATGTACCTATATTTTCAAATTACGTAAGAGGAAAATAGTTTTTGATAGATGTTTAATTCGAAATCATTAGAAGATGAATGATAACCTATTTCCATATCAGTGAGTATATCAAGGTATTTAAGGCTATTAAAATGAATAACCATGTGGTCTGTTATATGAAAAATATATTCATCCAAATATCATAGTCTTCATAACATTCCTTATTAGTCTATAAGGAATTATTTTAAATATTTCATCAACAATTATAATTTTTCATTTTAATATGAATATTTCATGGAGTAATCTCATTCCTAAAAATATAGGTTCAATAATGTACATGAGTACTCTTTATACATAAAATCATCCATGTATGTGTATTATTATTCTAGATAAGAGTAATAAATTAATAGATTCTATAGATAAAACCTTATCCAAATGATTCAAAACAACACCTAGGGTAATAAATATCCATTTGGAATTCATATTGAGGAATCAGGGATGAAAATAAAGAAAAATAAAAATATCCATAATTGAGAAGTATTGATTCAAAAATCTTAATGATGCTTTCTTCAAAATAATTTTTCCATAATTTCAACTTGTTCCATCAGAAGGCATGGGAAAATTATTTTCCCTCACCATACTATAGAAAAAAAGAATTAGGGTTAATTCATAGTGATCAAGAAATGAAGATTCATTCATAAGCCAATGAGATTTATCTAGTTACCTAGATAAATAAATTTTTAGGTAAAATGGATAAAATAATATATTAAAGGATAAATAGAATCAATAGATTAATAAATGAAAGAGTTAAAACATGAAATAAGATAAATTTTCTAGTGTATTAAATTTATATTGTGGATATTTATAAGTATCATTTATTAGTGTCATAACTTATTGATGATATTTCTTTTCCATGTGAAGTTAATTTTACCATTGCATCTTGGTCTAAAAATAAGTGGATTCATTCATTCTGAATAAATCCCTTTCTATATTAAATTACTTAAAAATATATTTTCAATTAAAACCCAAAAACAATTGAGGTAACATAATGTCTCAATACTTATTAGATTTACCATTTTAATTTCTTTGGTGATCGCCAATTATGTCACTCTTGTCTAGACACATCAAAACAATGTAATGTAGGCATTAAAATCGATATACGAATTACAAAATTGGAATAAAAATAACATAAAGTACACTATATTTTCTATTATAACATACCCACTATCTCATTATAACCCCAAATCCGAACACTAAAAATCTTATAACCATGTCATTGTTTCAATTATATAGTGTAAATTGAATTCATCCCATGGATACAAGAGGAAAATGAGGTGAATATATTAGAGATGAAGAAAAATAAAATGTAGTTGAATGGAAAAAATCCTATTATATCTCTAAAAGGAAGCTTATTATAGGGTGGAACTACATCCATTTAAAATAACCAACCATTTATATGGATTCTACATCTATATTTATAAAAGAAAATAAATTCCATGTTGTGTTCTAAAACTACATTATATGTACTTTGGTAAACTCACCATTCCATTATTTTTTATTAGAGGCTAAATAAATATTGTATACATTACTTTTTATATATATATTTGACATATTAAGGGATGAATATTCATTTAATTTTACAGAAATAGATCGGGGTATTGTAATGTTTTAATATTCATTGAATCGTTGATAAATAAACAACAAGTTCATAATGAAACAACATAATCTCCAACATTGTTCTAAATAATTAGCACTATTTATAGACATATAATAATTACTACCATTCTTCATAGCATGGGGAATGGGAAAATAATAATGGGTGATCATAGATTCTTAGTAACGGTATATATGGTAGAAAACAATGATCACGTAAAAGTAAAATGTGAATAAGGGTATAAGAACATGAACATATGATTTGGAAACCCTAAATCACACATCAATGTTCAAAATATTGGGACGTGGAATAAATCTTGGATGTTCATAATACATGAATAATAAAGTAATCAATGAATGGTAACCATGTGATAATAACTATGGCGTAAGTCCTATATTTTTGGTACACACAAAGTCATTGAAAAAAAATTCCTTAGTAGTCAACACTCATTTATAAAATAATAATATTGAAAGGATTAAATTCACCAAACCATTGTAGTAGTCATGAATTACACTCAAGACTATAACTGTGTATAGAATAACTTACTGATCTTTTTTAAATCCCCATTATCATATTTCCCATCTCATTAGGTATCCATCATTACAATATTAATTAGAGGGAAATATAATTTATGGACTACCATCACATAATGATATTCGTTCATATGTGTTCAGAAAGATTGTAAAATATTAATCATATCATAACCTATGAAAAGGAAAATGGTTTAATGATATTAACAACACAAAATATCATTTGGAAATGAAATGTATTTCCTAATCATTTCAACAATTTATTATATCATAACTCATGTAAATGAAATGGGTTTCATAAAAAATACATCAATTAATCGTATCAAAACCCATGGAATGGAATGGTTTTTATAAGAATATTTTTATCATAATAATAAAAAATAGTGAGAATGAATAAGGATAGAATCATTATAGCTTATCCCCATAAATGGCTAGGAAACATTAATGCATTTTATTATAGATGGAATTTTTTGAAATACCACTAGGAAAATTGCTAGATAAAAATAAAATTTTCACATTGAAATCAGTAATTAAAAAACAAAACATTTTTGAAATATTAATGTTAATATTTTCATTAAAAATAACCTTGGATTATTGTAAAAGAAGGTTCAAATCATTGATAATATATAATGGTGGGAAATGTTTTCGTTTAATACACATTAAAAATATATTTCATTCACATTTTTGGTAACGGGTTAAAAGAACCTCATTTAGAAAATGACAATAAGAATCATTTAATAAAATTAAAAATCCAAAAATTGGATAAAATTTATTTAACAAATAATTTTATAACATTTAAAACAAATTTTTAATTCAATTTTATAAAATATAGAAATTGAAGGGAAAATATTTTTGACTGATGATAGAAATGAAGATAATTTTCATTATAAATATCAATTCAGCATCACGTGTATATAAAGAGAGGAAAATGAATAAAAAAATTATTTTATGTAAATAAATAGAAGATATGAAAATATGAAGTATTATTATGATATATAAAATATTATTTCATCATCATAATCTAAAAATAATAAATCCTGATAAATAATGATATTGTATGATAAAATCATTAGCACCTTGGTAACTTATTTATGGTAAGACACAAGGAAGAAGGAACATTATATAGATATTTATATCCAATTATTATCTTGATAATAATCATAATATTCATTCATGTGTAGTATATACATGACATTAAAGAAATAGGTGGTAGATATAGAATGTGTCTCACAAAAGTAAAAGAAATATAGAAATATCACACCCCAATTCTTCACTTCCATCATATATGTTTGAATCTCAGATATAAAAAATATAAATGTGGTATAAATACATTATAGGACAATATTAATAAATTTAATATCGTATATTACTTATTTATAACCTTATAACACCCATTCATTAAAATTTGTTAATAAAACAGTTGTCTTGGGAGATAACTACTTCATTTTTCATGAATGAGTTTCTTCATTTATTTCGGTACTTATAACTTGATTATAATTATATCATCTAAATAATGTTTATATTTATATAAATATATAATATTCTAATTATATACATATTTAAATTCATCCATGACATTTTGAGATTAAAATACGAAATGCACTGTTCTTAGAGATGATAGGTTACACATATGTATAGATGATGTTTCAATTTTTTGAAAGGTGAGATGAAAGAAAGTAAAGTATTTATTCTCCTTTATTAAACCATTTTTATATCATATATTTCTTAGATATTCCATAATTATATCCTTATAGACTTCTATCTAAAAAATAAAATGAAAACATATCACATTTCTTTGAGGAGGCGGTAGTTCACACGTAGGGAAGGTAGACATTATCATTTTCCATCGGATTAGAAGGAAAAAATTCAAACATGATATTATAATTCAATATGTCTTAATATTTCATAAATATCATACATATAACTCAATATCTATCAATATATCCATCCAAGAGTGGCATCTATGGGAACATAATTTCATTGGTTCGAGAAACGGTATTCCAACGTAAACATAATAAATGGTTTCTTTTCCCATTTAGTGGAAGTGGAGATTAATATAGGTTATTTAACTAACAAAATAAAATATTAGTACAATATAGATAGTTTTTTTTATCATTTTATAATAGTTGAAAAATATTAGAACTAGTTCAATGAAGAAATAAGTAAAAAATGCTTGGTAAATAATGATACATCTTATTTAGAAAACCTATTTAGGGTTACACCAAAATACATCATATGAGATATTTATAATAAATAAAAAAGAGTATAGGTTTTTCTGTGGTATTTAGGGAAATATTTTTTGTAGGATATTTCTGAACTAAATGGCTATTGAAGAGTGCACTAGAGAAGAGAGTGGTTGTCCTTTTATAATTGGGGGAGAGTACACACATAGAATATTTAAAAAAAGAAAATGAACCCTCATTTAAGACATATTAAATTTCCCCAAAATTCCCAATTATTAAACATTATATTATTTAATTTGAAAATATGTCCATCAAATAGAAATTATATAATGTTTAATGTATTTTTAACTTATATATTATTAATTTAACCTCTACTAAACCAATTTTAACATTAATTGTGGTAACATATTTGTATTTTTTTAATATTCATGATAAAAAAACATAATATGATCATATGATATTATATTAATTATTTTGATTAAAAATATTGATTCCATTTTAACATGTTGAATTCAAATATATTACATAATTTAATTAAAATTAAATAATGTTGATGTGATGAAGAAGTGGATTTACAAAGAAATTGAGATCATAAGTAATAAAAATATTCATATATAATAAAATTATAAATAAAATTGATTCAAATGGATAAATCATATTAAAAAACTATTATAATTAAAAAATTTATATATTTAAATCCTTTTTAAAATTAAATGTAACTTTTTCAAATTCTTTAAAATAAAAGTAAATATTTCATAATAACTAATATTTTCACCATTTATTGAAAATTTATCTTTTTAGAAAAATATAAATACTTATCTCAACGTTAATTTATTAATGATATTTCAAAAAAAACGTTAAGTTTTTAGAATAAATTTTCTAAAATTGAAAAACAATACCTTAAATTAATTGTACTGAACTCAACAAATAGATTTTTAGAAAAATGTAGTTTTATGGATAAAACATGATTTATTCTTATCTTATGCCTATAAAAATTATTAGATGAATAATAAATATTATTTAATATATAATATATAAATATATTTTAAATCATTAAATAATAGGGATATATTTAATTTATTAGGATATTCATACATTGTGATAAAAACAGTTTTTTTTAAAACCCATTTATTTTAAGTTTCATTTTATTTTTATTTATAATTATTTTATCAGAAAACAATAATGTTTTATATATATCTAAACTATATTATTTCCAAAATTTAGATTGTAAAATTTATACCTTATAATTTAATGGCTAGTTTATAATGGTATACTATATTATGGATCAATAAAACATGGTGATGTGTATGACACAATCTATCAATGAAATTAAATTAAATTTCAAAAAATATTTCCTAAAATCTTGTGTTGTTACATTATAACTTTAATAAAAAAATTCCCTCAAAATGTCTTCACTATAATACAAAAAATAAATGATATTTCCACCTCATCATATCCTCTGGTTCCCATGATCCTTCCTCAAATTGGCGGTTTCGCCGCAAAATGTTAACTAAGTGACGTGTATTATGTCGTAACACTTTATCTCTATGGTCCAAGAATTATATATTTTTTCATTATAGGATAGATCATGATCAAGTTGTCTAACCCATATTTTTGGTACTTGTGAAGATTCATATATAAAATTACTCATGATAGATATGTTAAGAACATCCTTAACTTGAGGGAACATCGATGGAAACACGAAGTGATTATCTACCATCCACACTCTATCAAAAACCATGACAGGGGTAATATCCCCAAGTACTATATTTCCATTTTTCATAATATCATAAACTATTTCCATATATAAATTATTATAAAAACCGTATGAATATTTTTAAATAACTTATTACAGCAAAACTTTCTAGCATAAATTTTCAGTTTACTCGGATCTTCATTGATGTGTTGTTGAATATCTATAACACTATCTTCTATTTCCATGGATAGCTTAGGTACCAATAAATTTCTTTCTCCGAATTCATCCCTATAAATTTTATTTCTAAAATTATATCTATAGAGGTATTTTTAAGGATTCATTTGAATTCTTGAGTAAAAACTATTATTATATGAATAATATACTAGATGAAGTTGGTGATCCCAACCCCATTAGAAATTCATATAATAAGATGATATCATATCTTCTTAGGTTTGAATGGTTATCATACACTTACCATCACTTTGAGGATAATACACACTGTTGAAACATAGATCTATATCTAGAGCCTATAGAAGAATTCAAAATAAAATCAAGCCAGAACTAAAATCTCTATCATATAAAATAAAATTTGTTACTTCGTTATACCATACATATTCCTTAATATATATCCTGGAAATCTAATCTAGAGTGAATTTTTAGCAATAACAATTCCAATAACATGGATCCACTATATAATGTATTATATTAGTATAAATGTGAGTTATCTAATACTAAATGATTTATAATATTATTAGTCTTGTTGAATAAGATATATAAACGACACACATTATAAATTTTGAATACAATATAAACCAGAAACAAATAGAATAATCACAATTCTTGAAAATCCATCAAGAAATACAACATCAAATCCTAGGTAAAAGAATAAAAAAAGGGGGAGAAAATTATTTATAAGGGTAACAATAGAGGAAGCTGCAATTAGTAAATAGGGAATAATAAATATGGAATGTATGAAACTAGAACAACAATCCATTTAATCAATTAATATAGAAAAAACTAAATCCTTGAATAATATCAATATTTTAATCACATTGATACAAATAATAAAATATAAACTCGCAATGAATGAAATTTTATTATTGGATTTCATGATCTCATACATCCGAAAACCTCTACTGTCAAGACATTAATCCCACATAGTTTAAAACTATTTATAAATTCTAATTTAATTCGTCTAACCAATATGTATTATGGACTTCTCAATGCATCCAGGGGTTAAACATTCCAAGCCCCATCTATCCCTACATGTAAAATGAACTCTTCATATACTGAATAATCAATTTAATTTGTAAAAAATATATTGTATAAAAAACATTTGTATCATGTAAAGAATAATTATTATAAAAAATTTCCTCATTCAATCAAATAACATTCAAAGGAAAACACCATATGTAGTAATTGTATATGTATAAAGAAATAAGAATATCCATGAAACAATTAATATGGAAATTTAAGAGACTTGTTATCTACATTGGATATTGGTAATAAATACATAAAAGCAAGTTATATAGATAATATAATAACAATTATGTGTGTGATATTTAAATATGATTAAATGAAAGAAAATTGATACAAAATCCCCTTATTTCATGTTTGATATGAATTTTAAGTGATTTAAAAGTCATTTATAATAATTTTGTAATTATTATCCAAACATTAGAAAACATTTAATTATTTATTATTTCATATATGCTACACATATAAATTTTTATCATCCACTTGTTAATATTTATTAATTATTAATTCTATTAAGGGTGTCATGTGATTCAATATTCATGTATGATTTGATTTAGTAGGTTCAGTTCATGTACATTGATTGTGGTTCCATAATATCCAGAATGTTATTCATGATTAAAATATCACATATATATATATATTCAGCTCTGGAATATAGAGATAGAAAAATTAATTACACCTTTCATAGAGATGGTAGGTCATATGTATGCATGATTGTTGTGGTAACGTTTTTACGAATGAAAAAAAGGTAATTGTAAATAGTGAGTAGGTATTATAGAATAATTTTCATATCATTTATATATAAGGACTCATCATTATTACATTAAATTATCTTGAATTTTAGTTAATAAATAATTTCCTTTCAAATTTAGAATCATTGAATGTTTATAGTTCTAGGGAATTGGGATATAATACATAAATAGTATTCTATATTCATTAGCGCAGATACCTCAAAAACAGTATCCATATCTTCTAAAAAATAAAACATTTAAAAAAACATGTATTCATTGAAAAATATTTATAACATTTAACTTGTATTCCTCATTTTCTTACACATCATTACAACCAATGAAAATGATTTAAAAACATGGAATGTGCTAAAACATTTCAGTAAGGGATATAAAATGAAGGATATAAAATATTAGACCATGAATACTTCTAACATGTGAAATAATTTTCATAAAAAGATATAATTATAACCATATAAACATACTTTTGAAAAATCATATTTCCATTATTTTTACATAAAACATAAACAACATAAATAGAACCATAATTTTATCTTGGGGCATTGCTTGCATAATCTTTTAACCGTCTAAACTACCTTATAATTTGTAATCATCACAGTTACCTTACAATTTATATAACCATTGTAGTTTCAGAAAGAGTAACCATATGGTCGACATCCAAACTACAAATACCCAATGCATTTGAGGGAGATATAGGTCAAAAAATTCATTAAAAACAATTCCCATGAACAGAACACAATCACACAACATTAATAATTACATAAAAACATTGCTTTTGGATTTTGTAAAACTGAATTTTAGAATTGGTTTTTAAAAGTAAAGTCCTTTAAAAATATCATATAATTGAATTGAGAGTTAAAAGAGTAGCTGAAACATGTATATACAATGTAAATGAACGTAATTCAACACAATATAAAAAAAATTCATCTCACAGATAATTTTAATACCACATAATGTTAACCCAAAGAGTGGAAATCGGGTTATGAAATCCCTTACATTGGGTTTGTATTACCTGAAACACATTTAAATCATATTTATAACAGGTAAAAAATTGTTACTTAAATTTTACAGAAACATATTAATGATTATAATCCCTTATATAATCATTTTATTACATCATTTTTCCTTTAACTGTTTGTATTTTGTTTCTTCCATTGTTTTGGATGCGTTCGTTACATGATTTCCATGACTGGTTCATGATGAGTATTCATTTAGATTAGAAGTTAAAATCCAAAATTGGAATGGAATTTTATTTACATATTTCTAGAAATATATATTATACCATTTGTCTTTTTTAATTCTCATATGAGGATGATTCATAAGTTAAAATACTATTGATATTTTTTAGGTCATTTCGGTGATTCTTCGATCGTAATGAACTCCTTTTATTTTATAAATTAATAAAATGTATAAAAAATGAATCCATAACCTTATATAATATATTATACATAAATTATAAAGTTTTTCAACCATAAAAATGGTTTCATAACAAGTCCACGGATGACCTTTTAATATAATGAATAATTTAAAGAGAAGAAGAAATATAGTGGTGAGTCTAACATAAACATAATGATATAAATATTATATAAGATACTATATAATTCATGCCTCTTGAATAAGGGTAGGTGAGGAATTAAAAATAATATAAAAGAAAATTAAAAGAAATGGAAGAAAACAAAAGAGGTTGTTTACCTCTTAATATCTTCTCCTTTAGATCCTCCTTAAGGCCCTTAGTTTTGGATTTTTGGTAAGACCATAAAGTCTTGGACATGGGGAAGAATCTTGAGAGGATTATTGAGAACATAGGAAATGATCAATGCTTGAGTGGTGTTGGAGGAAGAGGGGAATAAAGGTGGTTTTTATAGTTTAGGAGAGAAGGGATTTTACATTATTTTAATCATTATTATAATATTTTTCATCAAGAATATGAATAGTATGGATTCATGTTACCCCATTTCGTATTAATTGCATGTGAGTTCGAACCAAGTGGGACTAAATAATCTATGATGTCATAAATAGTGTAGTTAATATATAATTTTAATATATGGTATTTTACTGAATTTCACTATTAATAAAAAATCAAGAATTTAAAAAAAAATACCAATCATTCACCCTAACCATTTTTCAATGTTTATATTTCAAAAAAGAAATCCATTTATTAAAAATAATTTTTAAAATATTATTAATTTAATTTTTGATAAAAATAATTATTTATTATAAAATAACAATTTTAAATCTATACCTCATTTTTTAACACCATGAAAAATTAATCAACATCTCATTATCTTATATCCTTATAAAAATAAAATAATAATATGATTTACTATTCTTAAGGGTCATATTACTATTCATATTACTATCCATAAGGGTGTGTAACTATTTATAAAAAAATATGGTTCTACCAGACTCCAAATAACTTACTAATCACAACCATAGATGACCATTTTTTGGCATTCAAATCATAAAAGTTGAAAAATTATGTTTAAAGTCTATTTATAAATACCTACTTAAAAAATCATGCATTTCAATTTATTTCTTAAAAACATATATTGTTACAATATATTGTATATATTTCATAAATCTATCAATATTATAAACCATGTATATTTTAAATTAAAAATGGATCACATCTCTTTTTTGATGTTGTTGTCCACATGTATGCTCGAGGGATGTTATCATTTTCCAAAATATTGGAATGTGAGATGGTATATATAATCATATAGGTAATTAATAATATTTATTTAATAAATATAATATATATTGTTTATTTCCATCTTTATAACCACCCATGTAAAATGGAAGTGAAAAAATGATTACATCGATGTGTGGAGATGATGTGTCGTGCGTCTGCACAAGCGATGTTTTATCATTTCATTGGAGGTAAAAGTTGTGAATTATGTTACTAAATTAATAAAAATGAAATTTAAACATATTTGTGATACATAATTTATTATCTTAATATGGGTAAAACAAATTATTAGGAAGTAGAATAAAGAATAATAAAGATGGACATTGTAAGTAAAATTGCCCCTTCTATGGTATACTTTCATTAGATATCTTTTTAGGAGGCCTAGGGTAGGTACTTTACATTGAATATAAATAAATAAATATATATGTTTGTTTATTATATAAAATTTATGATGTTGGTTGTGCTATATTGCCTAATGTGTTGTGAAAAAATTTGAGATGAACTATCCTTTTATAGGAGAGGGAATGTGCATTCATGGAATTACAAAGAGGATTAAATTAATATAAAGTATATTAAAAGTCCAAATGGCTCATAATTGACATGATTATAATATAATATGTGGATTATTTGAAATAATAGCATCATATATTATTTTTTCATGTTTTATTTGTGCTTTTGATCTAGGACAAATAGTTTTTAACCCCTTGTAGACCCATTGGCTCAAAATATTAATGTTTTCCACTATTTAAGGCTCATGAAGGTTACTACATGAGGAAAAAATACACATAAATGTAACATGGTTGATGTTTTCAACTATTTCTAATTAATTGGGATTATCCTATGATTTATTGGAATTTTAAAAAACTTAATACGATCTCATTTATTTAAAAAAATTGCTAATGTCATTATTTAAACTATTCATTTAATATTTCATTAAATAAATCAATAATAATATGTATTTTAAATATAAAAATTTATGAAATTACTAAAATTTTATATTTAACAATAAATTTCTAGTAACACTATAATTCTGTCAAAATTTAATACTTTTAGAATTTTTTTATATCATTTATTTTATTTTTTGATTATTTAAAACATATGTTTGGTCGGCATTACAAAAGAATTTAAGGTAACTATTTCACCTCTAAAAATTACAAATACATTTATATTTTAAGAAAACGTTTTTTAATTAAAATGGAAATTTCAATCAATACATAATTTCTATTTATCCCTATTATAAATTATTATAGACATTAAATAAAAAAATGGCCATTCAAGTATTTATATCTCACTTAAGTATTATAATGGTCCAAATCATGGACAATTTGAAACAAAAGGATGTATATTCAAATTTAAAATGATTTTGGATGAAATTTTGTAATATAATAAAATTATTTTATGTTTTAGGGCTACTCATTAGTCTTTATCACATTCTTTCTACCCTTAATTAACTAATTTTATCTTTATTTTGCTGAAATATTTTACTATGATAACTATTCAAAATGACCAGAAATAAAAGGGTAATATTTAAAAAATTTGGAGAAATTAATTTCTAATTGGGAATAAATTTTTCATTATAAAATTTCTTTAATTGGATGAATCTTAATTAAGATTAAAACAAAAAACACAAAGAAGGACATTTTAAAATATATATATATTTCAGTACCAAAATGTTTATATAATAAATCAATTCATAAAATTTCTTCAAAAGAACACAATTGGATTATAAATAATATTAATTATTTAATTTTCCTTAATATTTTCTTATTCATAATGGGACATTGTAAATGATCGAATTGAATTTATAATTGTCAATAAAAAGTTTTTTTTTTCACTATTCAATAGAAAATCAATCTTTTTAAAAAAAATATCTGAATTCAACTTATCCAATATTTCATATGTTGATTTAAAAAAATATTTAAATTTTATCAAATACATTTTCAATAATTGGAAGGACATAACTATTTAATTTTAATTCAAAAAGAAACAAATATATTTTTCAAATAATCTTATTATGGAAAAATGAAACAACCTTACTAAAAATATAGTGATAATTTCTAAAAAATGTATAAATATATTTATATATATAATAACCTTTATATACATTTCATAATTTTTTTATTCTTATACATACTTTGAAATTTAACATATAGGTTATAATAGTAATATTTTCATTATAAATATTTATGTGGTTATTTTTAACTCAATTTTGTGTTTTGTATATGCAATCAATAATTGTGTTCCATTAAAATGTAGAGATATTAAAATCCCCACTAATATAGTAGATTTTATCTAGAAATTACCATGGATATTATATTCTAAAAAATGATTGTGGTTATCCTTTAGAACATCCTCATGTTTCCATTTTTATTCCATTTTATGATTTCTCCCATCTTCTTTTATCAGTCAAGTCATCTAATTCTTAAATACCCTCTCTCTATAGTCAATAATCTAGATTGTATCATCATATAATGTTAGATCAGGATCTATTTCAATTTCATTAAAGGTCGGTAAATTCATTAGACCAAGAATATAATTCATTAAAAACAATATAGTACAAATTATATAATTTGGAAAAGGCACGATGGAATTTCTAATTTGTAATCCATTGATGTAAATATTTATAAAATTTCACATGTTCTGACTTACCTAGGAAATATATTTCCTTCTTTACTAAACCTTATATCACCCTTCTATGTAGATACATTCAATAAAATGTGTTCTCCCTCTTGAAATTCGAAATCCTTCCTTTGATTACTTTCACAACACTTTTCCTTACATTTAGCTGATCTAATATGAGTTTGAATGGACCTTACTATTATTAGTGTCTCCTCAACAAGTCACACACCAACAAGTTTTATATCAAAAAATTCCTCCCAAAATGTATTATTATGCCATCGCTTTTCATAAAATTCTTCATTCAACGCCATATGAATACTTGAATGGAAGCTACTATTATAGTAGAAATACACCGAAGATAAATATTAATCCAAAATTCTATTAATGTAATGTGATCTTGACCTCAATATTTCATCCAATGTTTGAATATTCATTTATTTCTATCATTTAGGTAGAGGGATAAACACAGTACTCAAATGAATCTTAGTATCTAGATCTATCGAAAGAAATTTATTGAATTTTGATATAAATTGAGGATCACAATCAGAAACTGTAAAAAGTGAGGAACCATAAAGTCTTCATTAATCATTAATATAGATCAATGTGAGTCAAATAATATAAAAATAATATCTTATAGTGTTGAAATGTTCAGATTTGGTATGGTGATCAATAATAACTCATATTGCATAATTTATTTTAGGATTCATTTGTGATCCATTAAATAATTACACAGTAATGTTATTCTGTTTTGAAATTTAAATAGGTAAAGCTTTCATTACAAATCTTGGATTTTTTATATTATCTTTAAATTTATTAAAAACCAAACAATTAGGCACAAAATTCATAGTATCCTTCTTTATATTTTCACATTAAAACTAATCCTTCAAATATCAAAAAGTCTTTTTTCTACGAAGGATCATGGGTAAATATTTTCTTTGAGCTTCATCTAATAATTCCCTTTTTGGACTAGGTATTCATATTAAACATATCCTATTTCAAAATTTCATAATTCTATCTTCATATATGAAGTATATAAAATTTCCCACAAATAATGGATTTTATTTTCATTTCAAAATTCACACCACCAAGTTGAGAAATATTTATATTTTCCAACTGAGAATTTTTAATGTTGATTTGAAAAAAATAATGATGTTTTCCCTTCCTTAATAATTCTCATATTCATATTTAAAACATTCATGAACATTAGATCACTCTCAATCTTCATTTTGGACCAGAAAACAATATCTATCATACTCAATGAATCCCCAACCATATTTTCATTCCGTATATGGTTATGTATTGAGAAATATTAACATTTTAATAGCTCGATCCACATTATTTACCTCATATTAAATTTTTCTTCGAAAATATGTATTTTTTACTCTTATTATTTATCTATATATCACATATTTAACCATAGAGATTATGTCTCCATATCTTCAAATAAATGATTACAACTTCCAAATCAAGATAATGAATTGGACAGTTTTTTAAATAGTGTTTAATTATCATAATGGACAAGAAATAACTCTTTCATTATACATAAGGAAACAACCATTTTTCTTATTTGATGAATCAATATGTATCATAAATCAATCATTTCCATATTCAATTTTCAAAATCAAATAATTCACATATCTCCTCTTGAATTCATCAAAATAATCTTCACCTTACATTATCCATATGAATTAACCCCTTTTCTGGTCATCTTGGTTAATGGATTATCTATACAATAAATTTTTTGAACATATCCCTGATAGTAGTTATATATAATAGTGAAACTATATTACTCAGTTTTGTTTGTTGGTGTGGACCATTCCTTGATATATTTTTTCTTTTTTGGATCAACTGTGATTCCATCATTTGATGCAATATAGAAATGAAAATAGACTATCAGTATCCAAAATTCACACGTTCTAAATTTATCATGTAAATATATTATTATATGATCTTAAAATTGATATGTATGTGATTATAATTTTCCTTATAAATTTAAAAATACACTAAGATTTAATTAATAAGTACAAAAAAATAATCATGATTTTCCTTGAATAATATGTTAATTATATCTATAAATAAAATGGTTCATTAGTCAGTCCAAGTGGCATTATCGTAAACTTATAATGTTCATACAACTTTTATAATGATATATTCATAATATTTTCCTTATTTACTCATAATTATTTGTACCGAAAAAAGGTGGTCAATCATTGAAAAATATTGATCTCTATGTAGTTTATCGAATAATTCCTCAGTGTAAGGTAAGGTATACATGTAAATTTCAATAATATAATTGATTCCTCTATATTAATTGAATATCCTAATAGAAATTTTTCTTCTTCTTAATGAATATAAAAAGGTATCCCCAGAAGAAACACTGAGGAATATAAATCCTTATTCAGACAAGTAAAATAATTGTTTTCTTAACCCCACTAATTCCACATTATCCAATATATAACAAGTCATTGATACATGTCTTACATTAAGTAATAAATAAATGGACAAAAACATCACATTATGGTGTATTTAATGGTAATTTCTAATGAAATACATCAATGTGTTATTATATTATAGGTACATAAATAGTTTGATGATTCATGTTTTCATCAATATATTGTGTCTAATCCTACTAACCATGAATCTTATTTTAAATAGCTACTAGGTGTGGATATAGTTTTGATTCATATGGTTAATTATCCCCTCAAAATATAATTAATTCAACTTCTTCATCATGAATTGAAACTTCCACAAAATTTTAATAAATATTATCCTTATATTTGAAATTGTAATCTGTACAAAGAATTATATAAAAATATTCCAATAGTATAATATTAATGCATGAAAAAAAGGGAATGTTTATGGGTTATAATGGGAATTGACTTAGGTAACCCTATTGTACTGATATTTCCATTAGTATTTTTAACTCATAACTCCCTTCTTAAGGTGTTGGGAAAATGACATATCATCCAAGAAAATGTGGATGATATGTAAGAGTGTAAAGTTCCTAAATATAATAATTTATTATCCAAATTAGATAATATTATTAGAGTACCTAAAACCACATCATTGAGAACTAAAACCTCAGATATTGTGATTTTATATTCTTTACCTTCACCCCTCGTCCTCTTCTATGGTATGTTCCCTTGACACTTTTGGAATTGGTGTAAACCATTCCTTATTTCTATACATTAGATGTAGTAGATAACATTTATTTCATTCTTCCCCATTTATTTATTTCCCAAAATACCCATATATATACACATGTAAAAACTCACATGCCATTCACAAATTTTGGAGAATGTTTCATTCTACAATATTCACAAAATGTAAATTTCTATATTCCCTTCTTTTTCTTTGAAGCATTTTCTTTTTTGTCACTCTAAGCCAATCACTTCTTAACAATGTTTTCCTTGATTATAATTGATCAAGAAAACTATTTCCTTATATTATTAACACTTAATACTATATCATCAAAATATTTAAACATTTGAAAAAATATGTCTCTTCAGTGACTTTGATTAATACCATCAAATAATAAGCTAGTCAGGATTTATAGATTACATATATAGCCCGTATCATGCATGGATAGTCCTATAAATTTATCCTCATACTATATAAATATTATGATATTCCTTATGCATTAAATTTATGAAATTAAACTCTATTTTAGCTATCTATTATTTTTATAATTATTTCTCAATGAAAATGAATTTAAAATTTCCCAATTCTATGCTATATATTTCATTAGTCTCTATGGTGTTCAAGATCAACAATAAATATCGGTCAAAATCACCCATGTGATTGTGAACTTCATGAATAATGTTTTCATTTTACTTGAATCACAATTCTAGGAATATAATTGTGAGATAATTACCCAATTTATCATATACCAATGGATTAGTAGTTCTATTAAAAGATGGAGGCTTCAGTTTCCGGAAGCAATCTACCAACAGACAATCACTCAATATGAAAACAGGTTCATCAATTTAAGCATGTTAGTTTTTCATAAAATGAAACATATTTTATAATAATTCTCTGATCTAATAATTTCTAATACTAGTTGTAATTTCTTACTTGATAGTGAAATTTTTACACAATCCACATGTATTAATTTCCATTCTTTAATTAGGATCTATAACTAAATAATTGAACACACTATATTAGATCATAATAACTGTAAATATTGCGACATAAAATAATAAATCCTCAAAAATCTTAAAAATAATATAAGGTATTATCCTAATTATCATGATAACCATGGTCATCTAAAATGCAGTTCTTAATGTTTCTACTAAATTTCCTCTGATACCAACTATGATAAACCCAACTCAAGTAACCCAATGATGATGCATACATTTTCAAATTAGAATAATAAAGGGGATATAAACTTAAATGGAAAAATATATTGGTAATACTAGAGAACCATACACAAACATGATACCCATTATACATTAGGAATAGAACATAAAATGTAATAGAACAAAATTCTCCACATCCTTGAAACTCATTCAAAGTGTTTGAATTTATATCATGGATAAAGGAAACAAAATAAGGATGAGGTCATATTACTAGTAAGTGTTACATATAGTAGAATATATCATGAGTGAATAAGGAATGATCAATATGGAAATTTAAATAAATGGAAAAACATTCCATTTAACCAATATCATGTGAACAAACAAAATCCTGGCATAATATAAATGAAATAATATGATTGATAAATATAAAAATAACTGAATTATCAAATTTAAATTCATACTATTTGATATAATAGTCATAGAGATCACATAAACTCTACCGACAGGACCTTAGCTGATGAAAATTTAAAAATTCTGTAAATAACCATTTAATTTGGCCAAATGATTTGTCTCATTAGACTTGGCAATGCATCGAGGGCATATATAATATCAGGCCCCACCCATCACAACATTTCCAATGAATTCATCACAACTATAATGATTAATTTAATTAATAAAAAATATTTCATATAAAATCATTTTTTTTCATATTATCGAATTTGGATTACCAATAATTCAATGTTAATCAAACAACTTTCATAGTAAAATACTATATGTTGAAATTGAATATGGTTTGATAAATAAGAATATCCATGATACAATGAATATTAGTATTTATGTGAAATGTTATTTCTAAATAAAAATTATAATTAATACATAAATGGGAAGTACATACATAATATAAAATAATTTATGTTTATATTATTAAAATGTGCTCAAATGAATGAAAATTGAGACAGAGTCCCCTTATATCAAGTTTGACAATCACCATAAGTGATTTACACCTTAGGTATAATATATTTTCACGTTATTATAGTTACAAAAAAAGAACCATAAGTATGTATATAATTTAATATATAATTCATTTATAAAATTTTATCACCCATGTGTTAACACTATTTTACTACTATTAATATTTTGGGTGTAATTGCTTCATTTTATATCCAAGTTTTTATTTAGTTGGTCTAGTCCGTGTACATTTATTAATGTTACAACATCTATATATAGTAATTAAGGATAAAAATATTTATGCATATATATATATATTTAATATATATAAATTTAGAGTCATCTATAAAAGATAATTAATAACTAAATAATTACAAAGTTCATTAACATGGTCTGGTGTACGTACACATAAACGTTGGTTTCAATTTTTCCTGGATGAATCAAAAGAAAGTAAAATAATATTTAATATTTAAAGAATAAATATTATATCATGTATATCATATATATGTATATATTAATAAATATTCACTTATTACAACCCATGTATTGTGTAAATGAGAAATTTCTGGTATCAATTTGTAGAGGTGGTAGTCCACACATATAAAAGAGTGACACTTTCATTTTCTAGTGTATTTGAAGGAAAGAAGGTATATTTGATATTATACTTATATAAGAATATTTATTTCAAAAATATATTGTATATTTATTACTTCCATTTATATACCTATCTATGTGAAACAATATTGAAAGATGATTTACACTGCTACATAGAGATGGTAAGGTGTACATATGCATGAGCGATGTTTTCACTTTTCATATGATAAAAAATTAATGAATTTTGTTTTTTCACATTCATAATACCATATTAGTTTTTTATTATAATTTATTTATTTAATTATAAATGGTACAAAACATTTTATAGATTTTAATATATCAAATAATCTTGTAGGGCTCCCCAAAAATGATTTCATATTTTTTAGTAGAATTCCATTTGATCATCTATTAAGGGACCTAGATTTGAACTTTTTAGTGACCAGACTCTATAGAACATGGATAAGGGTGTTGGGAAAGGAAACAAAAAGGTTTTTATTGAACAATATGGCTTAATTTGGTGTGAAAATTGAGATAAGGGATGTCGTTTTAAAAGGGCACAGAGAAACATTCTTGGGAATTCATAAAGTATTATAATTTTATAAATTAATTTTAAGTTGAGATTGTTAAAAATTGATATATTTTTAGTATATAATGAATATGTGTATAAAGAATATCATATAATTAATTTTTTACATGTTTTATTTCTATTTTCTCAAATATCATTCAGTTTTAATCCCTCATTAACCCTTTTTACAATAACCATAATATTAATGATTTCCACACTTTAAAAGTTAAGAATGTTACTATATGAGGGAAAATACACATAAATGGACCATTGATGTTGTTTTAAACCATATAAAACTCATTTGGGTGAACCTAATATTTTTATGATTGTTATACCATTTAATAAAATATTATTTATTATAAAATATTATTAACATCAATTTTTTAAACTATTAATCTAATATGATGTTAAATACAACAAGAAAATGTGGTGATTGAAATATAATCCTATATAACATCACTAACGTGTTATATTTATAAAAAATCATTATCAAACACTATATTTATTTCAGATTATATTTGATTTAGTATTTTTGAAATCCTTCATTTGATTTTTAATTAATTAAATATATGATGTGTTGGCATTATAAAAGAATTTAAGGTAATTATTTAACCACTGAAAATTATTAATAATTTTCTGTGAAATGTAATTAAGAAGATATAAAATTACTAATTATAATTGTTAATAATTTTTATTTATCTGTATTATAAAATATTATAGATGTTATAAGAGGAAAAGTGATATTTAAATATTTATCTCTCACCTATATATTATAATTCTCAAAATCAGGACAAAATCGAAAAAGGTCCCATATTCAAATTTTGTATGAAAATGGAAAAATTATACTTATATAATAAAATTTATGAACATTTTAGAGTTACATATTTGTCATCATCACATTATGTTTACCCTTAATTAACCCATTTTACTTACAACAAGGTAACAAAATTTAGTATGATTATCATTTGTAATGTTCATAAATAACAGATACAAATTTTAAAAAACAAAACCTTATAATTCAAAATATTAAATCCATGTTTCATTATTAAATAAAAAAAATAAGAAAATGATTTATGATTAATCAATAATAAAAATTACTTTTCCTAAAACTATATTTAATGTATAGTTTTTTTATTATATATGAAATCATTATATTGATTCCAGTGTACGTAATTTTTTTATTGATAATATGAATTGATTAATTTTTCTTTTAATTTATTTGGAATAAAAATGAGTCTGTAAATTCATGGAAAAATATGATTTCCAATAAGAATCATTATTTTTACTATTCATTAGAAAATAAATCCTTTTAGAAAAATCCTTGAATGTAACCCTAAAATAAATTTTCACTAATTATATTTAAAATTTAAGTTTATTTTATCAAGTATGTTTTTATAAAATTTTAAAAATTAAAATTTTCTTTTTCTAACAAAAAAAATAAAAATTATTTTTTATGAAAATGTATTTTTTATGAATAAAATGTCTTAATTAAAATATATATTTTTATTTACTAATAATAAATTAATAATTTTTTATTTTGTATAAACATCATATATATTTTATAAATTGCTGATTACTATTAATATTTTTCAATTCAATGACAAGGATATAATAGTAATATTTAAATAATAATATTTTTTGGATTATTTTAGCTCTGTGTTTACTATTTTATAAGATATTAAACATAGTGTTATTTTAAAATATATGGATTTTATTGAAGTATTATTTTATTAAAATGAATTTTGATGACAACATAAGGTGATTGATTATATCACAAACAACGTTATGGCCTTTATAAATTTTTGCTTTTCTATTGACAAAATACATGGGGTTGTTCTCATATTTCTATTCTGGTATGAGTAATGGATCTAAAGTCCCATTAGAAAATATTATCTCTTCTTTAACTTTCTAAATTAATTAAAACCCATATAGAAAATATTTTATATCTCTCTTCATGTTATCCCACCATAAATACTCTTTCATATATATATATATATATGTGTATATATATATATATATTCCAACTTATAAGATTAAAAGAGAATGTTGATCTATGAGCCTCATGTAATAGATACTTATTTATATATATTATAGTAGGAACACATTCATAGTTACTAGACCTTATCATTCAATCACAATCAATTTCAAACACAAGAAATTCATTGAATTTATTCTACAGTTGTATATCGTCCTTCTGTGCCTCTTAAATATAAAAATGGATATATGATGAAACACTCACTTGAGTAAGAAAATATATTTCGTTTCCCTTAAATAATTTGTTATACAACCTTTTAATATCTAGAAATATTCTATCTTTTGTGATCTTCAATTTTGATAAGCTAGCATGATTGGTTTTACTCAAAGTGTTATTCACCTTGTTCACTTTCCCATGATGGTAATTTATTACCAATCAAAATCATTAATCAGTAATAACCAACTTCACTAGGTTATATTCAAATAAATTTGTCTGAATATATATATTATATTTTTTCATTAGAATATATATACACATTTCTCCATAAATACAATGTATCTATATATTTATTGTAAAAAATATCATTGGTAACTCTAAATCATTATGTTGGTAATTTTTCAAATAAATCATAAATTTTCAAGAGGAATAAGATATAACCATGTCATTTGGCATGATAATAAATCCAAATCCCATAATTGATGCATCATGATAGTTTAAAATTGATTCCCCAATATAGGGTAATGTTAGAACATGTGTGATGACTAACCTTCTCTATACTTCCTTGAACAATTATTGACATTAATTTTCCCAAAATAACATATATCCCTTCCAATATCACATGGTGAGTTTATTAAAAGGTTATATTAAAATTTTCACCAAACTATAGATAATATCCAAACAAACTAATAAAATATCATATCCTAGACACACCGGTTCGATTGGTATAGTGACTCTCACTTTTTATGCATAAAAATTACATAAAATTTATAAAATACTAAATACATTATAAAAATAGATCCCTATAGTCTATACTAGTATAATGTCTTTCGAAAATTGGAAAATAAACATTGGTATATAATTTATCTACATTATCTCAGACATGGTTGTTCTAATCAAGAACACTTCTTATAAACATCAAATATAATACATTTTATCATGAACTAGGGAAGGAAACATTAAAAGGGGTGAGCTCAAATGATAAGTAAGGGTAAACAAGAAAGACATGTAATCATAATCATGATAATAAGAGTATCACATCATTATCATGTAAATAGAAGATCATACATTGAATTACCAAGATCATATACAAGAATCCTGAAATAAACCTTTGCAGTTCATAAGACATGAATCATAAACAAATAAACAACAAAAGCCTTGAAATCACAACATAGGAATAAAACATGGAATTGTGGAAAACACATAAGAATATATCATGATTTATATAGTATCTAAGGCATCTCTTCAAAAACCATGTTAATAGTATGGGTTCACTCCCCATGCCATCTTGGAAGTCATGGTTCACTCCCATCACCCTCTTAGTAGAATGACTTTATACCTCATTATATATAGGTAGTCATGGATCACTCCCACGGGCATATCAGTAGTCAAGGTTCACTTCCAATACCATCTTAGTCTATTTCGTGAGATATAAATCTTTACCCAATTTATTGGAGGGAGATTTATCTCCCACCCATCTCATAGTGAAATCATACGTACATGTTCTAAAAACTCCTAAACAATATTATAATAAGACATGAAATTAAATGTGTATAATAAACCTGTAATTACAAAATCTACCCCAAACCAGAGTATAATAACAAAAGTACAAAAGTGAAAAACTGGTCCCACCAAAAGAAAACTATAAAGCGAGTCC
This sequence comes from Viscum album, assembly GCA_963277665.1. Classification (NCBI taxonomy): domain Eukaryota; kingdom Viridiplantae; phylum Streptophyta; class Magnoliopsida; order Santalales; family Viscaceae; genus Viscum; species Viscum album. The sequence goes on along the minus strand of OY728166.1, from coordinate 749,187,660 downwards.
AACCTACTCTGGAGAAGGGGAACACTGCCACAAAGACCCATCGGAAAGCTCCCTCAGAACCGCACCGGTAAACATCCCGGTTAGTCTCAGTCACTCAGATCTGACTACTCTCTGTCCTCCTTGGACTCCTTCTAAAGGCATGTGGTCTGCACAAGACACAAACATGTGCGGCAAATGCCCGTGTATGGGTGAGTATAAACATTCTTATTAGGCACCCCAAAAACCCAAAACAAAATAGAGCTACTAAAAGAAAAGAGTCTGATAATCCCAGCCAGAGGAAACCCAGTCGAGAGAGGAACTCCATATTGTGACCATCCTCGGCTAAAAACAATTGGTTAGATCATCCCAGGTGTATGCCCATACATACACCTTGAACAATCAAGATATACCCATCTCACGCACCAAGCCACAAGATGTACCGAACTCATCACCAACAAGTGTCCACAACCAAGAGAGTGCACCACACAATCACTGTCATCCCAGATGACACTCATCCGATAGAGACACTCTATCGGGATTCTCACAAACCTCTCAGACGCTCACCTGAGATATCACACTCATCAGATAGTATCACTGAGGAAACCTCACTGAAACAACATAACCACCAAACTCCTCGGATAGGGGATCTATCATAGGGTCCTCTAAGGGATACCAGAACCCACTCTAGTAGACGAAGATCTCACATATAGGGGATCACTCATAGTGTTCACTGGGGGATACCATGACCCGATATGGCACACGTAGTTCTCACAGATAGGGATCACACCCAGGATCCACTGGGGGATACCACAACCTGATCTGGCGCTCGATAGAAGAATGTCACTCGATAGAGGATCATCTCCCATATAAAGGTGGTCACGAAGATACCGGAACCCTATCTAGTATAACTCGCAATGTAGGGGATCAAACTGATGATGTCGCAACCCTACAGAAACCACGGGCTGAGTAGGGGATCGCATAACCAACGATACCACAACCCTACTATAAACCTGTTACTAAGCAGGGGATCCTATACCCGATGATTCCACAACCCTTATGAGCATGGCTTAATATGTAGGGGATCATATTCCCGATGATTCCACAAACCCTACGGTGTTAACCTAGTAGGTAGGGGATCGCCGCCCGAGGATAAGTGGTCACATCGATACCAAGAACCCGATCTTGAGAAATGATTCTAGAAGATCCCGCTCCGGGCCCACCGAAGGGATGCCACAACTCTAATAGAATAAACATTCCATCGAGAGTATCACAAGACTATACTAGGGTTTTGATGCCACGTGAACCCTCGTAGGACAAACCAAGGGAGTACCCTCAACCACTACTGGTCCATACGTTGCTATCCCGAGTGACCTACAACAATGCCACACTGCGTAGCACCAAGGCCGATACTGAGGCCACCATCACGATCTACGAGAAAGAACATGCAGGATAGGATGCTTACTCGCCTGAAACAGACTACCGGTGAAAAAGCACTATTCACTGTAGTTAGCCCGTGTAGGGACCACACAACGATCATGAATCTCATCAAGTAGATCATACCACGTCGATCCCCTCAGAAAAAAACATGGAATCGACTACTCATACGTCCGAAACGGAGACCCGGTGAGAAAGGCATTATTTACTAGAGCCAGCCCAGTTGGGGCCCATGCCTCAATCACGAATCACCTCAAACGGATTGCACCATTGTGATCCTCTCGAAAAAACACACGGGATCGACTATTCAAATGTCTCAAACGGACACCAGGCAGAAGAGTTGTTTTTCTCCGAAAATGCCAGAAATATGGCCGCGTGGGTCCCGCACCCCATTTGCAGTCCCAAAACCCGGAAACCATCTCAAAAAGACTTCCGTACCATTAGGATCTCAACTCCACTGACGTTACGTCATTCAGACACTCTGGGTAGATGTTATAATGGCGGAAATTTGTAAAATAATAAAATATTAATATTTTATACATCATTTCTAACTCCCGGGCCATGATCACGCACCTTTTAACCCTCTAACCCACAATGGAGGTTTTGCCTCGTCGTCAGGGTCACGTCGCCGCAAATGGCACGTGAATCCGACTCCGGGAATGCAGCAAACGGGGGTTTAAAAACCCCCGTGTGACAAAAAGTGGCCGGACTGGCCTGAACCGGCCGGTCCGGCTGGATTGGACCGGCCCGCCGCCTCCGGACCACCCTGGACGGTTGCCCTCCGCCGCACGGTGCCCATCGCTACCGCGGGACGCCTCTGGCAATTGCGGTTTGGCCGGCGTCGGCGCCGCCGTGCCGGTGCTGCACCGGTAGAGATTCCGCGGACCGTCGGGGGCACCGTGGTGGTCTGTTTTACGATCCAAACATACCGACGTGATCCTTGGGTCGCGATCATCCCTAATATGACATCAAAACAATGAAATTTGCAGCAAAAATGGGATCTGGGTATTAAAACTCAAACCCCCTACCTCACGGGTGAAATGCTGAAGCTTCGGGTGCAGATCGACGCCGACGACGCCCTGAAGCCCGATCCCCTGACGATCGGCGCAGAAAATGGATGATTCTGGATCGATTTTGTAAAGAAACGGATGATGGGAGGAGGGGCGTTCGTCGACCTCTGCGTGTGGGTGGGAGAGGGAGGAGAAGTGAAAATAATTTCTTCACTTTTTTTATTTAATAACCTCCAGTTAAAGCAACTCCCCCGACTCCGCACCCGACGCGGACAAAGTTAACCTCACCCCTAAAAAAACACTCCATTATTAATGCAACGACGGACTCAGATTTGTGATCCGAGACTCCGTTCAGATGTTATTCGAGCCGAATCTTGTAAACCAACTTTTCCACTAATTAACGAAAACGCCCCCAGTGGCGTTTTCCACAGCAGGCCCTCGCCCGCGAAGTTTACACCTTTCTAGGGAAAACGGCACGTTTCAGATGCAACTGTGCCCCCAGATTCCCGTTCTGAGCTACTGTTTAGAAGATATCAATCCCCTCCACGTGCATAGTATGAAAAAATACTTAATATTTTTATAAAATTAATTCTGGGCACACCGGGCCTCATAATCGTACGTCGTCTTCGTGCCTATCTGTAGAATTATTCGCAGAAATAATCCAAACTCTAACATGGCCAAATTCCAAGTCGCTACATCCTCCTCCCCTTAAAACTTTTCTTCCCTGAAAATTCATAAGCATAAGGAAAGCGAATGGACTCTCAGCTGGGTATCCTATGCCAGTGAGTTCGCCAACCAACATCCCTGCCCGAACATATAAGACAGAAGGAATTATCCACCACACATCAACACTATTGGCTTTGAGCGGCACTGACTCTTTCTCATGGTTTTAATCGCATCACAAAAACGTGTCTCGGTGGGGGAAGGATCCCTCTTCCTCATGCATTCGAAGCTCACCGAACAACACCCACACCGGGTCTTACCAATGCCCTGAACAAAACTCGAGTAAGCAACAGAAAACAAGGGTACCGCAAAACAGTGTCTATAAAACTACTGTAGAAAGTTGAAAAGACACAAGGCATACCTCCATCCATCCGCGGAGCCTCTGGGTCAACAACCTCCAGGGAATGCAGCTGTCCTCTCCCTCGGCCACCAGCTCCCTGAGCATGGCGTGGACCACCAGTAGGTTGGGGTGGTGGCAGCTGATACCTTCTACCACTGCCTCCTACTGCACCAGCTCGGTTGCCACATCCTCCGCACTGCGGAACTCCTTGCTCGAGATTCTGCCTCTGCCAAGGTGGTCCATCGACCGATCCCTCCCAGTAGCACGACGGGTCAGACAATCTCTATCAAGATTTCCCCAACCATCACAAGCATAACACCGCCTCTCCTACGGCTGACCAAAACTATCCTGCGAGCCCTGTGATCACTGATCCTCAGATCCTCCATCCTGGGGTCGCCTCCTGAATCTTCGGCCATGTCTAGACCCCTAAGTCTGTCATCGGCTACCAAATGCCGACGTCTCAGCTCTCACGTGATGGTCTTTGTACAATTATTATGTTCCCATCGTAAATATATTTTTATTAATTATATAAATAAAATATATATTCTCTTTATATTCATATATTTATTCATCCATAGAATTTATATATTGAAAATTTAATTATATTGTTCATGGAGATGGTAGATCATACGTTCGTATGAAAATTGTAACCATTTACCTAAAGGATGGAATAAAAGAATGATAAATATTAATTCACCATTATATTTTCACAAATATATCATATGTATAATATATATTCATTAAATATTTTCTTATTTTCATCCATGTCAAAATAAAATAAAAAATGATCGCTTCACTTCTTTGGGGCAGTGGCCTAAACATACGCACAGGCGATACAATAATTTTTCAACAGGTAGGAAGGTAATAAGGTGGATATGATATTATAATTAGATAATTTTTATAATTTAAAAAATAGTATATTTATATATACTTAAAATACATCATTATATCCATCCATGAGTAGTGGTGATGGAAAACAAATTACATCAGTTTGTGAGGCGGTAGTCCTCCATACACACAATACAGAGTTTCAATTCTTGTTTGACAGAAGAGAACATAGATATTGGTTATTAAATTAATATTATAAAATATCATTATATTTAAGATACAAATATTATTATTTAACCATAATTGAAGAATATTTCATAGACACTAAAGAATAAATTAAATAAAAATTCATGTTTCAGGAGGAAATAACTACTTTTACAAACTTTTCATGTTTTCACCAAAATCATTTTAGAGGGATTTCTAACCAAAAAAATGGAATATGGGTTATGGGGATGGATTTAATGAAATTATTTGGGTAGATTTCATCTGGACTAAAAGGATATTTATTCATGGATATGAGATGAGAGGGGTGTCCATATTCATGTTGTGGAGAGAAGACACATATATGTTTTGAAAAAAATAAAATATGCATACATTTTACACACACTAAATGGCTCCAACATGGACCATTCATGAACCTTATATGATATAAGGTCAAAATAGTTCAATAAGTTATATATTATACTTGTTATTAGGACATTTCAACTCTAATATATTTTAGTTCTACCATTGGTAAACCCATTTTAACATTAACCACAGTAACAGATTTTTACTTCGGTTTCTATTGAATTAGACCCAATATGAATTTTCCATTATTATATAAAGTTAATTATGATGATTCCAAAATCTAAATGAAATTTACCAAATTCAAATAACATATGTTAATTATATTAATTTAAAATTAACTATGTAGATGCAACAAATATGTGATTTTCTGATGAAAAATGATTTATTAATAATAAATGTTTTTAAATTAAAATTCATCATAAAATTGATTAAATGTTATGAATAGTATTACTAATATAATGATTAAAGTAAATTTACTTGAAAACTAATTTTAAAAGAAAAAAACTAGTTTGGAAACACATCACATAAAAATTATGTTTGTAATAAAAATCAATATTTTTTATTATTAATAAAAATTAAAATTTTAACAAAAATAAAAAATATTTACTATAAGATAATTTTAAAATGTTTATTTAAAAAATTAATTTAATTTGGTAAAATAAAATTTATATATTTGAATGAAATTAATGTTAATATATGTGTATAAAATGAGATGAAACAACTTTTTAAAAAATGTAATTTTTATGAATTAAAGCAGATTTATTATTTCCCCATGCCTAGAAACAAACATTTGATGAATGATAAAATATTTGATTTAATATTAAATATATAAATTTCAATAAAATAATTCATTAATTGTTATAAATAAAATTTATTTTTATAAACACACATTGATTTCATATAAATAGTTTTCAAAAAAATAACTCATTTATTTTCAATTGGTTTTTATTTGCATTTCAAATTTTTTGATAACCAAAAAATTCATTTTATACATTATATACCCATATAATTTTAATAATTTAATTACAAATAATCATAAATACCAATTTAATGGGTATGTTTTAATAGTATGATATATTATGGTTTCTTTAAAATCATATATGCGTTTAATGAAATCAATTAAAGAAAATAAATTTATCTAAAAAAATCATAAACTTTGGGGGTTCTTTAATAACAGTTCTTCCCATTGAATTATAAAGTTGTGTTGTTTTTATTTAAAGTTATACGGGGTGTAGAGAAAACATAACTGCTGTATATATACAAATTATCTAGCAACTGGTTATATATTTCTCTTACACAAAATTCTTGATGGTAAACATGGTGTATGAGCGATGGTCTATAACATTACTGTGTGCTTAAACTAGTCCATCCATGAATTTTTCCAATGAACATTGAAAGATATTATTAATCGAATTCCATGTAGTTAATAACAATACCACGTATATTTTATGATGTGTTTATTCAACATTTGTAATGCCCTGACCCCAGTTACCCAGACTTGGTGCAATATTACATAACATTAGCATGATCACAAAAGATCAAATCTCGAAAGACTAATTAGTTTAGTATCCTTGAAAACACTATATATATTCATAAGTCTTACATTACATCAAAAAGTAAAAACAACTACAACAACATCTTGTCTTCATATCCCCTCATATTATCCCTGTAGGTCATTCAAAAAATACTTCTTCACATTCTGGAAAAAATAAAACATTTTAAGGGGTGAGCTTAGATGCTCAGTAAGGATAACAATATAGCTGAAACTTTCATAAATAAGCATAAAAATTTAAGTAAATGTATAACTAAATCAAAATACTATTAAACTTTAACTTCAGCATAATATGGCTAATATAAAATTAAATAATTCCATTTACTTATTCACATGGATATTCTACTAGTCAAATAATCATATTCAATATCAATTACCACTTTCATAATGATGGAATTCATAATGCCATACTATCATAACCACATAGTCAGGGCCTTATTCCAATACTACATATAAGATTTTTTCAATGCCTTGTGCCAAGACACTAGTTTGTCTCATTAGACCTACCGATGCATCGAGGAGCTATAACGGGCTCCACCCGTCACTTACTAAGTCTAATGCATTCCTCATATGAAAAGGATTAAACATAACATAAACAATCTTATTATGACTAGCATACGAAATGTCAATACATTACCCATAAACCATGAATGGTATAAAAATAAAACATCCACAGTCAAACATATCACAAAACCTTCAATACAATATGTAAGATTTGTATCATGATAAATCAACTTCAAAAGAAGTATAAAATACATTAAAGGAAATATGGAAATAATTTGTTTAACTCTTTGAGATAAATATCTCTTTTTCATGAAAACATTTAAAAGTCACACAATTTAGAATGGAAGATATTTAAAGAAATTTTTTAATCAAAGGGTCCCATAACACTTTGAAACTTTTGAAATTAATTAACATTTTAAAAACATTATTGTCCATATAAATAAATCCTTAAAATCATTTTGAAAACATAGACATTAACTAAAAATATTTAGAAAGATAAATCATTAAAACATTTAAAATTATGAACTTGATAAATTTTACCATTCACACATCCTTAAAATATTCATTTTGAAATCATTTTTATGAAAAAATGGACATGGATGATAAAAATGTCTCAGTAAATACTTACTCATAAACAATCTTGGATAATAATGAGATTGAGAAATTAACACTTACCAATTTGGTAACTTACGAAAAATAAACCCACTGAAAAAGGTATCATACAAAGAATATGTAAATACACATAGATTAAAGTGTATTATGCAACTAATACAATTATGGGCAGTATATACACCACACAAAAGTTAATAGTGGAAATATGGCACGAATCTCACGGGAATAAGGAGTGAGATGAAAACCCCTTACCTTGTACTTTTCCTTGGTCGAGGGTATATTAAACTACTATATAATGGTGAAATAATTGTTATTAAATTATAAAATAATCATATATATTAATATGATATCATATATGTTCTTTTAACATTGATTTGTTAATAATATCTTAGTATTATCATTGTTTCGGGTGTAAACTTACTCATTTTCTTTTATATGTTTTGTTACATAAGCCATTTTTTTATGGATAGGTTCTATTTTATTCATATACAGAATTATATCATGACCTTAAATAATATTTTTAATCATAAAATGAGAATTATACTTGAATGGATAAGTTGGGGAATGAATCACATCGCGTTCATGGAGACGGTAGTCCATACGTATGCACGATCGACAATATCATTCTTTTGATGTTAAAATAATATATAATTGGATGTAATATCATATATAATGAATTATTATCATTTTATATTTATTATTTATATCAATTAAAAATCATTTATTATACCCATCCAACTAAAAATGTATTGAATAACAATTACACCACGACGTGGAGACGGTAAGCCGTACGTACGCACCTATGGTGACATGTCTTTCAAAGGTTTGATAGAATACTGAATATGGTTGTACCATATTTATAATAACATTATAGTATATAGAATATACTTGAGTTATAATGTTATAATGGAAATAACAAATAAATAATAGTTGAAAAAGAATGGAACTTGAAAAAAGATGGTGAAAACATTACCTCTTCTTCGGGTTCTTCCTTTTGATTTGATAAAAATGGCTCCGTAGGTTGGCTTTGTGATCAAACTAAGGCCTGTAGGTTGAATTGAGGGAAGTTGAGAGTATATTTGGGCAGGGTTTGTCCGAATGGAAAGGCTTTGAGGGTATGAATTTGAGAGAAGGGGGAGTGCCCTTTTTTAAGAGGGGTGAGGGGCAGCTTAGGAAAAACCACAAATATTATTTTATAATAAATTCATATTCGGTATTGAATGGATACAAAGTAGATTAATTAATGTTTCAGGTGGGGATAGGTCTAAAACCACACAACCAATAGGTTTTATACAGATTTGGGTCACTATATTAACCTTATCTTTTAGTATTTACTCTTAGTTAACTAGTTCAACATTTACCATGTCACTTTGTGTTTTTATATTATATAGTTAATAAACATACTATATAATTCCAAGAGACCCCTAGATTGTTCATTAATGATACACCTATAATGTTATTATATCTTTGGCTGAACCTTATATTTTTAGGAAAATAATATCAATTAATAATATAATATTTTTTTTAAAACTCATTTATGTCAATTTTAACACTATTCAATAATTGATTTTTGTTAAAGTCATAAAAACTTTAATAATTAGAATAAAATTCATTTAACCAATCCTAACATTTAATATTAAACAATAAAAATTCGTGTATGTCATCAAAACATTCAAATTATATTTATTTTAACATTTATAATACTGATTATTTGATTCATTCACTAATAATGAAAATATTTCTTCATTATTGTGTCATAAATATGATTAATTATTCAATGTCTAAAAATAATAATTAAAATACAATTATGTCGGAATGGGTTTTATCTTTCGAATGAATATTTATAGTCGAAAATATAATATATATATATCCCTATGTAAAAATTGTTTTTCTAAAAGATATATGCTTATTTCATTTTTGTATTTACTTTAACTTAATTAATATAAAGTGTCCTTATCACCTACAAGTGGATCCATGGGGTCCCAAAATCGACCCAAAGATGCCCATGGTATGAAATGTATCAATGAATAGGGTTAGGACACGTTTTAGGGTAAATTAATATTATTATAATATTATTGTTTACCCTTATTTACCGGATTTACCCTTTAACCATGGTAAATAAAATATTTACCAAAATAATTATTCAAAATGTCTAAAAATAAAAGTTACATATTTACACAATTTGGATATCCTCATTCCAAATATGGAATCCATTTTCTCAAATTCAAAACACTGAAGTGGCAGAAATTAATTTAATATTAGTTCTCGCTGTCAAAACAAAAAGTGTATTTTTAAGAAATAATAACTACCAAAAGATTGACACTTGCTTATGTCCAGTTTAAATGTGAAATTATATCCAATGACCAAAATTGGATTAAATGGTAAAAATATAATATAATTATACTTTAAAATCAATGAAATTCATAATTTATCACTACTAATTATTTCGATTAAAAAAGTTGTTTTGAATTAAAATTTATTAATTTTTATTATTCATCAAAATATGAATGTTATCAAAAAAGTACCAAAAAATCACCCTAATCTAATTTCGATATTCCTAATCTAAAAATGATGTCCATTTTGAATGATAAAATTTATAAAATTTCAATAAGTGGGTATTACTATTCATAACGGCTTGTTTGATTTGTTGTGTTGTGTGTTAGAACTCGAAGTTGCGTACAACACACGCAGTTGTATTATTCAAAGAGAAGCATACCATGGAATCTTGGGGTGTTACATTATCACCTCATTCAAGAAATTTCATCCTCACAATTTGAAATTGTTCATTGAAAATAAAATGTTGATAATAGATAATATCTTTTTTAGAAAACCTACAAAATAAATTGGGTTAATAAAACATAGTCTTAATAAGAGGAAAAGATAAATGAAAGGGTCACCACCAAATTATGATATAATTTGGAGAACATTTTTTGAAATTAGAGACACATAATTGGAGGGAAAATGTAAATATTTATAGTGAGTGATTGTTGTCATCAGTCACAAATAATTGTCGAATTGAGGGCCTCAAAGCCATCAATTTATGATGATTTAAAATATAATTGGTTCAAAAAAACATAATGTATTAGGATAACACATTTTTTGTTTTAAGATCCCTTACCTAATGTTATCCAAAGTAACCTTGTCCAGACTCTCTGTAAAAGGTATCTAAATTCCAAAATCAATTACCACATCAGATTTACCAAAGAAATTAAAGTTTATCTTGTTATCACATACTGAAAATATGATTACCTTAGTAATATTAAAACCTTAAAGAAAAAAACAAGTACTACAGTGAAATCCTTATACATATCACATTATTCTTATAACCAGAATATAATCCTTGAGTCCAAAAACACAAATACATTAATTATTCCACTTCAACTGTAGTGACAACATAAGATTGGCCTTGATCCTGTGGAATTTTCCGAGGTATGTTTCCTTGGTGCTTAGGGAATTCATTCGCATAATGCCCCATTTATCTGCAATTGTAGCATTAAACATTAACATCAGCTTTCATTCCCTTGGAATCATTAGTTTGGTGACCTTTTTATCCACATTTGTAACAAACTCTCATTCCTTTTAGGCAAGTACATGGGTGTTTCTTCCCACAATTATCACATAATAGAAAATATTTCTTTCCCTTTTTCCCTTTATTTGTCTCTTGTTCCACCGTTCTCTTCTTCTCTTTCTTTACATTATTTTCATAAGATTTAGAGAATTCATTTTCTGTCTTTATAGCACATGAGGCAATGTCTTCGTATGATAAGAAGGGTTGTGAGACTAATGCTCGATGCAGAAATGGTTTTAACCCATCAATGAAATGATCAATCTTACTTCTTGGGTTACATATATAATCTATAGCATACCTTTCTAACCTTGTAAAGTTATCCTCATACTTTGTTACATCCTCATACTCCTTTTGTCTCAGACTCAGAAATTTCTTTTCCATATCTGCTCGATGGTCACGAGGAAAGTATTTTTTCCGGAAAATCTCTTTGAACTCCCTCCATTCCATATTTGATACTTCATCATCTTCCTTCATGTTTTGAATCAATGACCACCATTGTTCAATATCTCTAGTGAGGCGGTAAACTACCATGATAACTTTTTCCCTTTCACTACTCCCCAAGGGATGGAATATTTTCTCTAATGAATTTATCCATTGCTCAGATACTAAGGGATTTGCACTCCTATTGAATGTAGGTGGGTATTTCCTCATGAAGCGATCTAACATTGATCCTCCACGCTACGGATCGGGGTACTCCATACAGGTAAGGTTATTATTCATAACTTGAGTGAGTTGTCCCAGTATGGTGATTAGCTGATCAGCACCAGTTGCATCAGCAGCTCCACTATAATTATCTCGACTAGGAGGGAAATCCCTACATGGAGTGTGTGCATTGATACAGTTTCTATTCCTTACACTAGGCACCATTTCTAAACAATGGAATAAACTAGATCTTATTATGAATCAAAATACATAATTTCATTCTTGTAAAACACTTAAAATAAATTGAACTATTTATGGATATAATCCATAATCACAAAAATGATTTCTTTGAGGTGGTATATACTCATAATCCCTTCATAGTGGCTTGTAAAGAAAATAAGAATTATCCTAAGCATATCCCCCTGGAGTGTTGTAACCAAGAGTGCAGCAAGTCCCGTTGTCGTGCACCATTTCCAGTTCGATTCTAGCTCAAAGTGGTGTTTTTGGGATTTACCCCTAGGTACATCTGTACCAGAGCTGCCTCTACCTTCTTGTATCCAGATTAGGATGTATTGCTTGGAAAACTCAAAAAATATCTACAATACTAAAATTCTATGATGTTCTTCTATACTAATCCTCAATGTCCATCTTAGGGATATGTGCCCAAATCATTGTTTTTCTAAATCTAGATTCCAAGGTTAGTACTAAACTTCATTTGATACCAATTGTAATGACCTGACCCTAGTTACCCATAGTCGATCCATTATTACATAACATTGTCATGATCACAAAAGATCACATCTCAAAATACTGATTAGTTTAGTAGCCTTGGAAACACTTGATATATTCATAAGTCTTACATTACATCATAAAGTAAAAACAACTACAACAACATCTGGTCTTCATATCCCCGCATTCTATCCCTATAGCCCATTCATAAAACACTACTTCACATCCTGGGAAAAATAAAACATTTAAAGGGGTGAGCTTAAATGCTCAGCAAGGATAACAATATAGGGGAAACTTTCATAAATAAGCATAAACATTTAAGGCAATGTATAAATAAAACAAAAGCCTTTTAAACTTAGACTTCAGCATAATATGACAATGATAAAATGAAATAATTCCATTTACATATTCACATTGATATTCTACTAGTCGAATAATCACATGCAATATCAATAACCACTTTCATAATGATGGAATGCATAATTCCAGACTATAATAACCACATAGTCAAGGACTTGTGCCAAAAATAAAAATAATATTTTGTCAAGGCCTTGTTCCAAGACACTATTTTGCCTCATGAGACCAACTAATACGTCAAGGAGCTATAGCGGGCTCCACCCGTCACTTACTAAGTCCAATTCATTCTTCATATGAAATGGTTTAAACATAACATAAACTTTCATATTAAAACTATAATAAGAAATGTCAATACATTACCCATAAACCATGAATTGTATAAAAATAACACATCCACATTCAAACATATAAAAAACCCTCAACACAATATGGAAGATTTGTATCAGGATAAATCAACTTCAAAACACGTATAAAATCCATTAAAGGATAGATGGAAATAATTTGTAAAAATATTTGAGAGAAATATCCCCTTTTCATAAAAATATTTAAAAGTCAGACAATTTAAAAAGGAAGACATTTAAAGAAATTTTTGAATCAAATTTCCCCATAAACATTTGAAACTTTTGAAAGGAATTAATATTTTAAAAACATTAATGTCCATATAAATAAATCCTTAAAATCATATTTGAAAACATGGACATTAATTAAAAATCATTAGAAAGATAAATCTTTAAAACATTCAAAATTATGAACTTGATAAGGAGTACATTTCACAAATCCTTAAGATATTCGTTTTGAAATCATTTTTGTGAAAAATGGACGTGAATTATAAAAATGTTTGAGTAAATACTTCCACATAAACAATCTTGGATAATAATGAGATTGAGGAATTAACCCTTACAAATTTGGTATCCTACGAAAAATAAAACCCATGAAAAATGTATCATAAAAATAATATATATATACACATAGATTAAAGTGTATTACTCAAATAATACAATTATGGGTAGTACATACACCACACAAAAGGCAATAGTGGAAATATGGCACGAATCTCATGAAAATAAGGAGTGAGATGAAAACCCCTTACCTTGTACTTTTCCTTGGTCGAGGGTATATTAAACTACTATATAATGGTGAAATAATTGTTATTAAATTATAAAATAATCATATATATTAATATGATATCATATATGTTCTTTTAACATTGATTTGTTAATAATATCTTAGTATTATCATTGTTTCGGGTGTAAACTAACTTGTTTGCTTTTATATGTTTTGTTACATAAGCCATGTTTATTATGGATAAGTTGTATCTTTTTAATATCCAGAATGATATCAAGTCCTTAGAAATTATTTTTAATCATAAAATGTGAATTATTATTGAATGGATACGATGGGGAATTAATCTCATCACGTTCGTGGAGACGGTAGTCCGTACGTATGCACGAGCGATAATATCATTTTTGTGATGTTAAAATAATATATAATTGGATGTTATATCATATATACAGAATCATTATCATGTTATATATATTATTGATATCAATTACACATCATTTATTATAACCATCCAAATAAAAATGTATAGAATAACAATTACAGCACGACGTGGAGACGGTAAGCCTGGCGTACGCACGTATGGTGACATGTCATTCAAAGGATGGATAGAATAATAAATATGGTTGTAATATATTTATAATAACATAAAAATATATATAAGATACTGGATTTATCATTTTATAATGTAAATAACAATGAAAGAAGAAGTTGAAAATGAATGAACTTGAAAGAGGGTGGTGAAAACATTACCTCTTCTTCAGGTTCTTTTTTTTTATTTGATCAAAATGGCTCTTTAAGATTGCTTTATGATCAAACTAAGGCCTATATATTGAAGTGAGGTAAGTTGAGATAATTTTTGGTCGGGGTTTGGCTGAACGAAAAGGCTTTGAGGGTATGAATTTGAGAGATGGGGGAGTGCCCTTTTATAAGAGGGATGAGAGGAACCTTTGGAAAGGCTAGAAATATTATTATATAATAAATTCATATTCGGTTTATAATGGACCAAAAGTGGATTATTTAAAGTCTAAGGTGGGGATATGACGAAAACCACTCAACCAATAGGTTTTAGACAGGTTTGGGTGACAATATTAACCTTATCTTTTAGTTTTAACTCTTAGTTAATTAGTTTGACATTTACCATGTCACTTTGTATTTTTATATTATATAGTTAATAAACATACTATATACATCCAAGAGACACCCATGTGGTCCATTAATTATACAAATATCATTATATTAGTCCTTTTTCCAAATATTAGATTTTTATAAATAGAATATCAATTATTAATATAATATTCATTTTAAAAACTCATTTTTGTCAATTTTGACAATATTCAATAATTGAATTTTTTTAAGTCATACAAATATTATTAATTAGAACCAAATTCCATAACACAATCCTAACATTTCATATAAAACAATAATATTCTCTGATGTCATCAAAACTGTAAGATTATATTTATTTTAGCATTTATAATACTAATTATTTGATTCTTTCTTTAATAAGGAAAATAATGCATCATTATTGTGTCATAAATAAATTTAAAAATTAATTGTCTAACAATTATAAATAAAATACCATTATTTAGAAAATATTTTTATCTTTTGAATGAATTTTTATAGTCGAAAATATAATATATATAACCCTATGTAAATTTTTTTTTCTAAAAGATATTTTCTTTTGTCAATTTTGTATTTACTTTAACTTAATTAATACAATGTGTCCTTATAACCTACAAGTGGATCCATGGGGTACCCAAATCGACCCAAAGATGACCATAGTCGGTCATGTATCAACCAATAGGGTTAGGACAAATTTTAGGGTAATTAAATATTATTATAATATAATGTTTTACCCTTATTTACCGGATTTACCCTTTAACCATAGTAAATAAAATATTTACCGAAGTAATTATTCAAAATGTATAAAGATAAGAGTTACCTATTCACACAATTTGGAAATAATGATACAAAATATGGAATCCACTTTTTCAAATTCAAAACACATAAGTGGAAGAAATTAATTTAAAATTTTTTCCAGTAGTCAAAACAAAAAGCGTGTTTTTAAGAAATAATAACCACCAACAGATTGACACTTACTTATTTACAATTTAAATGTAGAATTATATCCAATGACCAAAATTGGATTAAATGGAAAAAATATAATCTAATTATACTTTAAAATCACTCAAATTTATAATTTATCACTATTAATTATTTTGAATAAAAAAAGTTGTTTTTAATTAAAATTTAGGAATTTTCACTATTAATAAAAAGATGAAAGTCATCAGAAAAGTACCAAAAATTCAACCTAAGCTAATTTTGATATTCTGAATCCAAAAATTATGACCATATTGAAAGATAAATTATATAAAATTTCAAAAAGTGGGTATTACTATTCATAACGGCTAGTTTGGTTGTGGTGTGTGTTAGAACTCGAAGTTGCCTATAACACACACTATTGTATTATTCAAAGAGAAGAGTACCATGGAAACTTGGGGTGTTAAAACATTGAAATACTTAAAATCAACCCCAAACAACATAAGAATAATTTAATCCATTAAAATATATAGTTTAGGAAAAAACTGATTTCTTTCTCAATAAAACACCACACAATAAAATGAATGATTTTTGTATATGAAACAACTTCATTCCAAACTCAATTATGTGATTCTAAATCTATTTTCACATGTATTAAATCATAGTATATCCATGTATGGAATTGATAAATAAGTGGGTGAGTTATAAATCCCAATATGGCAATAAATATGATAAATAAATAAACATAATAGGAAAGAAGAATAATATGATATCCTAAAAGAGTATAATAACTTGGATTACTGAAATAAATAAATCCGTACACAATTTCAAACCAACAAATGAATTTTAAAATATAGTAAATATTTAATTAAATGAATCCATCTAGTGTCACTTCTAAGACATCATGACATATTGCCAAAGGTATATATCCTATACACCATACATAGAATCTAATGAGATGAAAATATTACCAATTTAATTAGGTTGAGGTATAATAATTGTCCCACTAATAAAATAATAGTATGTACATGTATATGTGTTCCAGAAAATAAAAATCTTCTATAGGTAATAAATCTACAAAAAACCCCAAGAAAATAGAATGGGTTTCATAATTTTATCTCATAACAAAACCGAAGGTTATATCTTAGTTATTTGAAAAAGAAAAAATTAATTGAATAATTTTATAGTTTAATATATATATAAACTATAATAAGTCATATATAATATTTTAAAAAGAGTTATATTCATTAAAATGGATATGATATGTGAGTATAAGATAGATCCTATTAAACGATGTTGTATGGAATTAGTAAAAAATCTAAAGAAGTAGAGAACATGTTTTCTTCATTTAAAAAATTTTAAAATATATATTTCCTCTATAAAATAGTCATTATATTTTGAAATCAATTATGGGAATAAGGTTTAAAATATTTTCACATGGAATATTATATTGAATAAGAATGTTATCTTTAAATAGTTTTTTAAATATAATATGAATATAACTTTAAAAAAAATATAACCACATCAATGAAAGGTATAATATACTAGTTATATATGTAAGAAACGTATATAGAGAATATAATATAAGTGATTGATAATATTATAGGGGTATAGTGAGTATGAGAGGGAAAAATCATAACCTAAAAAAAGTGTTCTGCTTGGATGTTCCGTTAACTCATATACAGACTTGCTTTGTATATGCATCTAACATACTAAATATAGAAATGAATTTTATAAAATATTTTATTCAGAATATTTTTAATGTTAAATTTTCTATTTATTATTATATTTCATTCATTTATCGTATTTATTTTTCTTTCATCATCCATTTGAGTTTTTTGTCTAATTTCTCCCAATCAACTTCTATTATTTGAAAATGGTAAACTATGACATTAAATATTTAAATTTTATCCCTAGTGTCCAAATTACTAAAATATAATTTCTTTAATGGTTTGTGATTTTCTAAGTCCATTAAATGATAGTTTCATATATGATCCTCCAAGATGAAATGGGTAACACAATCATTTATATAATTTTTAACAAATAAAAGGTTATATTTAAATAAATTGTAAAATTATAATAATTACATTAAAAACCAAAAAAATTACATAATAATTAATATCATATAATACTAGTTTTTAACATTCCATAATCATCAATGATATTATTTATAGGATCATTCAAGTAGGGAGGATACCAATCTTGGACATAAATCTTCTATAATCAATGTATGTGTATGATAATGAAGTGATTTAATAAAATATCACCTGTAATGTATTAACAAGTTATAATATAGATTATTTTGAAGATATTAATTTTAATTTATAATAGTTAGAGGACAATTATAGGAGAAAAATATTAATAATAATTTATTACTTATAAAGAAGAAATTATATCTCGACTTGGAAGCCTTTACGTTTTTAATGAATTAAATTTTTCTTATTGAGAGTTGGGGCTTAATAAATTATAAGAGTCTTGTCAGGGAATTTAATATGGAATATTATATAAAGAAATATATATATTAGGTTCAATGTAATATTGGTTGTGGAGGGGTCCTTTGATATGTAAGGGGGAGGTATTTTTTAAAATACATATTTATTAATTTTATAGGAATTTTATATTCTTGGAAAGTGGAATCATAATAGAAAATTAATAATGATTTTATGGTTGTTATTTTATAATTACCTTTTATGCCCATTTATAGGTATAGTTTTCTGATATTTCATCCCCTTATCATATTATTTAACACTTTTATCTTATTTTATCCCATACAGTGCTGACTAAAATTTACATTGGAAAGTTGATTTAATTACCTAAGACTAATTTAACCTTATTAAATAATTTTTTCTATTGTAACTTAAAACATAAAATATATTTCATTTTATTCAGTTTCTAACAAAGTAAAGAAATCTATAGAATTACACATGACATGATAAGAATTATTTTTAGAAAATTGTACTTTTATAAAAATGTATTTTTAAATGTAAAAATAAATTTATATTTATTTAGGGCCATAGTATGGATTATTATTCCTTTTTTTATTTTAAGATTAAAAATATGAGACTTTTTTTCATTAAATCCATTAAAAATGGAATATTTTGAATACTATATTAAAGTAATCTTGTATAAAATATTTTTATTACAATAAGATATAAGTTAAGTTCCCAAATGTCAATAATAGGTTATTATATTCAAAATATTATTTTTAAGTGTTTTATTATACTCGATAAATTAATATTTTCTCCTTAAAATGGTTTCATAAATCATTATATCATTCTTATATCATGATGAAAATTGTTATAATATTTATATCATTTTTATCATTTTTATTATCAAAAAATTAGATCTTTTGAGAAATATAAAAAGTTTAGAAGAAGATAAATTTCATGTATTAATTACCAAAAAATAAACTTATCAAAATATTATTCAATATTTAATTGAATTTTTAATAAAATCCATATATTTGTTTTTAAAAAATATTATTTATGAAATAATCATATTTATAGCCCAAAATAAAATTATTACTAATTTCATAAAATTATGTTATAATTTATATACAACAATATTCTCATTTATAATACCATTATTAAAAATTATATTTTATTTGAAATCTATAATTTTATTATAAAAATACATTTCAATGAAAATAAAAAATATACTTCTTTTCAAAAATACCAAAATACATTCTTTATTTCAAACATTTATTTTATCATATTTAATAATAATATTTAATTCTATTGTGATTTATATTTGTTAAATTTTTATTCTTAAAATTTAATAGTTTTTATTACAATACATTACAAAAAATGTGATATGTTGGATTAGAAAGAGAATTAATTAAATATTGTTATAGTTATTTACAAGAGTTTTAGTGATTAGATACCCAATCCCTTAAAGTGTTTGTTATATATTATTTTGTGTTCAATTTTATTTAAAAAATTAAAGTTTTTATTAGTATGTGGTTTAGGGGAAGAAACTATATGTCAATTGGCTTGATCATTAGATTTAATTTTACATTCCTATTAGTGGTAAAAAATCATCTTTGTGTTTTTTAATAGATAAAATGAAATATATATATATATATATATATCATTATATTTCATTATAATTGGAGATATTGTTTAAAATTGAGTTTGTAACAGATTTCATTGACAAAGGGGGGGTTTCATAAAAAATTACAATGTTTTATATGATAAATATCAAGAGAGAGTGTAAAAATTTAAAAATCCTGGGAGTTTAAAATTAATAATTATTATTCACAATAATAGGTTCTATCGAAGATGGTTATCTATAATACAACTATATAATGGTAACAAGTTTATTTTCCTGTTGATGTGGAAAAGGGTTATCAAAATCATAAGGGAAACAGAGTGTTTTAATGATTATCTTATTATTAGAATCTTGTTTCTCACAAGAAGCACAGATCATGTGATCCAACAATGAATATTGAGTGATTTATTGATATAAATATATGGATTGTGTTAGTGTTAGATTAATGATGGTGTTTAAAGAGGTTTATTAAAATGATAGGGTTTCAATAACAAACCCAACAAGTGATTGTTGGAAAAAACATACACGGATGTTTGTTTGTTTGTTTGTTAATAAATATTGTATAATATATTATAAAATATTGAATAAAATATAGAAATGGATTTCATGGAGTTCTAATGAATATTCTATGATGTTGGGAAATATTTTTTGATGAATCAAAAAATATACAACAATGTATGAATGATTACTAAGAAATTAATTGATGCAGGTCTCCTTTTAGGCATTTTGATGCATTACATATTGATGATACTAGTTAATAATATTATATTTGAATAGTAATATAGTTCTAATGTTGTTATATTATGGTAAATAAGCTCACACTATAATGCTATTTATAATTCTAAGAACAAGATGATTTAATAATAAATGAGGAGTCGATGAAATTTTTCATGGAATTCATTTTTTACATTATTCCTTGAGTTAATTGATTATATTTGGGAATTTTCATTTATCAATTAATTAAGGATTCATCATGATGTGTCTCTAATTTTTGATGACAGTATTATTTATAGAAACTGTATAATGTTTAATATACACACGCTATCATGTGATTCTTTTTATGTAGTATTTAATTAAATATTGAAATATGTAATCATTCATGATATATCTCCATATTTCAATATAAATTATTATACTCATTTAGTAGACCTTGATTGATAATTTTCCCATTATACTCAATAAAATGTTATGGTAAAAAAGGTTCACTTAGAGCGTCCCCCTTGAACCTAGATTCAAAGATTCTCTATTGAGAATCTTATGAAATAGGATACATTAAAAATAATAGTGTTTCATATAAAGATATAGATATATTTGATTATTAGAGAGAATTAATAAAGTTTTTTCTCGTAGGGAAATCAATGAGATTATTTTCCTAATGTAGAAAAATCATATCTATATAGAAGTTGTAGTGTAAAATATTAATTTTTTATATTGAAATAAAATAGCTCTCTTGGAAAGGAATTGATTTCTTTATTTTTGAAAATAAAATTGAGTTCTAAATATTTTTGACGTTTTTAAACCTAGTGATATTTTGTTTCCATTACAAACTTATAAAAAGAAGAAAATAATTTCTAATCGATTTTGGTGCACAAACACATTTAAGAGTATATGGCCTCTGGGAATAGCTCAGTGTGGGTATACCATGTAAATAAATTTATGCCTCCCTTTGATGTATTCCTCTCATTTATTATGAGGCATAAAAGTATGTGTTTAATAACATTTAATTAAGATTGTCTGGAATTGAAACATTAAATTTTTATACCGTGATTCACCCCACCACTCAATGTAACATCCTGGTGTGATATCACCAATCCCATTTTTAAATAATCAAATCGTCAATTAAATCACATGTTCAATGAATGGAACCAGCAATATAAATAACATAACTAAGAAATATATTGATATATCCCATGGTAAACTACTTTAATTATTTCACTTATTCGAACGATATTTAGGATTAATCTAGTTCTTTGATAATATTTTTTGGTCCATAAGTGAAATATAGAAAATATGGTGAGGTGTAAAAATGGTATATGAATGTGATGAGTTTTAATCCAGTTATCTCTAAATGGATAATTTTTCAAAAAAAAAAAATAAATAATTTAATCACTTCAAACACATGGCTGTGATGAAATCAAATAATAAACAAAAAAATTATTAATTTTACCTGAAATTTATTTTATGATATAAAGTGTAGGAAAAAATATCTTTTTTTCTTACCTAAATAATTCTAATAATATAATATTAAATACTTTTAGATGGATAAGTATCTCCAAATGCTTTGAAACCTCACCATATATTAGATCACTTATAAAAAACTGATTCATTTTTGTTATAAATAATTACCACATCGTTATATTGTAAGACACCTATAACATGAATCAACAATTATAAAATCCATCTTCAGCATCATTTCTGATTGAATAGACCCTCTTGTAATAGTTTAAATTCTATTAATCCTCTTATAGAATATCATCATTAACTTTTTCTATTTTCTCTGAGAGAAAATTTACACTATTTCAAATATTCCATCTACTATCATTTATTTAAAAACATTTTCACTAATATAGTGGTTTTTTTCAACTAAATATAATTTAGTTTAATTATCCATGATATTCAAACATTATTTACTTCTTTTTATAGTCAAATTTATAGGAATATTTTTACTAAAAACAAATATTATTATATATTTCTTGAACCAAGGTTTCAAGATAGGAAATAGTATTTTTATATTGACATTGTAAGAAATAAAAAATTTATAATTTCACAAAAAAATTGAGTATTATTAAAATAGTGGACATCTATAAAAATAATTGAATCATGAAATCCTCCATGAAAATTTCCTAGAATTCATAACTATTCTATTATAAAATAGAAATAAAAAATATTTCTTAGTAAAATATCGTGGTTAAATTTGGGATCTATTTATGTTAAGTACACTATTAAAATTAATTTTATTTGAATTATATTGAAATAGAATTATACGTGCAGATGCTATGAAGATGTGATTTTATGATGAAAATTGTTTTATTAGTAATAATTTTATTAAAATTAATATTGAACACAAAATTGATTAAATAACTTGAATAGTATTAAAAATAAAACGATTAAACTAAATTTACTTGTAAACCAATTTTAAAGAAAAAAATAACTTTTCAAACACATTATATTAAAATGTAGTTTGTAATTAAAATCAATATTTTTCACTATTCATCAAAAAATAACATTTTAACAAAAATATCAATGATTCACTATAATATAATTTTTAAATGTTAATTTAAAAAATTAATTTTATTTGATAATATAAAATTTATATTATTTGATGAAATTAATTTTTTTAAGTGTCCAAAATGAGATAAACCTATTTTTAAAAAATTTACTTTTCAGGAATTAAATTCGATTTATTATTGCGCCATGCCTAGAAAAAAACATTTCATGAATGATAAATTACTAGAATGAATATAAAATATTTAAATTTAATTAAAATATTTATTTAATAGTGATAAATTTAATATATTTTGATAAACACACATTGATTTCATATAAATAGATTTCAGAAAAAAAACTCATTTATTTTCATTTTCTTTTTATTTTCATTTCAATTTATTTGATAACAAATGAATTCATTTATACATAATAAACCCCTATAATTTTAATAATTTAATTACAATTATTCGTACATACCAATTTAATGTCTATTTTATAACAGTATACTATATTATGGTTTCCTAAAAATTGTCTATGCGTGTAACGCAAGCAATCGAAGAAATTAAATTTATTTAAAAAATTTAAAAAATTTGGGGGTTCTTTAATGATAGTGCTTCCCAATGAATTATATTGTGGGGATTTTTTTATTTAAAGTCACACCGTCTGTTTAGAAAACATACCTAGTGCATATCTATGAATTCTCTAGAAATTGGTTCTATATTTAGCTTAAACAGAATGCATGATGGTAAACATGGTGTATGAGCTCTGGTCTGTAACATTGGTCTGTGCTCCAACAAGACCATCACTGAATTTTTTTAATGCACATTATAAGTTATAATTAATTGAATTCCATGATGTGAATAAATATTCTACATAAATTTTATGATGTGTTAATTCAACTTTGAAATCCTTAAAATCAACCCTAAACACCATAAGAACCATTTTATCCCTTAAAAGATATAGTTTTAGAAAAAACTAAAATCGTACTCAATAAAAAACATCACAATAATTTGAACGATTTTGGTACACGAAACTCCTTTGTTCCAAACATTATTATGTGATTCTAAATGAATTTTAACTTGTATATCATCATAAGATATCCCTTGGGGACATTAATAAATAAGTGGGAGAGCTATAAATCCTAGTACGGAAACAAATATGATAAAGAAATAAAAATAAGAGTCAAGAGGAATAATATGATATACTAAAAGAGTATAACCACCTGGATTAGTGAAATAAATAATTTTGAGAACAATGTCATAACATCATATAAATTTTTTATTAATAATAAACCTATATTTAAAACACTCCATTTAGTATCACTACGAAGACATCACAACATATTTCCCAAGGTATATATCCTATACACCATACATAGAATATAATGAGATGAAAATATTAACAATTGAATTAGGTAGATGTATAATAATTTTCCCACTCATAAAATAATAATATGTACCTGTATATGTGTTCCACCTAATACAAATCATCTATAATTTAAAATTCAAAATAAAACCACAAGAAAAGAGAATGGTTTTCATAATTTTATCTCATAACAAAACCAAAAGTTATATCATAGTGATTTCAAAGAAAAAGAAATTAACAGATTTTGGAGGTTCATATTTATATAAACTATAATAAGTCATATATAATATTATAAATAGATCTATATTCCTTAATATGGATATGATAAGTGGGTATAAAATTGATCTTCTTAAGCGATGTTGTAAGGAATGAGTAAAAAATATCGAAAGAAGGAGATAACATGTTGTTTTCATTAAGAAAATATTCAAATATATTTTTCCTCCATAAAATAGTCATTATATTTGGAAATCAATGAGGGGAATAAAGTTTAGAATATTTTAACATAAATTAGAATATTGAATAAGAGTGTTCTCGTTAAATAGTTTTTTAAATAGACTAAGAATATAACTTTAAAACCATGTATAGCCCCATAAATGAATGGTAAAATATACTAGTTATATATTTAAGAATGATATATAGGGAATATAATATAAATATTTGAGAATATTATAGGGTTAGATTGAGGATCAGAGGGAAAATTCATAACCTAAAGGAAACGTGTGTGGTTTGGACGTTCCCTTAACACTGGTATAGACTTTCTTTGTATATTCATCTAACATAATAAATATCCATTTAATTTTTATTAAATATTTTATTCAGAATATTTTTTCATTTCTTATTTTCTATTTATTATTATATTTCATTCATTTATTTTTTAGATTTTTCATTCAACATCCACATGGGGTTTTTTGGCCAATTTCTCCCAATGAACATCTGTAATTTTAAAATAGTAAACTATGACATTGAATATATAAATTTTATCCATAGTAGCTAAATTACTGGAATATAATTTCATTAATGGTTTATGATTTTTAGAGTTCAATGGTAGTTTCATATAGTCCTCCACGATGAAATCAGTAAAACAACCATTTATATAATTTTTAACGAATAAAGGATGATATATAAATAATTTGTAAAATGTTAATAATTCCATTTAAAACCAAAAAAAAATTACATAATAATTAATATCATATCATACATGTAGTTAACATTCCATAACCATCAATAATGAAATTTATAGGATCATTCAAGTAAGGGGATAGAAACCTAGACAGAAATATGGTATAATCAATGGATGAGTATAAAAATCAAGTGATTTTAACAATATACCAACCTCAATGTATTAAAAAGTTATCATTTAGATTATATTAAAGTTACTAATTTGAATTTATAATAGTTAGATGACTATTATAAAAAACATTATTAATATAAATTTATTACTTACGAAGAACAAATTATATTTCCACATGGAAGCCTTAATGTTTTTTTAATTAATTAGATTATTCTACTCAAAGTAGGGGCTCAATAAATTCTAAGTGTCTTGTTAGGGAATTTAATATGGAAGGTTAAATGGAGAAATTAAAATATTAGTTTCATTGTAAAATGGATTGTGGGGGTCCTTTTATAAGTAAGAGGGGATGAATTTTTTAAAATACATATTTATTAATTTTAACGTTAATTCTTATTCATAGAAAGTGGAACCATAATTGAAAATTAATAATGATTTGATTTGTGGTTTTTTATTATTCTATTATACAACAATTTATGGATATGGTTTTTTGATATTTCACACCCTTATCATTTTATTTAACAGTTTTATCTTATTTTAGCATGTACAGTGGTGACTAAAATTTAACATGGAAACTTGTTTTTATTCCCTAAAATTAAATTCACCATATTAACTAATTTTTACTATTGTATCTATGAACATAAAATATATTTTATTTAATTCAGTTTCAAACAGACTAGAAAAATTCTATAGAATTACACATGACATGATATAAAGTATTTCAAGAAAAGTTTATTTTTTACTATAAAAATAAATTTATATTTATTTAGGCCAATGGTATTGATGACCATTCCTTTTAATAATTTAAGATTAAAAATATGAGATTTTTTTCCATTAAATCTAATAAATAAATGGAATACTTGGAATACTATATTAAATGAAGGTTTTATAAAATATTTTAATTAGAATAAAATATAATTTAAGTTCCCAAATGATAATAACAGGTTATAAATTCAACACGTTATTTTGATGTGTTTTATTTTACTCAATAAATAAATATTTTCCCACTAAAATGGTTTCATAAATCATTATGTCATTATTATATCAGGATGAAAATTGTTATGATATTTATATAATTTCTATGATTCATATTAACCAAAAATTAGATCTTATGAGAAATCTCAAAAGTTCACAGTATGAGGAATTTGATGTCATGATTACTAAAAAATAGGTTTATCAAAAAAAAATTCAATTTTTAATTAAATATTTAATAAAATCCATATATGTTTTTGAAAAATATTACTTTTGAAATGAAAATTTTATAACCCTAATGAATATTATTAATAATTTCATAAAATTATCTTGTAATTTATATACAACTATATTTGGCTTTACAGAACCATTATATAAAACTAAATTTTGTATAAAATCTATAAATTTATTATAAAAACATATTTTCAATAAAATAAAAAATATTAACTTTTTCAAAAATATAAGAATACATTCTTTATTTAGAAAATATATATTTATCATATTTAATTATTATATTTAATTATATTTTTATTTATATATGTTAAATTTTGATTCTTAAAATATTATATTTTTTATTACAATACATTACAAAAAATAAGATATATTTTATTAGAAAGATAATTAATTATATATTGGAATAGTTATTTACATGAGTTTTAGTGATTACTTCTCAAATACCTTAAGGTGTTTGTTATTTTAAATTTGGGGTTCAATTTTATTTAATAAATTAGAGGTTTTATTAGTATGTGGTTCATGGGAAGAAATTATATATCACATGGCCTGATCATTAGAATTAATGTTACATTCCTTATAGTGGTTAAAAATCATCTTCTTATTTTTTAATAAAAAAATGATATATATAGTATTATATATCATTATAATTGGAGTTATATTTTTAACAAAATTGTGTTTGTACCATATTTAATTGGAAAATGGAGATTTCTTAAAAAATTAAAAAGTTTTGTTATGGAAAATATCTAGACAAAGTGTAAAAATTCAAAAATTAGGGGTGTTTATAAAGATGGATTATTATTTACAATAATATGTTTTCTCAAATACAGTTTTCTGTAATACAAATAAATTTTGGTAACAAGTTGAGTTATCAGTTGATGTAGAAAATTGGTGTCAAAATCCTAAGTGAAATGGAGTGTCTTAATAATGAACTTAATATTTGAATCTTGTTTCTCACAAGAAGAATAGATCATGTGATCCATGAGTGAATATTGTGTGATTTATTGATATAAATATATGAATTGTTATAGTGATAGATGAAGGATGGTGTTTTTATAGATTTATTAAAATGATAGAATTTCAATAACAAACCAAATATGGGATTTTTGGGAAAAAACATACATCGATGATTGGGTTTTTTATTAACATATATTGTATAATATATTATAAAATAATGAATAAAATGTTGAAATAGATTTTATGTATTTCTAATGTAGATTCAATGATGTTGGGAATTGTTTGTGAAGAATCAAAAAAATACAATAATGCATGAATGATTACATAGAAATTAATTGATGAAGCTTTGATTTTAGGAATGTTGATGCCTTATATAGTGATGATACTAGTTTATTATATTATATTTTAATAGTAATATAGTTCTAAAGTTGTTATATTGTGTTTGAGAAGCGCACATTGTAATGTTAATATTTATTCTAGGAAGATGATGATTGAATCATAAATGAAGAATCGATGAAATTTTTTCAGGGAATTCGATATTAACTTTATTTCTTTAGTAAATTGAATACATTTGGAATTTTTTATTTTTTATTTTTATTAAGTATTCATCATTATGTGTCTCTAATTTTTTATGATACTATTATTTTTAAAAGGTGTGTAAAGTTATATATAAAGTATGGTGTCATGCGATGCAATTTATGTAGTATTTATTTATATATTAAAATATGTAATCATTTATGATATATATTCTTATATCAATTGAAATTATTCTACTCATTTAGTAGACATAGTTTGAAAATTTTCCCATAATACACAATGAGATTTTATTATAAAAATGTGTTACATATAGACTCTCCCTTGAACCTAGATTCACATATTCTCTAATGATAATCATAAAAAATAGGTTACATAGAAAATTATAGTGTTTCATAGATATATTTAGATAGATTATATTTTTAGGGAGTATTCATCATGTTTTTTATCGTGGTAAAATCATTGAGATTGTTATCCAAATGTAGAAATATCATATTTATATAGAAGTTGTGGTGTAAAATCTTCATTTTTTATTTGGAAATAAAATAGTTCTCTTGGAAAATAATTGATTTCTTATTTTTTGAGGATAAAATTTAGTTCTAAATATTTGTGATGTTTTTAATCCTAGTGGGATTGTGTTTCCACTAAAAACTTATAAAATGAAGCAATTCATTTTAAATGGATTTTGGTGCACAAACACATTTAAGACTATATGGTCTTTGGTCATACCTCAGTGTGGGTATACCATGTAAAACTATTTATGCTTCCCTTTGATGTATTCCTCTTATTCATTGTGAAGAATAAAATTATGTGTTTAATAACACTGAATTATGATTATATGGGAGGGAAACATTAAATTGTTATCCCCCGATTCTCCCCCACCCTCACACAGTGTAACATTCAGGTGTGAGATCAACAATTCAATTTTTAAATAATGCAATTTTCAATAACATAAATTGTTTGATGAATGGAACCATCAAGATAGATAACATAATTATGAAATGTATCGATATATACCATGGGAAGATACTGTAGATAATTAATTTATTTAAACGGAATTTAGGATTAATCTAGTTCTTTGATACTATTTATTGGTCCACAAGTAAAATACAAAAAATATAGCTGGTGATATACAATGGTATATGAATGGGATTATTTTTAATCTAGTTCTCTTTAAATAGATGATTTTTTTAAAAAAATTATTTTAATATATAAATATTGTAATCACTTAAAGCACACGGATGTGATGCAATCAAATAATGAGCATAAAAATTTACTCATTTTACATCAAATGCATGGTATAATATAAGGAGTAAGAATAATTAACTTTTTCTCTTACCTATATCATTTTAATAATTTAATATTAAATATTGTTGAGATGGCTATGTATCTCCAAAGGCTTTGAACCCCCACCATATATTTGATCACTTATAAAAAAACTTATTCATTTTTGTTATAACATATTACCACAAAATTATAATGTAAGACACCTATAACACGAATCTGCAGTTACAAAATCTATCTCCATCATCCTTTCTTATTGAATAAATCATCTGGAAATAGTTTAAATTTCATTTCTCCTCTTAGAGATTAAATTCATTAACATTTTCTCTTTTCACTGAGAGAATAATTAAACTCATTCATATATTCCTTCAAGTTCCATTTAATTAGAAAATGTTTCTCCAATATATTGTCTTTTTTGAGCTCAATATGAAAAAATTTAATTATCCTTGATATTCTAACCTTATTTACTCCTTTTATCATAGTCAAACTAATATAAATATATTTATTGAAAAAATATTATTATATATTTAATGAAAAAAGGTTTCTGGATTGGAAATAATATTTTTATATTGACTTTGTAAGACTAAAACATTTTCAATTTCACAACAAAAATGTATATTTTGATAATATTGTAAATTTAAAAAAACTTCAATGAATCATGAAATCCTCCATGAAAAATGACCAATTATTCATAACTATTCTATTATATAATTAAAATAAAATTTTCTTAGTAATCCATCATGGTTATATTTTGGATTTATTTCATTTAGTTCTTCTAGTTAAATAATAATAAATAATAATAGTCCAATTATAATATTCTTATTAATGAAATTTTTTCACCCTTAATATTTTTTAATGCAATTAAATTTCATCTCTCTTTTTTGGAGTGGTATACTATGAGGTATGGCCATTCCACAAAGACCACTAAATGGTTTTTATTCTTTATATTGGTCATGTAATCCCATAATTGTTGAATGGGATTTTATAAACATGGATTCTAAAAAATTAATAATTTTTATAATTAAATAATTTTCTATAATTTAACATTTTCAATATTTATAATTTTTAAAAAATATTTATAAACAATAATGAATAGATTTTTTTCATAATTTTAAAGGTATATCTACAGACTATTTATTATTAAATAAATTTCTACGAAATTCTATAAATTAAACTGTCATGATTTGGTCTACTATAATAAATGTATCTAAAACATTTAATATAGAGAATAATTTTTTTTACATCTTTCACGTAATGAAAAAATATTTTGGTCTAGAAAAATAATGGAATCCTTTAAAACATGAAATTTTATTAATAATATTATATACCTTCTTATGTCTCTAAAAAATTAATTATTTTTAGAGTATTATGTTTTCCTAGTTATTAATATAAATATCATAAGACATAAAACATTTGGCTCTGAATTAGAAAAAAGGTAACTTTTAAAGAATAATTTTAGAGAAATAGTGGGGATCTCAATACTTTCCCTTCAGTAAAGACCAACCATTTGTACTTCCCATTCTTCTATGATTTCTCTATTTTAGATTTTTTTCTGGAATGTCACACAAAAACCTCAATTTACTCTATTATGTTATTTATATTTGAGAAAACTTTTCTTCTCACACTTCCTGGGTTATTTTCCGTGAATTATGGAAAAATTTTATTTCTAATGGGAATCAAGTCGTTAGTCATGTTGTGAGTAGTAAATGAAAAAAATAGTTTTATTGGAATACCATTTGTAATAGAGAAACGCCACATTGATATCACCTTATCATTATGACCATATGGAATCCCCTTTAATGTTCACATACCATATAATTACAGGATCATGATTGAAACATGTTTTTATAATGAAAGTCGCAGCTTTGGTCAAGGTTGTCCTCTCGTTGTGGGATCTCCTCCCCTTATAGGGTTTCTTGTGGTGGTAGGATTCTTTCTCCTTTTATGAATCCTTGCGGTGGCAGGCTTTGTTCCTTCGGTGGTTTTTTTCCTCCTTTGCGGTGGCGGGATCCGATTTTCTTCCTCTGACTTCAACTACGGAGGTGTGGGTTCTCCTCGAGTGATGGTGGCATGGTTTATTTGAGCACAGTCTTTGGGTTCTTTGTAGTAGTGATATGGGTTCTCCTTGGACGACGATGGTTTGGTTTTTTCATTCTCAGTCTTCGGGTTCGTCAGAACGGCGACGGTTTTGGTTTTTGGCATACTTTTATGGCGGTGCGAGTTCAGATCTCCTCATGTAATCAAGTAGCGATGTTGATTTTCTCTGTGGATAGGTTTTTTCAGGTGCCTGTATTTTGGTCCTTTGGCTTCATTTTTAGACTGTGTTGGTTTAAGGATTGGTGCTGGTTGTTGTTTTCTCAAGTGGCAGTGGCAGATTTTGAGCCATCTTTCTGGTTGGGTCTGCTGGGATGATTGTGAAGGTTTTGGGCTCTCTTATTCTCATTGATTTGATTTCCTCTGGAATAGGGAAGGCCAAGCGATGTTGGCCTTAAGTTTATTTTGGTTCACCATCGAAGGCATCTTTGATAATGGTTGTTTGTTTGGTATTGTTCTCAGGTTTTTTCCTTGTTTCATTTGTGATAGTTCACAGTGCTATTTTCTAAGAAAGGTTTTTATTTATGCTGGTTTGATGTGTTGATATTTTGGATTTTGTTGAACTTTGACATCATAGGTTGCTGTTAGTGGTGGCAGTTGTCGGCATTGGGGGGTCGTGGAGACATGCTCTATCAATTGAATTGGTTGCTTAGTCCTCTTCCCTTGCTTCAGGACTCCACCATTCTCTCTGAGGTGGACCAGAGTGGTGGTTTTCATGTGGATTTGGGATGTGATGAAAAGCGACCAAAAATGTCTTATGATGGTTCTATCTCTATTGGACATCAGAGGTTGACGATGTCACGAATGCTCGACCAATTTTGATTCTTGTTTTTTAAAGCACCTAGACACTCTACCAAGAACTACTTCAGATGAGGAGTTTGAGTAAGAAGTTTCCACCAGATCTTGGCTATCTTGATTTGTATAAACTAGAGGTATGGATTTTTCCATCGGTACTAGGCTCGTGCAACCTTTCACGAGATATCTAGTTGAGCGGTCATGCAAAGGTGGAGACTAGACATAATGTTGTAGTCGCTTGGGAGGTGTAGTTTTTGTACTCTCTATCTATGTTGAATTTCTTTTAATGTTTTTTTGGTTAAAATTGTTAGGGTTCACACTTTCCCTTTAAAAGTATCATTTTAAAAAAATGTATTCTAGTGATTGAAACATGTTTTAAGAAATTGTGTGTCCAAACAAGGAACAATTCCCATATTCAATAAAAATGATGAATTACATTTTACCTTCTTCGGTATTAAACCCATTTTTAAACCATATTCCTTTATTATACCTCACACATAAAAGGATCCCCCCCATGGTTCCACCTCCAAGAAAGAGACATTTCCATGAACTGTTCAAGGTTTGGAGTTGTATCTTCAATGTAAATTACTGCAAGTATCTTCCAATCATTATTAATTATTCATTTTTCCATTCCATTCCTTATCCATGCCTTAGTGACCTAGGTTTTCACTAAATCACAATCATATCATCTTGATTTCTTATATTTTGATTTACACTGAGTATTTTTTTTGGTTTTTTTGGCTTGATTCAGGTCGATTTAAGGCACTATTTGTAATTCAATGTTGGTGGACCTTTGTACCCAATATTAAATATAATTCTATTATTACATGCCTATTTAAATGATTGTTTTAGAGGATTTCAAAATTATATTCCTAATATTTAGTATATTATTTAAAAATATGAGTTTATTCTATTATCTTTTCCTCAAATATCAAAGCTATTTCAGTCTGTTTAATATATAAACCATCTCATGGGAGTCTGTTAATGTAATTTTTTGTTTAAATGAATTCTGGGAATATAGAAAACATTTCCATAAACATAAATGATGTTTTAGTCTCTAAAATAATTAAATTAGATATCTCAAAATAAATTATTTTTATCAAAATTTATAAGGTATGGTGAAAGACTCAAATGTTGTAAATTTTTCAATGATGATTTTATATTATTGCAAGAAAATCATGTTAACAGATTGGTTCTATAAGAAATTTTTATAAGAAATTTCAATCACCTTTCAACATCATTCTAAAGAGAAAACTGACCATAAATACAACCCATGAATTTTATATAAATATTTAATATATTATTTGTATTTGGTGGTTCCCAGTGAAGGGGATTGTTTATGTTTATTTATGTTCATGCTGAAATATGTGTAGTTTGTCATAAAGGATAGAATGATGTGTATGTGGTTCTCCTAAAAATATTACTATATATTTTTATGTAATAATTTTAATTCTAGAATCTATTTTTAGTTAGGGTTAATCATTATTTGCGTCAAGTAAATTATAGTTACACGTACTGCCCTAGTTTAGAATCACATTCTAGTTAGTGGACATGTATTATATTTTATTCTTGTTGTTGAATGCTCCCCTTGGTTTACCCTGTGGGGGAAAAATAGTTATTATGGTAGGTTTTCATTATCCTAATTGGATGTTTTGGTACTTATAAATAAGTATCAAAAAATTTCTAGGTTATTTTTATGTGATGTTTTCAAATCAATTACACAAAAAAATTTCAATAGTTGATATGTAAATATATTTTTTATTTTAAAAACACCAAGTTCATTATCTCTTTTTATAGAAATAATGGATGATATCTTCCACCCATATTCAATTATTAATAGAATTATTTGTAAATTTTTGACTCAATATTTTTTCATGGAAAAATAAAATCTTTATATATATATATAATGTTTCACTCTACCAGGAAATAGATTTACATTTTAAGGGTATTTGTGGACTAATGTGAGGTTTCCAACTGGTCGATTAAGCACCCACATATCATTATTATTGGAATATAATTTTATCTTATGTCATATAAGATATTAATTTCGTTTTTTTCGGATACAGATGACTCCAAGTGAAATTTATTAACCAAAAAATATGTGGTAGTATCCAAGTCATGATTTTTTATTTATTTTGGAATGATTGATATATTAGAATTTTTAATTTCCACTTACAATAGTTGTATTGTTTTCTAATGGAAATTTAATTTATATTTTTTTCATTTAGGGTATTATTTATTTTATTTTATCGTGAATCTTAAATTGTTTTATTATTATTCTTGGTGCTAAATAATTGATAACACAACTATTAGATGTCTGAAATAGTCACATAGGGTTCCTCGGAGGAATCTAATTTCATTTCTCATTATTCATCAGGTTAAATAATTACCAATATTCTGTAAATTATTATATACTAAAATTTCATGATACATGGAGTTTTATGGATTTCCTATCAGACCTCGTTATATGCACACATGGGTTCTTATGGAAAAGCCAACCCATATTGGTTCGTGACAAAAATTAGTATCTATGATGGGATCTTAAGAGGACCTATTTTATAGGGTACCCCTTGAAATATAGGATTTATTATAGTGTGTAGGCTGGAACATTGGAATTTAATTAATTATTAATAAGTAATCTGATTGATTTATACTTTTTGGGATAAAGCATAAGTTACCACCGTAGTCCAGGATGGGTATGTCTGAAATATGTGCTCGGTCCATGGGTGTTCTCGAATTTTTTAGTTTTTATTTTAGAGTTTTATTATTATATTCATAACTATTGTGTTATGTTAATAGGATCCATTAATTATAGGTATATTTTTAAAAAATTCATGTGGTTTATGGTTATTGGTCATTATTTTTCAAACCATGTGCAGACCATGAATCTTGCTCTTGATGAATTCAAGTGAGCTTCAAAAGCTTGGTACATTGTATTATAAAAATTTATGTTATTTTATTAACTATTATATTATTATTTTTTATTTTTAATGATTTAGGATTACTTTTGTTTTTAATTTTATCTATTTATATTGATTTTATATAATTTTTTGGATGGTAAATGATTTTTTGGTTGAAATAAATTTTAATTATAACATGAAAAAATTGTGTTTTAAAAAAGTTTATGAATTATTAATAGTTTATGAATTTATTATTTTTATTATAACATTAAAATGATATGGTAGTTTATATTTTTTTTTAATTTTTAAAAAATATTTTTTTTTGGAAATTGGTGAATATATTTGAAGATTGTTTTATAGAAATCTGTAAGATATTATTTTGGATGATTTTGAAAATGTTATGAAATAAAATGAAAATAATGTTTTGATGGATGAGTGTGAGGTTTAATTGAATTATTTCATGGGATATTTTATATTTTAAATTGAATAATGTTTTTTATGGAATGATCATGTTGATTTGTAATGAAACTATTAAATAATAAAATGTCATAGTTTTTTGTCAAATTTGTATTTTTTTATGTTTCTTTTGGCCATTTATTGTTGAGTAATTTTTCAAGATAGGTTTTAGAGAACATGGAATCTTAATTGTTTCTTTTAAAGGTATTTGGGTATTGAATTTTTTAATTTATATTTAATATCATAATTCTTCAATATTGCATGTTTTTTTTGTATTCGTTGTTTCAAGAGTACACCACTGTCATGTTATGAATGATTCACTATAGGATTTTTTGGGTGGTTAACCATTAAAAATAATTTGGTTTATAATGATATATAAAATTATTTCCTTCTATATCCTCCAAAAAATATAAATTTTTGATATTTTTCATCTATAACGTCTTCATGTTTTCATTTGAAAATTCCTATATAGAAATTATCATCTATTCCTTTGGCAACTAAATTCATAGATGATAAATGATTGATTATAGATTATCTATGATATCATTATCTAACTTGAGATTCATAGGATTATTAATCTCAAGTTCATTATCTTCTAATTAGAGGTATCACGTTATAAACGGTGGAGGTCCAAGATCCCAAAAGGCCACTCGGGGACCATTCAAGTGAAGGTTTCATGACATTGATCAACCAATAGTACATTCTAAAAGTGGTGTATAAAATGATTATAATGGAATTTTATTTCCCCCAAGTAGATTTTAGGATGGTTTTTTATTTTACATGATGTTTTACCCATTTTGGTGACATCTTGTATGATTTTCATTTTTGGTGCATGGTCTGCCAAACTAAGTAACCAAACTGGTTGATGTTTTTTAACCATTTATTTTTGAAATTATAATTAATTTTGTGATATGTTTCTTTTCCATTATGAATATATTTATCTAAGTATTTTTTATGTTTATTATGGTTTTTAAATGATATTTTAGTTAAATTATATTATTTTTTTTAAATTAAAAAACATTGATTCTTTTGAAATTGAGTTTGAAATTCTATTGAATTTGAATATATAATTAAATATATTCAGAAACAAAAATGATACTAGAGTTTATAAAAAATTTTATTTGATATTGGACTGTTTTTAAAAAAATTATTATCAAAAATAAATTGATTTTTTTAAATTATTTAAGATATTAATTTTGAATATTTTAAAATTTCCATGAACTAAAAAGAGAAAAATATTTTGATGGTTGAGTGGGGAAATTTATAAAAATGATTAACGGTAAAATATGGGATTTAAATTCAAATTGTTTTTAAATAAATTATTATGTTAGTTTCATGTAAAGGTAATATTTTTTCATATGTTATATGTTTTGATGGATGTTTATTATTTGTATTTTAATTTTGAAATTTTAGGATTTTCTCCTTTATAATTTTTATTTTTTTGGAATACTTACACATTATAGTTACGTTGTGTGTTACT
This sequence comes from Viscum album, assembly GCA_963277665.1. Lineage (NCBI taxonomy): Eukaryota > Viridiplantae > Streptophyta > Magnoliopsida > Santalales > Viscaceae > Viscum > Viscum album. The sequence continues at coordinate 749,150,100 of OY728166.1, read as the reverse complement.
GGAGATTGAAATAATGATTTTTAATCATGTTTTTGTATTATAAATCTATGGGGGCTTTTAATATATTATTTAATATTTCTATAGTACTCCCCCATCATGTTCCAAAGGATTAACAAGGGGAAGTTTTCGATGATTCACCGTAACAAATTTCTTGGGCTGATGAAGTTCATTCTAAGTATTTCCACAAATGTCCCTGATATATAAAATATGGTGACATTTCTCCTCTATCCGAACCCCAATAATTCAATTGACAGTTTCAATGATTCCAATACTAATCACATCCTTGTTCAACTAGATTTGTGGATGGTATAGGATTTGTTGTAGGGTATCAAGAGAATATTTATCCAACATGATCTATAAATGGATATTAAACACAATTTCACTACATTTCCTATCTGAGGGACAAAATATGATATACTATAATTCCATGGTGTAGATAATCACACTTATGGACCATTATATGGAATGATTCATGGTGTTTTATTCTAGAAGTACATTCAAGAAGATCTGAATATATTAATTACAATAGAGTTATATTGACCCCATAATGATGACATGTTGCTATTGGATTATTATTTATATTTCTCTATGATGATTTTAAACCATCTTCACATGGTCATGGATGAATCCATGAAATTTATATTTATCAATAGGGGTTTTTGACCATATATTTTGTAACTAATATTTCCTCGTGGCCACAAATATTATGAAAATATAATGATGTGCACCATGAGGATTGAAATTTTCTTGATAGGGATTCTAGAAGGACATAACATTTTCCCTTTCATCGAGATTGGTATATGATGATATAGAAATGTATAGTGCATGTGGGTAAAGTCTAGGAAGTATGGAAGTGAATACAAACATTCTTTTGGTCTTATAATTTCAAACTCTTCAAGGATAAATCCTCTCTTGTGTAAATACTTTTTTTACTTTGGAAATAAGTATCATTATTGTCTACAAGCACCAAAAACCTTCCAAATATGTTTCTATATAGGTCACCAGAAATGATTATATTTAGAAGTTTATCCTCAGAAATTTAGATCTAGATTTTCCCATTAGAAATATACTCAGGTTCAACTTGTTGAAATTGGTGGTGAAGAAACGTCTATTTTCGTTTTTCCATTATTTTGTTCTGTATTTTAATTTTTTATATTCATTTCATAATGTTGTATCATTTTTTCCTCTATGGGTATAATATTTTGGATCACTGTGTTTGTGGATTTATGGAATTATATGTAAATAGAACCTTAATGTGGTTATAAATTAATATTTTCTTCTCTCCCCATACTTTTCATGTTGCGGCTCCAGGTTTTACTTGAATTCATAGATTTCCTATAACTCCATTGTGAGTTGTAACAGCCCAAGATTTTATGAAAAATATTCTTTTTCATTTCACTAATGTCTTGTGTTGTACGCAACACAAAAAGGAGCTTGCACAACATGCATCCTTGACTTGTCTTGCAATACACGCAATCGCAACCTTCCTCGATAACGTGTGTAGTACGTAATACTGAGTTTCACGAAACAACGATATGCTATTAAAATATTATTAAAACTAGCCGTTATGAATATTAATAACCATTTTTTAAATTTTAGAAATTTTAGCTCTCAAAATGGACTTCATTTTTTGATTCGGAGTATCGAATTTAGCCTAAGGTGAAATTTTGATACTTTTCGGATAACTTTCATATTCTGATGAATAGTGAAAATTACTAAATTTTAATTAAAAACAACTTTTTTAATCGAAATAATTAATAGTGATAAATTATTAATTTGAGTGGTTTTAAAGTATATTTAGAATATATTTTTACAATTTAATACAATGTTGGACATTGGATGTAATTTCACATTTAAACCAGTTATCAACAAGTGTCAATCTTTTGATAGTTATTATCTGTTAAAAACACGCTATTTGTTGTGACAGCGGAAATTAATTATAAAATTAATTAATGCAAATTATATTTTGGAAATTTTTTAAAATATAAATCATTTTTGAATTCGGAATATAAATTATATCCTAGGGTGAAATTTTGGTACTTTTCTGAAAACTTTAAATTTTTGATGAATAGTGAAACCACTAAGTGGTAGGTTAAAAACTAAATTTTGCATAAAACGTAATTTTACCACTTCTGTGAATGGAATTTCGAAAATCCGACAGACACGGTTAATATCAAGGACTAAAATGTGGTTCAATAAGATGAAAATAATTTTTGGTGAATAGTAACTTTTTACTTTATTTTACCACGGTTAATAGTAAATAGGGTAACTAAGGGTAAATATGATATTACTATTACCCTAACACATGTCCTAATTCTATTGGATAAGTGTAATTCCACCAAATACAACCTTATGAATATAATAGGACCATTTAGGTCCACTTGGAATAGATTATGACATTTAATATTATTTTATTTAATGAATAGTTAAAATAGTTAAAATCAAAGTTTAATAACTAAAACATTTTTAATATGGGGTTATACATAAGATAAATTCGACTATAAATATTCATTAGAAATCTAAAACGATTTCCTACATAATGATATTTTATTTATAATTTTTATACTTTAAATAAATTAATTTATTTATGACACAACGATGATGCAGTAATTACCCTTTTAAGGAAATATTAACATAATTGATGTTATAAAGGATCAAATGAATGTAATTTAAGACTTTTTATGAATTCCACTAATTTTCTAGGTTACTATGATATATTAGTGTTGATTTAATCAACTTGGTTCGAACATATAATTCTGTTATGACTTTCACAAAAATCATATATCAAATAGTGTCAAAATTGACACAAAATAGTTTTTAAATAAAATATTATATTATTAATTGTTATTTTATTCCAAAAAATCTAAGGTTCGGCCAAATGACATAGATAAGGATATATGTATTAATAATAAACAGTTTGGGGTTCGTTTGGCATGTTATAGTAAGTGTATTAACCATATAGTGAAAGAAAACAAAAAAACACGGTAAAAGTTAAATTATTTAACATAGAGTTAAATCTAATTGATAAGGTTAAAATAATACCCTAAACTTGTCTAAATCTTATTGGTTGATAGGATTTAGACCCATCCCCACTTTATCTTCAAAATAAGACCCTTTGGAACCATTATAAACCGATTTTTACTTTAATATAAAATAATATTTTGAGATATTCCTAAGGTGCCCCTCTCCTCCCTTATAAAAGGGTACCTCCTCCCCCTCCTCCTCACACCAATTTGAGCACTCAAGCTCGGCCAAACCCTGCCAAAATCCCTTCTCCACTTCCCTAGAATAATCCTAGAGGTCCTGGTCTTCTTCAAAGACCAATCTTAGTTCCCTATGTGGAGGATTCAAAGAGGCGTTTCAAAGAAGAGGTAATATCCATTACCGATCTTTTCAATTTCTTTCTTTTTCAACTTCTTCTTCTTTAGTTGTTTCATGATAAAGTAATAACATCAGTATTTATTATATACTGATATGTTATTATAAATATGAAACAACTGTAATTCACCTTCTATCCATCCTACGGAAAAATGAAATCACCGCGCGTGCGTACGTACGGAATACCGTCTCCATGCCGTGGTGTAATATATTTTCCGTCACCACCTTAATTGGATTGGTATAAAGGTGTAATGAGTAACTATATATGATTTTTATAAAGTGATATTGATACTAAAATAGTATACATACACTTCAACACAATTCCACGACCATGGAAATGATATAATCGCTCGTGCATACGTACGAACTACCGTCTCCACGACGCGATGAGATTCATTCTCAATGATTAACCATTCATGAATGATTATAAAGTATATATAATAAGTTCTAATGAAATATATGACCTAATAATGATATTGGAATTATTTATATTTATATGTATGTCATCTACTTAATTCCATTCAATTGAATAAGGAAACGAAAACAGCGTTCATGCGTACGTACGGACTACCGTCTCCATGAACGGTGTATTTCTTTCCATTTACTGATTTATTATATATGTATATTCTGAATATATATATATAAATCATGTTTTATATTCTAGAATTAATTAATCATGATCTAAGTAATCATATTAATAATTACAAGTTAAAAACACGAACGACAAATGAGACGATTTTACCCAAAACGCTACTTTAACATGAATTTACAAAAGAATGGGTAATATAAAGTCATAAGTGGAACATATATGAAATAATAACAATGAATATGATTCTGGAATAAGCCAATAACATGATTTAAATCATTATACTGGAGGTTCGGACACTTACAAAGCAAGTCGGACCTAAGGTAAGGGAAATATCACAATCTCATTTTTATCCGAGATTGTTTATTCGTAAGTATTTACTGGGGTGTATTTTATCATCCACATCCATGTTTCATAAATATGTAATATTATTTCCATCCAACTACAATTGTTTAAATCCAATTTTACCCTTCGGTGAGTTTTTAGGAAAAGAAATGAAAGGAATCTTTTGTCGTTTTCCGTACGAGGTACTTTTTGACTTTTCCGACAAAAGTACGAAGAATGTTTTTTTAACTTATACGGCATGAATGGATTTTTTAAAAATTATTTACAAGAAGCTTCCTTTACAAGTTTTCAAGTTTATTTTTAATCAAATTCTTTTAGTTTAAAATTGTATGACATGTTAAGAAATGAAAAGTGTTTTTTGAAGTAGAAAGGATATTTTCCTCAAGAATGGAGTTCAAGTATTTTATCAAAATTATTTTCCATCTAAGATAATAAAAGGGTTCTGTTTTTATCCCTATTATTACATGGATTTGATTATGTTATGATGAAAATATTTTTATGAATTCCTTTATCTTATATGAATTGTTTTATGATGTCATGATGTTTAAGAATCCCATTTTTATTACATGGGTTACACTATAATGTATGGTTTATGATTATGTGGCACACATAAGAAAGGATTCATTATAAGATGGGTGGGACCTATATCTCCCTCCAATGCATTGGGTAATGATTTTATATCTCATGAGATAGACATGGCTGGAATGGTAGGTTATACCGGTTCAGTGAAACAGGACTGAAACGAGGGTTACTCGATTCAGAAAGGGACTTTGTCCACTAAGATAGTCTTGGAAATGAGTCTTGACTAACAAGAAATGATTCTCTATGATTATGAGTGAATGCCACAAATTTTCATGTTTTATGTTATGATTATTTTGATTACATTTCACTGCCATGATTTATCCTATGTTATGAAATTATGATCTCTTTTGCATGTTAAGATTTCCAAAAGTTATGTGCTTGTGTATACGATGTGATTGATATTTCTTTTGTTTACCCTTACTGAGCATTTGAGCTTACCCTTTTATGTTTTCTTTTCCCCAGGATATAAATAAAGGTTTTAGGTAAAAAAAGGAAGATCTTTATGGGAGATATTGAAGATCTTTCACCACGATGAGAAGATTATGTTCCGAGTTTCCAAAGACACTAAACTATTACGATCCTTGTGTGTGTGTTTTGTTATGTACCAAGTATTTTGCAAAAGTAATGTAATGTCCATGTACGTCAAGCATCAGGTCTCTACAGTTGGTATCAGAGGAAAGGTTTAGTCATCCTTTGGAAACTAGGATGCGAAAATGTTAGTGAGATCCCTAGAGATATTTCTACGGTATGTCTAGGGTTGTCCCTAAGGATAAGTATACATATAGGATATAGTCCTAGAACTACGGTAACGATCTTAGAATTTAACCTAAGAGGTTAGATATTGAAGTTACTCCCCCTTTATTATGATTTTTGCATCTCACACTATTCTTTTTGGGTTTTAGAAAATGGCTGGAAAAAAGATGATTCACGATAATGGAGGATATGATGGACAATGGAATGATATTCTTCATAAACAATCAAATGAAATGGGATTTGGAAGTCCAAACATCATTATTATGCCGAATCAGCAATCTCATAATATGATCAATAAAGTAAAATTTGGTAAGTTTCCTGAATCGGCTAATAAGAGAAAGATGGAGTTTCCTGATGATCATAGAGGAAAGAAAGTTCAATTTCCCCTATGTAAATCATGTGGGAAGAGGCAACAAGGAGAATGTTTCATGGGAACTGGAAGATGCTTTGGGTGTGGAAAAGAAGGACACAAATCCAGTAAGTGCAATGGAAAAGTTTCAGTTAACACCATGGATGAGGTTAATGGTATTGCTACGACATCAACAATGGTTAAATGTTTTAAATGTGGAATGTACGGGCATTATGCAAACCAATTCCCTAAGGGAATGTCTCATGAAGAGAATCGGTATGGTCGTATGGGTAGTATTTTTGTTGATGATGATGAAGAGACTACAAATGATATGTGAGATGAAAGAATTGTTGAAGCTCGGTCAATGGTTTAAGAAGGTAGTGGAATGATTACATGTTTATCAAGTGTAATGTTGTACTATAGAATAAAAAGACATCTAAGGATTGTTACACTGTTGTCTTTCCTTAAGTTTTGAAATTTTATGATGAATGGTATGAGTAACAATGAAAGGTTATTCAGATATTTTTTTGGAAAGTGGATGATATGCGCATAATGAAGTGATAAAGAGGAAATGAAATGTTTGACAGTATTCATGAGCTCATGATTGATATAAGGACTAAGTGATATCATGGTTTGAGAATATAGAATTTTGAGGATTTTGGTATGTGGAAAGTGTTAACTTTTAACTGCATTCATGTTTTCACTAAGGTTCAATGGGTATTCAAAAGAATACATGATTAAGGACTTTGAATGTTTGGAATGTGACCAACAAAACATATCTTATGATATATGGGGATCAACGATGGTATTAAATCTCTGGTAATCGTTTTCACTATGTTATGAGAGTGGACTGCAGTATTATGTATAAGCCTAAAGATTAGAATGGATTATGTTGGACATAAGTTAGTATTGTTTAAGGATAGAAGATTTTCGATATTATTGATGGGGTGTTATAGTAACGTAGTTTTAGAAAAAGGACAACCTGCAGGACGGGCGACAGCCCATCGCTTCGGACAAGGCTGTAGGAATCGAACCCATAACTGAAGTGCGACTGGCCTTTCTCGCCTACCACTGACCTACAGGAAGTCCCTGTTTAGTATAAGCTAGTTTTATTATATTAAGAATTATGATATATGAAGTATAAGTCCATTTTAGGAACTATATATGATTAATCTCACTATAGAATGACTTATGTATATTTAATAACTGTTGCTTACCTTTTGTTTGAGATAGATGGAATGACCAGTCATTCTATCACATGATCTGGTAACACTTCACGAATAACAAATTCAACTTCATTTATTTAAGAGATGAAGTGGAAATTGTTCAAGGCACGAACAACAGTGAGATTGTACCAAAATAAAGAAAGTATTTATTCTAATTCAAATTTTCAACTTTAGGGAAATGATCTTGAAAACCAAAAATGTTGTCCTAGTGATCATATACCTGATGAATCGGATGGTACCTTAGATCGTGACAAATTTATGGATTTGTGATTGTTGGCTTTTCCATAGCCATGTTCTCTACAACTCTCCATTAGAACATGATGGTTAGATTTTTCTTCCATATCCATATTTTCACCTATGTGGAAACCCAGTGATTAGTTTATTTGGGTAACCGTTAAGTTTCATACTTTTGTTTTAAAATATTGGTTTTGGTATTCCTTTTTACAATGTGGGTTTCTATTAAAGAAACTTTTGAATAGTAAACCATTTATAACCCCGACGAATTTCGAGGGCGAAATTCATTTTAAGGGGGGTAGAATGTAACAGCCCAAGATTTTATGAAAAATATTCTTTTTAATTTCACTAATGTCTTGTTTTGTACGCAACCCAAAAAGGAGCTTGCACAACACACATCCTTGACTTGCCTTGCATTACACGCAATCGCAACCTTCCTCGATAACGTGTGTAGTACGTAATACTGAGTTCCACGAAACAACGATATGCTATAAAAATATTATTAAAACTAGCCGTTATGAATAGTAATAACCACTTTTAAAATTTTAGAAATTTTATCTCTCATAATGGACTTCATTTTTGGATTCTGAGTATCAAATTTAGCTTAAGGTGAAATTTTGGTACTTTTCGGATAACTTTCATATTCTGATGAATAGTGAAAATTACTAAATTTTAATTAAAAACAACTTTTTTAATCGAAATAATTAATAGTGATAAATTATTAATTTGAGTGGTTTTAAAGTATATTTAGAATATATTTTTACAGTTTAATACAATGTTGGACATTGGATGTAATTTCACATTTAAACCAGTTATAAACAAGTGTCAATCTTTTGATAGTTATTATCTCTTAAAAACATGCTATTTGTTGTGACAGCAGGAATTAATTATAAAATTAATTAATGCAACTTATATGTTGGGAATTTTGTAAAATAGAAATCATTTTTGAATTCGGAATATAAATTATATCCTAGGGTGAAATTTTGGTACTTTTCTGAAAACTTTCAATTTTTGATGAATAGTGAAACCACTAAGTGGTAGGTTAAAACTGAATTTTGCATAAAACATAATTTTACCGCTTCTGTGAATGGAATTTCAAAAATCCGACAGACACGATTAATATCAAGGACTAAAATGTGGTTCAATAAGATGAAAATAATTTTTGGTGAATAGTAACTTTTTACTTTTTTTTACCACGGTTAATAGTAAATAGGGTAACTAAGGGTAAATATGATATTACTATTACCCTAACACATGTCCGAATTCTATTGGATAAATTTAATTCCACCAAAAACAACCTTATGAATATAATAGGACCATTTAAGTCCACTTGGAATAGATTATGACATTTAATATTATTTTATTTAATGAATAGTTAAAATAGTTAAAATCAATGTTTAATAACTAAAACATTTTTAATATGGGGTTATACATAAGATAAATTCGACTATAAATATTCATTAGAAAGATAAAAAGATTTCCTACATAATGATATTTTATTTATAATTTTTAGACTTAAAATAAATTAATTTATTTATGACACAACGATGATGTAGTAATTACCCTTTTAAGGAAATATTAACATAGTTGATGTTATAAATGCTCAAATGAATGTAATTTAAGACTTTTTATGAATTCCACTAATTTTCTATGTTACTATAATATATTAGTGTTGATTTAATCAACATGGTTCGAACATATAATTCTGTTATGACTTTCACAAAAATCATATATCAAATAGTGTCAAAATTGACACAAAATAGTTTTTAAATAAACTATTATATTATTAATTGTTATTTTATTCCTAAAAATCTAAGGTTCGGACAAATGACTTAGATAAGGATATATTTATTAATAATAAACATTTTGAGGTTCGTTTGGCATGTTATAGTAAGTGTATTAACCATATAGTGAAAGAAAACAAAAAAACACAGTAAAAGTTAAATTATTTAACTTAGAGTTAAATCTAATTGATAAGGTTAAAATAATACCCTAAACTTGTCTAAATCTTATTGGTTGATAGTATTTCGACCCATCCCTACTTTAGCTTCGAAATAAGACCCTTTGGAACTATTATAAACCGATTTTTACTTTAATATAAAATAATATTTTGAGATATTCCTAAGGTGCCCCTCTCCTCCCTTATAAAAGGGTACCTCCTCCTCCTCCTACTCACACCAATTTGAGCACTCATGCTCGGCCAAACCCTGAAAAAATCCCTTCTCCACTTCCATAGAATAATCCTAGAGGTCCTGGTCTTCTTCAAAGACCAATCTTAGTTCCCTAAGTGGAGGATTCAAAGAGGCGTTTCAAAGAAGAGGTAATATCCATTACCGATGTTTTCAATTTCATTCTTATTCAACTTCTTCTTCTTTATTTGTTTCATGATAAAGTAATAACATCAGTATTTCTTATATACTGATATGTTATTATAAATATTAAACAACTCTAATTCACCTTTTATCCATCCTACGGAAAAATGAAATCACCGCGCGTGCGTACGTACGGAATACCGTCTCCATGCCGTGGTGTAATATATTTTCCGTCACCACCTTAATTGGATTGGTATAAAGGTGTAATGAGTAACTATATATTATTTTTATAAAGTGGTATTGATACTGAAATAGTATACATACACTTCAACACAATTCCACGATCATGGGAACGATATAATCGCTCGTGCGTACGTACGGACTACCGTCTCCACGACGCGATGAGATTCATTCTCAATGATTAACCATTCATGAATGATTATAAAGTATATGTAATAAGTACTAATTAAATATATTACCTAATAATGATATTGGAATTATTTATATTTATATGTATTCCATCTACTTAATTCCATTCAATTCAATAAGGAAACGAAAACAACGTTCATGCGTACGTACGGACTACCGTCTCCATGAACGGTGTATTTCTTTCCATTTACTGATTTATTATATATGTATATTCTGAATATATATATATATAAATCATGTTTTATATTCTGAAATTATGTAATCATGATCTAAGTAATAATATTAATAATTACAAGTTAAAAACACAAACGACAAATGAGACGATTTTACCCAAAACGCTACATTAAAATGAATTTACAAAAGAATGGGTAATATAAAGTCATAAGTGGACCATATATGATATAACAACAATGAATATGATTCTGGAATTAGCCAATAACATGATTTAAATCATTATACAGGAGGTTCGGACACTTACAAAGCAAGTCGGACCTAAGGTAAGGGAAATATCACAATCTCATTTTTATCCGAGATTGTTTATTCGTAAGTATTTACTGGGGTGTATTTTATCATCCACATCCATGTTTCATAAATATGTAATATTATTTCCATCCAACTACAATTGTTTAAATCCAATTTTACCCTTCGGTGAGTTTTTAGTAAAAGAAATGAAAGGAATCTTTTGTCGTTTTCCGTACGAGGTACTTTTTGACTTTTCCGACAAAAGTACGAAGAATGTTTTTTTAAACTTATACGGCATGAATGGATTTTTAAAACATTATTTCCAAGAAGCTTCCTTTACAAGTTTTCAAGATTATTTATAATCAACTTCTTTTAGTTTAAAATTGTATGACATGTTAAGAAAGGAAAAGTGTTTTTTGAAGTAGAAAGGATATTTTCCTCAAGAATGGAGTTCAAGTATTTTATCAAAATTATTTTCCATCTAAGATAATAAAAGGGTTCTGTTTTTATACCTATTATTACATGGATTTTATTATGTTGTTATGGAAATATTTTTATGAATTCCTTTATCTTATATGAATTGTTTTATGATGTCATGATGTTTAAGAATCCCATTTTTATTACATGGGTTACGCTATGATGTATGGTTTATGATTATGTGGAACACATAAGAAATGATTCATTATAAGATGGGTGGGACCTATATCTCCCTCCAATGCATTGGGTAAATATTTTATATCTCATGAGATAGACATGGCTGGAATGGTAGGTTATACCGGTTCAGTGAAACAGGACTGAAACGAGGGTTACTCGATTCAGAAAGGGACTTTGTCCACTAAGATAGTCTTGGAAATGAGTCTTGACTAACAAGAAATGATTCTCTATGATTATGTGTGAATGCCACAAAGTTTCATGTTTTATGTTATGATTATTGTGATTACATTTCACTGCCATGATTTATCCCATGTTATGAAATTATGATCTCTTTTTCATGTTAAGATTTCCAAAAGTTATGTGCTTGTGTATACGATGTGATTGATATTTCTTTTGTTTACCCTTACTGAGCATTTGAGCTTACCCTTTTATGTTTTATTTTCCCCAGGATATAAATAAAGGTTTTAGGTAAAAAAATGGAAGATCTTTATGGGAGATATTGAAAATCTTTCACCACGATTAGAATATTATGTTACGAGTTTCCAAAGACACTAAACTATTACGATCCTTGTGTGTGTGTTTTGTTATGTACCAAGTATTCTGCAAAAGTAATGTAATGTCCATGTACGTCAAGCTTCGGGTCTCTACATGAGTTCATAGGAGTATTTAATTTTTTTTTCTAGTTTCTTTGTGTTCTTAAGTCTATACAACCATTAAGAGGTGTTTCTCAGTTTAATGGATATGGTTCAATGATATTTCATAATATAGTGGTAGACCACCCTAATAAAATCTTCTAAGAACCCCATTATGTTTCTTTCCTTTTTTCTACAGTGGGGTTTCTAGTGTTTGGGATCACCAATTTTTATCCCCAACTTACCCAAAACGTTTTTCATTTGGATAGTTTGGCATCATAAACCATCTTTTGGGACTCTTGGATACTAGAAAATGCTATAAAATTAAACTTTGGTTTGTTTATTGTTGTTTCCATTTGATCCTTGTTTTCTGTATCACTAGATATAGTTAACCTTTCCCTTTTAAAATTTGAATAATTTCTATTTGGGAAACCATAAATGAATTGTTCTTCAATTATTTTAAGAGAAATATCCCTTAGGGATTTGAGTTTGAATGGTATAATAAATATTATCTTTCTGACTGATATGGTTTATTTTGTATGGACATTTGGTTTGATAATTTTCATCTCCTGGCTCTAATCTTCCCTAGGAATGGTAAATGTCTATTTTGTTTCCTGAATAACTAATCCATTATGGGATTTTTGGAGGATGAATGAATTTTGGAAGGGAAAATTTATACAAGAAATCCTTAGATTCCTAGATTATTTTATTTATTTTTTATTCTTTTCTCTCTCAATTCATTCGTATTTTTATCTACGATTTTTGAAAATTATTGCATCTAGTAGATGTCACATGGTTAAGAGCATAATTATTACTAACTATATTAGAATAGTGATATGGGATAATAATTGGTCATATATCCAAACCACATGACTATTCAATATTATACTAACTTTATGACCTTTCCTTGACGCTTCTATAAACATTTGGGTGGTGGTTTATGGTTAGCGCATAGTTTTTCCACCCATATAGTCAAACTATGCATAGTTACTTGATTCATTAAAAATAAATAATTTCTTATTCCACTTATTTTATAAAAACATTGATGTTAACTCCTAGTATTCCATTAAACCTTATTCATTCTATGAACCCATTACCTTGGTTCCTTCTCTATCCAAGACTATTCCCTATGTTTTTATTCAATGTTTGAATACATATCTTCATGGAAACTCACTTCCAGTTTCTCCGACTCCCACTATTCTCCCTTGTTTTATTAATTCCTTTACCAAGACATGTCAGGATAATATAGTGATTCATTAAAGCTCTATTTGATTTTTGGGATTAATTGTCCCATACATTCCAATTTTCATTTAAGTTAATCCTTTTATAATTGATGTTGATTTAAGATAATGTTGTAATGGAGACTAGATTAGTGATATGTGATAACTTCTATTGGACATTAAATTTAATTTTATTATTTCTTGTTAGTTCAAATTGTTATTTTGGTTATTTTAGATACACTATTAAGTAAATTTAGAAAATTATATAAAGAATGTGTTTGTTCTATTTTATCTCCAGTAACAGAAAATTGTATTTAACAATGATTAAAATATAAACCCCCTTTTTAGAATAATTTCATCCATATGTTCCTATAAATTCTCACTTGACATTTTTACATACTTTTAGGAACCTCAAAGGTTATTCTCAATTATAAATAAACTAATGTATATATATCAAAAGAAATTTGAGTTCTCCACATTTATAATAGGGGAAATTTCTCTCAAATCATGGATGATTTCTATAAAGACACAAATAGATAATTTATATATTTCACATCTTAATAGATGGTTATTCATTACATTACATAATGATCTATTCCTTAATCATATAGTTATAGTTCCATTGAAAATTCTTATATGTATACAACTTGTTTATAGGTAAACAATATCTTCAACCACTAATACACACATATATAGAAACACTCTCAGACATATCATACATAAAAAATTCTTCATAACCTTAGAAAGAAAACATTAAAATAGATTTTCTCAGATTCTCAGTGGGGGAAAAAGGGATGTATCAATGATCACATGAGAAGAAAATAATCCAAGTGTATGATTACTTGGGATTAACATTTGAAAACCATAACTTTCATATAATATATCAAAAACAAGAAACATGGAATACATCATGGTAGTTGATAAAAAATGAATTGTAATGTAATTAAATAACATAAACCTTGATATCATAAATATTTAATAACACATATATTTTTGGTATAAACATAAACTTATAATAATGTGAACATGTATACATAGATACAAGTTTAATCATTTTGTTAAGGATGTGAAATCATTACCTCACTTAATCCTGTAGACAATAAAGAAGGACCACACATAAAATTGTAAACATGATGATAGGTTCATGTATAAAATGTCATTACCCAATTAATTGTAGTGATATATAGTTCATACCCATCCTTTGTTATAGAGTGGACGCTATCCAAGGTTTTAATGTATCCATTATTTTATGTTATAACGTGACCACTATCCTTGGTTATAATGTGACCACCGTCATTGTTTAAAATGTAACCGTTATCATATAATGAAAAGTGTGCATATGAATTCCCCAAGACCCTAAAACATCCATCATATTGAAACCAAATAAATGCAATGGGTTTCATAAACATTTCGTCTTAGTATAAACTATGTAAAAGGAATGGATTTCATACATATATTTTCACCATAAACATAAACCTTATGAATAAAGAATACTAATTTTATACTTGGATAATATCCCTAGTAAAACGTCATTGACTATATGGATGTCTTTATAAGTGGGAAATTATTTTGAATGATCACTTGAAACATTTATTGAGGAATAAAAACATTCGGTGAAATTCATTATTTAAACTAAGAAAATCACCAAATATTTTGGAAACCCTTTTCTCTAAAAATAAATATTTAACATTAGAAATAATTCATTAAAACATTGGATGGTCATGATTACTAGATATTCCATTCATTTTCTACATGTTAAAATAAATATTCCTTTCACATTATCGATAAAATGAAAAGTGCTCCATTATGGAAAAAATATGATTCTTTTAAAAAAACATAAATCATAAAACAAGGGTAAAAATTATGTTAAACAACATTTTTAGAATAGTAAAAAATTATTTAAAACATTTTTATAATACATGTATATGGAAGAAACATGGGGTTTTGATAGAAGACAAACATAATGTTGGGTTTCATTAAAAATTTATAAGAGAATTTTTTATTGTATAAATAAAGAAAAATGAAGGGAAACACTTATTCTCAATAAAAATAGTAAGATATGAAAAATCATGAATTTCATGAGAAAAAAATCCTAAAATTTCATTAACTAAACCATAATCATAAACAATCAAGAAAAATAATTATATTGTATCATCAAACCCTTACCAAATTGGTACCTTTAGAATTGTATTCCCTATTAATTAATAAAATAAAATGAAACGTTAAATATCATGAATATATTAGGGTCTAATATATATCATGATATAGGGACATTATATAAAATATAAATAAAAAGATAGGTTTATAACACAACAAGTCTCTCAATGAAGGAAAAATGAGATAATATCCCTTACAATTATCCTTGACTGACATATTACATGTTAGAAAATCATGTATTATAAATATGGGTTTATTATTTATCTATTTAGGTAACAAAATCAAATGTAAACATCCATATATGATCTAATTATGATATTTCATTTCAATTTATTAACAATTAATTTTTAAACCAAATTTCAGGTAATAACTGGTTCATTCTCTCACATATATTTTTGTTTGGTATCTTTTTTCCTTTAATTTTTATTATTGTCCCTCAAAATAAATTATTATAAACATCATATAAATATCATATAACTTCATTATATAATTTTTAATAGTGATCCATTAATTTTAATCATAGAAAATAAATTACACTGTTCATAGAGATGGTAGGTCATACATATGCATAAATATTGATTCAATTTTATCAATAGACGAAATGAAAAAAAGTAAAATAACATTATATATTTTTAGAATAAATTTAATGTAATGTACATCACATATATTCATTCCACTTACCCTTATTAACTTCTATAAAATGAAATATTGAATAATGAATCCCATTGTTTCATGAGGTGGTTGTCCACTACACACACGATCAAATTTATTATATCTGCCATGGAATGGAATTTTAGATGGTATATGTGATATAATAATTAAATAATTATATTTATGTTAAATATATCATATATTTTCATTTAATCTATACTTCCATCCATCCATGTAACACAGAAATGAAAAACAAATCACATCAGTTCGCGAGGCGGTTGTCCGTTGTACACATGAGCAACGTTATTGTTTTCCAACATCCTGGGAGGTAAGAATGTATATGTAGAATTATAATATAATAGTTATAATTATATCAAAAACAATTATATAAATAATCCTTAAATAAATTATTATATCAAATCGTGGTGGTTGGTGATGAAAAATGATTAACATCAGTTCGCGATGCTATAGTCTGTTATTCACACGATCGACAGTTTTGTTCACCACTTGTTTGTCGAAGATATGGATATATTTTATGGAATTAACATAAAAAATATAATCATATAGTGTATATTAGTGTCATTATAATAGAATTATTGAATAATATTTTAATTATTTTTTGAAAGAAATAAAGTAAAATTAAAGGTTATGAATTTAACTTCTACTTTAAAGAACCTCATTAAGATTATACAAAAAAATATTTCCTAGTTGGGTTTCAAATTGAACCAAAGGACTAAAATATGAGTAGATAAATTTATGGAAGATATTTAGGTAGTGAATTTCCAAAAATGGGTTTGAAGGATTAAAGAGTATAGCAGACATGTCATTTAATAAGTGGGGGAGAGGACACACATGGACTTTTTGAAATGAATAATGAGTACACATGTTTTCCATATTTCAAAAGGATCTAAATTGGTCATTATCAAAAATTATTTTTTATATGGGATAAATATATCCCTAAAATAGGTTTTTGATTATTTTATAGTTTATTTTACCCATTATTGTTTGTAGTTTTACCACTGATAAACACAATTTAACCTTTACCACAATAATTAATTTTTACTATTTTAAATATTCATTTTTGAAAAAAAATTAGTTTAGAATGTTATATAATATTTATTTTTTTATTATAAAATTTTAATCTTTTTTTAAAAACACCATTCACTGATTTCGTGATGTTAAATTAAAAATCATGCTTGCAGATGTGATGAAAATGTTTTCTTCCAAAGAGAAAATATCCATATGTTTAAAAATATTTCATATCAATATTCATTGTGAAATTTATTACAATGACCAATATCTAATTAAATATAATGTAATTGATCAAATTGTAATTTTTAGGAAATTTTAAGACAATGTGGTATCTTAAAAATTATTTAAAAGAACGGAGTTTTTTTTAATAAAAACCAGTATTTTCCATTATTCATTAAATAATTAATCAGTTCAAAAAACACTATAAATTATCCCTCAGGTAATATTGGAATATTTATTCCAAAAATGGAGTTATTTCATTCAAATTATTTTTCTATAGGTGTAAAAAATTAATTTGATTATTTTTTTACAAATTCCAATACATATTGTGTTTTGATAAAATAATTATTTTTCAAAGCACATAATGTATTTAGTAAAAATTGAACATTTTTTATCAATATGATTTCTTTATATAACTAAATGATATATAATTTCTATAAAAGTAACTAATTTTCATTCTATTATGTTAAATTAATAAGGATTAATTTTTACAATTATATAACAATATTACTAGTTTTGTTCAGTTCTTTAAAACTCATTGTTGAATTTAATGAAAGTTATTGAAGATATTGAATTTATTAAAAAATATTATTCATAAAATAATGGGGTGTTATATTTAAACCCTAGGTAAATTATTTTTTTCAGTTTAAATTATGGAACATTAGTACAAACAATGGAGTATACTTTTACTGCATTACACCCCAATATTTTTATTATATTCATCAAGTAGGTTGTGTCACTACAAATACTTTACAAGGTTATTGGTCTTGTTACATAGAACATTATCTATATAGTCCATAATCATCTCTTGTTTTCTACATAATTAATATCATTCTCAAAATTTAGGACATATTTGTTTAGTACTTATAAAGGATTGGGCATATACATTCTCATGAGAGATAGATTGAACACAATGTGGATTTGAGAGAGGTTCAGTGGAAGCTCTAGCTGATAAGATACCATCCTGATACAATTAATAATTTCAATGCGATGACATACCCCGGGTTTATTTTTCCCTTATTTCCATGTCACGTTATGTCATTCAATTGGAATATTCATAAAAACACATGGTCAATAACAGAAATTTCAGATCACATCAGTAATTGACATCATGAGAATTCTCCCAACCTAGTGTTATCCTTATTTGTTATTGAGTGGACCTAAACTTATATTCCATTTCTTCAGCTATCACAGGTCCCAATAAATATTTTCTCTATCATCATCCTATTTCATTAGAGTTCTAAATTTATTTCTATAGAGGGATTCATAAGGATCCATCTGAATTCATGATTGAAAGGTAATGTTATAAAAACACTCTACTAGAGGAATGTATTTATCTAAACAACCATTGGCATCCATATAATAAGATTTCAGAATATACTCTAGTGGTTGAATGTTCTTCTCAGACTATCTCGATTTTTTATTAATAAATAGATGAATCTCCTCTATACAACATGAGCCAAATTATGACTTCTTCAAAACATTTTGGTAAACCTCAGATCCTGATCACATATAATAGATTGTGGTACTCCATGAAACCTAACAAATTAGATAATTTATATCTTATAAAGTTCATCCAGAGTTAAATATTCTCTAATAGAGATGAACTATAATGAATTTTAATGTTGATTGAATAAAACACATATAACACTGTTCCCCGTAGATGTTCTGGGGAGTATGATGAGAGAATCCACGGTAATGTTTTCCCATTTCCATTCTGGTATGGGTAATGGATGTAATTTCCCCAAAAAAGTTTACATATCACTATTAACATACTGAAATATCATGAACATAGATTCAAAACTCCAATATATCTCTTCATTCCATCCTACAAAAAATAGTATTTCTATTATTTCTAATTTACACAAAAAAAACATATATCATTAATAATTTAATGGTATTTATAGAGTTTAAATGGAAATGTGACCCATGAGATTCAACCGTTATTTGATCATTGGTCAAATATGAATGTTTGTCGTGACCCGCCTTCGGTAAGATGAGGGAATGGGTGGAAAAGGTATCCACCTCCCTTCCTTCTTCCAGCCGAAGATGAGATAATGACCCCCGATTCCTGCCTCCAGTAGGCCCCGGGGTGGCAACTATCACCAAGGGTGTAACATTTCACAATATGGGAGGCATTACAATTTTTTTTGTTAACCATGATTGGGAGAAAGAAGGAGTCAACACCAAACACCACCAGGAACTCAACCTGAAACAAACTACATGCATGTTTTAATAATAAAACTAAACAAAAAATACAATAAATCAAAAGTAAAAAACCATACAGGAAGGGACAAAGATAAAAAGAATCAACAGCCACCAATAGAAACTCCAATATCCTGCCTAGTAAGGTCTCGCACAGCCAATGAAGTCCTCTTGACAACCTGAAAGTAAACGTAGGGTGAGCATACAAAGTATACCCAGTAGGAAAACCCTAAAGCTCTAGTGAACAAGTGGGGAGACGTACTAATGTCCAGTGTGAAGCAGACAACCAAACAATATCAAAGAGTCTATCCATCCCACCTCACCGGCCACACTCACCAAAGAACAAAAGCAGTAAGGTAATAGTAAAGAACAAAACATATTTGGGAACCCTGCACCACCATTCCCCCACTAGCTAGCTTCTCCTCCATAACGACATACGTCCTGACACTACCACGTGCTTACTGGCCACACACACCTGGGCCTCATATCCCTCCATCCCTGCCCACACACCTGGGCCTCACAACCATCCATCCATGCCCACACACACCTGGCCCTCATCTCAAAGACACCGAGGAAAAAAACCAACCATGACCAGAACCCCTGACCGAAAACACCTGGGCCTCATCCTGAAGATTCTTGGGAAAACAACCTTCCCAAAGAGTCTTGGGCTAACAACCCACCAAACGAAACATACCTGAAGAATCTTGGGTGTAAGGTTTCCTCCAGCCATCACAGCCGAGGGAAGAGAGAGCAGGAAGTATAGTAACTAGGGGAAAACCATTCTCCATGGAATGGGGTGTCCGACACTAAGTTCCCAACATGGGTGGGGTGCGAATAGACATAAAACATGCAGTTACATATACATATACCAACACAAAGCCCAACCTATGGCTCCTCAACCAGATACAAGCAGGTACACAATAACTACTACCTCAGAAAACATGAACACAACAAACAGCTCCCAGTTCCCTTGTTCATGTTTTCATTCATAACGGTTCAGTATGAGTTAATCCTTTCACTACTGGGCAACTAGCAGGCACATTCACAGATGGAACAACAAAAACGGCAGAAAGGAAAAACATCAGGTAAATTAAACAATTACACAGAGTTCTCTTGTGAAGTCACAACAACTAGGGATTATGTGAGGTCCCTCAAAGTACTAGATCCAAAGCAACCCCGAGACACAGCCCCATGTCCCCAATCTCCAGAAGGAAAATGTTCCTCAACAATAGAGTATTCCACCCCAATTCATGATATAAGCATAGTAACCACATAGCCTTTGATTTACAACCGTCCAATGTATAACAGCAAGGGATCCCATCCCCACCCAAATCACCCCAGAAACCAATCCCCCAACCAAGAAAACCATATGTTCACCCACAATTGGCCCGCGAAGGAAGAACAACCAATACAACCAACAAAAAGCAGGCCCATACAGGTATTTTTGAGATTTAAAAGATTTAAGACGATCCATGATTTCAACTCCACTGTGTTTTAACCGGGGTTATCACATACCAGGGGTGATCCTCGTGCTTTCGATTTATTTAACTGAGTATACGTAATTTAACCAATTCTATGTTATAGTTATTGAACATCAAAAAGCACATTAGTTCATTAGTACGCAATGAATGTCCACCAACGGCTGTGATTTTTAGTGAGCAATTCACAACATATATCAACATGAAAGATCACTGCAGAACAACGATCACCCCCATTTCATTATTTAAAGGTCCATTCATTATTTTTATTAAGTTGGTTTCATCAAATTTCCGCAGAGACAGAAGCATGACCACCCCACATGATACACAGAAAGGAGAGACGAAGGAGAAAAGTCCCTACATGATTGATCAAGGATTGTCGTTTAAGTCGTCCCGTGGAAACTGGAAATAGGGGTAGCCGGAGATCCATGGAACACGACCCAGGAAAACTTCGTTGGGTGAGGTATGACTCGCCAGGAGGAAGGAAATTCTAAGCGTAGGGTGATCGAGAAAGAAGAAATAAAGGGAGAAGATTAGCCTTTAGGCTATAAGGGCTGAGATACAGTGCCCTTGGACGGTTAATATACGGAGAAAAAATCAGAACTGCGGAAGTAGAGGGATCGTGGGTTGACCACATGGTTGGGCCACCCCACACGTCAAACATAAAAGTCCCCACCCTTTGGGGCAGTTAAAAAAGGCTCACGCCTCACCAACATTTAATTAAAACCCTTTAATGGCTTTAAAGGGGGTCAAAACGCGGCTTAAAACCCAATTAGAGAAAAAAGAGGTGCCACTAGGAAAAACTGTGGTCACCAGTAGGCTAGGTCTACCGGTTGGCCGAGGCTACCGGTAGGCTGAGCTACGGGTAGGCTGCGGCTAGCTGTAGACCGAGCTACCAGTAGGCCCCGGCTACTGGTAGGCTGTGGCTACCGATAGACCGAGCTACCGGTAGACGCATCTTACCGGTAGGCCGAGCAACGGGTAGGCTGCTTCTACCGGTAGGCCCAGCTACCGGTAGTAATGCTACCGGTAGTCTGAGCTACCGGTTGTCCTACTACCGGTATGTTGAGCTACCGTTAGGCCTGCTCCCGGGAGGCCGAGCTACCGGTAGGCCAAGATACTGGTAGGCTGATCTACCGGTAGTCCAAGCAGTCGGTAGGCCAAGCCACCATTATCCCAAGATACCGGTAGGCCGATCCACTGATAAGCCTACTACCGGTAGGCTAAGGCTACTGGTAGGCCAGCTATCGGTAGGCTAAGTCTACCGGTAATCCTACTACCGGTAGGATAAGGCTACCGTTAGGGGTCTTAAGATTCACCGAGAAGCCTTGATAGCATTCCCAAAGTACCGAGAACAACCAACATCATATTTTCACAAAGTAATGGACCCCAAAACCCGAGTCCATTACATCAGATACTTCTCAAACTATTCTCGTCCCCATGAATATAAGAACAAACCAGAAAGGAGAAGAGTGGGGTCTGAACAATCACCCTCTTAAGATACTTCTCACTGAAAAACCCCTGAGTTGTCCCAAAGCTGGGACAGAACCCCTCCTACATCCAGGAATACTCACCCATGTTATCAACCACAACATTCACAACAAGCATAGGGATTCACACTGCTAAACACCTGAGTCATGGAGTCCCTTCCTACATGTCATAATATTATCCTCTTTGGGCGGCACTTACTCGCATTCACGGGTTTAATCGCATCCACATTAATGTGTCCTAATTAGTAGTCAAGTTTTCCCATCATCACACATCTAGACACACACAGAGGGACCATGGAACAGATCATCTCATGGTGAATCAAAACAAGCATTTCCTATATTGAAGTACAAGGTGAAACATCTTAACAAAACCCAGCACAAAACAACCAGGATGTCAAAACTGCTCGAGGTAATAGACGCATAACTGGGCCTCCCGCTCCCATGTGCTCTCTTCCAGACCACCATGATTCCACGACACATGAACCAAGGGGATGGTTTGTCCACGAAGCACTTTCTCTTTATGATCCTCAATCTTTATCAGTAGTTCTACGAAGGTGGCATCCTCTTCCACATCTAATTCTCCCCAATCGATGATGTGGGAGTCATAATCTAGATATCGATGAAGCTGGGAGACATGACAGACGTTGGGAAATTTCTCCAAATGTGGTGGCATTGCTAGCTAATACGCCACCTCAACAACACATCCCAACACCTCGAAAGGTCTGATGAACCTATGGGAGAGATTACTCCCCTTCCCAAACCATCGATTCCCACGTTGAGGTGAAACCGTCAAGAACACATGATTCCCAACCTCGAACTCAAGGGCCTCCTCCTACGATTGGCATAAGACTTATGCTGGTCCTGGGATACCTTCATCCTTTAACGCATGAGCTGAACCTTATCAATGGTGCCCTGTAGCACCTCTGGGCCAAGAACAGATGCTCCTCCAACCCCGGTCCAGTAAGTTGGTGAACGGCACAGCCTTCCATACATGGCCTCAAACGCTGTCATACTAATAGTGGAGTGAAAGTTGTTGTTATAAGCAACCTCCAATAAAGGCAATTGATGTTCCCATGATCCCCCAAAATCCAGAACACATGCCCGCAGCATGTCTTCCAACGTCTGGATCATTCGTTCTGTTTGTCCATCCATCTGAGGGTGGAAATAAGTGCTAAAGCGTAGCTGGGTGCCAAAGGCATGCTGTAATACCCTACAGACTTGTGAGGTAAACCTAGTGTCTCGATCGGAGACAATAGTCCTCGGAATCTCGTTCATCCTCACTACCACATCGACGTACCTCTGGACTAAGGCGCTTACCGGGCTGGACTCCTTAACCTCCAAGTAGTGTACTGATTTCGTCAACCGATCCACCACTACCTAGACGGAATCATAGCCTCCCTGATCCCTGGGTAGCCCTGTGACGAAGTCCATCGAGATTTCATCCGACTTACACTCGAGAACATCTAATGGATGTAACAACCCTCCTTGAAAACGGTGTTCAGCCTTCACTTGCTGACATACCAGGCACTTAGCCACGAACTCTGCAATTGCCCGCTTTACCCCGGGCCCCCAAAAATGTCCCCTCTGGCCTTGGTACATCATTGACACCCCAGGATACACCACTAAAACCAATCCATGGAACTCACAGAGAACACCTTCACGCATCACCTCCAGAACAAAAATCCTTCCATGGAAAAGCACCTGATGCTGACCATCCTCCGACCATCCCTGAGGAGCATTTCTTTGATAAAAACGATCCGGCATCACTTCAACCTCTGAGTCCCCATACTGAGACTCCTCCACCTACACCAAAAATGAGGGAACTACAATCATCTGTAACAGTCAAACTCTTCAACCTTCCACCCTTACATCCAAATGCAATGGTGTAACACTTCCATCGCTCTCCAAGCATCTGTAGACTCCGGAACTACTTCCTTCTGTGACTTCTTTCTCAGGGAATCGGCCACAACATTGCCCTTGCCCTCAGTATTAGAGATCTCGAAGTCGTAATCTTGTAAGAACTCAACCCATCTCCACTTCCACAAGTTCAGATCTCGCTTGGAAAAGACATAATGCAAGCTCTTGTGATCTGAGAAGACCAAAAAGAGCTCTCCGATGAGATAATGCCACCACAACTTCAATGCAAACACTACAGCCACAAGCTCCAGATTGTTGGTGGCATAGTTACGTTCATGAGGACATAACTGCCTAAACCCATAAGAGATCACTCCTCGCTGCTGCAACAGCACACATCCCAACCCAAGGCCAGAAGCATCACAGAACATCTCAAACAACACCCCTTCCTCTGGTAGTCTGAGCACTGGATCACTAACCAGCTACTCCTTTAGGTTGCAAAAAGATGTCTGTCATTGGTCGCTCCACACGAAGGTCGGGTCCTTCCTAGTTAAAGATATCAATGGTGCTGCAACACGAGAGAAGTCGGGCACAAACCTCAGGTAATATCATGCCATACCTAGGAAACTACGAACTTCTGCCACATTCTTGGGTGCTTCCCACAAAACGTCTGCCTCGTCTTTTGACGGGTCTACTGATATTCCCTTCTGGGACACTAAAAGTCCAAGGAAATGTACCTCCCATGTTAAGAACTTGCACTTAGACAATTTCCCATAAAGATGGTGGTGTCTTAGGACTCCCAAAAACTATCCTAAGATGCTCAGCGTGCTGCTCCTCTCATCTTGAGTAGACAAGGATGGCGTTGATGAAAACCACAAAGAACTGGTCCAAAAACTCTTGGAAAACAGAGTTCATGAGGTTCATGAACGTAGCTAGTGCATTTGTAACACCAAAAGGCATGACCACGAACTCAAAGTGGCCATATCTGCACCTGAAAGCCGTATTTGAGATATCACATTCCTTCACTCTCAACTGGTGGTATCCAGACCGTAGATCTGTCTTAGAGAACCAACATGCTCCCCTCAACTGGTCGAAAAGGTCGTCTATCCTTGGGAGGGGGTAACGATTTTTTATCTTCACCTGATTCAACCACTGGTAGTCTACGTATAGTTGTAGCCTAACATTTGCCTTCTTTATGAACAAAACTGGAGCACCCCACGGCAACACGCTGGGTCGAACAAAGCCCTTCTCCATCAGATCATCAATCTGAATTCACAACTCCTGCAACTCAAAAGGTGTCATCTGATATGGAGCCATCGAGATCGGGTGGGCACCAGGTTGTAAGTCTATCCCAATCTCAACGTCACATTGAGGGGGTAGGGTCACAACCTCATCGGGAAATACATAAGGGAATTATCTTACAACCTCTGGGACATCCATCATTCTTGTGTCCGCCAACACCACTAACATGTCATTCAGTATAGAAAGGAATGGCTCCACGTGTCGACTCCCCTCCCGATAACTCCGCTCCCCAAAAAAGCCACACATTGTCCATCCTAATGAGAGAATTCAATCCTTCACCAATAGTAGTCAAGGATGGCATGCATGGAGATTTACCAGTTGATTCCTGGGATGACATCGTATTGCTGCATCTGCAAAGAAAGAAGGTCTCCATTGGACTAATGTGGTCCCACCATCAGTCTACATACCCAAAAAAGGTAAGATACACGGTTCTAACCGCCAACGGGCATTCTCAACCCTAGGGGTGCAAAATGTCTCTCCCCATCTAGAACCAGAGCATGGGAAAATCTGGGATTAACGAAGAAGTGTGTAGCTCCCAAATAAAACAAGGCATAAACAAGAGTTTTGAACAAACTGATCATACATCAAACTACCTCTGGTCCTGTCAGAGCTACTAGCTCCACAGTGTGCGATTTTCCATGCCCAGCTCCTCTGCCTTGCTGTTGTCGACCACCTCCCCGACCATGCCCTAGTCGAGGTGCCTGAGGATCACCCTATTGTCGATCTCCTCCCGTATGGTTGTCCCAAAAAGGGCATGGGGCCTTTTTCTGATGCGGTAATGGCCTCGCAGTCAACATATGTTGTTGAGGTGGGTGCTGGAACTTCCCACCTCCACTATGTGGGGCTCGAGTCGGAAATGTGCTCTACACGTGTCTGAAAACTCCGCAATCAAAACCCTTCGGTAAGGGCCCTGTGGAAAAGGGGTGAGGGCAAGAAGTTTTGAACTGGAACTGTGGAGGCCTACTCCTCGCTGGTCGAAACCTGGAAGGCCCTGTCACTGGAGGCATGTTGCTGACCGCCTTCTCCTTTGATGAACCCAGCTGGTTCCCCTATTGAGGTCTGACTCCCCTCGAATACATCCTCTATACGATCTCATCCCCCTTCTGTACTGCCAGGTACATCGGAAGATTGATGGGAGTGAAAGCTTACTGAAGAGAAGGACAGAGTGCCTCATATAAAAGTCTCGCCCAAGAATCCTCATCCAGAAAGAGATATGGGGGAATGAGCAAGAGATCTTTGAACTTGATCCCCAGCTCCCTAATCGACATGATTCCCTGCTAAAGAGAGAGAAACTCATGTCTCTTCTCAGCCGTAATGGTAAAGGAGAGGAACTCCTCGTGAATTTCCTTCTCGAAACTGGCCCATGGAACCTCTTCCACTGTCTTCTCTCCCAGGAAAAGCATCCACCACTCACGCACTACTTCTCTCAGCTGACTGATTAGCCAACGGAACCCATTACACCCTCAAATCATTGATCAAAGAGAAGGTTGTGGCTAGCTCCTCAAGCCATCCCTCCATCACTGATTCAGAAATGATGCCCTCGTACTTCTCGAGGGTTTGTCGCTTTAAGGTGTAATAACCTGAAATTTTGAATAAATCTTGTTTCCAAATTTTGTGTGTTATTTTATTTTATTTTTATACTCAAAATAAATATTTCATTTGATAACATGAGTATAATTAAAATGAGACCGTTGGGTTTTGACTGTTATATGGCCATTGGTCAATATGATCACTGGAAACTAAACATTTTGATTATTGTCTCTAAATACAAGTGATCCTGGTTAATTAATATAGAAATAAGATTCGATGACCTCACCCAGTAGTCTTAGACCGATAAAGCTCATCTAACAGAACTTGAGAAAAAGGTAGCACCACTGGGCTTTGCTCTGGACCAAACCCAAGCTGAACTTCATCTTGTGAAGCTAGAACGGGATCGCCTTCGCGAGAAGTTCAAACTGATATAAATTACTAAACGCATGACGTTGGCCGAGCCTCCCTTGGATTCTCTCACCTTAGAACACCTTGCACTTAGGTCCTATGATGGTGTCATAAGGGGCTATGTAAGGAGACCGTAACTTCCTTGTGTAATCCTTTGGTTTAAATAAAAATTTCGATTTATTCTTATGATGATGTTTACGAATTTTTAAATGACCGGATAAATATAGTATGCATATTTTTTTATGAATTTTAGAAAAAGGATATTTTAAAATTTTTTATGTAAACCTTAAATAATTAAAAATTTGTAATTATTTTCAAAAAATGGTCTTCTACAATTATGTTCAGTACAAAATTTAGAGTCTAATAAGATCAACATGATTTTTGATGAATAGTAAATTATGAATAGTGATTTTATGATTAGGATTAGTAATGTGTCCAAATTGATTAGTAATCTCACTTAAAGAAAGTATTAATATAATCTAGGCACCTTGATTAAGTAATGTGATTCAATAAAATGGTTAAATAACGGTTTCATAAATTATTATTCAAGTATTAGTTTTTTTCGAGTGAATACTATTTTTGATAAAAAATAAAATTAAAAATATTTAGAAAAATATTTTTATAAAATGGATTTCATTTTTGAACACAGAGCATCGATATTATGTTAAGGTAATTTTTGGGGTTCTTTCTAAAAAAATGAATTTTTGGTGAATAGTGTATTTATTTAAAAATTAAATAAAAAATATTTAGAAAATTATTTTCATAAAATGGAGTTCATTTTTGAAATCAGGGCCTTGAAATTTGGTTAAGGTGAAATTTTGGGATTTTTCAGAGTAAGTTGAATTTTCAGTGAATAGTAAAAATACAGTTTTAGGGTTTCGATATATTTAATGACATCATAACTGTGCCATGCTGATGTCATGAGATGTTTTATGGGTTGGCCGACCAAAGGTGATGCATTATTGTATTGGGGGCCCCATGTGGCCTAACTTCATGGGAAATATCTTGGGAGAGCACATGGTTTTGAGAAACCCACTTATGAGTTGTCCCTTGGCCATTAATGCCTTGTCCCCTCACTTTCCCTATAAATACCAAGCCATTCTCTCATCCTTTGGACTCAAAAATCATTCTCAACGAAGTTCTGGTCTCCTTACCTCCCAAGGAGTTCTCCCAAGGTTCCCCCAAGCCCTCAAGGTCCCAACCTTTGAGTTTTAAGAGTTACGTTTTAAGGTAAGGGATCTGACCCCCCTCTCTTTCTTTTCATTGATCTCTTTTATGTCATTTCTTTTATGATCCATGTTTTTATGTTGGAGGATGTTCCTTTATATTCATTATACTGTCCTTTCTATGTTTATCTGATGAGAAACCCCCTCTTACCCTTGTCATTTAATTTTATGAATGTTTAAGTGGCGCCGTTAGGCTGCCGAACTTTTTGTAATGGATTCTTTCACCCTTCTCGTTTTCAAGTTCTAATTTCATGTCAAGTCTTTCAAGTTCCTTTTTATTATGTTGGGTTATGGTCTCTATATCTATCATACTGATTTTTTATGATAATTTTATGAGAGACCCCATTTGATCTCCTCAATTCAGTATTTTGATGATTTAAGTGGCGCCCTTAGGCTGCCGAATTTTTAAGTGGTTATTTCACCCTTCTCGTTTTGAAGTTATACTTTCATGTCAAGTCTTTCAAGTTTTCTTTTATTTTGTTGGGGTATGATCTATATATCTATAATACTGAACTATAATGTTCATATGATGAGATACCCCATTTGATCCCTTCAATTCATTATTTTGATGTTTTAAGTGGCGCCGTTAGGCTGCTGAATTTTTAAAGGATTCTTTCACTCTTCTCATTTTCAAGATCTATTTTTATGTCAGGTCTTTCAAATTACTTTTTATTATGTTGGGGTATGATCTCTATATCTATCATACTGAACTCTTATTGTGACAACCGGGTCCTCGTGACAGCACAGCCACCCCGCCTTAACATGGTCATCGGGTCCTGGCCCACCAGGTACCACCAGTTGCCCCGCAGACATGTGGGGACCACCCTAGGGTCCACCCACATGTGTCAACGGGTCATCTGACTAATGATAGTCCCCACAAGCCAACACATGTCCTTTTTAGTGTGCTTTGTTCTCACTCACACACAGCCTGGGAAACATCCCAGAAGGTCACCCATCCTGAATTTTTAAAGGATTCTATCACCCTTCTCGTTTTCAAGATCTATTTTTATGTTAGGTCTTTCAAATTACTTTTTATTATCCTAGGGTATGATCTCTATATATATCATACTGAACTCTTATTGTGACAACCAGGTCCCCATGACAGCACAGCCACCCCGCCTTAACATGGTCGTCGGGTCCTGGCCCACCAGGTACCACCAGTTGCTCCGCAGACATGTGGGGCCCACCCTAGGGTCAACCAGCATGCCTGAACGGGTCATCTGACTAATGATAGTCCCCACATGCCAACACATGTCCTTTCCAGTGTGATTTTTCCTCACTCACACACACCCTGGAAAACTTCCCAAAAGGTCACCCATCCTGATCACTACTCCTGGCCAAGCACACTTAACTTTGGAGTTCTAATCAGGCAGGCTCCCGAAAAGGAAGGTGCACCTTGTTGACATGAGTCATATCATTTAGTCATTTAACCCTTTATCATTTGGGGATGTTACAATCACCCCCCCTTTAGAGCACAACGCCCTCATTATGGGCCCTATATCTCAACCCAGGCAGTGCACAACACTTTAGGCTGGGTTCCTCCTCTGATACCAAATGTAGAGACTTGAAGCCTGTCGTACATGGATATTAAATTACTTTATCAGAATACTTAATACATAACAAAAACACACACACACAAGGACCGTAATAGTTTAGTTTCTTTGGAAACTCGGAATATAATCTTCTAATCATGGTGAAACATCTTCAACATCATCCATAAATATCTTCCTTTTTTCTTACCTAAAACCTTTCTTTATATCTTGGGGAAAAGAAAACATAAAAGGGTGGGCTCAAATGATCAGTAAGGGTAATCAAAAGAAATATCAATCACATCATATTCATAAGAACATAACATTTTGGAAATCATAACCTGCAAAAGAGAGCATAATTTCATAACATGGGATAAATCATAGTAGTGAAATGATATCCCAATAATCATAACGTAAAAAATGAAACTTTTTGGCATACACAAATAATCATAGAGAATCATATCTTATTAGTCATGACTCATTTCCAAGACTATCTTAGTGGACAAAGTCCATTTCTGAACCGAGTCACCCTCGTTTCAGTCCTGTTTCACTGAATCGGTATAACCTACCGTTCTATCCATGTCTATCTAATGAGATATAAAATCTTTACCCAATGTATTGGAGGGAGATATAGGTCCCACCCAACTGATAATGATACCATTCATATGTGTTCCACAAAATCATAAATCATACATCATTGCATAACTCATGTAATAAAAATGGGATTCTGAAACAACATGACAACATAAACCAATTCCTATAATATAATGGAATTTATAAAAATAATTCCATCACAGCATAATATAATCAATGTAATAATAGGGATAGAAACAGAACCCTATATTATCATAGATGGAAAATAATTTTGATAAAACACTTGAACTCCATTCTTGAAGAAAATATCCTTTCTACTTCAAAAACATTTTCCATTCTTAACATGTAATACAATTTTAAACTAAAAGAAGTTTATTAAAAAATAAACTTGAAAACATGTAAAGGAAGCTTCTTGTAAATAATGTTTTAAAAATCCATTCATGCCATATAAGTTAAAAAAACATTCTTCTCATACTTTTGTCAGAAAAGTCAAAAAGTACCTCGTACGAAAAATGACAAAAGATTCCTTTCATATATTTTACTAAAAATTCATCGAAGGGTAAAATTGGATTTAAAAAATTGTAGGTGGATGTAAAGCATATTACATATTGAGGAAACATGGATTTCGACGATAAAATACACGAAGTAAATGCCAAAGTATAAACAATCTCGGATAAAAATGAGATTGTGATGTTTCCCTTACCTTAGGTCTGATTCGCTTCGTAAGTGTCCGAACCTCCTGTATAATGATTTAAATAATGTCATTGACTTATTAAATAATCATATTCATTGTTATTATATCATATATGGTTCACTTATGACTTTATATTACCCTTTATTTTGTAAATTCATGTTAAAGTTCCATTTTGGGTAAAATCGTCTCATTTGTCGTTCGTGTTTTAACTAGTAATTATTCATATGATTACTTAGATCATGATTACATAAATCCAGAATGTAAAACTTGATTTATATATAATATATATTCGGAATATACATATATATAATGGATCAATAAATGGAAATAAATACACCGTTCATGGAGACGGTAGGCCGCACGTACGCATGAACGCTGTTTTCGTTTCTTTATTGAATTGAGTGGAATTAAGTAGATGACATAAATATATATATACATAAATCCAGTATCATTATTATGTCATATATTTCATTATTATTCATTATATATACTTTATGATCATTCATGTATGGTTATCATGGAAAATGAATCTCATCACGTCGTGGAGATAGTAGTCTGTACGTACGCACGAGCGATGATATCATTCTCATAATTATTGAATAGAATTGGAGTGGATGGTATAATATATCAGAATCAGTATGATGTTATAATAACTATGTATATTTATTCTTTACACCATTATACGCATCCATGTAAGGTGTTGGTGGAAAAACAAATTACACCACGGCGTAGAGACGGTATTCCGTACGTACGCACGCGCGGTGATTTTGTTTTCTGTAGGATGGATAGAAGGTGAAATGGGGTTGTTTTGTATTTATAATAACAAATCAGTATATTATTTATACATATGTTATTAATTTTAAATGAATCAACTAAAGAAGAAGAAGTTGAAGAAGAAAGAAGCTTGAATGAATCGGGAGAAGAAATTACCTCTTCTTCGATACGCCTCTTTGAAACCTCCTCTCAGGGCACTATGATTGGTCTTTAAAGTAGACCAGAACCTCTAGGATGTTTCTAGAGAAGTGGAGAAGATAAGTTGGCAGGGTTTGGCCGAGCTTGAAGGATAAAATTGGTGTGAGGAGGAGAGGGAGTAGGTTCCCTTTTATAAGGGAGGAGAGGGGCACCTTAGGAAAATCTCAAAATATAATTTTATATTAAGGTCAAATTCGGTTTATAATGGTTCCAAAGGGTCTTATTTCGAAGATAAAGTGGGGATAAGTCGAAAGCCTCTCATAAAATAGGATTTAGACAAGTTTAGGTTATTATTTTAACCTTATCAATTAGATTTAACTCTTAGTTAACTAATTTAACTTTTACCGTGTCTTTTTGTTTTCTTACACTATATGGTAAACAAACTTACTATATCAAGCCAAACGAACCCAAAGTTGTTTATTATTAATCTATATAATCTTATCTAAGTCATTTGGCTGAAACTTAGATTTTTAGGAATAAAATAACAATTCATAATATAATAGTTTTTTAAAAAACTAATTTATGTCAATTTTGACACTATTTGGTACATGATTTTTATGAAATTCATAACAAAATGATAAGTTCTAAACAAGTTACTTAACTCAACAATAACATGTCATATTAACCTAAAAAATTATTGTAAGTCATAAAAAGTCTCAAATTACATTTATTTTGGCATTTATAACATCAATTATGTCAATATTTCATTAATAAGACAATTACTGGATCATCTTTGTGTCATAATAAATGATAATTATTTATTCCCTAAAAATTCTATATAAATTACTATGATGTAGATAATTGTATTAGAGTTTTGTATACTATTCATGTTCTAAGATTCATGAAGTTTATCACTAGATTAAAATTATTATACTTATAAGATTTACGAAAGTGAAATGTTGTCACATTCTTTGGTTTTAATAATAATTAAATTATTTTCATTGAAAAAATTTAATTAAATGAAACTAATCCGACCCTTAGTTGATATGGGTCAACTTTTAGTCATCCAATAGGATTTTGAAATTTGTTAGGGTAATTTTAAAATATTATATTTACCCTTAATTACCCGATTTACCTTTAACTATGGTAAATAAAATTTACCGTAGTTACTATTCATAACTAACAAAAATAAAAAGTAGCTTATTAACATAATTTGGATCCACTAATTCCAAATATGGAATCCATTTTTCCAAATTCAATACACAAAAGTTGCAGAAATTAAATTAATATTAATCCCGTTGTTGAAAGAAAATGGGTTTTTCTTTAGAACATTGCAAAAGATTGAATTGATTTAACCTACGAATTCAAGGTAAAATCAATGCTAATGACATACATTATATTAAATGGTAAAAATATATTCTATTTATACTTTAAAACCAATCAATATTATAATTTAACCACATAATATATTACGATGAAAAAAGTTGTTTTTAATTAAAATATAGCGTGTTTTTACTATTCATTAAAATATGAAAGTCATCAGAATAAAATGAAAAATTTATCCAAAGTAAATTTTTATTTCTTGATTCCAAATAATAATTTTACTTTTTCAAATAAAACTTATAAACATGTCAAAAACTAGATTTAATGTGGGTGCGCCATCAAAAGGCGGCAAAAATGCATTTTTTTAAAAATACTTATTTTACCCGAAAAATTTATTTTGTTCTTATAATATGTTATAGAAAATGTGTAAGATGAATAATAATTTTATAAAATTAAAAATTTAGTTAATACTATTCATAACGGCTAGTTCATAATAATATTATAATAATATAATGTTGTTTAGTAAAACCCGGTATTGCGTACAACACACGCTATCGAAGAAGGTCGCGATTGCGTGTAATGCAAGCCAAGTCAGGGTTGCGTGTTGTGAAAGAATCCTTTGTTGTTTCGTATAACAGAATCCAACCATATTTCATTTATACATTGAATATATATATATATATATAAACTCAATGTTGCGTAGAATAACTATTATCAAAATTGTGTATAACACAGTCCCAGAATATTGTTGCGTATACTGCAAGCTAATACGGTGTTGCATATAGCGCAAGGTAATCTTGGTGTAGCATACAACAGAAGAAATTAATGAAATTAAATGAATATGTTTCATAAAATCTTGGGGCGTTACATTCTACCATCCTTAAAATTAATTTCGCCCTCGAAATTTGTCGGGGTTATAAATGGGTTATTACTCGAAATTTTGTTTTATAGAAACCCATATCGTAAAAAGGAATACCAAAAAATGGCTTTAAAAACTAAAGTATGAAGTGTAATGGTTACCAAAATTAACTCGTCATTGGGTTTCCACGTAGGAGAAAATAGGTGAAAATATGGATATGGAAGAAAAATCTAACCATCAGGTTCTGATGGAGAGTGGTAGAGAACATGGATATGAAAAATCCAACAATCACA
Source organism: Viscum album (assembly GCA_963277665.1). Lineage (NCBI taxonomy): Eukaryota > Viridiplantae > Streptophyta > Magnoliopsida > Santalales > Viscaceae > Viscum > Viscum album. The sequence goes on along the minus strand of OY728166.1, from coordinate 749,115,182 downwards.
AAGCTATAGATTTGTGATGATCTAAGGTACCATCTGATTCATCGGATATAAGGGAACTAGGACAACATTTTTGGTTTTCAATATCATTTCCCTAAAGTTGATGAATTAAAAGAAATACATACATGACTTTGGTACAATCTTACTGTTGTTCGTGAATTGAACAATTTCCAATTCATCTCTTAAATAAATGAAGTTGAATTTGTTATTCGTGAAGTGTTAGCAGATCATGTGATAGAATGACGGTTCATTCCATCTGTCTAAAACAAAAGGTTAGAAAAAGTTATTAAATATACATAAGTTGATCTATAGTGAGATTAATCATATATGGTTCCCAAAATGGACTTGTACTTCATATATAATACCTCTTAATAAAATAAAACTAGTTTGTACTAACCAGAGACTTCCTGTAGGATAGTGGTAGGCGATAAAGGCCAATCGCACTTCGGTTGTGGGTTTGATTCCCACAGCCTTCTCCGACGCGATGGGCTGTCGCCCGTCCTGCAGGTTGTGCTTTTTCAAAAACAATATTACTATAACATCCCATCAATAATATCAAAAAACAAACAATACTAACTTATGTCCAACATAATCCATTCCAATCATTAGGCTTATCCATAATACTGCAGTCCACTCTCAAAGATTTAATACCATCGTTGATCCCCATATATCATAAGATATATCTTGTTGGTCACATTCCAAACATTCAAAGGCCTTAATCATGTACTCTCTTGAATACCCATTGAAACTTATTGAAAACATGAGTTCTATTAAAAGATAACTCTTTCCACATACCAAAATCCTCAAAATTTTATATTCTCAAACCATGATATCACTTAGTCCTTATATCAATCATGAGCTCATGAATACTGTCAAATATTTCATTTTCTCGTTTTCACTTCATTATACGCATATCAACTTTTTTCCAAATATATCTCAATCACTTTGAATACCACATTAGACCCATACATAAATATTCCAATACTCCATGATACAACATTTTTTTGGAATCCCATTACATAAACACTTAATCATTCCCCCACATCGTTGTCATATTCAACATCGCCAATAGTGATCGTATGTGACATATCTTTTTCTTATGCCTTAAGAGGTTGCTCATGTTGATCATCTCTAACCCTGGGATTAGGGCATTTATTAGAATAATGCCCCATTTCATTGCACTTGAAGCATTGAAGTGTATTAGGTTCATTCTTGGTATCCCTTACTTTTTTTGCATCATTCGACATCTTCTTCCCATCATTTCGGAATTCAAATGCCCAATGACCTTCCTTTCCACATTTGAAACATTTACTTGTCCCTTTAAGATAATATCCACCATTCTTCTTTCCACACTTGTAGCATAAGGAAACATTCATCTTCTTTCCACCATTATTCTGAGATTTCTCCTTTAACTCCATCTTTCGTTTCTTGTCAAAACTATGAGATGGATAAGTAACACCAACTTCCATTTATACCTTGATAGAACAACGCACAATTTCTTTATAGCTACTGAAGTCTCTTATAGCTAATGCCCTTCTAAGACTTGGTTTTAAGCCACTGAAAAATCGATCAACTTTACTTTTAGGTTGGATGATAATTCCAGATGCATACCTTGCAAGTCTTGTTAAATTCGCTTCGTATATACCAACAGATTTATCATCCTTCTGCTTCATCTCAAGAAACTCCTTTTCCATCATTGTTCTAAGAATACGAGGGAAGTACTTACTGAAAAACATGTTCTTGAACTCTTCCCATTCCATGGACTCAATTTTATCTCTTGGCCTCTTATTCTTGATAAGATTCTACCATTGATCAGTTTCACCTTCCAAATGATATACTGCTAAGATGACTTTATCATGTTAAGATCATTGAAGAAATGAAAATATGTTTTCAGTGGTACTGATCCATTTTTCAGAAACAAGTGGATCGGAAGACCCACTAAAAGAAGGTGGACGTTGCCTCATGAAGGACTAAATAGAATATTGTTCCCTTCTCTGCTCATTTGGAAGTCCAGAATGATTCATAGCTTGTGTAAGTATAGCAATAAGATTTTCCACTCCATCTCCCATAACACTTATTTGTTCAGGAGGACAATCATTGCATTGTCCATTACAGCGATCGACACGGTTCCTTCGGGTTCCAGCCATCGTCTAAAACCCAAAAATAATAGTGTGAGAGGCAAAAATAATGCTAGGGAAAACAACATAGTAAAGGGGGAGTACCCTTAATATCTAACATCTTAGGTTAAATTCTAAGATCGTTACCGTAGTTCTAGGACCATATCCTATAATATTTTGCACTCCATCTCCCATAACACTTGTTTGTTCAGGAGGACAATCATTGCATTGTCCATTACAGTGATCAACATGGTTCCTTCGGGTTCCATCCATCATCTAAAAACCAAAAAGAATAGTGTGAGAGGAAAAAATAATGCATGGTAAAACAACATAGTAAAGGGGGAGTACCCTTAATATCTAATCTTAGGTTAAATTCTAAGATCATTACCATAGTTCTAGGACCATATCCTATACCTATACTTATCCTCAGGGACATCCCTAGACATACCTTAGAAATATCTCTAGGGATATCACTAACGTTCTCACATCCTAGTTTCCAAAGGTTGACTAAACCTTTCCTCTGATACCAACTCTGACAACCGGGTCCCCGTGACAGCACAGCCACCCCGCCTTAATATAGTCGTCGGGTCCTGGCCCACCAGGTACCACCAGTTGCCCCGCAGACACATGGGGCCCACCCCAGGGTCCACCCACATGCCTGAACGGGTCATCTGACTAATGATAGTCCCCACAGGCCAACACATGTCTTTTCCAGTGAGCTTTGTCCTCACTCACACACACCCTGGGAAACTTCCCAGAAGGTCACCCATCCTGACCACTACTCCAGGTCAAGCACACTTAAATGTGGAGTTCTAATCAAGCAGGCTCCCGAAAAGGAAGATGAACCTTGTTGACATGAGTCATATCATTTAGTCATTTAACCCTTTATCATTTGGGGATGTTACAATCACCCCCCCCCCCCTTTAGAGCACAACGCCCTCATTGTGGGCCCTACATCTCAACCCAGGCAGTGCACCACACTTAAGGCTGGGTTCCTCCTCTAATACCAAATGTATAGACCCGAAGCCTGTCGTACATGGATATTACATTACTTTATAAGAATACTTAATACATAACAAAAACACACACACACAAGGACCGTAATAGTTTAGTGTCTTTGGAAACTCGGAATATAATCTTCTAGTCGTGGTGAATCATCTTCAAAATATCCCATAAATATCATCATTTTTTTTACCTAAAACCTTTCTTTATATCCTGGGGAAAAGAAAACATAAAAGGGTGAGCTCAAATGCTCAGTAAGGGTAAACAAAAGAAATATCAATCACATCATATTCATAAGAACATAACATTTTGGAAACCTTAACCTGCAAAAGAGAGCATAATTTCATAACATGGGATAAATCATAGTAGTGAAATGAAATCCCAATAATCATAACTTAAAACATGAATCATTGTGGCATACTCACATAATCATATAGAATCATATCTTATTAGTCAAAACTCATTGCCAAGACTATCTTAGTGGACAAAGTCCATTTCTGAACCGAGTCACCCTCGTTTCAGTCCTGTTTCACTGAACCGGTATAACCTATCATTCCATCCATGTCTATCTCATGAGATATAAAATCTTTACGCAATGAATTGGAGGGAGATATAGGTCCCACCCATCTCATAATGATACCATACAAATGTGTGCCACAAAATCATAAATCATACATCATTGCATAACTCATGTAATAAAAATGGGATTCTGAAACAACATGACATCATAAAACAATTCATATAAAATAAAGGAATTCATAAAAATAATTACATCACAGCATAATATAATCAATGTAATAATAGGGATAGAAACAGAACCCTATATTATCTTAGATGGAAAATAATTTTGATAAAACACTTGAACTCCATTCTTGAGGAAAATATCCTTTCCACTTCAAAAACATTTTCCATTCTTAACATGTCATACAATTTTAAACTAAAAGAAGTTGATTAAAAAATAAACTTGAAAACTTGTAAATGAAGCTTCTTGGAAATAATATTTTAAAAATCCATTCATGCCGTATAAGTTAAAAAAACTTTCTTCTCGTACTTTTTTCAGAAAAGTCAAAAAGTACCTCGTATGAAAAACGACAAAAGATTCTTTTCATATCTTTTACTATAAACTCACCAAAGGGTAAAAATGGATTTAAACAATTGTAGGTGGATGGAAATAATATTACATATTGAGGAAACATGGATTTGGATGATAAAATACACCCCAGTTAATGCCAAAGTATAAACAATCTCAGATAAAAATGAGATTGTGATATTTCTCATACCTTAGGTCTGATTCGCTTCGTAAGTGCCCAAACCTCTTGTATAATGATTTAAATAATTTCATTGACTTATTACAGAATCATATTCATTGTTATTATATCATATATGGTTCACTTATGACTTTATATTACCCGTTCATTTGTAAATTCATGTTAAAGTAGCGTTTTGGGTAAAATCGTCTCATATGTCGTTCGTGTTTTAACTTGTAATTATTCATATGATTACATAGATGATGATTACTTAAATCCAGAATGTAAAACATGATTTATATAATATATATATTAAGAATATACATATATATAATGGATCGATAAATGGAAAGAAATACACCGTTCATGGAGACGGTAGGTCGTACGTACGCATGAACGTTGTTTTTGTTTCTTTATTGAATTGAGTGGAATTAAGTAGATGACATAAATATATATATATATATACATAAATCCAGTATCATTATTATGTCATATATTTCATTATTATTCATTATATATACTTTATGATTACTCATGTATGGTTATCATGGAGAATGAATCTCATTGCGTCGTGGAGACGGTAGTCCGTACGTACGCACGAGCGATGATATCGTTCCCATAATTATTGAATAGAATTGAAGTGGATGGTATAATATATCAGAATCAATATGATGTTATAATAACTATGTGTAGTTATTCTTTACACCATTATACTCATCCATGTAAGGTGTTGGTGGGAAAATAAATTACACCATGTCGTGGAGATGGTATTCCGTACGTACGCACGCGCGGTGATTTTGTTTTCCGTAGGACGGATAGAAGGTGAAATGGGGTTGTTTCATATTTATAATCACAAATAAGTATATTATTTATACTGATGTTATTAATTTATAATGAAACAACCAAATATGAATAAGTTGAAAAAGAAAGAAGCTTGAAATAATTGGGGAGGAAATTACCTCTTCTTCGATATGCCTCTTTGAAACCTCCTCTTAGGGCACTAAGATTGGTCATTAAAGTAGACCAGAACCTCTAGGACGTTTCTCAGGAAGTGGAGAAGATAATTTTTCAGGGGTTGGCTGAGCTTTAAGGCTCAAATTCGTGTGAGGAAGAGAGGGAGGAGGTGCCCTTTTGTAAGGGAGGAGAGGGGCACCTTAGGAAAATCTCAAAATATTATTTTATATTAAGGTCAAATTCGGTTTATAATGGTTCCAAAAGGTCTTATTTTGAATATAAAGTAAATATGGGTCGAAATAATCTCATACAATAGGATTTAGAAGAAGTTTAGGTTATTATTTTATCCTTATCAATTAGATTTAACTCTAAGTTAAATAATTTAACTTTTACCGTGTCTTTTTTTTCTTACACTATATGGTTAATAAACTTACTATATAAAGCCAAACGAACCCCACGTTGTTTATTATTAATATATATAATCTTATCTAAGTCATTTGGCCGAACCTTAGATTTTTAGGAATAAAATAACAATTAATAATATTATATTTGTTTTAAAAACTAATTTATGTCAATTTTGACACTATTTGGTAAATGATTTTTATGAAATTCATAACAGAATGATAAGTTCGAACCAAGTTACTTAAATCAAAAATAACATGTCATATTAAACTAGAAAATTAGTGTAAGTCATAAAAAGTCTCAAATTACATTTATTTGGACATTTATAACATCAATTATGTCAATATTTCATTAATAAGACAATTACTGCATCATCTTTGTGTCATAATAAATGATAATTATTTAATCCCTAAAAATTATAAATAAATTCCTATGATGTAGATACATTTATTAGATTTCTGTATACTATTCATGTTCTAAGTTTCATTATGTTTATCACTAGATATAAATTATTATACTTATAAGATTTAAGAAAGTGACATGTTGTCACATTCTTTGGTTTTAATAATAATTAAATTATTTTCATTGAAAAAATTTAATTAAATGAATCTAATCCGACCCTAAGGTGATATGGGTCAACTTTTAGTCATCCAATAGGATTTTGACATTTTTAGGGTAATTTAAAATATTAAATTTACCCTTAATTACCCGATTTACCTTTAACTATGGTAAATAAAATTTACCGTAGTTACTATTCATAATTACCAAAAATAAAAAGTAGCTTATTAACATAATTTGGATCCACTTATTTCAAATATGGAATCCATTTTTCCAAATTCAATACAAAAAATTTGCAGAAATTAAATTAAAATTAATCCCGTTGTCGAAAGAAAACAAGTTTTCTTTAAAACATTGCAAAAGATTGAATTGATTTAACCTACGAATTCAATGTAAAATCAATGTTAATGACATAAATTATATTAAATGGTAAAAATATATATTCTATTTATAATTTAAAACCATTCAATTTTATAATTTAACCACATAAGATATTATGATGAAAAAAGTTGTTTTTAATTAAAATATAGCGTGTTTTTACTATTCATTAAAATATGAAAGTCATTAGAATAAAATGAAAAATTTATCCAAAGTAAATTTTTATTTATTGATTCCAAAGAATAATTTTACTTTTTCAAATGGAACTTATAAACATGTCAAGAACTAGATTTAAAGTGGGTGCGCCATCAAAAGGCGGAAAAATGCATTTTTTGAAAAATACTTATTTTACCCGAAAAATTTATTTTGTCCTTATAACATGTTCTTGAAAATGTGTAAGATGAATAATAATGTTATAAAATTAAAAATTTAGTTAATACTATTTATAATGTATAGTTCATAATAATATTATAATAATATAATGTTGTTTAGTAAAACCCAGTATTGCGTACAACACACGCTATCGAGGAAGGTCGCGATTGCGTGTAATGAAAGCCAAGTCAGGGATGCGTGTTGTGAAAGAATCCTTCGTTGTTTCGTATAACAGAATCCAACCATAATTCATTTATATATTGAATATATATATATATAATCAATGTTGCGTAGAATAACTAATATCAAAATTGTGTGTAACATGATCCAAGAATAGTGTTGCGTATACTGCAAGCTAATACTGTGTTGCGTATAGTGCAAGGTAATCATGGTGTAGCATACAACACAATACAATAATGAAATTAAATGAATATTTTTCATAAAATCATGGGTCATTACACTTATTTTCATATGATGAGATACCCTATTTTATCTTGTCAATTCATTTTTGGTTGAAGTTTAAGTGAAGTCGTTAGGCTGCGGGATTTTCATAAGAGAAATCAGATTTTTGTCTTCCTTCCATATTTTTTATTTTCAATCATATGTCCTTAAAATTTCATTAGCATAATAATATATCATTCATATTCTTTCCCTCTACTGTTTTATGGTTCATTTAATGTTTGACCCATATCCCCTCTATTTTCAATGTTTTCTAAAACCCCAAAACATAGTCGTTATACTACAGAATTTCCGTCTCAAAATGTCTCTCTCTCTTGTTCTAAAGTTCTTTTACTTTATTAAGTAAATACTCAAAGTTCTATCTTATATAGGGGTATTCACATATACACCAAAATTTTCTTTTTAAATTCTGGGATTTACATACATGAAACCCGCTTTCCTTTTCCGTGGGTTTTAAAGTGACACAAAGATCGTGTCTTTAATGCAGTTTTTAAAACGTTATGATTATGAAATGAACCCCATTTATTTTATTCCATATGGGTTGTTTATGAAATTATTGATGATGATATATGTGTCTCACATGATAATAAATACAAATTTAAGGGTGCTCCTTGATAGCGCTCCAATGCATTGGGTAATGATGTAACCACTAGAGATTACAATTTTCATGACATCTGGGTGAATAACCTTGGTAATTGTCAAATGACACCTTGGGTAAAGACCTTGGTGATATTTTCATGATATTATATGTTAAATTTTGTATCCACATATTAAAGTTATGAAAAATTTTATTTTTATTATGATATGACTCATGATTTCTTTCTCATGCCTTAAAGTTTTTTTCATGGCCTTATTGAAGTATCACAGGTTCACATGTAAAATGTTTCTCTTGTTTCCTTTACTGGGCCTTCTGCCCACCATTTCTTTTGATGTATGTCCCTAGTTTATGAGTTTTAGTAATGAACCTATGATGAACATGAAGAGAAGCCTTTCAAGTGTTTAATAAGAATTTTTTATGCTTTCATGTTTTATGTTCCTGGTTTCCAAGACACTAAACCTTAATGATCCTCGGTTTTGTAAAATGAAATGAAAGATTATGTGATAAAACGTTGGGATGCTATAGTTGGTATAAAAGGATAGTTTAGTTATTTGTGGAAATTAGGATATGAAATATTTAGGAATAAACCTATTGAAATGTTTAAATATAGGAAATATTCCTAGTATTTTGGTGAGTATTGAGCAAGGGGTTGCCGAGAAAATACATCCTTATCTGGATTCGAGCAGGTAGAGGTGGCTCTGGCGCAGATGTACATAGGGGTAAAACCTGAAAACACCGCTTTGAGCTAGACTCGAACAGGAACTGGTACACGATAACAGGCCTTGCTGCACTCTTGGTTACGAAACTCCCGGGGGATATGCTTTGGTAAATTCATAGGATTAGTATGAACCATTGTTAAAGGAACAAAGATAAAATAAAATAAAGATTCGCATAAGAATATATGATCATGGATAACATAGATGGGAACCTAGGGGATCACAATTTAGGGTATACTTTTTGTCCTACAAGTTATCCTTATTTGCATTAAGTTCCTTTTCATGATTATTGGCTAAGTATTTAAGCCCCTAATTATACTTTATCTTCTTAGTTAATGGTGGGAAATGGAAGAACATGTCCCAACAACCAATGTGATAGGAAATTCGATGATTGTCATATTAATATGACAGAGATGATTATGGGATTAAAAGATTATTATTATTTTTGAAGACGTTCACTATTTTGGGGACCCTATATGATCGAGGTAAATAGATTACTATGGTATTTTCATTGAGGAGTAAGGTTGACTTATATAATGAAGAATCGATGAATTTAAAGTAGACTTATTGTAATTTAGGTTACTTATGGGAATGATTAACCTATCTTGGGTAAAATATGTTTAGGTTAACTACTTTTGTTATATGATGTTAGGAGTGGATGATATTGTTTGGAGATGAACAATGAAGTTTATATTGGAAGATTATGTTGTCAAATCCTTCTTGTATTTGGGTTTCAATCTTAGTTTGGTTTATTTTGAGGAATTTTAAGGATTGTTATTTATGGAATGGTCTATGATGAACTTTGAGTAGTACCATCAAACATTGAAGGTTTAAAAGTAGTTTCCATTCCTATGGGATTATTTCTTTTTGTAGAGTTGTTTTACCTTAACCTTTCTGTTTTCGGGATAATTGTTAAAGATATAAGAAATTGATAGTTAATCTTTGGTGTATTATGTGATTCACTAGAAGATGATTCTTGTGTTTTGATGAGACCAAGTAGTTTTGAATGCTCATCGTTTGAAGAAAAGTTTAGTTTTGGTAGAAAATTATTAAAGGATGAAACACTACATGATGGTAGGTATATTTCCTTATATTTTTGTTCTATGTAGTAAATGAATTCCTCAAAATTATAAAAAGAAACATAAAACAAAAATGTTGTTGGTTTACGTTTCCTACTAGGTAGTCAAATACTTTTTACACACATCATAAGTTTGGGATTTTCTCATGGTTAACTTTCTCCTAATCGTGTTTTCTATCACTCTCCCTCAGAAATTGACCCTTTGTTTTCTCCTCCATGTCCATGTTTTCCTACATGGAATCCTAGTGTGGGTTAACTTGGGTGACCTTTGTACTCCCCTTTCGATCTTTTAAAGTAATAGTTTTACAGACTCATTTTCCGATGTGGGACTTTCAATGATATTTCAAAACCCAATTTTAAAAATTGTGAGGACGCAATTTCTTAAGGGGGAAGATTGTAACGACCCAAAATTTTGAATAAATCTTGTTTCCTAATTTTTTGTGTTATTTTATTTTATTTTTATACTCAAATTTTTTTTCATTTGATAACATGAGTATAATTAAAATGAGACCGTTGGGTTTTGACTATTATATGACCATTAGTCAATATGACCCCTGGAAACTAAATGTTTTGATTATTGTCTCTAAATACAAGTGATCTTGGTTAATTAATATAGAAAGAAGATTCGATTACCTCAACCAGTAGTCTTGGACCGATCAAAGCCCATATAATAGAACTTGGGAAAAAGGTAGCACCATTGGGCTTTTCTCCAGACCAACCCCAAGCTGAACTTCATCGTGTGAAGCTAGAATGGGATCGCCTTCGCGAGAAGTTCAAACTGATAGAAATTACTACTCGGGCGATGTTGGCCAAGCCTCCCTCATTTTCTCTCACCTTAGCACACCTTACACTTAGGTCCTATGCTGGTGTGATAAGGGGCTATGTAAGGAGACCGTAACTGCCTTGTGTAATCCTTTGTTTTAAATAAAAATTTCGATTTATTCTTATGATGAAGTTTATGAATTTTCAAATGACCGGATAAGTATAGTATGCATATTATTGATGAATTTTAGAAAAAGGATATTTTAAAAATGTTTATGTAAACCTTAAATAATTAAAAATGTGTAATGGTTTTCAAAAAATATTCTTCAACAATTATGTTCAGTACGAAATTTAGATTCTAATAAGATCAACATGATTTTTGATGAATAGTAAATTATTAATAGTTATTTTATGATTAGGATTAGTAATGTTTCCAAATGGATTAGTAATCTCACTTAAAGAAAGTATTAATATAATCTAGGCACCTTGATTAAGTAATGTGATTCAATAAAATGGTTAAACAGTGGTTTCATAAATTATTATTCAAGTATTAGTTTTTTCGAGGGAATAGTGTTTTTTGATTAAAAATTAAATTAAAAATATTAAGAAAATTATTTTTATAAAATGGATTTCATTTTTTAACTCAGAGCATCGATATTATGTTAAGGTAATTTTTGGGGTTTTTTCTGAAAAAAATGAATTTTCGGTGAATAGTGTATTTATTTAAAAATTAAATTAAAAATATTTAGAAAATTATTTTTATAAAATGGTCTTAATTTTTGAAATCAGAGCATTGATATTTGGTTAAGGTGAAATTTTGGGATTTTTCTGAGAAAGTTGAATTTTCAGTGAATAGTGAAAATATAGTTTTAGGGTTTCGGTATGTTTAAAGACATCATAACTATGTCATGATGATGTAATGAGATATTTTATGGGTTGGCAGTCCAAAGGTAATTAATTATTGTATTGGAGGCCCCATGTGGCCTAACTTCATGGGAAATATCTTGGGACAGCACATGGTTTTGAGAAATCCACTTATGAGGTGTCCCTAGGCCATTAATGCCTTGTCCCCTCACTTTCCCTATAAATACCATGCCATTATCTCATCCTTTGGACTCAAAAATCATTCTCAAAGATGTTATGGTCTCCTTACCTCCCAAGGAGTCCTCCCAAGTTTCCCCCAATCCCTCAAGGTCCCAACCTTTGAGTTTTAAGAGTTACGTTTTAAGGTAAGGGATCCGACCCCCCTCTCTTTCTTTTCAGGTGATCTCTTTAATGTCATTTCTTTTATGCTCCATGTTCTTATGTTGGAGGATGTTATTTTATATTCATTATAATGTATTTTTTATTTTAATATGCTTGAATACCCCCTCTTACTCTTACCATTTCATTTTATTAATGTTTAAGTGGCGCCGATAGGCTGCCGAAATTTTTGTACCAGATTCTTTCACCCTTCTCGTTTTCAAGTTCTACTTTCATGTCAAGTATTTCAGGTTCCATTTTATTAAGTTGGGGTATGATATCTATATCTATTATACTGATCTTTTATGATCATTTTATGAGAGACCCCATTTGATCTATTCAATTCAGTATCTTGATGTTTTAAGTGGTGTCGTTAGGCTGCCGAATTTTAAGTGGTTCTTTCACCCTTCCCGTTTTGAAGTTCTACTTTCATGTCAAGTCTTTCAAGTTCCTTTTTATTATGTTGGGGTATGATATATATATCTATCATACTGAACTATTATTTTCATATGATGATATACCCCATTTTAACCCTTCAATTCAGTATTTTGATGTTTTAAGTGGCGTCGTTAGGCTGCCGAATTTTTAAGGGATTATTTCACCCTTCTCATTTTCAAGATCTATTTTCATGTTAGGTATTTCAAATTCCTTTTTATTATGTTGGGGTATGATCTCTATATCTATAATACTGAACTCTTATGTTAATATGATGAGAGACCCTATTTGAGTTGTCAATTCATTTTTGGTTGAAGTTCAAGTGACGCCGTTAGGCTGCAGGATTTTCATAAGGGAAATCTGATTTTTGTCTTCCTTCCATATTTTCATTTTGAATGGTATGTCCTTAAAATTTCATTACCATGTTTATATATCCTTCATATTATGTCCCTATACTATTTTATGGGTCATTTAATGTTTGACCCATGTCCCCTCTATTTTCAATATTTTCTAAAACCCCAAAACTTAGTCGTTATGCTGCAGAATTTCCATCTCAAAATGCCTCTCTCTCTCTCTTGTTCTAAAGTTTGTTTATTTTATTAAGTGAATACTCAAAGCTCTCTCTTCTATAGGGGTATTCACACATATACCAAAATGTTATATTTTAAATTCTGGGATTTACATACCTGAAATCTGCTTTCCCTTTCTGTGGGTTTTAAAGTGACACAAAGATCATGTCTTTAAAGCAGTTTTTAAAAAATTATGATTATGAAATGAAACCCATTTATTTTATCATATATGGGTTGTTTATGAAATTATTGATGATGATATATGTGTATCACATTATTATAAAGACAAATTTAAGGGTGCGCCCTGATAGCCCTACAATGCATTGGGTAATGATGTAACCACTAGAGATTACAATTTTCACGATATCTGGGTGAATAAGCTTGGTAATTTTCAAATGACACCTTGGGGATGGACTTTGGTGATATCTTCATGATTTTTTATGTTAAATGTTGTAGCCACATCTTAATGTTATGAAATATTTCATTTTTATTATGATATGCCTCATGATTTCTTTCTCATGCCTTAAAGTTCTTTTCATGAACTTATTGAAGTATCTCAAGTTCACATGTAAAATGTTTCTCTTGTTTCCCTTACTGGGCCTTCTGCTCACCCTTTCTTTTGATGTATGTCCCCAGGTTATGAGATGCATTAATGAACCTAGGATGAACATGAGTATAATCCCTTCAAGTGTTTAAGAAGAATGTTTTATGTTTTCATGTTTTATGTTTCTGGTTTCCAAGACACTAAATCTTAAAGATCCTCGGTTTTGTAAAATGAAATTAATGTTTATGTGATAAAAAGGCGGGATGCTATATATGGAGCATAGGGTCCTCTGACACAAGTCATCCTTAATATCTTGGCCAACCCTTTTCTGGTAAACTGCCTTGATCCGCTGGGCCTCAACCGCCCGAGTCGCTTGTGGATAACTTCCGGGTGTTATAGCTACAAGGTAAACAAAGAATACATATGCCAGAGTAGTAAGAGAATTATTATTATTTTTACAATTACTAAATTTTCCTCCCAAAGGTGCCCCAAATCAAGTAAAAACTCAATCAGTATGATTCATGTACCTTCTCTAGAGTCTCTACCCTACAATAAATGTAGTCTCACTTGGTCATTTGATAGGCTCAGAGTCCTTGCATTGGATCACAGGGGCCCCTAAAATCTCGTGTCCTAACTAGCCCTCCCTGGTCTATTTCACGAACCAAGGTCACCTAAAATTGTTTCCCTACCATCCCATGTAATCATCACTGTTCCTAACTCTATACTCCATCCTATTCCTCAACCTCGACCTCTAATACCATTTTTTCACGACCTCCCATCGGCAAGAAGAGGGAACAGGTGTAAAAGTTCTCTGTCGCCCTTGCCTCTGCAAGCTGAAGATGAGATAATGACCGCTGAGTCTCGCCTCCAGTTGGCCCCGGGGTGGCGACTAGCACCATGGGTGTAACATTTTACAATATGGGAGGCATTGCCCTTTTTTTGTTAACCAGGATTGGGAGAAGGAAGGAGTCAACACCAAAAACCACCAGGAACTCAAAGTGAAACAAACTACATGCATGTTTTAATAATAAAACTAAACAAAAAATACAAGAACTACAAAGTACAAAACCATAAAGGAAGGGACAGAGCTAAACAAAATCAATATCCACCAACAAAAACACCAACTTCCAGCGTAGTAAGGTCTCGCACGGCCTCCGAAGTCATCGTGAAAACTTGAAAGTAAACGTAGGGTGAGCATACAAAATATAACCAGTAAGAAAAACCTCAAGCTCTCGTGCACAAGTGGGGAGACGTACAAAAGTCCTGTGAGAATCAAACAACCAAACACTATCAAGGAGTCTATCCATCCCACCTCACCGGACACACTCACCAAAGAACACAAGAAGTAAGGTAATTATAAAGCACAAAACATATTTGGGTACCACACACCACCATTCCCCCACTAGCTAGTTGCTCCTCCCTAAGGGAAAACATCCTGATGCTACCACGCTCTTCCTGCCCTCACACACCTGGGCCTCATATCCATCCATCCCTGCCCTCACACACCTATGCCTCACAACCATCCATCCCTTCCCACACATACCTGGGACTCATCCTGAAGACACCTGAAAAAAAACCAACCATGACTAGAACCCATGCCCGAAAACAACTGGGCCTCATCCCGAAGATTCTTGGGAAAACAAACTGCCTTAAGAGTCTTGGGATAATAACCGACCAAACGAAACCTACCCGATGAATCTTGGGTGTATTGTCGCCTCCAGCCATCACAGCCGAGGGAAGAGGGAGCAGGAAGGAGCGTAACTAGTGGAAAACCCTTACCCATAGAATGGGATGTCCGACACTAAGTTCCAAACATGGGTGCAGTGCGACTACACACAAAACATAAAGTTACACATATATATATACCAACACACAGGCCAACCTATGGCTCCTCAACCAGATACAAGCAGGTACACAAGCACTACTACCTCATAAAACAGGCACACAACAATCAGCTCCCAGTTCCCTTGTTCATGTTTTCATTCATAACAGTCTAGTATGATTTAATCCCTTCACTACTGGGAAACTAACAGGCACATTCACAGATGGAACATAAAAAATGGCAGAAAGGAAAAACATCAGGTAAATTAAACATTCACACCCGGTTCTCTTGTGAAGTCACAAAAACTGGGGATCAAGTGAGATACCTCAAAGTAATGGAACCAAAGAAACCCAGAGACACAGCCCCATGTCCCCAAAATCCAGAAGCCAAAGGTTCCTCAGCAACAGAAGATTCCACCCCAATTCGTGATATAAACAGAGTAAACACGCAACCTTAGATTCACAACCAGCCAATGTATAACAGCAGGAGATCCCATCCCCACCCAAATCACCCCAGCAACCAATCCCCCATCCAAGAAAACCATAGGGTCACCCGCAATCGGCCCATGAAGGAAGAACAACAAATACCACCAACACAAAGTAGGACAAAGCAAGTATTTTTCATATTTAAAAGATTTAACACACTCCATGATTAGAATTCCACTATGTTTTAAATGGGGTTATCACATAATAGGGGTGATCCTGGTGCTTTCAATTTATTTAAAAAATTATATGTAATTTTACCAATAACATGTTATGGTTATTCAACATACAGAAGATCATTGGTTCATTAGTGCATAGATGAAGGCCACCAACGTCCGTGATTTTCATTTAGCAATTCACAACATATATCAACATGAAAGATCACATCAGAACAACGATCACACCCCCCCTTTTCATTATTTACTGTTCCATTCATTATTTTAATTATGTTGGTTTCGTCAAATTTTGGCAGAGACAGAAGCATGCGCACCCCACATGATACAAAGAAAGGAGGGAAGGAGAAGAAAATTCCCTAAATGATTGATCAAGGATCATCGTTTAAGTCCTCCCATGGAAACTGGAAATAGGGGTAGCAGGAGATCCACGGAACGCGACCCAGGAAAACATCATGGGGTGAGGTAGGACTCGCCATGATGAAGGGAATTCTAAGTGCAGGGTGATCGAGAAAGAAGAAACATAGGGATAAGATTAGCCTTTAGGCTATAAGGGCTGAGATACAGCGCCCTCAGACGGTTAAGATATGGAAAAAAACTCGTATCCATAGAAGGAGCGGGATCATGGGTTGACCACGCGATTGGGCCACCCCACACGTCCAACATAAAATTCCTTTCCCTTTGCGGCAGTTAAAATGGACTCACACCACACCAACATTTAATTAAAACCCATTAATGGCTTTAAATGGGGTCAAAACACGGTTTAAAAGCCAATTTGCGCTAAAAGAGGCGCCACTATGAAAACCCATGGTCACCAATAGGTTAGGTCTACCGGTTGACCGAGGATACCAGTAGGCTGAGCTAATGGTAGGCTGAGCTACCGGAAGCATGTGACTAGTTGTAGACCGACCTACCGGTAAGCCGCGCCTACCGGTAGGTTGTGGCTACCCGTAGACCGAGCTACCGATAGGCCGCGACTACCAGTTGCGGCTACCGGTAGACCTGGATACCTATATACCGAGCTACCGGTAGGCCGAGCTAATGGTAGGATGAGCTACCGGTAGGCGGCGTCTATCGGTAGGCCGAGCTACCAGTAGACGTGCGACCGTTATGCCGATCTACTGGTAGGCCTTCCACCGGTAGGCCGAGCTACTGGTAGGCCAAGCTACCGGTAGGCCAGGCTACCAGTAGAGTCGCCGGTAGGCCACGTTACCGGTATGTTGTGCCATCGATAGGCCTGCTAACGCTAGGCTAAGGCTACTGGTAGGCTAAGGCTAGAGGTAGGCCTGCTACCGGTAGTCATAGGCTATCGTTAGGGGTTTTAAGCTTCACCGAGAAGCCTCAATAACTTTCCCAGACTACCCAGAACACCCAACATCTGATTTTCAACAAGTAGTGGACCCCAAAACCTCGAGCCATTACATTTTTGGTCAATATGTCCATTGTAAACTATACTATTTGTAATAATTTTAACATTTTAATTTTTTTCTTTTAAATATAAAATTCACACGATAATTAATGTAGAATGTAGAAGTGATGACCTCAACCACTAGACTCATGTCCTATGAAGAAAATTTGTCAGATCCAGGAAGGGAGGTACTGTCACTGGGGTTCCCCCTTGAGCAAGCCTATGTCGAGAATCAAGATGTGAAAATTTAATGACATTGTCTATGGTATATGTTCAGGTAAGTTGCAATTACAACATGGGTGATGTTAGTTGCACCACCGGATGAATCGACCCATATCGTACACCTTACCCTTATGTCATATGTGACTATTATAAAGGGGTACATATCTTGGTCTGATTGACTGAAATTATAATTCCATTTTAAAAATAATATTTCAATTCTATCAATTCCTCTTTAAGAATAGTTTTTCACCATTATAATTTATTTGTTAAATTAAATTTGTAAAGAAAAATTGTAATTTAAAAAAAAGATGAATTTTTTTGTAATAAAATTAGGTAGTGTGAATAATATTAGTTTTAATGAAATTGTATAGAAAATTAAATTTTATTTAAATATAAATGTTAAAATAATTTTATTACGTAAATGAAAATTTTGAACAGTCAAAAATATTACTATACATTTTCAACTCGCAAATTTTTTAATAAATATGATTTTTTATAACTAAAAGTTAACATTCACATATCTATCAAATTATATGATAAAATAGACATCATTTTTTAAATCCTTGTGTATAAATTAGGTTTCATTTAGTTTATGATAATTTTAAATAATCTTAATTTTTTTAATGAATATAAAAAATACAGTTTGCAGTTTTCTGTATTTTTAATGACCTGATAATTATTTCATAATGATGTAAAAATGTATTAACCAAAATATACGACATAAAATAGTTTATTTTCTTAGTATCACATTTTAAATGAATTTTAATCAATTTGAAAACCTATATATTGCATTCCAAAGCCTATAATGAAAACATTGTCTTAAAAGCAATATTTTGATTAATCATTAATTTTATTTTACAAAAGAAGTAATATAATATGATTTTTGTTTCATATGGGTTAAAATGACATAAAATATATCACATATTTCAAAGTCCATTGTAAAAACCCATGGTAAATTAAAGGATTTTTCATTTTCCACAAATGATATTTTCAAGGGCTATATGTAGAAATTATTAAACAAGCGCTTCACTTTTTCTATAAATACAATCGTATTTCTCCATTTACATTCACTAAAAATGCATCCTCCATGAATATCAAGTATATTTACCTCCCAAGGAGTCCCTCTATGGTTCCATAAATACCTCATGGTCAAATGCCTCATGTTTTAATAGTTACTCTTCAAGGTAAGGGAATTATCCTTCTTCTCTCTTAAACTCAAGAACCTATTTTTGTATACATCTTATAATTTTTTTATTACACTATTTTATTACCATTTTATTCATACCCTTAAATCCAAAATATTTTTTAACAATGGGAGAACCTTTTCCCATATCATTTTACCCTTTTCTAAAAACATATCTTACACATGTTAGGATTATGAATTTACCTCCCAAAATTTCAGTCTTCTGCCCAAGAAATTCTCTTTTATTTTATTCTAATGAATAATCAGGACACTATCACATTCATGGGTTTTGAAATAAATGTAAAATATATTTATTCTCTTCTTGTAGTAACATACATGAACCCTTCATTGCCTTTCCATGGGTTTAAAATGACATAATAATCTTGTTTTTAATCACTTTTCTAACACCATGATTTTGATATGTAACCCATATTTTTATTCTCCATGGATTATTTATGAAATATGTTTTTATACTCCATGTGGATAAAATTAATTAGTACATTTGAATGGTGAAACCTAATAGAGCTTTAATTCATTGGGTATTGAATTTATTCTCTAGAAATGACATGTTTTATGATACTTTGGTGAATAACCTTAATAATTTTCATTTATGACACCTCAGTTACAAACCTACTTTATAAACTTATGAGTTTAAAATATAAATATGGTAACAAAATTTCTATGTTATTATTAATGTTATTTTTATTATTATAGTATTACTATTATCTTTATGATATATTATTATGCCTCTAATTCATATTAATATTCCTTAAGATCACATTTAAAATTTTTCCCGTTATTATTCACTTATTAGGGCCCAAGATCACTCGTTTCCATTTATGTATGTCCCCAAGTTATGAGATTCAGTAAATGTACATAAGATGAAAAATTTATGAATCATTAGAAGTGGATTAGAATAATTTATTATTTTTTAATATACTATGTAACTTATATCAGATCCACTACCCTTTGAAAGATAATATCTTTATAAAATGTAATGAAATGTTATGTCATAAAAAAGGTAGGATACTATAGTTGGTATTAAAGTAAAGTTTAGGTTTTAGTGGAAATAATGATTTGAAAAATTTAGGAAGAATCCTATAAAAAAATTAAATATAAGAAATCACCCTCGATTTTTTTTGAAATATTTAATAAGTGGTTTCCATGTAATGAAATCCATGTTTGGATATAAACCAGTTGATATGGAAGTAAAACAGATGTATCTAGGGGTAACACCCAAGAACACCACATTGAGATGGAATTAGATGGGGAATCATTCATGATAAGGGGCCTTGTTCCACTCATATTTTGACATTATAGAGGGATATGTTTGGTTAATCACAATCTTTTTATGAACCATTATGATGGATTTTTAGAAAATATATTTTTTTGTAAAGAGTTACATATTTATGAATTCACTTTTAATATATAAGATTCCTTCAGAATTATATGACTCTTAAATGAAACAAAAGGAACACAAATGTATTATTTTATTAGATAATGGTTCGAAATAAGGGGAACCACATACATGATGAGCACAATGGACCATGGAGTGATGCATCAATAATGGAATCCAGAATGAATGACATCATAATAATGATGAATCAACTAACAAATATTATGAATACTAATTTTTATCAAGAAGAAATTCTAGATTCACCTCTCTAAGAACAAAATTAGATTGATTCTTTTATTTGTCATTGACCACATTCTTTCAGTGGATGTACTCACCCATTGATTTCTGAACAATGGATATGCTCAATAAAAAATATCTTTTTTAGTATGTTGTTCAGAATAAGATAATGTTACCCTCGTTGTATAACTCTTAAATGGTGAAGCTTATTGGTGGTGAAAAATGATAAAAAAACATAGATCTAAGAAGGTAGATTGATTCTCTAGAGTAGGAATTGTTTAATGGAATAATTTTAAATAAATATTTCTCTTGTTTGAAGTGAATGATAATAAAGAATCAACTCCTAGAGCTGAAGTATAATGAAAAATAATTGGTGGGGAGGTATGACATAAACTTAAACAGAATTTACCGATACACCTGTATCATTTTTATAGATATTAAGGGAAAGTATGGATGATTATCTGTTGGACTATGGCCCCATATATAATGGAATATATCCATTAAATACTATGAAATATATTATGAGATAGTTGGGAGTGCCATGAAGGTTGACCTAGAGTTCAGAGAGATGAAATGGTCATAAAAATTGAATGAATGGAAGAGATCTTTAAAGGAAAAAATATTTAAGAACATCGATCAAGGAATGGGTGGAATGAAATTTCAACCTTATATAAGAAAACAATGTGGGAAAAACATTTTGGAATCTTCCTTCTCCGGGTTGGAAAATTTTAAATCTATGGTAGAGATGAACATATAGATCGAAACTATCTTGGTGAGATGAAGAATCAACTTCTCAACACGAAAAAAAATTGAAATACAGTACAGAACAACCCTAATGTCAAATGCTTCAAGTGTGGAAATATTGTAAACATTTTCCAATCACTATCAAAATCAAACTAAAATGGGGGGAAATCACTATCAACAACATTATAGGACAAGGAAGAATGGTCAGGCATATTCTATCTCGATGATTGAAGTGGAATCTCCGAAATAATTTGAGGAAGGTACTCTATTTTATCTTTAAAATCAGGAAAGTACATTATTTTTATTATGGTTCTATGAATTATTTTATTTACTCCATTTTTGGAAAGAATATAGAATCAATCCCTAAATTTGGAGAATTAGTGTTATCATCCAAGACTCTTGGAGCGATTATACAAGCTTCAAAATAATATATAATATCCGGTATTGAATTTAGAAAGCATAATCCCATCATAGATTTATTAGTCATTCCCATACTTTAATTTGATAAAATTATAAAGATAGATTTTTTATCAATGTATGATTATAATATGAAATTATAAAGTAAGAAAATTTAAGTAGCCTTGATTAAGCATCCTACAGTTATTTTTAAAGCAGAGATATCATGACATGAGATTTGTTTAGAAGAAACTCCTAGATCATTATTTATAGAAATGATTAGTGAAGTGGTAGAACAAAAACAAAGTATAAATATAGAGAATTTCTAAAACATACCATGATTTTATGGTATGTCTTTTTTTATAGTTAATATTTTCGATACCATACATTGGACGCAACATCGAGCTTAAATTAAACCATGATATTCTATTAATATTATAATTTAAAATTTAACTATAACCAAGTCATTAAATTGGTACTATTTAGTAGGATTAACCATCTCACAAAAATATATTATTTTATTAATTATTTTCGAAATAGTTAAAAATAAATACAAAAACCAATTTAATATAAAAGAATTTATTTTATTATTAATATTAGTATCTGCCACTAGTTATTTATCCAAATAAATCTAATTACTTACTATCATATAATTGCCATAATTATATTCATATTTATAAAATGTGTAAAACTATTATTATATTTTTTGACCTTATAAAAAAATAAATCCATTTTTTCACATAAAAAATTATATTTTTTTAATTACATGTTTGTTGCCTTTTGATGGAACACTTGTTTGAAATCTATTTTTTTCTAAAAAAATTAAATTGTATTTTTCAAAATAATAATTTTATTATAAATCATAATATAATAATTTACTCTGGTTTAATTATTTGTATTTTTCTGATAAGTTTCTTGTTTTAATTAATTTTTAAATGATACTGAATTATAATAAAAACAGATTTTTCTTATAAAACATTTATAGTGTTGTGTTATATTTCTATTTGTTTAAAGTATAATTAGATACATTTTTATAATTAAATTCAAATTATGTAATTGAAAACTATTTCACATAAAATGTTAATATAAAAACATTTCAATCTTTTGTATGTTTTAACTTTAAAAATTAATTTTCTTATTAAATTAATGGGATGGAATTTAAATTAATTACATCAAATACAATGTTTTGAATTTTAAATTTTTTTTTCCATATTTGGAATTAGTGGATCTAAATTATTCAAATAGGTTTCATTTATTTTTGAAAATTATTAATAGTTACATTATTAAATTTTTTATTTACGCGTGTAATGGAAAATTGTGTAATTAAGGGTAAAAATCATATTATAAATATTAGAAACATACCCTTAAACTTGTCCAAGTTTTATAAGATTTGTTGGTGTAGACAATGATCTTCCATCTTCTGATATTGTAATCTTTTTATGCCACTTGGTTGAGACTATGACATTTATTATATGTTATTTTAAGAAAAGATAAATAAGTCACACTCATAACTTTAATAAATATATAAATTTTAATATAGTCTATAAAATATATAAATTCGACTATAAATATATATATTTAAAATATAAAACATATATATTCATCCTTATAATTTAATTTTAAATTTTGTGCAATATAATATTACCATAAATGCATATACAATGATGATACAATAATTATTTAGTTAATAGAAATCTAAATCAAAAGATATTAAAAATATTAAAATAAATTTAATTTGAGATAATTTATGTCATCCAAGAATTTTATAGATAAATTAGACACATTAGTGACATTTTATAATTTTTTTGAGGATATACTGTTTTATTGAATTTTTTAAAGTCATAGTAATGAAGAGAATCAAAATTATCATTAAGGACATATTAAAATAAATGATATTTAATTAAATGAATTAAAATTCATAAGAATTTTTAATTCAGAAACATGATTTTTATAAGGTTTAAAATTTCATTTATGACTCATTTATGGTTCTTTTATGCTTTATAGTTACTATATGAACTTTCAAACTGTTAAAAAAACATGTTGTCACACCACATTGATCTTTCTAGCTCACCCAAATACTACCCATTTATCCCTTAAACATATTTATCCATCTTATAGTGGTGATTTTATTCTAAAAAGATGAACACTAAATCCATTAAGAAGAGATTTAAAGGAAGTACATCGAGGAAGAGGTAATTGTTCTACCAACTCATCCTTGTTCATTTCTTCTTCAAATTCCTCTTCATGTTTTTTATACATAATAGTGAAATAAATCGTGTATCATATATATTATTATTTATTATTATTATTATTATTATTATGGTATAACCATTTTCAATCTTTTATCCATTGAAAAAAATGAAAACACCATGTGTGCGTACGTACGACTTATTGTCTCCATATCATGGTGTAATTTGTTTACACAACCACATTACAAGGATGGGTATAATAATGGAAATAATGGAAATAAATAGTAATTAGGATATGATATTAATTATTTATAATTAATATAACATACAGTTCCTTAAATTTTCACCATTAAGTGAATGATACCATTTCTCGTGTGTACATATGGATTATTGTCTTTACAATGCGTTGTGATTAATTATCCATGTTAAACTTTCAAAAATGACTATGACAAAATATAATGAATAAATATTACATGTACAAATTTAATATCATTATTATAGACATGAATTTAATATATCATATGCATAAGAAAAAGAACATATACAATAAAACATAAATATTAAAATGAAATAGTTAACATCTGAAACAAGGATAATAACAAATTATTAGTAACATAATGATATAATATGATAATATATGAGATGAAAAATATGGATATGGTTATGAAATAAATTAATAACATTATTCAAACCATTATACATGAGGTTAACTTAGATCCAACTAATGTAAAGTACAAGGGAATGGTTATTTCACAATCACATTACTATTCAAGATTTTTTATATTGAAGTCTTGACTAGAGAATATTTTAATCTGAGTCCATGTTTTCTAAAAAAATAATTTTTTTTTCAATTATCAAACTATTATTTACAATATTTTATTAACCAATTTTTGAATAGTATTAAAAAAAATTTAAAGTTCTTATTTTCCAAACAAGGTAATTTATGATATTTTTGACAAAATATAGACTAAATGATTATTTTAACATATAAGGCATGAGAATATTCTATGACAGTCATGATGCATTATTTAATTCCAACTTCCTCTAAAAGTGTAAAATTTTATATTCAATGAAAATGTCAAATTAAAAAAATGGAAACCTTTTTAATAAAGGATTTCACTGAAAAAAAGTTAATTTTCTAAAGAAATTTTCAATGATTCAATTAATTTATTTTTGTTTATGTCAACATTAGTTGTAGCTTTTTATTTATTTATTGTGGTTTTTATTTTAGGATATCATATAAAATATTTTATTAAATGGATTATGATCAGTTTGATTGTGGATGTTTTATATTGATAAAATTAGTGGTTTATGCTAAAATTATTCAAAATTCATATGCTAGTTTTTCAATTAAAATTTTCATGTTATGTATGCTTCACCCTTGTCATATGAGTAATTTATTAGACTTAGTAAGTGATGGTTGGGGCCTCTATAACACCTCAATGCATCGGTAGGTCTGATGAGAGAAACATGTTTTAGTGTAGGTTGAGGTAGTGCCCGTTTATGTATGGTGTCTTGGTCGAGGCCATGATGGTGTGTTTATGATTTCCAACATTATGAATTCCATCATTATGATATTAGTTTTCAATATTCCATGTGATTATTATATTAATAAAACATGCTTGTGATTATTTATTTGGAATTATTTTATTTCCATTTATTAGTGTCATATTATGCGGAAGATTATGTTTTAAATGGATCATGTTTTCTTTATAAACATTACCTTAATATTTATGTATATATATTCATAATATCATTCATTATATAATTATAATTACTCTACATCTGAGTTCACGCATTTCTAATTTTTTATTTTTACCAAGATATGAAGATATAATTTGGAACTGGTATGCATGGTTAAGCTATGAGAATAAAGGTGTTCCCAAAGGATTCACTATATTGCGTCATATATTTTAAATTGTAATTTAAGGTTCCTATATGTAATATCGTTTCCAGAACTACCAAATTGATTAATCCTTTGGGATTTTAATCATGAATCTAAGAAAATGTAATAATGTGAGGCATCGACTCTAGGCTACTAGGGTCGAGGTATTTATAGTTGGTATTATAGTAAGATAAATAGAATAATTGGAAACAATATTTAGATAAATATAAATTTGGTAAACATAACCCTATAAGGAACATTGAGAATATTACCATAGTATCCAATCATATGATTTCGAAGTCAAAAATAAATTATTTTTTGATTTATATAATTATTTTTACCACATAAAAATGTATTCATTATGATTCATAAACTAATATAGTTTATCCACTTTTAAGAAATGTAACCTAGTAGGAGAAATGGAAATCATATGAATTCACATAATCCATGAAGATATTTCCCTACTATGAGTGATAATTATTTTGGAGATGGATCATTAACTGATATTGAGAACCTTATAACTATACTGGGAAAATTAAAACTAGTTATGAACAATAACCTTACCCATCTAGACCATCCTACAACAAAATGTAGAGTAATATTGTTAAAACATTTCATAAGACAATGACATTCATTATTCAATGGAACTAATAGTCTATTTATAACATATAAATGGATAATTTCCTTAGAGAATATATTTCACTCTTTGTGTTGTAAAGAAAGGGATAAGGTTCAAATTGAGGTTTATCATCTATCGAAAGATTTGGATTAAGGATGGTAATTGATTTAAAACACTAAATAGGATGAGGAAATAGTAAACATGTAAGGGAAGGATTTTTAAAAAATCTTCTTGGAAGAATATTACCCTCGTGAATAAAGAGAATATATGGAGAGTCAATTATCGAATAAGAGAGAAAAAGTGAATGATAATGTTGCTAAATATAAATCCAAATTCACAAGGTTAGCTAGACTTGTTCTAGACTACATACATAATCAAAGGAGTTAGTTTGATTGTGTCATTTTAGGTTTAAATACATTCATTTGAATTTATTTGGTCTTCTTAACATTCACATCATATGAAGATGTAGTCTAATGTTCAATCAATACATTGAAAGAATTTCCTCTATCATATGAATTTATGGGAACGTAAGAGAATAATATAATGGTAAAGAAATGTACTGATAAAAGAAAATTGGGAAAGAATTATTTACCCATATGTGATAATTGGGAGATGAAAAAAGTTGATACTTTCTTGACGAAAATGGTGTTTTTACAAGTGTGAAGAAAAAGGTTACATGGTGCGTGTTTGTAAGGGAATTAAAGAAGTTGTAAATGTGTAATGTTTCAAATGTAATAAGTTGGGACACTATAAATATGAATTCACCAAGAATAAAGGAAATATAGCTTATAAAAACAAAATAGATCAAGTTAAAGATATATTGTTACTACGTTAGAAGTGTTATAATTAATTTATTAGTGTTTTTGGATTCAATAATTTTGTAATGATATACTGGATATTAGAATCATGTGATATATAATGATTGCACTGTAGTACTTATTCTTTTCAGATCTGGAAACATGCATTTTTTCTTTATGGTTTTAAGTTGATCAAGGTATTTATAAATTTGGTACATAAATGAAATATCTTCATTATCTTATTTGTGTAAAGTCTAATATTAATTTGATTTGGAATATTTAGTTACGATCCATATAATATTATGGACTATGAATTTTGAAATATTCATTTTTGGATTATTCATAAGGTTGGAGTGGATTAATTTTATCATTAGATTGTAATTTTGATGGTAAAGTATGATTTATCATATTTGGTATCTTTTTCTAATCATTATAGATTCATTAAACATTAAAAATTCAAAGTAATGAATCATGGATCTTTGTATTCTTAAATGTTTTTTTGGATTGAAAAATTCATATTGAACATTAATTTCCATGTATAAAGGGTGAACTGAATGTATATATAAACATAACTAAAGGATTATATTATTATTTTGGCATGGGAAATAATAAATTAATTACTTATATTGAAAGTAAAATAATCCAGCAACTCTAGGAAAAAAAATTCGGAACATAAACATTATATTTTTCGTTTTGTTCATATAAATAAATATTCTTTTAATCGATCAAAATTTAATGGTTTGTGGTTGTTAACATTATCAAGATCATGTACTATACCACTCTCCATCATAAAATTATAATTATTTTTCTCTTCCAAGGCCATGTTTTCTTATATAGAGCTAGAGTATATGTTTTTTCATTTTCCCTTCATACGCCTCTTTCATTATTTTAATGTGGATGTTTCTTTTTCCTTATTTCTACCGTGGGTTTCCCACAAAGGTATTTTTATGTATCATACTTTTATTTTGTGAAGTGAATTTTCAGATTGATAGGACACAATTTTTGAAGGAGTGGAGAATATAACACCCCCCCATAATTTATGGTGTCTTTTTTTATAGTTAATACTTTTGATAAATTACATTGCATGAAACACCATGCTTAAAAAACCATGATATACTATTAATACTATTATTTAAAATGAAATTATATCATATTAATGAAATGGGAAGCTATTAATAGGATTTACTATATATTTAAAATTTATTATTGAATTCATTGTTTAATAAATAATTAAAATGAAATACAAACCAAAATATAATATATAGGGAAGGTTTTTATAAGAACTATTTTTATATGAAAAAGGTATTCTATCCTATTAAATATAATTAATTACTCTCAGTGAATGATTATAAATAAATTTTTCTATATCTAAATATAAAAATTCATCCAATTTTCATTCTATACATGATAAATAATAAATATAGTATTTGAAACTATTATAAATTATATTTGAAAAAATAAACTTCTTATTTTATATCAAAATATAGTAATTTAATTTGGTTTAATTTTTTTGTAATTTCAAATAAGTTTAATGTTTTAATGAATAAAAAATAAATACTGAATTTATATTTTTAAATTAAAATTTTTTATTGGGTATAAAATATAATTAGATATATCTTTAGTCATTTTATCCAATTTAGGTTTTTGGAATCAATTTCACATAGAATTTGGATTTAAAAATATTTTAATCTTTTGAACTTTTTTACATTATAAACATGTTTTCTTGTTCTATAAATAGGATTAATTTTATATTAATTATTATATTTATTGTGTTTTTAATTTTAAAAAATGTATTATATATTTGGAATAATTGATTCAAAATTATATAAATATTTTTCTTTTAGTTTTAGATATTATGAATAGTAACATTAGTAATTTTTTTATTAACATTGTTAAAGGTATATCGTGTAATTAAGGGTAAATATAATATTATAAATATTATAAACATACCCTAAAACATTTTGAAATTTCATTATATGCTTTTTTAACCTAAATATTCTATATTATGAGATTATATACTTTATAATCAACATGGATGTGATTATTACATTTAGTTTATATTATTTAATGAATAGTTTTAGATATCATAATCATATCATTAATAAATTTATCATTTTTAATATATAGATATACAGAAGAGAAATTATACTATAAATACTTATCTAAAATAAAAAATAAATATATTAATAATGATAATTTATTTTTCTTTTTTATAAAATAAATATTTACCTTAATGTCTTATATAATGATGATGTTGTAATTATTTATTTTAATGAACTATCAAATAAATGATATTAAAAATATTTAAATAAATATAATTTGAGATAAATAATTTCATAAAAGAATTTTCTAGATACCTTTTACATATTAGTTATATGTTATGACTGTTTGTTCAAATATATCTTGTTTTTATAAAATTATATGTAATGAAACGAATCCAAACTTTCATTATTGTTTTATTAAAATAAATAATATTATATTAAATGATATTCAAATCAAAGAAATCTGAAATTCTCCCAAGGGATTCGTAAAATTTTTAAAATTTCATTAATGACTCATTCATGGTTATTTATTCATTTTATAGTAACTATATAAACATTCAAAGTGTAAAAAACATGTTGTCACAGTAAGAGTTGATGGGTTTTAATAGTGGTCAAAAACACAAGATTACAATACTAATGAGACCAAAACATGTCTAAAAATTATCGGTTGAGAGGATTTAGACCAATCCATATACTATATTCTAAATAACTCATTTGGGGTTGTTTCTAGTTTACAATTAATTTATAATAATTTAATATATTTTTTGTATCCTAAAGTTCCTCTAACCACATTTATAAATGGGAACCTCCACCCCCACTTACTCACACCACTTTGAGCCTTATATATCCACCAACCCCTACCCAAAAATCCTTAGAAACGTTTTTGAGGTCCTGGATTAAAAACATACCAACTATGTGTCACTTAAAATGAGATTTTAAAAAATTCAATCAAATAAGAGGTAATTTGTTTACCAACACATTTAAGTTCACTTCTTCTTCTACATAATACCAATGTGTTGTTTCCCTAATAAAATAATGAATAAAGTATAATCTATATGCTATTATTTTATTATGATTATGGGACAACCATATTCCACCTCTTATATATCCTATAGAAAATGAAAGCACCACGCGCACATATGTACGACTTACCATCTCCACATTGTGTGGTAATTATTTTCCATCACCACTTTACATAGAAGGTTATGATGATGAAAATAATGGATATATATATAGTAAAAATGATATTATATTGATTATTTATATTTAATATTTAATCAACTTCTTTTCCCTTTCTCTATAAAGGTAATGTAACAGTTTCTCATGCGTATGTACGACATAAACTCTCCACATCATGTTGTGATTGATATTCATTGTTAAGCATTAAATAATGATTATAAAAATTTATATAATGAATAAATATGATATATATGAACATATTATTATTATTATATAGATTAAATAAATATTCCCTATACATATTAAATTGGACTTATATTAGAAAACATGAATAGGAGAATGGAGTAGTTTACACTCAAAACAAGGGTAATAAAAAAATATTATTAACAAAATGATATAAGATGATTATATAGGATATATTAAATATATATTGTTCGGGTATAAATTAATAACAAAAATTAATCCAATATACCATAGGATAAATCACATTCATCTAAAGGAAAATTCAAGGTAAGGGTTATTTCACAATCTCATTGTTATTCAAGATTGTTTATATTTAAGTCTCAAATGGGGAATATTTTATACCATGTACTTGTTTTCTAAAAAAAATCTAAGATATTTTTTTATTATCCTTAGATTGTTTAGATTTATTCTTATCCCAGGTTTTTCTTTTTATTAAATGATCAGAATGTAATATTTATTTAATTTTCCAAATGAGATTCATTACAACATTTTTTTTTAAAATACCGAAGTAATTTTTTTCATAACATATATGGCACTAGTATAATTTACCACATTCAGGATGATTTAATTTATTTAAGGTTACCTTACATGTTTTTAATATTTTTTCAGTGAAAATATATTATTTAAAAAAAATTCACGACTTTTTTACTAAATCATTTCATTATAAAAAGGGGTATATATATCATGTATTTTTAAGGATTTATTTAAAGTATTCTCATCTATCTCAACATAATTTGATGAATCTTATGCTTCATTGAGATTCTTTGTAATTTTATTTTCTACAATATTTTGTTAAATAGTATATAATTTTTTTGACTATGGATGTGTAATTTTTATACAATTCATGTTTTATCATTACAGTATTCACATTTCATATGATAGTTTTTCAATAAGAATGTTTATTTTATTTTTGTTTAACCAATTTAATATAAGGAATGCATTGGACTTAGTAAGTAATGGGTGGGGCATACTATATCCCCTTGATGCATTGATTAGTCTATTGAGACAAACTAGTTTGGGTTTTGGATCAGACCTTGCCCATTTATGTATGGTTTCTTGGATGAAGCCTTAACAATATGTTTATGATGTCTCACATTATTGATCACCTCATTATAAGATTAGTTATTTATATTCCATGTTATTTTTCAATAATTATAATATCAATGTAATTATTTTTATGGAAATTTTTTATTTCCATTTATTAATTCTTTATTATGCTAAATATTATGTTTTAAATTTCTCATGTTTCAGTTATAAACCATACATTAATTGTTTTTTTATCTATTCATAATACCATTAATTGTATGCTTACCCTTACTAATAATATGAGGTCACCATATTCTTAGGTCTTATTTTTCACAAAATTCCATGATATATATTATGACTGATATGCATGATTAAGCTTGGTGAATAATAGTGTTCTCAAAGGATTCTCTAGGTTGTATTTAATATATAAAATAGTAATGTAAGGTTATTATAAATAATCAGATTTCAACAATTTCTGAAATAATCAGTCCTTTGGGACTCAAATCTTGTATCTATGCCGATTTAAAAAATTGAGGCACTGGCTCTAAGCTACTGGGGTCGGGGTCTTTACAATGTCTCTATCAGTCTGAAATAAAATGACAAATTTTCATATGAGTTACCTGGAACTTCTCCAAAGAGAGAGGTATAGTTCTCCATTTTTCAACTACCAAGATATAAGATGACATAAAATACCCTATATATAATGGAAAATTTTGAGCTATAGGAATTAAAAAAAACATCATGATATTTTTGAGTACTGGATTATCCGAAAAATTGTGTTTCATGGGGGATAATTTGTTCTCTTTGTAAAAATGGATGGTGGATAAATGTGGATATGAATTGATTATAGATAACATAATGGGATCACAGTGAAGAACACGTACCCTATCCAAAAGATTAATGATTTATTTGACCATCGTCATGGGACTCAATTGTTTTCCATTACTAATCTTTGATCTAGTAATCATCAATTGAGGGTGTATAAATAAGATAATACAAAGTCCATATTCTGATTTAGTTATGTTTATTATGAGTTGGTTCATATTCCCTTCATTTTTAATAATTCTCCATTTGAAATTCCGGATTTGATGAATCAAGTCTATAAGAACTAACATCGTAAATAGGCGATAGTTTTAATTGATTATATTTGGATATATCCAAAAAAATGATGAGGATCATGAGGGAAATATACGGTTTAAATTGAAAAAAACAAGGATGTAGATTCCATTTGGAAAATTCATAAAATGTGAATTTTGGTTGCAACATGTTTCTTTCTTGAGGTACATTGTAACCAATGAATGAATCTATGTTGGCCGTACTAAGAAAATGGTTGTAGAGGAGTGGCTGCATCATACAACCATGACTAGGATTCATAGTTTCCTTAGTTTAGTAGGATATTATTGGAGATTTGTAAAAAAAATCATGACCTCTTAATCGACTTTCCATGTTAACTCAAAATGGTCTATGTTTATCTAGAAAAAGGACTATAAATAGTGTTTACCATAGATAAATTAGAGATTGGTTATTGTACATGTGTTAACTCGACCCTCTATCAGATAAGGATTCATTATTTTTAGTGATTCATCTCATAAATGGATAGGTTTTATCTTCATGAAAAATGAGAAGGTTATTTATTATTCATCATGATAGTTAAATCCTCATTAGCAGAATTACCCCTGCATGAACTAGATCTAGTTGCAGTTATTTTCCCTATAAAAATATGAAAGAACTATATTTATTGAGAGAAATGTGATATATACACATACCAAAAATGTTTGATGTATATATTAAAAAAAATTAATTGAAAATTTAAAAAATGAGATGGATTATACTTCTTAAATACTATGAATGTTCTATTCATTATCACTCCTAAAGAGAAAACAATGTAATTGATTCATTAAGTAGGAATGATCTTATTGTTCTGGTAATGATGTGGATTTATGGATATTCTTTGATTAAATACCTAGAAAAATACGATATAATAATCATAAGGGAAGGGATATCCTTAACCCAATCCCAAGTAATTTTTCTAACATAATTACTAGAAAATATCAAGAAAGATAAAATATTATATCCCTTGTGGAAAGAAAGTACAAGGCTATGAATAATGGGATGTTTCTTGAGTTCAATATTTATCAAGAAGGTCTAAAAAATTTGCACCAAACAATGCCTCCTATCTATTCTAGAAATAAAGAAGGATATGATGGACAAAGGTAATAGGTCTATTTTCTCAATATATCAAGGAATCAAGAGGATGTATAAAAACCTGCATGATCATTATTCCTCAGATAACATAAAATGTAAGATTTTTTACTAAACTACATGGTTCTTGGTATGTCAGAAGGTTAATGAGAAGAAGAAAATTTCTAAATGGTTATTGCAACCAATGCACATAATAACATAGAAGTAGGGAAATATCACTATAGAATTTTTCACTGGTCTCCTAAGAACATCCAAAGGAAATAACACAATATTGGTTATAGTGGACCGACTCACCATAACTTCCCATTTCTTAACTATAAAATAATATTTCACTATTTAATAACATAAAATGATTTATGTAATGTAAGTGGCGAGGTTTAATGAGGTGACACATTTTATCTTTTCATATTGTGATCCACGATTGAAATTTAAATTATGGAGAAGTATTAAACATGCTCTGAATATCGAATTTAATTTCATTATGGCCTATCACCCCCAAACTGACGGCCTGTTGGGAAGAACTATTCAGAAACTCATGGACATGCTCAGAACATCATCAATAGAATTTAAAGGGGGATGGGATCATCACCTACCATTATTTGAGTTTTAATACAACAATAACATTTAATCAAGTATTCAATGGCACCCTATGATGCTCTATTTGGTAAGAAATTTAGAACTCTTTTTTGTTGGGATGATTTTTGTGAGAGAATGTTGTTTGGGCTTGATCTTGTGAAAGTGATTACATAAACTTTAAATGTCATCCTAAAAAATAGAAAGTCTCCTTAGAGTATTTAGAAGAGATATGCTGACAAAAGTAAATGGTACAAGGAGTTTGAGGTTGGAAATACATTTTTCAATCGAATATCAAGAAGTAAGATGGTCAATGAGTTTAGGATGATGTGAAATCTTATCCCTACATACATTATCACATATAAAATACTTTATGAAATATGATCAGTGGTATATCGGCCATCACTTCAACCAATTATAGCTCTGGTTCATTATGTATTCCATGTATCTCCTTTGAGAATGTACATAACTAATCACGCACATATAGATTCTAAAGGTGGTACAACTGAAACAAGACCTCTCTTATGAGGAGTAGATGGTGGTGTTATTGGACTATAGGGACACGGTTCTATGAAAAAATACTACCCACATCATCAATTTCTTTTGGATAAACCGTAAATATGAATAAGTGATATATGAAATATATAATATAATGATAATGATGTACCCACACCTTTTCTCAACTCAGAGAATGAGTTGAAATTTCGAGGAAAAAAATTATAAATGGGGTATGAATGCCAAAATTCAAACTTTTTAAATGGTATTTGTTTCCTGAAAGTTATTTTATTTTAATTTTAAAAAACAAAACCATATCCTTTTAACAATGAAGTTGTATTTAATGTGTTTAAATGGAAATATGAAAATAAGGATTCTATCTTTATTTTACCACTAGTAAAATATGGCCATTGATAAATATAAAAATTGGAATTTATAATCTATATATTACTTTTAATGTAATAATTAGTGCTTATATGTATTAATGACAATGGATAATTAATGCAGAATGGAGAAGTGATTTCTTTAACGAGTGGAGTCATCTCGTATGAATCCCATTTTTCATAAATAGGGAGGGAGAGAGAGCCATTGGGGTGCTCCCATGGCCAGCCCCAATCTATGCTTCAAAAGGTGTACCATAAATTAAATCTTCTATGGGTGAAGTTCATGTTGGTGGAAATTACCACTCGGGTGATGTCAGATGATCCATCCCATGAATCTATCATTATCACACACCTTGCCCTTTGGTCATAAATGGTTGTCATAAGAGGATACATTTCTAGGACATACTGACTTAAACTGTAATTCCATTTTATAAATAAAGCTTATATTACATCATTTCCTTTCCAAAATTAGTTTTTCCAAAAATTGGAGAATTTTAAAAATTACTTTTTAAAAAGAAAGTGTACTTTTTAGAAATGATGTATTATTTTATAATAAACTATGTTATAATGAATAATTTTTATTTCAGTTAAATACTATTATTAAAACACACTTATTTTAATATAAATATTAAAATAATTTTATTATTTTTTGAAAATGTTTAATGGTCAAAATTGTTACTATAAATTTTTAATACACAATTTTTCTAATAAATAATAAATTATATATTAATAAATTAATATTATCATATATAGTGAATTATTATGATAAAATAATAATCTTTTTTGAATTAATCACATCATTTTTAGGTTAATTTTAATTTATGTTAATATTCTAAAATACATTATTTTTTCAAGAAATGTAAAAAATATTTTTTAAGGTTTTTGGTAAGATTATTAACATCATAATTATGTTATAATGAGGTAATAATTAATTAACCAAAATCTATAACATAAAAAATGGTATTATATTAATATAATTTACTCTAATTGACTTTATTTATTTTGAAACCCAATAATTTACTTCCCAACATCTAAAATGTAACAATTGTCTTAAAATATTTATTTGGCTAAAAATATAATTTTATATTCCAAAAGAATTAGTATAATATGATGCTTGGATCATGTTGTTTAAAATAATATAAAATAATTAAATAATGTCCAAATCTATGGGAAACCCCATGGTCATCCCATGTGTTTTTATTTTCTATAATATAAATTTATAGGGGTTATATTTGAAAATTATTAAACCGGACCCTCCAATTTTCCAATAAATACCCACCCATTTCACTATTTACTTTCACTCCCAATCCATACTACATGAAGATATATTCTATTTACCTCCCATACAGTCCACCAAGGTGTTCTCAATCCCACAAGGTCCCAATACTCATGTTTTAGTAGTAACTCTTCAAGATAATGTAATTACACTTATTTTTTATTAAATTCAAGAACATAATTTTATATAAGTATTACAATGGCTATGATTACTATATTTTATTACCATTTTATTCACACCCTTACTTCCAAATAATATGTTATAAATGGTGGACCCAATTTTCCTTTCATTTTACCATTTTTAAAAACCACATTTTATACTCATTATGATAATGAATTTACTTTTAAAAATTTATCACTTCTCCTCAACAAATTCTATTTTATTTTCTTCTTATTAATATAAAAGCCTATTTATTTTACATGGGTATACAGATAAAGTTAAAAATCATTTATTTGATTATGTTATTAATAAACATGAAACCTATATTTCATTCCCATGGGTTGAAAATGGTATAATGATAATGTTTTTAATAACTTTTGAAATGTCATGATTTTGATATGAAACACATTTTTTTATTCTCCATGGGATATTTATAAAATTTTTATTATGATATATATATTTCTCACATAAATTAATACATTTTATTTTTGATACATGGTAGTGCTCCAATTCATTGGGTAAATAATATAATCTCTAGTGATAACATGTTTTCTCATACCTTGGCGAATAACCATGGTAATTTTCATTTACGAAACCTCAGTGAAAAAACATTGGTTATGTGCTTATGAATGTCTCATTTAAATGTTGTAGCAATATTTACATGTTATTATTCGTGTTATTATTAATTTTATTGTATGAAAATGATAATTTCCTCGTGATGTATTATTGTGGCTCATGTTCTTATTGATATTCATTAAGATCACATGTAAAGTGTTACCTTTACTTATTCACTAACTAGACCTCATGCTCATCCCATTACATTGATGTGTTTAACCAATTTTTGAAATCTAGTAAATGAACATAGTGTGAAAATTTAAATAATCATTTCAATTTATTTATAAGAATTATTTATTTTTTCAAGTATTATATACCTTATTTCCAAGAAACTAATCAGTAAAAAAGCCTTATTTGTACAATGTAGTGAATATTTATATAATATAAATGAAAGATAGCATAGTTTTAGCCAAATATTATTCTTATTTATTTAAATATGATATACATGAAACACAAAAATGGCTCTTAAATTTTATAATTCCATCATTATCAATGTCGAAATCACTAAAATTTGTCACTTTCTTCTACAACTGCATATCATTTTTCTGCGCCTCAGTTATCCTTACAGGGATAGATGTTTGAAAACTAATTTGAGAAAAATAATATTTTTTCCTTTATCTAAGTATTTCATGATCCATTATTTAAAACACCATAAATTTTATATATTTTTTGATCTTCTTCATAGATATTATAGTATGATCCTTTCTACTCAAAGAACCATCTACTTTTTTCTCTTTCCCTGTGTGGTATTGTATTGTGAAATCATAATAATTAATCATATCCCACAATATTCTCGAATAAATATTGAACTCCTCCTTTAAGAATATATATCTTAAAACTTTTAAATAGGTATATATATCTCACTTTTCTCTGTAACAAATAGTTTGACAATATGATCAATAAAAAAATTACTTCAACATACTCCAAATAAGAGTTGTGTAAAATTTCTCATGAACCATCAATTTCAATGAGGAATAATCTGTAACATTTTCATTATGAAATAGAATTCATCCAAATTCGTTCAGAGATGAATCACTATAGATTAAAACCCCTTCTCTTGTATAGGGTAATTATAGAATCTATGTGTCTACTAATATTATCTTTAATTCCATAAAAAACTCCACACATTCATCCTCTCATAGATATTGAAGACCCATCTATGTTATTTTGGTTAGTGGATTAAATTGTCGTGAGTATTTCTCAACAACCCATCAGAAATATCCAACCAAACTATGAAAATAGTTTATCACAGTTTCCATGGTTGGTATAAGTCAATGTTCAATATCCTCCATCATTGATGGATCTACAGAAATACCCTCTCTTGATATTATATAACATAAAAATGAATTATCTTGTTTCAAATATTCACACATTATAAATTTCCACACATTTATCCTTCCCTACGGTGTTCAATAAAATTATCATATGTTCCTCATATTCATACATTCTATTTGAATATATAATAATATCCTCAGTAACATATACCACAAATATATCATGTTAATATATACATACTCTATTAATTAAATTGATAAATATAGTAGAAGAATTATTAATAAAAAATGGAATAACTATAGACTTATCATGTCTATACCTTATAAGAATGTTGTCTCCGGTATATCTTCCTTCTTAACCCTCAATTAATGATATCCATAATGAAGGTAAATATTGTAAAAATACATATCTCCACACAGTTGTTAAAAAAATTCACTAATATGGTGTATATGATACATTTACATCATTATAATCATGTAAGACTCCCAAAAATCAAGGTAGATTCATAGAAAAACATATTTATTTTCAACAAAAAAGAATAGGATCACCCAAAGGTGACACACATAGAAAAAGTAATCAATTTTCATGATTCTCCTAGACACTCTTCTTTAATTCCTATAACTTAATTGTGGCCCTTCTATAGTGAGTATTTGGAATTTTTGTTGCACCATGTATGATTTCTATTGAGAACTAAACATCATGTTTCAGCGGAATAGTGGAAAACTCTTCTAGAAACACATCAATAAAATAATGTATAAAAAGAATACCATCGAGGTTGAGTTTCTCTTCAACTATCGTAGATAAGAAGCACTCTTGTATGGGAATAAAAAACCCATTCATTGGAATTCATTTCCATCAAAATTTTATATTCTTTATCATAATGAATGATGATCTTTGGTTGGTTTGGAATATCAAATTTTTCTATTCTTAATTATAAATTGACGTGTGATTTATTTTGCGAAAGATAATACATGCCCAAATTACGACCAAATTCAACTAGAGGGAGAGTAATGTGGTTTTTAGGAAGCACATTCCTATAAAATTCAATCTGGAAAGAATTACATGATTGAGATTTGATCATCCTACCATTATGGATTTTTAATACTAATTCAATATTTAGTCATTAGGGATAGGAATTAATATTCCAAAATATTTTTCGTGATATAATGGAATTTGTATAAATATTCTCAAGATACTAAAATGTTTGATAATATTTTTCCCCGCCTCAACATCATCATTTTATCATCCTTTCAATTATATAACCAAAATACGTTGCATGATTATTAATAATGTTTTATGATATTGATATTTAGTGAAAAATAATTCAAACAACATTGAAATAATTAAACCTTCTTTTTAATATATGACACCATAGGATTATCCTAGGTTATTCATCACCACACTATATTTAAATATTTCATGGTGTATTATAGGTGTTTTTTAATTCACAAAGTATATCATCTAGGAGTGTCATTATAGGTGCATAGTATGGCCCATTTGTTTAACTGGTTATGCTCGAGTTAAACCCAACACTCATTTTTCCATGTTATTTCACCTATGTACATCTACCCATCATCTAGTATTATCCTGATATGGATTTAATTTCATGGAAAACACTCTCTATATCCTTCTATATTATTCTATTCTATTTTCATATTATAAGAATAATCCCAAGACTTATCCTTAGGCATTTCCCCAAGTATCCCACAAAATATTTTTCATCCTATTTTCCAATGATTATATAATCCTTTTTCTGATACCAATTGTAATGAACCAATATTCTAAAAAATATATAT
Organism: Viscum album; assembly: GCA_963277665.1. Lineage (NCBI taxonomy): Eukaryota > Viridiplantae > Streptophyta > Magnoliopsida > Santalales > Viscaceae > Viscum > Viscum album. The sequence goes on along the minus strand of OY728166.1, from coordinate 749,074,935 downwards.
CACATCATAATAGATGAATATTTATTACATAACATAATGATCTATTCCATAATCATATAGGTCCAATTTGTTTAGAACATGGATATATAAACAAATGATTTATAGGTGAACTATATCATCTCCCACTAAGTTCTTCATATCTACTACCCTTCTTAGAAAAATCCTACATAAAACCCTTATTCATAACATTGTGATGATGAATATTGACCTTAGATACTCTGTAATGGTATAAAATGAATATATCAATGGTCACAAAATAATAACATGAGCATAAGGGTATGAAAACATGATCTTACCATTTGATAACCTTTTCTTATATATCATGGACTATCGGCATGATTCATGGAATAAATCATTTCATTTAATAATAAATGAATCCAAATGGAATATAATTACATAATCTATTATCAAATAACCGTGGAATAAGTCATATATCTATGTAATAAAAATAATATTATGACATTTTGATCATGCATAAATATAAATTGGACCACTCATGTGGTTAAGGACATGAAAGTAGGCCCTCACATAATCTTATAGACATGACTGATGGTCCACAATTAGATTTGTGAACATGAATTCATTTTAACACATAAAATATCATTAAATAATGAATTTGGTGAAGATATAGGTCCTAACCATTTGTGTTTATAATGATACCACCATCCGTGGCTATAAAGTGAAAACAGTCCTTGGTTATAACATGAATAATTTCATTGGTTATAATTTGACCATCATCTATAGTTATAATGTAACAACTTTCACAAAATTAAAAAATATCATTTGTGTACCACATTATCATAAAGTATTCATCATATATGTACCCATGAAAATAAATGATCTTCGTAATCATTTCATTATGGTATAACCCATGGAAAAGGAATGTGTTTCATAAAAATATCATCAAAAGGACAAATTATATCGTTAATGAATAATTATTGTATAATTGGATAACATGGAATTAAAACATCAGTAATATCAAGGTATTTCATCTTATAAGGGACATTATTTTCAAATATCACATAATACATTTCATGAGGAAAATAAACTGTAATTAAATGTTAGTTTTTAAAACTAAATAATCATAATATATTTGGGAAATAATTTTCACTGAAAGTAAAATTGAAAACATATAATGGTACATTGAAAACATTATTTGATCAATATGGATGGAAATTATTTTTGTTCCATAGATGATAAAATAATGATTCCTTTCACATTTTTGTAATAAAAGTCAAATTGGACGTTTTTTGGAAAATGGTATAAAGATCAGTTGAAATTTATTTTTATAAGTTAAAAAATGGTTCAAATTGAGATTAATAAATATTTTTAGAATATGAAAACATTATTAAAATAATTTTTATTAAACATAGACATATGAGAAAAATGTTTTCTGATCGAAGATATAAATAATGTACTTTTTCATTAGAACCATTATTTTTAAATATACCATGTATATGAAAAGAAAAATGAATGGAAAACCGTTATTCAAATTAAATAACAATAGTAAAATAAAATACAATATTTTAATTATAAATATATCATAATATTTCATTATAGAAATAATATCATAAACAATATCAATAAACAATGAGATTGTAAGAACACACTCTTACCACATTAGAAACATTATAATCGTAAGTCCCATTTACGAATATAATCAAAAGAAACATTAAATATATTTAACATAAGTAGATTCATGATATATCATGTAAAATTTTATTATAAATTTCTCATAAAATAATATATGATTATAACAAACATATGTCTCAAAGAAGGAAAATGGAGACAAAATTCCTAACCTTGAGTATCAACTTATAGCATACACAACCGAACATAATTTATAATAAAAATAGGTGTATTATTAATAAATTATATAGCCATATTAATTTTCATCCTATAATATATAGTCTAATTATGAAATTTTATTTGAATCTTACCAATAATTCAATGTTAAAATCTCATTTGGGGTAACAACTCCTACATTGATATCATTTATGTTTTGGTTTAGTGTATTTTGATCTTTATTTTTGATAGTGCATCAAATATATCCATAATTTTTAACAAGGATATAGATATCATATATATTAATTATACAATTATTTTGTTGATCCATTATTTTAGGATAAATAAAAAGAATTACATTTTTCGTGGAGGACGTAGGTCGTACGTACACATTAAAAATATTTCCATTTTCACATATGATTAAATGAAAGAAAGGTAAATAACCAAATATGCTTCTTGAATCATATTAATTCAATATATATAACATATTTTAATTAAATTTACCCTTATTACCTTCCATGAAATTTGTTATTGAGAAATGAATGACATCGCTTCATGAGGCGGTTTCCCAACATACACACGAAAGACACTATCGTATCCACCATAGAATGGAAAGTAAGAAGTAATTTTTGATATCATAATTATATAAATATAATTATGTTACAAGTTTCATTTATATTCATTTAAATCATACATATTATTATCATTGTAAAACATAAATTTAAAACACATCATATCTGTTTATGAGGTGGTAGTTTATTGTACGCACGAGTGATGTTATTGTTTTCCAATGGTTTGGTAAAAATAAAGGTATATATTGTATTATAATTCAATAGTTAAAATAATATCATAAATATAATATTTATAAATAAAATCCATCATTATATGCAGATATGATATGTTTTTTTAGATCAAATAACAACAGTTTGTGAGGCGGTGGTCCGTTTTACCAATGATAGATCGTTTGTTTTCCCATTAGATATAAGTGGAGAAGAATATTTGTTATTACATTATAATAATATCATATTAGTATATTGAAGGTAATTTTTCAATTATATCAGCATTATTGAATAATTTTTTAATAATATGGATGAAGAAATAAAGCAAAGTGCAACGTTAATAATTTTACTTCTACTTTGGAGAAAATCTTTAGTTTTGTAACTAAATTCTCTATAGGATGGGTTTAAAATAATAATAATACCAATAATATGTGTATATAGATGTATGAAATATATTTAGTAAGGTATTTTCTAAACCAATGGGTTTTAAAAGTTGGAATAGAAGTAGAGAGTGTGTGACATTTTTAAAGTGGGGGAGATGACAGACATAAATTTTTTTAAAGAATAATATGTACCCATGTTTTTTACATGAAAAAAGGATATAACATGTGTAACACCCCGAGATTCCACGATACGCTTCTCATTTAATAATGCAATAACTTGCATTGTACGCAACTTCGAGTTCTAAAACACCGCGACAAATCAAAGTAGCCGTTATGAATAGTAATAACCACTTTTTAAAATTATAGAAATTTTATATTTCAAAATGGACTTCATTTTTGTATTCCTAATATTGAAATTAGCCTATGTTGAATTTTTGGTATTTTTTTGAGAACTAATTTTTATGAATAGTGAAAAATACTTTAAAACAACTTTCGTAATCAAAATAATTTATTGTGATAAATTATACTATTTAGTGGTTTTAAGGTATAATTAGAATATATTTTTACCATTTTATCCAATGGTGGTCATTAGAATTAATTTAACATTGAAATTGGACATAAAAAATTGCCAATCTTTTGATATAAATTGTTTCTTGAAAACACGCTATTTGTCGTAACAGCGGGAATTAATTATAAAATTAATTAATGCAACTTATATGTTTGTAATTTTGTAAAATAGACATCATTTTTGAATTCGGAATATCAATTATATCTTAGGGTGAAATTTTGGCATTGTTCTGAAAAACTCCAATTTTTGATGAATAGTGAAACCACTAAGTGGTAGTTAAATAACTGATTTTTCGTTTAAATGAAATATTACCACTTCTGTGATTTGATTTTCAAAAATCCGACATACATGGTTGTCATTAAGAAGTAAAATGTGGTTCAATGAGATTAAAATAATTTTTTGGTGAATAGTAACTTTTAAGTTCTTAATCACGATTAGAGGTAATTAGTGTAGTTTAAGGTAAAAACAATGTTTTAATAATATGATATGAGCTTGACACTTGTCCTACTCCTATTGGATGAGTCATTGCCGACCAAGACAACCCATGGGTCAACTTGGGGACCCCATGGAGCCACTTTTGTTGGAAAATGACATTAATATATATTTATTTAATGTTAGAATTAAATTGACACAAACATGAGTTGTTTTACTAAAACAGTTTTTAAGTGGGGTTACACAAGTCCAAATTTTGACTATAAATATTCATTAGAAATATAAAAATATTTCCTACATCATAGTATTTTTTTTATAATTTTTCGACATTAAATAAATTAAATTATTTATGACATCATTATGATGTGGCGATGACCTCATTATTTAACGATTTAAATAAAATGAGAAGATAATGAAAAATCCAAGTCTTACACTTGTCCAAAGCCTATTGGATGAGGAGATTTCGAAACCTTATCACCTTATCCTCGAATTATATAAGTGTGGGACCTTTAGAATCCGAAAAGCATTGTGAAATAATGTAACATTTCAATCTTTCCAAAAGTGCCCCTCCTCTCCACTTATAAAAGGACCCCACCTCTCCCACCTCATTTACACTTTCAAGCCATTTGGCTCGGCCAACCTCTGCCCAAATACTCTCCCAACATTCCTCCCTTACTCCTAGAAGCCTCACTTTGGGTATAACGCTTCCCAAGGAAGCCTTTGGCTCAAATCAAAAAGAGTTACCCGATTTTGAGGTAATGTCTTCTCTAATTTTGTTTTGTTTTATTTTTCTTCTCCAACCCCCTGAACTCTTTTTATTCATTTCTTTTGTAACAACACCAGTATCCTCAATATACTAGGAGGTTTTTATAAGAAGGATTCGAGCTACACTTACACACACCTACATCTAATGGTTAATGAACATACAGTTTCTGTGGATGGCGAATTTCTGCCTCACGAAACGATGATTGTTCAACACTCATATAACACCTTCAAAGTTGGCCATTAAGATGTCACTATTTTTATATATGATATATAATATGTTTATGTTTTACTTATTCTTCTGTATTTCTTATTTATGGCATACTTTATGATTTCCATTATGGGTAAAACGCGATAATTTCATTTTAGGAAGTGCGGACTACCGCCCCCTCAAAGTGATTTGAATCGTTAATGCCATATGTGGGATGTATAAAGGATGGATTAAATTGTATTATACACTATATTATACTGGAATTATATTATACATTTATATCATTATGATTTAGTTCAATTAAATATGAAATTTAAATGAAAGTAGCGTTCATGCGTAGGTACGACTTACCGTCTCCATGAACGGTGCATTTCATTTCTTACCTCTAAATGTTACGTAATATTATAAATGAATGTATATACTGGATATATAAGATATATATGACATCTAAATCATGAATATAATTCTGGATATAATGGATATTCTACCACACGAACAACTTGTAATTATAAGAGGTTTATTGTTGACTCAAGTTACCAAAGATCGACAAAACGACCGTTATTAACTTAAATAATTACATAATATTCATAACATTGTAATAAGTGATATAAAAAGGATAATGAAATTGAAAATGGTTCTTAATAAGGTAGATATTAACTCTAGTTTATTATTCAGGAGGTTAAATAACGGTTGAGTCATGTCGGACACAAGGTAAGGGAATTTCTTAACCCAACTTCCATTCTTTGGGTTAATCTTTTACTTTCAAATTATGTCATGATAATATTATGTCCTATTTTGTATTTTTACATTATTTATGTGTACCGATAGTGAATACACATAATAGATTTATTTTATTTTAAAAATGATCTTTTAAGGACTTCGTCTCAATCTCCTTTCATTGAGGCATATTTGGTTTTATACACATTTTTCTTTTATACGGTGTATAAACCCCTTTGACTTTTACGTTTATCCAAAAGGAATCTTTTTTATACGAAGCGTTTTACTAAATGACAAAAAGTGAATGTTTTTCTTTCCGTACTTATGCGGCGACAACGACTTCTCCGCCGCCGTAACCATTATTTGAGTTTCGGCTTCCTCTACAAGCCATCATTTTTTTTAATGAAAAATAAATACAAAGTTTTAACTTTCTTTTATTTTGGTATTGAAAATGGTTTTGAAAGCGTTCTTATTATATCAATGTGTTGTATTTATATCTTGTGATTGAAATGTGGAAATGTTATGTTTCCTTTATGCATGTTTTATGTGATACGATTATGTTATGGTTTATGATATGTTTAAACCTATTCATATGAGGAATGCATTGGACTTAATAAGTGACGGGTGGAGCCCGCTATAGCTCCTCGATGCATCGGTAGGTCTCATGAGACAAACTAGTGTCTTGGCACGAGGCCTTGACAAAATCTTATTTGTGGTCTTGGCACGAGGCCTTGACTACGTGGTTATGATAGTCTGGCATTATGCATTCCATCATTATGAAAGTGGTTATTGATATTGCATGTGATTATTCGACCAGTAGAATATCCATGTGAAGAAGTGAATGGCATTATCTCATTTTACTTTTGCCATATTATGTTGATGTTCAAGTTTAAAAGGCTTTTGTTTTAGTTATACATTGCCTTAGATTTTTATGTTTATTTATGAAAGCTTCCGCAATATTGTTATCCTTACTGAGCATCTGAGCTCACCCCTTTCAATGTTTTAATATTTTCCAGGATGTGAAGAAGTATTTTATGAATGACCTACATGGATTGTCAGAAGAGGATATGAGAGTGGACTATGGAGACTTTGTTATTGTAGTTTTTCACTTTATGATGTAATGTAACATTTACGAATGTATCTAGTGTTTCCAAGGCTACTAAACTAATCATTCCTTCGAGACTTGATCTTTTGTGATCATGCCAATGTTACGAAGTAATGTACTGACTCTGGGTAGCTGGGGTCGGGGCGTTATAGTTGGTATCAGAGGAAGTTTAGTACTAACCTTGGAAGCTAGATTTAGATAAACTCTGATTAGACCACATAGCCCAAAGATAGACTTTGAGGATTAGTATAGAAGAACTTTCTAGAATTTTGGTATTATAGAGATGTTATGAGTTTTCCGAGCAATACATCTCTGTCTGGATACGAGCAGGTAGAGGCAGCTCTAGCACAGATGTACCTAGGGGTAAAACCTGAAAACACCGCTTTGAGCTAGACTCGAACGGGAACTGGTGCACGACAACGGGCCTTGCTGCACTCTTGGTTATGACACTCCCGGGGGATATGCTTAGGATAATTCTCATTTTATATACAAACCACTATGAAGGGTTATGAGTATATACTTCCTTAAAGAAAACATTTCTTTTTATGATTATGGATTATATCCATAAATAGTTCAATTTATGTAAAGTGTTTTACAAGTATGGAATTATGTATTTTGATTCATAAACTAATCTAGTTTATGCCATTGTTTAGAAATGGCGCCTAGTGGAAGGAATGGAAACCGTATCAATGCACGCACTCCGTGTAGGGATTGCCGTCCTGCTCAAGATAATTATTGTGGATCTGGAGATACAACTGGTGCTGATCAACTTAATACCATACTGGGACAACTCACTCAGGTTTTGAATAATAACCTTACTCGTATGGAGCACCCTGATCCGCAACGTGGAGGATCAATGTTAGATCGATTCATGAGGCAACAACCGCCAACGTTCAATGGGAGTACAAATCCCTTAGTAGCCGAGCAATGGATAAATTCCCTAGAGAAAATATTTCAGGCTTTGGGGATCAGTGAAAGGGAAAAAGTTATCATGGCAGTTTACCGCCTCACTGGAGATGTCGATCAATGGTGGTCATTGATTCAAAACATGAAGGAAGATGATGAAGTATCAAATATGGAATGGAGGGATTTCAAAGATCTGTTTTTAGAAAAATACTATCCTCGTGACCATCGAGCAGATATGGAAAGGCAATTTCTGAGTTTGAGGCAGAAGGAGGATGAGAATTTCGCAAAGTATGAGGCTAACTTTACAAGGTTAGCGAGGCTTTCTGCCGATTATATACGTAACACAAGGAGTAAGATTGATCATTTCTTTGATGGGTTAAAACCATTTCTCCGTCGAGCTTTAGTATCACAATCCTTCTCATCATACGAAGATATTGTCTCGTGTGCTATCAAGACAGAACAGGAATTCTCTAAGTCTTATGACAACAAAGTAAAGCAAGAGAAGAAGAGAACGGTGGAACAAGATACAGATAAAGGGAAAAAGGGAATGAAGGATTTTCCATTATGTGATAATTGTGGGAAGAATCACCCTGGTACTTGCCTAAAAGGAATGGGAGTTTGTTATAAATGTGGAGAAAAGGGTCACCAGGCTCGTGATTGCAAGGGAAATAAAGATGCTATCAAAGTTGAATGCTACAATTGTAGAGAAATGGGTCATTATGCAAATGAATGTCCTAAGCATCAGGGAAACTTACCTCAGAAAAGGCCAAGGGATCAAGGCCAATCTTATGTTGTGACTACAATTGAAGCGGAATAATTATTTTATTTGTGTTTTTGGACTCAAGAACTAGATTATGGTTATAAGAATAATGTGATATATATAAGGATTGTACTGCAGTACTTGTTGATTTCAGTAAGGTTTTAATATGATTAAGGTAATAATATTTTTAGTATGTGACAATAAGAGAAACTTTACTTTGTTTGGGGAATCTGAGGTTACAATTGATTTTGGAATTTAACGACCCTTTAGAGAAAGTCTGGATGGAGGTATTTTGGATAACTATTAAGGTTGGAATGGATTAAGTTGAACTTTGGATAGTATTGTTTAAGGTTAAAACATTTTTGAAGATTATTTTTAGAATATTATGATACTATAGTTTTAGGAAAAGGACAACCAGCAGGGTGGGGAATAACCCGTCGCGTCGGACAAAGTTGCAGGAATCGAACCCACAACCATAGTGCGACAAGCCTTTATTTCCTACAACTAGCCTACAGGAAGTCCCTGGTTATTAAAAAATAATTTTACTAATCTAAATTGTATGTGTTAACATTTGGAACCTTATACAATTAGGAAAAGTATAATATTTTTGGGTTCTATTATCTTTTTGAGTGAAAGGTGAGTTGAAGGATGAAACTTCAATTGTCAGGCATAAATATATATATACCTATCTGTTATTCAATGAATAAATTAATTCTTAAACTTTATTAAAGGGATATTAAAACAAAAAATGTGTTATCCTAATACCTTATGTCTTGTTGAACTGATGATATTTTAAATCAACATAGATTGAAGGCTTTAAGGCCCTCAATTTGACAGTTGATTGTGATTGATGACCTAAATCACTCCCTACAAATATTTACGTTTTTCCTCCAATTATATGTATCTAATTGCCACCAATGTTCTCCTTATCGAGATCATAATTTGGTGGTGACTTTCTTATTTCCATTTCCCTCTTATTAAGGCTAAATTTTATTAATCTTATTTCCGATGTGGGTTTTCCACAATGGTATTTTCTCTTTTCAACCTTCTATTTCCAAAGAAAAAAATTTAAAATTGCGAGGATGCAATTTATTGAAGGAGGGGAGAATGTAACACCCCGAGCTTCCACGATACGCTTCTCATTCAATAATGCAATAGCTTTCATTGTACGCAACTTCGAGTTCTAAAACACCGCGACAAATCAAAGTAGTCGTTATGAATAGTAATAACCACTTTTTAAAATTATAGAAATTTTATATTTCAAAATGGACTTCATTTTTTTATTCCTAATATTGAAATTAGCCTATGTTGAATTTTTGGTATTTTTTTGAGAACTTCTAATTTTTATGAATAGTGAAAAATACTTTAAAACAACTTTCTTAATCAAAATAATTTATTGTGATAAATTATACTATTTAGTGGTTTTAAGGTATAATTAGAATATATTTTTACCATTTTATCCAATGGTGGTCATTAGAATTAATTTAACATTGAAATTGGACATAAACAATTGCCAATCTTTTGATATAAATTGTTTCTTGAAAACACGCTATTTGTCGTAACAGCGGGAATTAATTATAAAATTAATTAATGAAACATATATGTTTGGAATTTTGTAAAATTGACATCATTTTTGAATTCAGAATATCAATTATATCTTAGGGTGAAATTTTGGCATTGTTCTGAAAAACTTCAATTTTTGATGAATAGTGAAACCACTAAGTGGTAGTTAAATAACTGATTTTTCGTTTAAATGAAATATTACCACTTCTGTGATTTGATTTTCAAAAATCCGACATACATCGTTGTCATTATTAAGTAAAATGTGGTTCAATGAGATTGAAATAATTTTTTGGTGAATAGTAACTTTTAAGTTCTTAATCGCGATTAGAGGTAATTAGTGTAGTTTAAGGTAAAAACAATGTTTTAATAATATGATATGAGCTTGACACTTGTCCTACTCCTATTGGATGAGTCATGGCCGACCAAGACAACCCATGGGTCAACTTGGGGACCCCATGGAGCCACTTTAGTTGGAAAATGACATTAATATATATTTATTTAATGTTAGAATTAAATTGACACAAACATGAGTTGTTTTACTAAAACAGTTTTTAAGTGGGGTTACACAAGTCCAAATTTTGACTATAAATATTCATTAGAAAGCTAAAAATATTTCCTACATCATAGTAGTTTTTTTATAATTTTTAGACATTAAATAAATTAAATTATTTATGACATCATTATGATGTGGCGATGACCTCTTTATTTAACGATTTAAATTAAATGAGAAGATAATGCAAAATCCAAGGCTTACACTTGTCCAAAGCCTATTGGATGAGGAGATTTCGAAACCTTATCACCTTAGCCTCGAATTATATATGTGTGGGACCTTTATAATCCTAAAAGCATTGTGAAATAATGTAACATTTTAATCTTTCCAAAAGTGCCCCTCCTCTCCACTTATAAAAGGCCCCCACCTCTCCCACCTCATTTACACTTTCAAGCCATTTGTCTCGGCCAACCTCTGCTCAAATACTCTCCCAACATTCCTCCCTTACTCCTAGAAGCCTCACGTTGGGCAGAACTCTTCCCAAGGAAGCCTTTGGCTCAAATCAAAAAGAGTTACCAGATTTTGAGGTAATGTCTTCTCTAATTTTGTTTTGTTTTATTTTTCTTCTCCAACCCCCTAAACTCTTTTTATTCATTTATTTTGTAACAACACCAGTATCCTCAATATACTAGGATGTTCTTATAAGAAGGATTCGAGCTACACTTACACACACCTACATCTAATGGTTAAAGAACATACGGTTTCTGTGGATGGTGAATTTCTGCCTCACGAAACGATGATTGTTCAACACTCATATAACACCTTCAATGGTGGCCATTAAGATGTCACTATTTTTATATATGATATATAATATGTTTATGTTTTACTTATTCTTCTGTATTTCTCATTTATGGCATACTTTATGATTTCCATTATGGGTAAAACGCGATAATTTCATTTTAGGAAGTGCGGACTACCGCCCCCTCAAAGTGATTTGAATCGTTAATGCCATATGTGGGATGTATAAAGGATGGAGTAAATGGTATTATACACTATATTATACTGGAATTATATTATACATTTATATCATTCTGATTTAGTTCCATTAAATATGAAATTGAAATGAAAGTAGCGTTCATGCGTACGTACGGCTTACCGTCTCCATGAACGGTGCATTTCATTTCTTACCTCTAAATGTTAAGTAATATTATAAATGAATGTATATACTGGATATATAAGATATATATGACATCTAAATCATGAATATAATTCTGGATATAATGGATATTCTACCACATGAACAACTTGTAATTATAAGAAGTTTATTGTTGACTCAAGTTACCAAAGATCGACAAAACGACCATTATTAACTTAAATAATTAAATAATATTCATAACATTGTAAGAAGTGATATAAAAAGGATAATAAAATTGAAAATGGTTCTTAATAAGGTAGATATTAACTCTAGTTTATTATTCAGGAGGTTAAAGAATGGTTGAGTCAAGTCGGACACAAGGTAAGGGAATTTCTTAACCCAACTTCCATTCTTTGGGTTAATCTTTTACTTTCAAATTATGTCATGATAATATTATGTCCTATTTTGTATTTTTACATTCTTTATGTGTACAGATAGTGAATACACATAATAGATCTATTTTATTTTAAAAATGATCTTTTAAGGACTTCGTCTCAATCTCCTTTCATTGAGGCATATTTGGTTTTATACACAATTTTCTTTTATACGGTGTATAAACCCCTTTGACTTTTCCGTTTATCCAAAAGGAATCTTTTTTATACGAAGCGTTTTACTAAATGACAAAAGGGGAATGTTTTTCTTTCCGTACTTATGCGGCGAAAATGACTTCTCCGCCGCCGTAAACATTATTTGAGTTTCGGCTTCCTCTACAAGCCATCATTTTTTTAATGAAAAATAAATACAAAGTTTTAACTTTCTTTTTTTTTGGTATTGAAAATGGTTTTGAAAGCATTCTTATTATATCAATGTGTTGTATTTATATCTTGTGATTGAAATGTGGAAATGTTATGTTTCCTTTATGCATGTTTTATGTGATACGATTATGTTATGGTTTATGATATGTTTAAACCTATTCATATGAGGAATGCATTGGACTTAATAAGTGACGGGTGGAGCCTGCTATAGCTCCTCGATGCATCGGCAGGTCTCATGAGACATACTAGTGTCTTGGCACGAGGCCTTGACAAAATCTTATTTGTGGTCTTGGCACGAGGCCTTGACTACGTGGTTATGATAGTCTGGCATTATGCATTCCATCATTATGAAAGTGGTTATTAATATTGCATGTGATTATTCGACCAGTAGAATATCCATGTGAATAAGTGAATGGCATTATCTCATTTTACTTTTTCCATATTATGTTGATGTTCAAGTTTAAAAGGATTTTGTTTTAGTTATACATTGCCTTAGATTTTTATGTTTATTTATGAAAGCTTCCGCAATATTGTTATCCTTACTGAGCATCTGAGCTCACCCCTTTCAATGTTTTAATATTTTCCAGGATGTGAAGAAGTATTTTATGAATGTCCTACAGGGATTGTTAGAAGAGGATATGAGAGTGGACTATGGAGACTTTGTTATTGTAGTTTTTCACTTTATGATTTAATGTAACGTTTACGAATGTATCTAGTGTTTCCAAGGCTACTAAACTAATCATTCTTTCGAGACTTGATCTTTTGTGATCATGCCAATGTTACGAAGTAATGCACCGACTCTGGGTAGCTGGGGTCGGGGCGTTATAACATGGATAATTATCTAAATTTATTTCTTATATGGTAAATATATGAATATAATATGGGAATTTAAATTTTTAATTGTCATTTTACCCCTTATCTGTTTAGTTCAACCCCTCAGTAAACTCGTTTTAACCATAAACATTGAAATTTTAATATTACTATTTTTACTATTAATTATGACCAAAAATTAATTTCAACACATTATATATTATTAATTATTATCAGTCCAAATATATAATGAATTTATCCAAATTACATTAACAAAATTTAAAAAAATTAATTAAATATTAACCCATTGGATGTGATGAAAAAATGGTTTTCAAACATGAATTTTTTTAAAAAATTAAAACAGTTATTATATGAAACATCATTATTAAATTGATTCTAATGAACTATATTGGACTAATTGTAGTATAATTGTGATAATTTAATATTTAAAATCTTTTTAAAATATTTGTAAGAATATAATGTTTTCAAACAAAAAGTTTGTTTCAGTAAAACCTATTATTTTCAACTATTCATCAAAAAAATAAACCTTTTAGAAAAAAAAACCAAAATATTCAACCATTAAATTTTTTAATTTTTAATTTTAAAATTAATTTAATTACATCCAATTAATATTATAAAATTTCAGAAATTAATTACTTTTTATTAGTTCATAATAATCGAAACAAGTCAAATTTTCAAAAAATAAGTAATTTTCAAATATATAATGGCATTTATAAAATATAATTATGTTTTTATCAATATGATTTGCTTATATAAAACCATTAATAAAATTTAAACATGATTATTGTAGTACCCCTGGTTTCGGGTACATAACCATTTTCCTCACATTTTTATTTAATTTGGTGTGTCATAAAATAGATAGCTTCCATAAAATAGAGAGTTTCCATAAATTATAGAGTTTCCATAATATAGATAGTTTCCATTAATTAGGATTTTTCCATAATTTTGGGAGTTTCGATAAATTTCGATATCTCAATAATGTTGGTTGTTTCCATATATTAGGGTGTTTCCATGATGTTGGGGTGTTTCCAAAAAGTGTATTGTTTCCATAGACTAATGTGATTCCATATAAAGCATAAAGGTGTAGGTGGGAGAGTTTGGGGGTTTTATAAGGATTTTTTGGACAATTATTAAGGGAGCACAATCCATACACGGTTGGCACAAACTGTGTGGTCAAATCTTCCGCAGAAGTCAAATCTAGATTCTATTTTATAGGAGTTTGCTCGTTTTTTCTCTATTTATTTCGTTTTGGCTTCACAATGCCCCAAAATCGATATTACTCTCCCTATAAAGCTGGATATCCCTTCCCACATGAGTTGAAGCCATTCCGAAGCCTTCCCTGGGTGATTTCGAGTCTGATTCTTGATGTATGTCAGAATTCATTACGGATTTGTCACGATTTCTTAGATCTGCTTAGAGATTCTTCTCCAATCTCCATTATTTTTAAGATCTGAACTTATAGTGGGTAGATATACATTTTTGGGTTCCAAATATTTCAATTTTGAGTCATGATCTTGCTAGGATAAGAGATCTAAAGACGTTCTTGGATAATTGACCCGTTTTCTTCTGCGTTCTTCGTCTGTTGTCAATGTTTCATCAAAACCATTGAGGTAGGAAACTTATCTCTCAAATCCTCTTGATAAAATTTATTGAATTATATTCAAATTGGTTTATTGATTATGAAATTCATGGATAAATATTCATTTTTGATGATTTATGGTTTTTCTGGAATTGCGTGATCTTATTGAATAGTTGACCAGAAGCGGGATTAATATAGAATGATGATTTTAAATTATGGATTCTCTGGAATTTATAAATGGTTGATGAAAATGTGGTTTTCAATAGAAATGTTTTTCAATAAAAAATGAGTTTTATTTAAATGGTATGGCGTAGAAATGGTTTGGCTGGTTTTGACAGAAATAGCTTTCGATAGAAAGGTTTTATTATTGAAATGTTTATTTTGGCTTGATCGTTGGGCATATGTGTTGTGTGTTAATATTGCATATACAGGGTTTGGTTCAAATATGACCTTTTGCTTGGTGACAAAGGTTTAATAGAACATGTGAATTACATATACAAGGCTTGGTTGAAATATGACCTTGTTCTCAGTGACAAAGGATTGATGGGACATTGTGATGACTTGGTAAATCAACAAGAGACCGCTCATGAGTATGGAACTCTCACAATGAAGAATGCATGGTTGGTAGCATGGGTTTGGAAATGGTTGGGTATGCCAAAAATAATTGTTTGTGAAATGGTTCTTAATCTTGTTTAATTATTTTAATGGAAAAATAACTTTCCTGAAAATTGGTTTCAATTACTCTTGGAATGCCTTTGGTTATGAATGGTTTTGGAAACTTGTTTATATTTAGTTATAAACTTCTTTTGAGAAAGTGTTTTATATAAACTGTTTTTATATAAATGTGGCTAACTCTTCTATCCTAGTGGCGTGAATAGGGAAGTCATTGGGGGAAAACAACTTAGTTTTATACTCACCCCTGCATTGGCACATTGGTGATTTTTCAGATGTCATATTCTAAAGCATAGGTAAATGTAAAGCCTCTCCCTACTAGTGGATTGTTGTGATACTTGGGATATGTTGTGGAGCTTGGAGCTTGTGGAGTATAAATTTGCAGTTTCTTTTGCGAGTCTAGAGTTGTTCGTCCACTGTGTACTTTGATGCTTAGTTTGGTCTTCTGCTGTTGTGTACTTTGATGTAGTTTGATATAAATTAAGTGTTTATAGGTATTTCATTTGTTTATGCATCATATATTGAATGTTGGGTTATTGTAGGTTTATGGTTTTATTTGTTAAAGGGTAAATCGTCCCCAACTTTTACTTGAAACCGTTCGGCATCTATTGTCAGTCTTTGGCGCCATGGGGAAGTCGCTTGAGGCCTAGTAATGACTCGTGGTACTCTGAAGCCAATGATAATTGGCGGGTCATTACAAATGGTATCATCTTGTTCGGTCCATGACTAACAAGTATTCATCGATGTTCCTAGTTTTGGATATGAAATCCCTTCTTGCCTATTCTTTGGGTGGGAATCATAGAAAGGAGTAGGATTGTTGTAAATTGAAATATATAGCATAAAAGGATGTATCTAACCCTTTTATGATGAACTTCAAGTTACCAATAAGTTTGGTAAATAAGTGTTTTGTGACACTTCTAGGATTTTGAAATCTCGTTCTCATGGGTTTAGAATTTGAAATGCTAAGAAAACAGTTGCTAGAGAGTGAAATTAACAAAGATTGTTGTTAGATTAGAAAATGCACCTGGTAGGTGTCATCGAAACCAACCTGAAGATGCTACGGAGAATGTGGTTGCACCAGAGCCACATGTGAACCAAGAGCCGGTTCATATTATTGTCTAAGAATTTCATGCTGTGGACACAGGGAACCAGAGGAATGAGACACGACTTGTGGATCATACCATCCATTTCATGAAGCAAAATCCACCTAATTTTCAAGGTGATTCTTAGCCTGAGAAGGCAGAGGTGTGGTTATATATAATGAATTGTATCTTTGACTTCATCGGAACACCAGTAGATCTAAAGGTTAAACTGAAAATGTATATTCTTGAGTATCTTTCATTTCAGTGGTGGGATTTAGTGGTGCAGCCTAAATTGGATGAAGGACTTACAATGGAGGATTTTGAGGAATTGTTTAACAAACAATTCTATCCTCACACGTTCAAGATCTAGAAAATGACAGACTTCATCACCCTGAAACAAGAGAGTCTCTCTGTCACAGAGTATGCAACTAAGTTCATGAACATAGTACGATTTGTACCAGAAGTTGTCGCAAGTGCCTCTTTCAAGGCATGCATCTTCGAATCAGGGCTATGACAGGAGATTCGATCAATGATTGCAGTACTTTGTATTACAGACAATACAGAGATGGTGAAAAGTGTGAATGTGGTTGAACGTGATATATCGGGATCTATGGGAGGAGGCCTGATGATACCTACAGGAAATGGTGGGAACTCAAATGCTGGGAACAAGAGGAAAAGGGAAACCTATTTCCATGGTGCAAGTGGAAATCAAAACCCGGCAGCTGGATTCGTAAACCTTCTTCCATGACCCAAGAACAAATCATGTTGTTTTCAATGTTGTTTGCTTGACCACATAATGCGAGATTGTACGATACAACCTAGAGCATTTCATAATTGTAACAAGATGTGATATCTTCAGTGCTATTGTCGTAGTTCTACAAGGTCAGGTGCTCGATACACTTCTCAGCTATCGAAATCATCTTGTGCTTCAACTACACGTGGTAAGCAGAATCAGTCTCATCAGCATAGCAGAGCTAGACCTGGTGATTCTAGAAACACCATGACTCCTCAACCAGGGAAACCTCAGCAAGGAAACAAGGGGAACAATATAGTGAAGAAGAAAATATATAGAACTGAGTAGATGATTGTCTATGATTAGGCTGGACCATCTAAAGTGAGAGGTACGATTCTTTTGAATTCTACCTTTGTGCAAGTGTTGTTTGATACTGTTGCATCTAATTCCTTCATTTCTTCTAGTGCTATTGATTTTCTATGTTTAATACTAGAAATGATGCCTTCTATTTTGAAACTGAATACTCCTCTTGGTGAAAGATAATGTCAAGCCTTTGTTTGTAGAGCATGTGTTATAACTGTTGATGGAGCCAAGTTAAAATGGGACTTTTCAATGTTGGATATGGATGTTTATGACGTAATTATGTGTATGGATTCGCTTAGAATTTTCAAGGCTTAAATTGGATGTTATTGGAGAATAGTTAGTTTAATGACTGAGGACGGTATAGAGAATCTCTTTAGAGGAGAGAGAGCTTGTTAGCAAAAATGGTGGGAACTATATCTTACCAATTTGTAGTGTTGACTTTGACATAAATGGAATAGATTCAGGAAAGTTTTTTTCCCCCTGTTCTGGATCAATTTTCAGATGTCTTTCCTAACATCTTCTTAGGGTTACCGCCTCTAAGGGAAGTGGAGATTACAATTGATCTCCTTCTTGTGACAATTACTATTTCTCTTCCATATTATAGGATGGAACCAACAGAGTTACAGTAATTGAAAGTGCATTTAGAGGAGCTGGAAAGAAAGGGTTTCATTCGACCAAGTACTTCTCCATGGGTAGCACCCGTGTTGTTTGTGAAGAAGGCAGATGGAACTCTTTAGCTGTGTGTTGATTATTTTAAGCTTAACCAAGTTAATATAATGAATAGATATCCAATTGCACACATTTATGATCTATTTGATCAGTTACTGGGAGTTCAGTGGTTCTCCAAGGATGACTTGCGATCAGGATATCACCAATTGAGAGTTTGGAAAGAGGATATTTCAAAGACAACATTCAGAAGTAGATATGGCCACTATAAATATGTAGTAATGCCTTTCGGTCTAACAAATGCACCAATAGTCTTCATGGAATTGATGAATCAATTATTTCATCAATATCTGGATTCTTTTTTTGTGGTGTTTGTGGACATAATTTTGGTCTAATTAAAGCCAAGGGTTGATCATGATGTGCACCTTGAAACAGTGTTACAAATCTTGAGAGATCATCATTTCTATGAAAAATTATCAAAGTGTGAATTTAGGATACAAGAAGTTTGTTTCCTTGGCAGAGTAATTTCTGAGAAAGGAATTTCTGTTGATCCTGAAAAGATTGAAGTCATTATCTCTTGGTAACCACTGATGAATGTGTTCGAGATACGAATTTTTCTTGATCTAGCTGGTTACTACCAACGCTCTGTGTGTCATTTCTCACGACTAGATTCACCGATGACATCTCTAACAAAGAATAATTCTCCATTACAATGGACGGAGGAATGTCATAAGTCTTTCCGAGAACTAAAAGTTCGGCTTACATCAGCACCAATCATGATCTTTCCAAAGGCAGGACAGGGCTATGAGGTGTATGGAGATGCTTCAGGATCAGTGTTGGGTTATGTTCTCATGCAAAGAGATCACATGGTTGATTATGGGTCAAGGTAGTTTAGGGTCATTAGAATAATTACCCAACACATGATTTAGAGTTAGTTGCAGTTGTCCAGGATTTAAAAATATGGAGACATTATCTTTTTGGTGAGAAATTTACTGTGTTTACGGATGAAAGAATCTTGAAACACATTTTCTCAAAGAAAGATTTGAATTTGAGGCAAAGGAGGTGGATGGAGTATCTCCAATTGTTTGACTTTGACTTGATGTACAGATTGGGGAAAGGAAATTCTATGGCGGATGCATTGAGTAAAAAGTCATAAGCTCAGTTGGTGAAAGAAGCATCAGATGAATGGTAGTTGATGTCGGTTTCAGCTGACATGCATGTGGAATTTGAATACCAAGGTGATGTTGCAGTTTTATTATCTTCTGTGTTTGTTCTTGATTTAGTAAAAATGATCAAAAAGGGACAAATGTTTGATGCAGAATGTCTAGTTATAAGTTCGAAACGCAATGGAAGGGGGACCATTGATGGCTTGAAACTTGATGGAGGTTTAGTTTTTTGTTTCAGAGATCGGATGGTTGTACCTAAGGTTTGTCAAGAACAACTACATCAAGATTACCAATATTCAATATGGGTAGTACATCCAGGTACACAAAAGATTTATAAGGCATTGAAGTCTTAGTTTTGGTGGAGCGGCATGAAAAGGAAGGTGGCTGAGTTCATCTTGCAGTGCTTAACTTGTCAGCAGGTTAAACCAGAGCATCAGAGACCAGCTGGTATGTTACAATGTTTTCCCATCCTAGTATGGCAATGAGATCAAATAGCAATGGATTTTGTTACAGTTATTCCAAGAACGATCCGAAAACACGATGCCATTTGGGTGATAGTGGATCGTCTAACCAAGTTGTCCCATTTCATCTCGATTCATGAAACTCATACGGTGGATGATCTTTCAAAAATATATTTTCGAGAAGTTGTAAATACGCATGTTGTACTAGTTTCAATTGTCTCAGATAGATATCTGAGGTTCACATCTCATTTCTATAAAATCATTACAACAAGCCCATGAAACTCAATTGACTATGAGCACTGCGTATCATCCTCAAATGGATGGGAATTCCGAGCAGAAAATACAAACATTGGAAAACATGTTGTGGTATTGTGTAATGGATTTTTTTCGCTCATGGGAGGATCATATACCCTTAGTGGAGTTCTCATACAATAACAGCTATCAAGCCTCAATACGCATGGCTCCGTTTGAAGAATTCTATGGGCGTCATTATCGTTCTCCACAATGGTGGGTGGAAACGGTTGAAACTTCACTAGTCGGGCCCAGCCTTGTCCAAGAAACAATAGTGAAGATCCAATTGATTAGATAGAGGATGGTGACAGCTCAGAGTCGTCAGAAATATTATACATATCACCGTCGAAGACAGTAGTCAATTGTTGTGGGTGATCATGTCTTCTTGAGGATCTCTCCAAGGATTGGGTATCGTCATTTTGGGAATCAGGGTATGTTATCTCATAGATACATTGGCCCTTTTGAGATACTAGAACGGGTTGGAGAGGTGGAATATCAGTTGGAATTACCACCAATGTTTTGTTCACTGCATCATGTGTTCCATGTATCCCAGTTCAAAAAGAATCACCCTGATCCAAACCATGTGATCAGATGGGATCACGTTCAGAAAGAACCAGATGCATCACTGGTAAATATTCCAGTGCGGATCATGGATAGACAAGTGAAAGTCTTGCGTTGGAAAATAATCAGCCTAGTGCAGGTTTTATGGCAACATGGCCAGATTCAAGAAAAGACTAAGGAACGTGAGAAGGAAATGAAAGAGTAGTGGCCGGAACACTTTTTTCCAGCAAGGTTTGTCTACTTTCTGAGGACGGAAAACCAATTGTTGGGAGAATTTAGTACCCCCGGTTTCGGTTATATAACCCCTTTCCTCATGATTTTATTTAATTTGGTTTGTAATAAAATAGGGAGCTTCCATAAAATAAAGAGTTTCCAAAAAATAGGGAGTTTCTATAATATAGAGGGTTTCCATTAATTAGGATGTTCCCATAATGATGGTAGTTTCCATAAATTTGGATATCTCCATAATGTTGGTTGTTTCCATAAATTAGGGTGTTTCCATAATGTTGAGGTGTTTCCATAAATTGTGATGTTTCCATAAAAAATGTGTTTCCATAAAAAGCTTAAAGGTGAAGGATGGGAGAGTTTGGGGGTTTATAAGGTGTTTTGGACAATAATTAAGGATTGATGATCCATACATGGTTGGCACAAACTGTGGGGTCAAATCTTGCACAGAGGTCAAATCTAGATCCTATTTTCGAGGAGCTTGCTTGTTTTTTATATATTTATTTCGTGTTGGATTCAAAACTCCCCTAATTAGATATTACATTCCCTAGAAGGCTGGATAACCCTTCCCACAGGATTTGAAGCCATTCCGGAGCCTTCCCTTGGTGATTTTGTGTCCGATTCTTGAGGTGTGTCACCATTCATTACAGATTTGTCATGATATCATAGATCTTCTTAGGTATTCTTCTCTGATATCTATTATTTATCAGATCTGATACTATAGTGGGTAGATCTACGTTTTGGGATGCCAAATATTTCAATTTTTAGTCATGATATTTCTACGATAAGAGATCTATGGCCGTTCTTGGAGAATTGAGCCGCTTCGCTATGCGTTCTTCATCGGTTTCCAAAGTTCGTCAAAACCATTGAGGTAGGTGGCTTCTCTCTCAACTCCTCTTGATAGAATTGATTGGAATAGATTAAAATTGGTTTATTGTTTGTTAAATTCATGAAGAAATAATCATTTTTGATGATCTATGGTTTTTATGAAATTGTGTGATCTTGTTGAATAGTTGTGCAAAGGGGTGTTTATTTTAAAATGGTGATTTCAAATTTTGGATTTTCTGGAATTTCTAAATGTTTTATGAAAAATTGGTTTTCAATAAAAATTTAGTTTTATTGAAATGGTTTTGAGTTCAAATGGTTTGGAATTGAAATGGTTTTGATATAAATTGTTTTTAATAAAAAGGTGTTTTTATTGAAAGGTTTATTTTGGATTAATCGTTGGGTATATGTGTTGTGTGTTCATATTGCATATATGGGGCTTGTTTGAAATATGACCTTTTACTCAGTTCCCAAGGTTCTATGAAACATGTTAATTACATATATGCAGCTTGGTTGAAATATGACCTTGTGCTCAGTGCCAAGGGATTGATGGCACATTGGAAACACTTATCTTATGACAACATCGTAGATCGACAAGAGACCGCTCTTGAGTATGGAACTATCATAACAAATCATGCATGGTTAGTAGCATGGGTTGGGAAATGGTTGGGAATTCCAAAAAGGAATGTTTGTGAAATGGTTCATAATGTTTTTTGGTTATTTTTCTGGAAAAATAACTTGCTGGAAAATTGGTTTCAATTTCTCTTGGAATGCCTTTGGTTATGAATGGTTTTGGAAACTTTTTTATATTTAGTTATAAACCGATTTTGAGAAAATGTTTTATATAAACTATTTTTATATAAATGTTGCTAACTCTTCTATCCTAGTGGCTTGAAAAGGGATGTCATTGGGGAAAACCTACTGATTTTTATACTCACCCCTACTTTGGCATGTTGGTGCTTTTACAGATGTCATATTCCCGTACATAGGTAAAGGTAAAGCATCTCATTGCTAGTGTCTTGTGGTGATTCTTGGGAGATTTTGTGAAGCTTTGAACATGTGGAGCATGGAGTTGTAGTGCCTTTTTATAGTCTTGAGTTGTTCATCCGTGGTGTACTTTGATGCTTAGTTTGGTCTTCCTCTACTGTGTAGTTTGATGTAGTTTTATATAAATGAATTTTTTATTGGTATATTATTTGTTCATGCATCATAATGTGAAATTTAGGTTATGTTTGGTTTATGGGTTTTTTTCATAAATGGTAAATCGTCCCCCACTTGTACTTGAAACCCTTCGGCATTTACTTCTAGCCTTCGGTGCCTTGGGGATGTCGCTTAAGGCCTAGTAATGACTCGTGGTACGCTCATGCCAATGAGAATTGGCGGGTCGTTACATTTATTACTATTCATTCAACCAATTTTAATAGTTATGTAATAACATTCGTGTTTAAATAATAATATTAATAGTTTAAAGTGGGTTTTTTTGACCCACCATCGCGTGTAATGCTTGTTATTGAATAAATTATATTTATTCAAAAAAACTATTTCATATAATATTATGGAGTTATAGTTAAAATGAAAATTTTATATATGGTTTTGAAACCCCGATTCATAATAATATTTCTAATGAAATTATTATATTGCCTGATTGGAACCCATATAGAAAAATATAATGATAAAACCCTCTTTAAATTGAGTTTTATTTATTTTTTAGATAAATATTTAATTGATGTAATATATGTATTAGTGAAATATTTATTGGATTTCTTATTTTTATTTATGATCTATCAACATTCATGAGGTTTTTTATTAGGGAGTTGGGGATGAGTCTCTTACTTTATTGTGGTTTTTATTATATATATTTTTGAAACAATTGTAAATCACACCCCAATTTTGATCCATGGGTAAACAATGTTTTCTAGTTGGGAATTATATTTATATATTTATCCTTATATTTGAATAAAAAAATAAATATTGGGAAAGATATATATTTTATTCTGCTTATCAGATGTGTCCCTCGGTTAGCTTATTTCGGGAAATAGAGTGTGTTAGGGAAGGTTATATTTATTTAGTGTTTAATTTGATTATAATTTATATAACCTTGTCATATATTTTCCTAATAGAACCTAGGTTATAAATATTTTATTTTTTAAATTAAAAACATTTAAATATTTCAATAGTTGAAATGTAAATATTTCTCTTTAAAAAAACCCCTAAATTATTTTTCATTACTTATAGAATGAATGAATATTTTTTTAACCCATTACTTCTGTGAAGGGGATTTTTTTAGAATTGTGATTCAACATTTGTTTTATTTTATAAATGAAAAAAATTTAAATATATATATATATAATGAAAAATTATCATGAAATATATTTACTTTTATAGAGTATGTATTCTTTTGTGGGTGGTTTCATAGGATAATATTTATCACATATCTAAAATAACTATAGACATAGGAGGTTTCAATTGTTTCTAGTATATGATATTCTGGTTTCATGTTTGGGTGTTGAAAGAACCTATTGAAAATTATTTAATTTATTAATGGAGAGAATATCTGATTCATCATTTATTATTCTTCTGGGTTATATTTCTTTCTAATTTCATAAATGTTAATGATATATTTATATGTGGAAATCACATTCTATAATCATTATTCACCATGAAAAATCATGATAAACATTTCAAATTTATTCCCTTGGTTATTTTTATAAAAATAATATATCCAAGAACACCCAGTGATTTATATCATAATTATTATCTATTTTTTGGGTCTGCAGAGACAAGGGTTGGTTCATGACGTGGTATATCCTTTGGTTTATGGGGATGTCTTACCCTTTTCCTTCCTATATTTTCTATCCTATTTTGATATTTATCTAATCTTTCCACCCCCCAATGCCTATTAATTCCCATTTCCTCCTCCCATATGGGTTTATCAGTGGAATTATATCATAGGAAAAATTGATCCATGATCTCAGCCATCTTGGATTCCAATATATAACGGTGCTCATATTAAAGATCACATTTGGTAATGACTCTTTTCATGTATCAATTTTCAGTCATTGGGTCTCTTAGTCCAATATAGTCTTGACTCATTATTATTTTCATAATAAGTTTAGCTTTTCAGTCATAGCTATATGTTGTGCTTCAGTGTTGTGGTTTTAAATGAATCATGATCGTGGGATGTCTATTATTTGGAATCTAATTTGGTCTTTTTATATAGTGGGGTCTATTTCTAATCTATGTCAGTTTATTATACCTCATTCCATCGTATTACAATGTGGTGTATGATGTGTTTCTATTAGTTTCCATATTATCACCCTCTTAAATTTGTTATCTCTATATTATCCATTATCTTTAAAGGATGCGGTTTGAATATGTTTACTAAATCTATTTTTTCTAAAGTTTCTGAAACATTATCTATATGATGGAGGCCTTACTAAGTGTACATAGTTAGTTTTTTAGAACATAGCGGGTTGAAAATATTAAACTATAACAATGACTATTTATTTTTTCTAGTATTGTATGCTACAACCTGGTGTTGTTACATGTTTTACTGAAGATGTACCATATAAAACAATATAATTCATACATAAATATAACATCTCATTATATGAATATTCTATACATAAACATATAATCCACTATGGAACAGTAAAGTATTAGTTTCTTTGGAAACATGGATATATACATTTTTTTTACAAAATATCAACATCATCAACCATTTTGTACTCCATAACTATCACCCTTCTTAGAGACATCATACATAATAATTTTTATTATATCCTACGAAAATTAAAATATAATAAAAAAGTGATCGGGATGATCAATAAGGTAAATCAATTATATATAAATTATCATTTAAACATAACATAAACATGATTTGTAATAAAACATGATCTTTACCATTGAAAATAATACCAAAAAATTCTAGGATCTTAATCATGAGCCATGGAAGAAATCTTGGCAGTTAATAAGACATGAATCATAAAGGGGACAAAGAATATGATCCATGAAAACATAAAATATTCATAATATCATGTCATGAAAGACTAGAAAATATTATTATATAATAATGATTATACAAATACTATTTAAATGATACCCACAAATGAATTCATAACAAGTTAGTATTTGGCTAGAACATATGTAAATACTTCAGTATTGGGATAACCTTCCATGTACCCACTTTTGGACTTGGGGTAACCTCCCATGTACCCTATTTTGGTATTTGGATAAATCCCTCGTATATCCATTTTTTCTCATATAAATTTTTTTTCACATATTTCAGTGTTGGTATATATAACTTTTTCCCACCTATCACATAATCAAAAACCCATTCTTATGTATTCTCTGAGAGCATAAAAACCATCATCATAACATAACCCATGGAAAAAATCAGTTTCATTGATATTTCATTAACATAACCACATGATATAATGATAATAGAATAAAAATAGAATAATTGGGTCATATCCTTTTTAAATTATAAAAAATATCAATGGATGATATCCTGGATGAAAAATTTCTTTAAAAGGTCATTGGAAAATTAGTCAATGAAAACAGACCTTTCACTAATAAATCAATTATTTTAAATATAAAAAATATCAAAATTTAATGTAAAAACATTATTTAAAAATATCAATAGAAACTTTTATAGAAATCATTAAATGAATGAGTGGACATGATAGTGGGATATTCTATTCATTTTATGGATTTTAAAACATAAATTCCCTTCACATGTTCGTTGAGAAGTCAAAATTACATCATTATAAAAATGCCACTACTATTGCTTTAAAATTTATAAAGTAAAATATGGGTAAAAATGACTTGTAAAATCATAGTAGAATATTAGAAAAAATTTTGAATTTTTTTGAAAACATGGACATAGAAGAGAAATTATTTTTGATGGAAAAGAGAAATAAATTCAGTATCCCTAAAAAACATTCATTCAGTCTCTAGAGTAAATAAATTGAAAAAAAAGAAAGAAATATACTTTTTATAAATAAATATGTATTTTATAATGAAATTAATTAAATTTATCAGTAAAGTATCATATAATTTCATTCAATTTAAATAAAACTATAAACAATCCCAAATAAAATGTGATTAAAACCTACACCCCTTAATTATTTGGTACCTTTTAAATCAGAAACCCCATGAAAGAATAAAAAAATTAAAATTAAAATTTCATTATCATAAAGATATCCAATATATAATGTGAAAATAAGGTTTTATATACACATTATTGTGTATTATAGTTCCATAATATGACATATGTCCCAATGAAGACAATTTGAGATGATAAACCCTCACCTTATGTTTGACTTTCATTGAATGTGGTCTAAAATCTAGAATAAGAAGATTAAATTTATTAAATTTATGTAACTGACTCGTGAATATAAATATAATATCATATATTATCCAATTATAACATTTTAATCCAGATTTATTATTAATTATTTAATAAAATTTTTACTTTTAGTTATTCACTATTTCATTTTTCATGAAATTTCCTGATTTGTAGTTATGATCATTTTATATTGATCATAGTTCCATAATATATATAATATTACATATTATATAAATATCATATAATTTAATTATATAAATATTTTTAATCATCCATAAAATTATGATATATAAAAATAAATTACACCTTTTTTAGATACTATAGGTCCAATGTACATATGAACGTCGTTTTCACTTTTTGAAAAAATAAAACAAAAATGTAATAAAAAAAATTAAGAATAATTATTATATAATATATATTCATTAAATACATCCTAAATTAAATTATATTAAATAATAAATGAAAAATTCATCACATCGCTTCATGGAGGTTGCAGTCCATAGGCATTAACAAGAAACATTATCATTTTCCGATGGATTGGAAGGTAATAAGATATATATGATTTTTAACATAAGAATATTAATAATGTGATAAATATATTTTATAGAAAATAATTACATCATAATACCCATCCATGGAATATCATGTTGAAATAATAAAGTTAAAATGATTTGGGTGGTGTTGGTTCACTCGTATGCACAAGTGATACATTCACATCCCATTTGATTGAAATGATGGTGGATAACGGTGGTTTGATGATCATAGTAAAATTTTTGTATTTTTATCATATGGGTGATATTATTTTATGATGACTAACATATTTTTATAAGCTTTGTAAGAAAAAATAAATTGAAAAGGTCGGTTAAGATGATAAACTCTTCTTCAAGAGAAAAACTTCAGATCATTTATTAAAGAACCCTGGAGTGGTATATTAAGAAGACCCCCATATTTAAATTCTGTATAGAGAAGTTTATTATTAATAATTTATGGTTTTTTTGATATATATGGCTCAATGATGCATATAGAGAATATGCATGTGGTGACCTTTTGTAATTGAGGGAAATGACACAAATATAATTGAAAAAACATATTAAAATATAATCATGTTTTTCTCATAGAAAATTCTTCAAAATATTCATATATCCAAATAATAATAATATATGTTATAAAAATTATCATCAAATGAAATTTATATTGGTTTTGATTTAATTGTAAAACATATCCTTTACATTAAAACATTAGTTAAAAAAATTTAATCATAACCATGGTAATGACTTTTTAAATAATAAATAGAAATTTTTTACATTTAATGTAAAAATTAGCTCATAAATAGAAAATGGATGAAATTATAGACTATTTCACATCTTACTTTTCCTCTTTGAATATTTTTAAAAAAAATTAAAAATTTAATAAGATATAATTTATCATTAGATATCGTTAACCTTATTTTTGAAACCGTTCAATTTATTTATCATTTGAGAAAATATGATACGAACCAAATTATAATATATTACATTTAAAAATTTATAATATGGTATCTAATAAAATTATTGAACATAATAATTCATCCAAATTGTATTTCATTTAATATTTTTAAAATATTTTTTTATTTTTCAATTAATAGAATAAATATAGTTTTAGTGTTGTGTAATCATTTAACGTTATTATTAGGGAACTAAAATTTAAAAATAAATTTATATGATAAAAATTTATTTATATTGTAAATAAACATATAGAATTCAATGTTTCCACTTAGGATCATAATGAAACAAATTATACATATCAATTTTAAGAGAGTGAAATTTTATATTTATTCTTTAACTAAATTTATATAAATATAATAATCAACTAAAAATATCACCATGTAAAAATATATTCATTAACTAGAAAAACAAATTTGAAAAAGCACATAAAATGTTATAAATTCAAGTGTTATGTTTTCAGGACCCATCCCCTGGGGCCTGTGCCCTGACTAGTGCAGAGGGTGTAAACATGCAATTGGGAGTCATTTTCTCGAATACCTGTATGCACATGAAAACCCAATCAAGTACCAACGCACAGGAATAAAGATAGTATACCACAAAGAGGAAAACATAGTGCAGTCACAGTTGAATGTAGTTGGGCCAGAATAAAAAATACCAAAAGGATGTACTGAATGTAGTAAAGTACAAGAGTGTTCTAATGGACATCTACAGATAATCCCCACCTAATTGTAGGAGTAGTGTAGCTACTAGAATCCAAGGTAGTATGTCTTGTCTATTGGATCTCACTGTGGTCCGCCTAGTCCAACGTAACCATGTCTATCTTCGAAGCGTCGGTCATCTTCATGGGATACGACACACATGTGGATAGGGCCCGTGTAGGGGGTGAGTAACACTAAACTCAGTAGGGACCCCCAAAACAACAAGGAAAGACCACACAACAAACTGGAAGTATAGCACAATGAAAATGTACACAACACATGTCAGCTCACTCTATGTATGACTTTATGTAAAGGATATAAGGATCATCAAATCTTCAAACTCCTCGGCTGCTAGAGAACTCCCCCCCTACCGAGTACATTAGGCCTTTCGGGTCACACAATGCCACTTCCCACTAACCCTAAATAGATGTGGTACACATCTATGATTGGTACCGTGGGCATGTCGTGTCACACAGAGCCGCTTCCCACCACAGGTCTGCTGGGTCACAGAGAGTAGCTTCCCACCTTTGCCGATTTGAGGTACTCCTCCTGTGAAGTACCATGAGTCTTCAGGGTCACACAGAGCCTCTTCCCATTGTGGTCTTGTAGGGTCACATAGAGCCGCTTCCCACTGGGCCATCGTCAAGCAATTTTCATGTCTCACCCACTCGTAGGGTTCCGTACGTAGTCTTTTTGAGAGATGAACTCCTCAGGACACTTTCCACATCTTGATATCCATGGATGTCACCAAAATGTATTCCAAAAGAACTATCACCTTAATATATTCCCAGAGCCGCAAATGGATATTCAATAGGTTTTACGGTTTGCAAGATATAGGTGTTTTATTGCCGACGACCCGATTGGATTCATGTTTGATCCAACCCAGCCATACCCTAGAATTATCCAAAACTCAAGTGGAGTCTCTCAAAAGGACCACCTTTTACTAATGATACTGCCACCATAGATGGTTCATCAATCGAACATCCAGTTTAAAGCATAGGTCATGTTTAGCGTAACTGGTTAGTACATGGTCCGGGTCTGGTCTGCCCCGGTCAGACCGGCCTGACCCGGTTCGGCAGGGGACGACTCGGATCAATCTGGGTCGACCCGACATGCTGGGCCTGGCCTGACCCAGTTGGGCTGCAGGTCAGCCCACAAGGCAGCGGGGTGGCAGGTTGGTCTGTTGGACCGCGAGTTGGCACATAGGGTTGTGGGTCGGTCTGCTGGGCCGCCCCGGTGGTGCCACCTGCCTGGCGGCACATGCCACCAGGGACACCCAGATGCAGCGCTTCCGGGTAGGGATGACGTGGCACAGAGCCGCGTCATCGGGTTAACCCACAGGTGTTGACCCAATGCGGCACACCTTGACACCGTGTGTCCTCCATGCCATGGTCGACGGGCCACGACTTTGCCACTGGGCATGCCTTTGGCACGTATCCCATCCACCTGCCACCCAAAGAACTGGAGGCATCTACTCAAACATGATCGACGTAGGCTGTGGCGCTACTGTCGCGTGGGCCCGCTGCCCGGGGCGCTCCCCTCCCCTCTTCCTCCACCGCCTACGACGGCGGCTGGTACTTCCACTGGGCTTGCGGTCGGCGCCGCCGCGTGCCATTGTCGGGCCATCATGTGCCGCCACTGGCACTAATGCCGGTGGTAGGGTGTTCTTTGGGTGGCATGTTGCGTACCGTTGGCCCGTTTCTTACGTCTCCTGCACCTGCGACCTCCGAGGATCACGTTCTTCACTGTGGTAGGCCCTGATTTAGCTGGTCAACGACTTCCAATTTGGTGATCCCAATCAAGGCACGAGTGGAGGGGCTCAGGAATTTTTCATGTCCGCCCAATCCCTCTATGGTAGAAATAAATATGAGGGATTCAGAAAAATTCAACAGTATTTCAAGCCTTTATTTCAATCATGATCCCAATAATAATACACACCCTCCCACATATACAAAAATATATCATCTTTTTTATGAGTTGATCTGTTCTTATCATTTTAGAATGAAATGAAGGGGAAAAAATAAATCAACATGACCCCTACCTTGAATAATTTGAGGGCACTCATGATTAAAGAATTTTCATTGTTCATCATCCCCACAACATGCCTCCCATGTCACCGCTCGAACGTCATACTCTGTTTCAGGGATTCGGTAAATCATGCCACCTCCTACTGGGATCAGTTATGTCTTCCAAGGGTTGGGCGTTATGGTACTCCTTCATCACTTTGTTGCTTGGTGAAGCTTGTGTCGATACCCCTCTCCAATCTCCATATATATTAAAGAGTTTGAGGGTAAGTAAGGACATGCGAAATTAATGGGGTCTCATAAATTAGGAAACATCATAATTTTCCCAACAATGTCATCATAGAGGATTGGCAAGTCAATACATTTATTGAATTGAATGATCAGGTGTCCAGCACACCACTTATTCATTGGTGGAGAAGAAATAAAAATAAAATAAAAAAATTATTTTATTTCATTTATTTTAAATGTCACAAATCATAACTTCTTCCCATGACCTACTACGGTCAAAGTAAAGTCTCCCTTAATTGAATCCCGGCACAACAGATTATATGGTTCCCTCAGATTTTTAATATGAGAACTGATTCAAAAGTCAGAAAAAGATACTTACATGTTTACATAACATACCTTTAAAAAGTTAGGAAATTTAATTCCCGGCACACCGAACCTCGAAATCACGAACAATCAAATTTCACAGGCTCTTAATAATTCTATATAAAAATAATTACATGGAAAGTCCAGGTCTTTAAATTCTCCCCACCATAGGGATTTTCTTTCTCAAAAGACTCAACATAGACTAAGAAAACAAATGGGGGTATTGAGCATGAGTATGAGACTCCCACTCCCATGTGCTCTCCTATAGGTTCCCATGCTGCCAGCAAACGCGCACTAGAGGTATCGACCACCCATAAAGGACCTACTCATGTCGATCCTCAATCTTCACTGGAACATCCATAAAGGTCGTCTTATTATCAATATCTAGCTCACCGTGGTCATTGATGAAAGATATTTCATGAACGTATCACCTCATCTGGGATACATGGAAGACGTCTTTCACCCTCTCCAACTGTGGTAGAACTTTCAAGCGGTATGCCACCTCGCCAATCCTCTGAAGTATCAGAAAAGGTCTGATAAGACTCGGCAATAACATGTCGCCTTGACCAAATCATTGTAGTCCCCGTTATGGGGAGACTCCCAAGAATACATCGTCCCCATCATTCAACACTAAAGGTCTCCCTCTCCTGTCAGCAGAAGACTTCTACCTACTCTGTGTAGTCTACATCCACTCCTGGGAGATCTGCACCTTCTTAGTGGTAGCCCATACCAACTCTAGACCCTTAAGTACTGACTCACCTAGGTCTATCCATCATAGAGGTGATATACAAGGTTGACCATATAAGGCCTCTAATGGTGTCATACCAATGGTGGAGTGATAACTATTTCTGTTAGTGAAATCCACCAGAGATAAGTGATCCTCCCAATTATAGACAAAATATAGGACGCATGCACGAAGCATGTCTTCCAGCGTCTGTATGGTCTGCTCTATCTAACCATCCATCTAAAGATGAAAGTTGGTACTTAGATGTATATGTATCCCAAACACCTCCTATAAACCCTTCGACAACCAGGATGTCCAACATGTGTCACGTTCAGAGACGATCATCGATGGAACCCCATGGAGTCACACAATATCTTGTATATAGAGGAATCCCAATCCCACTACTAATCCATGCTCTCTGATGGGTATGAAGTGGGATGACTGGGTGAGTTGGTCAATGATAACCTAGATGGAATCATGTCCCTTGCACATATGTGGAATCCCAATCAAAAATTCCATGCAAATCTCATCCCACTTCCACTTCAACACCTCTAGTGGTTGTGCTAAGATTGCTGGAACCTGATGCTCGACCTTCACTTGCGGACAAGTGTGGAAATGTGAAACACAATATTATAAAGCCTTCTTCATCCATGGACACCAGTGCAGATGCCAGGGGTCCTGGAACATCTGCACCACAACCTGATGTACCGCCAGAGGGGATGTATGGAAGTCCCTAAAGACATCCTACTGTAGTTCCACTGATACCATAATATATCCTTGGAAAATGATTATGTGCTCCACACCATTAGAAAATCCATTAGATGACTGTCCTGAGGATATCTGAGCACTTCAAGCCTCGTAGTAAAAGTCCCCATGCTGCGCCTCCCTGATTCGTTGAAAAAGCGTCGGAGTGACAGTCATAGACTGAAGGTAAGCTTCTCAATCTCTATCCATGAAAGGATATCTGCAATGCTACAAATTGTTCTATCACCTCACTTGGAAAATCTATATGAGGCCCTCTACTGAGTGCATCTGCAAAAACCTTCCCCTTCCCAATAGTATATACTATCTCAAATTCATATTCTAGGATGAACTCTATCCATCACCACTTTCTTAGGTTCAGGGCCTTCTAAGAGAAGATATACATGAGACTCTTGTGATCCGAGAAGATTGAAAAAAAATTTCGTATCAAGTAATGTCACCATAGCTTCAATGTGAAGACCATTGCTACTATATCCAGGTCATGCGTAACATAGTTTTGATCATACTATCTCAACTATTGTGACCCGTAGGTGATCACTACTTGGTCCTGCATCAGGACACACCCATGTCTGGTCCCTGATGCATCATAGAAGACTATGTACCCAAAACCCTCTTCATGAATGCTCAAGATGGAAGAACTCATCAGTCTCTGCCTCTGCTTCTGAAAACTCTATTGGAATATCTCCTTCTATACGAAGGGATGCCCCTTCTTCGTTAACGATGGAATGGGTGAAACCACTCCGGAAAAGTCATGTACGAATCTTCAGTAGCATCCATCCAACCCCAATAAACTATGTACCTCGGTCAGACTCCTGGGTGGATTCCAAGAAAGTACATCCTCTATCATTGCTAGATCCACTGCAACTACAGCTTGGGAGATAACGTGTCCCAAAAAGTGGACCTCTCAAATATAGAACTCGCTCTTTGAGAGCATACCATAAATCTGGTCCTCTCAGAGTGTATCCAGACCTATATGCAGATGATAGGCATGGTCCTCCTCCATCGCTAACAATACCAAGATGTTGTCAATAACGACCACCACAAAGAGATCGAGGTATGACTGGAAGATAATGTTCATGAGTCCCATGAACATTACATGGGAATTGGTCACACAGAAAGGCATAACCAAAAACTCATAGTGTCCATATGGACATCTAAAGGCCACCATCTTCATATCCTCATCTCATACCCTGAGCTGATGATAGCCTCATCTGAGGACTATCATCGAAAACCAACAAGCTCCCTTCAGCTAGTCCAAAAGATCATCAATTCTCGGATGTGGATACTTGTTCTTCATAGTCACCTAGTTCAGGCACCGGTAGTCCACACAGAGTCTCAAACTCCTGTCTTCGTTCTTAGAGAACTCAATCAGGGCTTCTCATGGAGAGACACTGGGCCTTATGAAACCCTTCCCCTGAAAGTCCTCTAACATTACCCGTAACTCACAATGCTCCACAGGAGCCATCTGATTTTCTAGTGTAGATATCAGTGTCGTCCCAGGGTACAGTTCGATGCAAAAGTCTACCTCTCTGTGCAGGTAGTCCCGAGACTTCATTAGGAAAGACATTGGCATTCTTGTACACCACTACAGGATAGGTGGGACTCTCATCATCAACTACCCCAAAGGGTAAGGCTATCCCACAGATGTGTGATCGGTTGCACCCTCCTGTAGGTAAGTTCCTCCTCTGCTATAATGGTGCCTTCCTTGTCAGTGAAGGAATACCTCATTCCATCTATACTGACTCATCACACATTGTGCCTAATACAGTCGATCTAAGCATGGACTATGGATAACCAGTCCACACCCAATATGATGTCATAAGGCCTCGACGCCACTACTAGGAGATCCCAGTCGAAGCACTCACATCCTATTGTAGGCTCACACTTCCAGAACTGGTGTGTAATGGTCAAATCCCCTCCATTAGATGTCTCTAGTTGTATAGATCAAGCCAACAACTCCATCGGAATCTCGGATCTTCGAACAGGGGTCGTGGTAATAAAAGAGTGACTAGAACCTATTTCTATAATTACTACAGCTAAGGTATGGAAGACACAAATTGTACCTCTAATCATCTCCGGATCACTGTGGTCATAGGATTCAGCTACCTGGAGATGAGATCACCCCTGTCTACCTGCTCTCTGTGGTTTTGGTGCACCTCTTGGAGGTGGAGGCAGTAGAACAAAAAATCTTCACCCACTGCCTACTGCATGACCATCTCCCCTACCATGTTCACTTTCTACCTGCAGACCTCCCATATAGAATCTATTACTCTGTCATGATGGACCCTTGACCAGCTGTTGGTCGTACATACGATGGGTCGGGCATTCATGATCAATTGTGCATGCCCGACGCACGTGTAACAATATATGGCTCCCTACTGACTCCCTATAGACTGGTAGCCTCATACTACTGACCCGGGGTCCTTGGGTCACCCTCTGAAATACTTTTCCCGTTTGGGCCCATGTGTCTGATGTATGATTCCTACCAAAGACTCTACTTCATGGGGTCTACTAGCAGCTCGAGCTGTCGGCACCTACTTTTTTAGGAAACTATCCACACGAAGGATCCGCTCCGGCACCCTTGCCTGAGTGGGAATGATGAGGGTCACCACTAAAGCCCTGATCTCCCTCATGATCCCCTGCTCAAAGGCATGTGTCCTGAAGAAAGTGTCTTTCACCACATCCATGCAGTTGCGAGAATGCTCTGTGAACCTTGCCGATTACTTTTCCACTATCATTATGCTCTGCTGAAGGTGTACCAGCTCTTAAATGCGCACATAGCACAATGTCACGTGAAAAAAATCCACCTAATAAAATTCTCTCGATGTCAACCCATGTGAGGGTCACCTCATTATGAACTTGGATGGTCAAACTCCACCATATCCCTACTGACCACTGCAAAAGGCACACTACCAAGATCTCCATCTGGTCAGGTGGTTCCCTCACTATGCGGAAGACCTATGTCATGGCCTCTATCCAGTCCTCAGAGACTCTAAAATCTGTCTCTCCACTAAACATAAGAGGGGAATTCCTCTAAATCTCATGTAGGGTGCTTAGACTATGAAGGTCATCTACCAGAACCCCCGGTAACAGGGGATGACCATCGGGTGGTGGTATCACTGGGGAACCACCCACTGGGGCCTTCTCAAACACTGTTCCTTGGATGGACTCCTCGTCACTAGGAGGTAAACCTCTATCTACAATCATTATTTCAATTTTGGGGAATTATCTTACCAGATTAAATTCTATTACACCTTGAAATGTGAAATAGAAGTCTATTTGTGTTTGTAGAATAATTGTTTCAATAACTCATTTGGTTTATGCTGATGAGATCATTCTCTTCACTGAAGGGGATAAGAGAATCATTAAGAACAATAAACAATACATTTTACACTAAGAAAAAGTTTCTTTTCAGGAGATCAGTTTGAGTATGTATTTTTCCTACATTCGTAGGAATATTCCCACCTCTAGGAAGGTGACCATTGTAAAGGAATTAGGTATTCATGAAAGAGTTCTTCCCTACACATATTTGGTTTTTCCAATGTTTTAAGGGAGTCCAAAATCATGTTATTTTTTTGATATTCTTAGTAAAATCAGAAGAAAAATTTCTACATGGAAGGGAAAATCTCTCTTTGTAGATGTTCATGTATACATGGTATAAGATGTTATTATTTATATGTTTGTTTATTATTTTATGGTCTATAAGTGGTCAACCTATATCATGAAAATAATTAATGTTCCTATCAAAAATATCATTTGGAGTGGTGTCATTCTTGATAGGATGTTATCCATGGTGTCATGGAACAATTTTTGTAAACCTTATAATGCATGGGGTTTAAGTATTAAGAATATTGAACTATTAAATGATTATTTGAAGTCCTCATTCATGTAGAGGATTAAAAATTCTAATTCTGAGGTACCTGATTTTCATCGAAATATATTTCAAAATAGACTCAGGAATTGAATTTTTAATCATATTGACTCATCGGTTTGGATTGCCTTTAAATTCATATTTTCTTCTATTGATTCCCATTCCAGATGGTTAGTTTTGAAGGATTTATCTTTATCTTACCAAAAGTCCATCTGGACTGGTTATCATGTTTTCGATGCTTTGATGAATGATGACTTTAATGTTGACCTGGATTCCATGATTAATGATAATATTGCTAATATTGGTGATCTTGCAAATCAATTGTTCATTATTAACAACAGGTACTGTTTATCCAACAGAGAGGATTTTTGGGCATGAGAACTGGCTGCCAATAGAATTATATCTTCTAAATTATTTTTTAGTCATTTATTACTTCACAACATAGGTTATAAAGATATTGCGGACCTGTATAATGTTTTTATCAGCCCTTCTCGGACTACATTGGCCTACAAATTGGCCCACCAGAATCATCATATTAATTGTATTCTTCAATAACGTGGAATTTCCCATTTCAATTCATTTTTTCTTTACTATCAAAATAGGGAGGATATCGATAACGTGTTTCTTAGATATGTTACTTCTACATCCTTGTGAAAGGTCGTATAAAAAATCTTTGAAATCTATATGCCTCATGTGAATTTTATCATAGAATTCCTACAAGGTTCATATTCAATTGATCTTTCTCCTTAATTGTTGGATATATTTCAGATTGTAACTACTGCACTTATTCATTTAATTTTGTTTTCTTGAAATAAAATGGCATATGAAATCAACTACTTATCATTATATGTGGCTTTATCTTCCATTCTTGGTGTTGTGCATGATGCTAAAAAACCGAGGAAATGTTTTTTTTCTTCAACTCAGTTCATGATTTGTCTATTCTTGACAAGATAAGTTTTCAATGGGAATTACAAGCCTCCATATGGAACCTTTGAAGTCTTATAGAAGGTACCTTCTGTTGGATGGTTAAAATTTAATTTTGATGAATCTTCTAGAGGAATCCCAGGGCATTTTGGCTATGGTTATATTTTAAGGAATCATAGAGGTGATGTCCTTGGATGATTCCATTGTTCATGTGGTCTTTCATCTTCACTTAAGGAAGAAATAATTGGCATTATTATTGTGGTTGAAGAAATTGTGAACTAAGGATTGAATAATATATGGATCGAGAGTGATTCTATAGTTGTTGTTTCTTCCATCAGGATGGGTCTCTCTCACTTGTCTTGGATCATCACCAATAATTGAATCAAATATTGGGATTCTCTCTTTTCATTGAACCATATTATCACAAATATTAATAGGGAAGCCAATTTGGTTTTAGATGGCCTTAAAAATAAAGGTGTCAATGGTGCTGATTTTCCTTAGTATGACCAGGTACAGGATGCACTTCTTCTACATATTAAATGGATCTTGATAAATCTCCCATTTTTAGACATGTTTAAATAGACTTTTTAATTTCAATAAATGAGACTTGCTTTTGGGAAATGTCTTATATTTTTCAGAAAAAAATCTAAAAATGTCACCCATTTGTATTTAATAAATCTGATATTTTTAATATGATTTTATAAA
Source organism: Viscum album (assembly GCA_963277665.1). Taxonomy (NCBI): domain Eukaryota; kingdom Viridiplantae; phylum Streptophyta; class Magnoliopsida; order Santalales; family Viscaceae; genus Viscum; species Viscum album. The sequence continues at coordinate 749,035,936 of OY728166.1, read as the reverse complement.
GTAGATATGTTCAAAAATAAATACTATTTTGAAATATTTATTATTTATATATATCATGGAAATTTATTTTTTAATTTTAATAAATAAATAATTATCGCAAATGTTTTCAGAGTGTTAATGTAGTAATTATTAAATTATTGAATATATCAAATAAAAGATATTCAAAATATTTTAATAAATACTATTTTAGATAAATAATTAAAAAAATAATTTTATACAAAACATTACTTATCATAGATATACTAAAATATTTGGTTCAAATTTTAGAAGATTTTGTAATATTATTAAAGTCAATGTATTGACTTTTTCTAAAAATTGACATTATAGACACCATATATAAAATTTTATTTTAATAAAAAATATAAAATTCCTATAAAACTTATTGTCGTGGTAAGAGATAAAGAGGTTTAATAAGAGATAATACCAAAATATAATAGAATAAATATAGTAAATAAATATATAATTTTAATAAGATTAAGAGATTTAGATCCATAATTATCTTAACTATAAACACCTCACTTTTGTGTCATTTCAAATTTGAAAATTAATTTATATTATTTTAAAAGTTTGAGAACTGCCAAGTGTTCCCCACCCCTATCTGATAAACAAGAACCTCTTCTTCTAATTTAATAAATATTCAAATCACTTTTGGATCCACCAAGTCCTACCTAAATCCATTTATAGAATCTTGAACCACATTATGTTTGTTTATTATTTTTATTAGTATCAATCATATATGGATTAATGTGTTAAGTAAATGGTTTCTTCTAAATAAGATGTATATTTTTCAACTGCACATTTCAGTTTGGTTTCTTGTTCAACCTTCTTTAAATATTTTTAAACCATGATAAAATAATACTTATAGTATCCAACATATACCGAGATATTTCTATTATTATTTTCATGACCCATTTCAATATCATCTTCAATCAAATGAGAAAATAATTCATCATCCATTTGTATAGAAGACTACAACCTAGAAAACTGTAGTAATTCATCACCCATAATCGTCTTTCAATATGAGTAATAAAAATGGAAATAATTTTTATATATGATATTAAAAAAATATTAATCATTCTTGAAAGAAAATTTATCATTTATACTATGATTTTCTTAAACACATTAAAATTATAAAGCCATTCGAGTGTACATGTGGATTACCAACTCCATAAAGCATTTTTATTTGTTTTTCATCACCACATCACATAGATGATATATATATAATTACATTTAAAAAACCTATATTATATACATCATATTATGAACATCATATAATGAAAAAATAATACTTACCTTCTTTTCATAATGATATTTGAAAAAATGAAATGGCCTATCATCTTCACTATTATAACATATATAATTTTTCATATCCATTAGTAATTCCCAAATGTGAAAAAATAATTTTTGCGTAAAAATGATAATTATGTTGGTATTATTATTTTGGAGATGATGGAATACTAACTTCTTTAACCATATTCAACCAACTAATGTCATTTTGGACTTATGAACCAAACATCATCAAAATATATGAAGGGGGTTAATTAATTAAGTCATTGTATATTAAAATGAAATAATTTATATTAAAATTGTAATAAAATTTAAAGATGTTATTATGATATTATAATATTAACATACCTTTATTATTCTTATTGTACAAAAAATATTAATAATTTCTTAAACACGAGGTAATGAAATAAATAAACATTTTTGTAATGTTTCACTTAAACACTCTCATTTATATTCAATATTAAATTGAATATTTTCAAAAAAACTATTTAAATAAGATTTTTATTATTCTTTTATGATTCTTTAATTTCGTTTTTACACATTTTCTACTATCAAAAAAATTAAACCGGAGATTTTTTTTATTTAACAAATAGATTACTTCGTGACTATTTAGACAAAAATTACGTAAGGATTGTTTACTTAAAATTTATAGTGTCAGTGAGTTTTCCTTCCTTTATTAATAATATTTTATTTTAATTATAATTTTATTTCTAACATGATTATATTCAATTAATTTTTTTCTTTCATATGAGTGTGGTTTTCCTTTTAAATATCTAATTTCCCTTAGGAATTTTTTTAATGATACAAGTTTTCTTATTTTATGATTCTCTTATGGTTCTTGGGAATTTTTTTAGGGTAATAGGTGGTTTACATATAAAAAAATTCACATGGGACTGTTATATAAATATAATTAATTTTGTATTTTTATGTTATAATTTTTCTTTCATGGTTATTCCAAATGTAGCTGGAATAGTTACTTAAATAATAATCACGAGGGCAATTTTAATTACAATCATGAGGGTTATCTCATGTGAAATAGTGAGTGTTACACCAAAAAAATTATGATAACATAATCATTCCAAATGTTACTTATATGATTTATTTATACTTTCTATTTTTTATATAAACTTCATGTTTTCACATGGTTAGTTATTAATTTTATGTCAAATAAAAAAAAATTGTTGCTTTTTCATCGTGAAAAGTATGACTTTGTTAACATGTTTTCATGATTATAAAATGTTTTCAAATAAAAAATTATGGGTTCAAATTTTCCCATTAGGATTTATTATGAAATTATTTATGGAATCTTTCAGGGGAAAATGGTCATATCTTGAGTAAGAAAATTATTATTTTGAGCCCATGTTTATTTTGGAAAAGTAATATTTTTATATGTATCATGGACTAATAGTTTCTTAATATATTTTTATTTCCATGAAAAATATTTTCATTCTCATCACATGTTTTAAAAAATCATCATTGCATTTATGGATGGGTAATGGAATGGAAGAGGAGAAGATGAATGTTGATAATATTTTTCATTAATAGAAATCATATTTTGTTTTAATAGGTTTATACTATTGGAAAAGTGGGTAATAATATGAATATCCCACATTATATTATTTAGTTTTGTTATTCAGGGGTTATGAATTAATTATATAAAATGTTAAATTAGAAAAGATCATAACATGTAATAGAATGAATTGATTACATAAAACTCAAGATTATTTAATTTTTAAGGCCATATCCTTACAATAATCTTTTATCTCTCCTATATAGTGAAAATATGAACTCCTTACTCAACATGTATGAATCATAATGTATCCTCATAATAGATAAATATTTAATAGTTATTACAATACCTTCTTTTTTACATATGAAATAGAGATATCATAGTTCGGATTTCAAACTTCTTCATCCTAAAATAATGTTTTGTAGATTATATATGAGTACGTATCACTCTACTCTCTATAATATATTTAACGTTCAATGATTATATTATAGAAATATAATTTGATATATCATTTATACAATAAAATGTAATATTAAATTATAGTATTGTTGGGTATTTCTTTAAAACCATTTCATTCATTTTCTTCTTCTTCCCTTTATAATCTCATAATTATGTCATCAGATATTATTCATATTTGAATATATAAATACATAATATAATGTTTGTGATATTCTCTCACATTATTCTTTTAAAAATTTGGCATTAATATATAAATTAATATTGTTACAATCCTATTAATAATATTTTTGAATCAATAATAAATTTTGGACTCTTGTTTTAGGATCATGATAGTTAAAAATTTACACAACTCCTAATCCTTTATTCCACCTCTTGGGTAAGATTAGATCATGAATCAACAATCCATAATAAATATATAAATATATATATATGAATAACTAAACATCACCATATATAAAACTTCATAATTCTCAAAACAAATTATCAATCAAACAGACCTTTATGTTCCATGTTAAACCTCACATTTACTCGTATGTATCACATTCACATTAGAATTTTATCTTATATATGAATTTTAAAAAACTGAAAAACCAATGTTCAGCCTAAATAAAATTATGTTTGAGTTTTTTTCCATTAGGCATGCACTAGATAATCCATGCATCCCATTCTTATAATCATACACACATGTTGTTACCCTTATATTTGATTTGTATACCCTTATTCATGTACAAGATAATTCAGGTGAATCATTCATATTTCTAGTAATATACGAGATAATCATACATATTCAATGTATATTTAAAATTTTATTATTTATACAGTCCTTTTTCAATTATTTCACAGTCTGTATCACCAAACACCTCTATAATTTCTCTCTAGCCATCTCAAAATTACTCTAAACATTCTCAGCCACATTAAATCATTCCAAATCATATTATTAAGCCTTCAATTATTTTTTAAAATATATCATAATTATCCTAAGGGACATGAATCATATAATAATTCCTTATATTACTTCAATATACTTCCACTATCACAACAAAAATTATATCTTATTTATATATCATCCATGTATCTTCTTAATGTGACATAGATATTTTCCATGTGATTGTACTCATGAGGGATATTCTTAACTAGTCTTATAAAATTCATTATAGAAATATTTTCTCCATCAATTAGCATACTCATTATAGACCTTATTAACAAATCAACATCATTAAATCTACTTAAACTGAATATACACATGATTCTTAATACTATTACTTTTTTATATTATAAAATTTATTTTCCAAACATTGTAAAACAACTATAATTTGTTAAATATTATAGAAACACAATACATTTTCAAAGTATCAATGGATCTATAAATATATTAGTATAAATTGAATCACGTTCATTTGTAATATGAATAATAAAGACAAATCACTTCATAAATACAAGGTGTTTCATCACTCCTCATTTATTTTTAGTAGACAATTGTATAATGATAACATTCAATGGTAATTTTCTAGCCATGGTGAATTTTAAATTCCTATGAAGAAATATGAACAATTTATTAAATTTAATGAATTGGAACAAATTAATTAATATTTAGTCTAAAACATGTTAGAGTGATAAACCCATAGAGACTATAAAATTAGATTTTTTGTTTTTTAATGAAACAAATATTATTAAAATTATTTTTAAAAGATAAGGGAGAATAATTTTTATGAAATTAAGAATTTATAGCATATTGGTGTTATGAAATCATTTTTTATGGTTTTCTATGGTTTTTTAGATTTAGGGTTCATGTGTAGTTAGATTTATAATTTTTATTGATTAATTAATTGTTTTAAGGGATTCAAGATTAGGTTAATCCAGTGGTCGTGGTTTCTCCTCATCCCTAAGGCAATCCCCCTATTCCCCTAGTCAGGAACTTTTGAGAAATTTTTAATAATGTTTATCTAAATTCCGTTTTTCAACATGGTTACCGTCAATGAGAAAATAGTAATTCTTAATTTATGGTTACAAATTGCACAATTTAAATTGTTATCCTAGGTTCAATATAATGTACATAAAAAGAAAAATAAATAGACAGGAATTTATATATAATTTTATTATGAAAATTTTACAAGAATAAAATAATGAAATAAAATACAAAATCTCATTCCCACTTCAGATAAATCTACCTGTCACATAGATAGAGTTACACACTAATCTTTTTGGTAATGGATACGGGGTAAGTATAAAACAAACATTAGTCATGTAAGAAAACCAAAGAAGAAAAATGTTGGATGCTATTTTATTGAGCAACAGGTCACCCCCAATATTTGGTCTCCAAGATCAATCCATGATTGTAACATATCTCGTATAAATTTTGAAACATCCTTGGGTCTTATGTAGAATTTAGATCTCCAATAATATATCCTATTATGAGGTTCAGGTCCATCCCAGTTCTTGTCCAATAGTCAATGGAAATAATTGATGATACCTGTTAATAATTCTTTAAAAAAAATTAAATTTTGGTTCTGACTATGGGATTTAATGGGTCAAAGATGAGGTCTCTTAATGAATTTTTTCACCCTTCTCTAAAATGGTCCAAGCTCAATTCTCCTATCATATCTTGTAAAATTGTCACCTCCTAAATTTCCTTTACTATTATAATTTTCATTTTCCATTCTCAAAACCTTTATCACACCTCAGTTATTAACTTTTAAAACCCAAAATAGTCCCATTGTCATCCTATACTCATGGGGATCTATCTTTAAATTTACTTTTTTATTCTTTTGGGATCATTTTTCTTGTTTTCTTGTTTTTTTCTATCCTAAAATATGTGATTTAATTATTAAATATCCATTAAAGGCTTTATCATTAAATTTATCATAAAAATATTTTTATATTAAAATTTTGTTCCGAAACTATACTTATAATATTCTATACACATGTATTTATACTTTTCCTTAAGAACACAATCTCAACATACTATAAACTAAAGTCAACTTACTATGATTTAAACTCAATTTCCATAAAATAAATTAAAAAATGGAAAAATAAATACTCATGTATTACAAAGTAAAATTAATATAAAACACACTTTTTAATGAATCAAATAAACCAAGTATTTACATTTCTTCTTTTGAAATAGACAAATGTTTTTATTCATCGATTTTCATTTTCCAATAAATTAATAACATTCAACTCTTTATCAATTTACCTCAAATTAAATTTCCTACTCATCATAAAGAAATAATTTTGAATATATTTCATCACATAACTCAATAACATGCCACTACCTAAAGTCTTTAAAGGAATCTATCATCTCCACCTTGTAAATAAATTGATTATAATTAATCATGAAGGATTATTTTTAATTTCTAAATGACTCTTAGTCATATATTATTTATTTAAATGATGTGAAAAAAATAAATCTAAAAAATTAATATTAACTATAAATAATAATTAATTATATGAAAATATTAACTCATTAAAAATTTAACTTTTCATATTTCATCCCCTCCCAAAAAATATCAAAGTGGGATCATAACCAAAGTAAGAACAATGAATGGATCATCCTCTGTTTATTATTATTTTTTCAATTCATTAATTTATTTAAAAACATATTTTCATAAACTATATCACAACCACCACCTAACCACATATGATCCAAATAACATCAGTCTTTTAATAATGATTTTTAATCCTCCTAACATCCAACTAAAAAATTTAATTAATTTTTTTTACATGAGAGGGTAATAATGATAAAATATAATGAATGAAAAATGGAATCTCTAAAAATCTAATAAAACACCCATGGAAAATCTTCCCAATTTAGTAAATCCCTTTCCACCATTGATAATCACTTCCTCCAAAATATTCTTTTATATATCATTTAAGATATTTAGACGTAGGCTATAATGGATTAAATAAACATGTAACTTAGCTCATTACCAAAAATGTTTATCTATCGATCTTTATGGATTAAGAAAATTAATGTTAGGTGAGTTCAAAGATAATGGGATTAAAAAAATGACCCCTCAATAATATTAATAGTGAGTTTTTAAAATTTTATATTTTATAGCTTACAAATCTTGTTATATAAGATAATATACCCTATCATAATAAGAAATATACAACAAAAACTAGTGAGAAAATATTGGGCTCAGTGGATGTCTAGGTAATAAGATGACTGATTGGAAAATCACTAATGGAAATGAATATTAATAGTGAAATGATCAGTTACTATATGAACCAGTGTTCTCCCCTTCGCATGGAACCCTAGCCCCGCGCTCGCCCCTCGGGTGGCAATGTTGTTCGTCCCACCCACCACACAACCTCAACCGGTGTTCTCCCACTTCACTGACCCAGCCTTGCTCCCAGATTTCCCTCTTATCCCCCTTTTCCCAAAAGTTTTTACCCTCAACAATGGTGCTCCTTCGCTTCTGATTTCTCATTAAGAGTTCTCGGAGGCTTCTTCGGTCAATGGGTTGTCCCTCGTCGCCCGCTTTGCTCAACATTGGTCGTCCTTCGACCGCTTCGACATGTTCATCAACAGCGCATGGCCCGTGAAGAACTGCATCTTGGTTGGCCTTCTGGACTCTCGTCACTTCCTTTTCCTCTTTGATTGTGCCGATGATCTACCTTCGACATGGTCCAATGGTCTACGCACTTGTGATGGATCCTGATTCTTCCTGCTCAAATGGAGTTTTGAGTTCCACTAGAAATGAGACAGCCCACTCACGGCTATTTCGGTATGTTTCCTATATCTCCCTATTCTATAACAAAATCCCGTTATTCTACAGATGCTGGGATACCTTATCGGGAGGTTCCTTGCCTTCAATGAGTGCTCTTTTTCACTATGTCATTTGATAGCTCCCTCCATCTGTGTGGAAGTGTATATTTCAAATCCCCTAGTGGACATTGTTTGGATTGAGGGTGGTGAAGAACTCCATCATCAACAACTAGTGGTCTTTAAAAATTGGTTCGATTTCAACAATTTGTGCATTCATCTCAGTCACCTGCAATCTAATTGTCGTGCGCCTTGTAGCTTGGATAAGTTATGGGTCTCTACTGGAAAACCACCAAGAAGTGATGTTCCCCTTTGTTTGGTGGTGCGGCCATTCCTTCTTGGCCTGCAGGTGAATTCAGTGGCGATAGAGGGGGGATCCCACTTCTCCTCTTCTGTGATTTCGGGGATGTCGGATGTTGGGGCTCCTGTCTTTGCAGATGTGGATGGTTCAGATGCAGGACCTAGCACATCATTGGTTAAGGATGTTCAATAGGATCCTCCAAAAAGAAATTTCGTGGTTCCTAATGTCTTCAATCGCATAAGGGTTGATTTGGTTATTAGTTCTTTTGTGGTGTATGGATATTCAGGACAGGCTGAACCTGACGCGACAAAGGATGATGCTTTGGTTCAAGTCTCTGGGAGTAAAAAAGAAAGTATTCTCAAAGGAATTCATTTTCTATGTATTCCTATATCGATTTTGTACATATATGAATTGTCTTCACTGAATGTGAGTCCCCCCAGGTTGATCCAATTCCATGGATCATTTCAAGACTGAGAAGAGTGGTGACAACTGTGAATATGAGTAATCGTTTTGAGAGTCTGGTGAACGAATGGCCTACTAAGGAGGCAGACTGGGTGGAAATATTCATTGTGGAGTAGGGTATTATATGGGTGGATTCTGGGGATGACTTATATAGTCACGTTTTAGGAGTTAGCTCTCAGGAATTCTAAGATAGTGATGTTTACAGCCCGAGGAGTATGAAGGGATGACGAGGAGGCAAGTAAGGACGAGAAGGACTATTCTTATTTGCCTTCACCAATGAAGACTCTATCTTCTAAGAAGTTGAAGGCCCAATTTATGGAACGTCCTCCCAAATGTGATGAGACTGCAGTATCTGGGGCTGATCCTGATAGGAATGTCCCACAAAAGATAGACATGGATATTGTTCAACCATTGAAGCTGCTTTTTCATTCTGGAGAAGTGATGGAGGTGGATTCTAATGTTCTTAATTCCTCTAAATAATATAGTGACAATATTATGCTAAGAAAAATACAGGTGTACACCAATGTAGAAGTGACTAAATGGATCTCTAAGTAGAATATAATCATGGTTATAGGCTTTAATGTTGGGAAAATCAACCAAAATGATTCCATGCAAGCGTGGGATATACTAGCACACCGCTTTGAAGAACTTATACAGGATAATCCAGAAACACCGGTAATATCCCCCTCTGGGAATCGTCTTAAGGATAAGTGTGCTAATAGGCTTAATTTTTCCTTTAATAACATTGTTTTCTCCTGGGGTTTCTCATATTTTCCTTAAAGGTGTCTTCTGGTTTAAAATAAAAATTGAATTTGGATGTAAAAAATATTATGAATAATGAAATGAATTAATTGATATATCTGAAATTCAATATAGGACTAATATCCTAAAATTTCATCTAAAAAATTTCATTCCCTCCAAAATCTTTATTTCACAAATCCTAATCTATATGCATATCTATACTATTTTTTTCACATTTTTCTCATTCAAATTTATGGAAAAAAGTTTATAAAATTCCTGGAATAGAAATCATCATAGGTATTTTCCGTCTCTAACATTAGTTGATTAAATAAATAATAAAGTATGAAAAAGAAATTTATAGTTAAATGATTGAAAAAATTAAATGTATGTAATAAAATTAGAAACTACAGAATTGAAATACATAATCCCCTTTGAATGATTTTTTGAACCGGATTGTTCATGTTCTTCGTAGATAAGATTCACAAAGTGTGGATCATTCAAAATTTTTAGATTATTTAATTTATGATTTGAATGGTGTTCACGATGTGATTTGGTCATACTACTTCTTTTCATGTTGTATTTCAAGGTCTTGATGGTCTGAAAAAATATAGATAAACATTTTAAAGTATGATATTTTTTTATTGAATTTTGGAATATTTTGGGGAGAGAACATGTTCCTAAAAAAAATTAAAACATAAAAAATTGGATTCCTCCCAAAATTAATTTTTAAATGAAATTTTCTAGACCTTAAGACTTTTTATCCAGCTCATATGATAGATGTTTGGAAATATTTTACCTAATCATGGTCTACAAATGGACTCAAATCTGACATCTCTATATAGTTTAGTTATTTTCTTTCCCCTATAAATAGATTAACACATTCTACTAGAAGTACATGATTGATTTCCATCAGTTTCAACCACAATTTCATTCATAATATTGAAATACTATATTCGAGTTCATGTACCAGCCATACTTGTTAGTCCCTCTTAGACATGGTGGAATTATTCATTCATTCTATGTTTGTGGTCTATTCTCTCAAAAATTCATTGATCCTTTTAGTATATTAAATTTAAATATCAACTTATAATATAACATTCACCTTATGTACTTATTTAAATTCATAAATATCGTTATGTTCAATTATTTATTCTTCTCCCAGCTCTGATTCCTCTTACACATCTATATTTTCTATCACCCAATAAATATTGAAACACAATTTCTCACTACTACCACTCAAAAAGTGTTATCCACATTGTATTAAAATCCATGTGTGTCTGTTAGATACAAATTTCTAATCCATAATGAGAGGAGTATGCTCTGATTCTCATCCCATCACAAATTTTTCAATATATAAGTATAATTTTTCAAATTTAATCAAAATTTATTTGATGACCCCACAGGGGTACTTCACTATTGAAGATTCTAATTCATGTGAAACTAACGTGGTATTAAATCCATCCAATCACAGGATCATGGATTTGGTTTAAGTGTAGTTATTAACACTCAATCCTAAGTTGCATTAACCCTTTTCAAATTTATTTTCCCCAATAAAGATATGAATTGGAAAACTATTTGTGTATTATTACTTATAAGATATGACCTTTGATACCACTGTTGAACCATATTGTATAATCATAATTGTTCAAATTTCATCTTGATTGATCATGTTGGTCACTATCATAGTTAAGAATTTTTCATAGGATGACATGGTTTTGAGATCCTTTAGAAAAGGAATATTAATATGTTATTTTCTAAAGTGTACCAGAAATTTACCTTTCCGTGTACTGATACTATTTTGTTCCAGTATATCTAGAAATAGAATTATTTGAATAAACTATGTTGGTTTCTATTTAGTTAATATATATTATTATTTTTACATATTTTGTTCTTCCATTTTCAATTTTCACCTATTGTCTAATTCATGATTTTCGAGTCTCTTTAATGACTTTTCTACTCTGTAAATCAATAACCATCAAATTTACTCCGGATACAATTATGGTCATCTAGTAAGTACTTTTATGGGTCTCTCTCTATGATTCTCAATGATCTAGCCAACATGAATCTACAAATTTCCTTGTGTGGACTTCTTAATTTTTGTGTATTTTATTATCTATTTTATTAAAAAATTAATCATGGTCATAAATGTGGCCAATGTCTCATAAAATGTAAGGACCATCCTTGTTATTATGGACCCTTACGGATTATGTACTTTGTTGGAACCTTGAACCTTGTTGATGTTTTTGTATATATCCCTAAAATTTAGTTCTTTCTTATAGTCAATATAATTTACATCCATAGTAAACATGCCATGGGTTTTATAAAGGTTCCTTGTTTCTTCTTTCTTCCTCATCATGGATTCCATTATCTCCACCATCCATGAATTATTATTGATCATGTGTTCTCCTTTTAATTAAATCCCATTATTTTTCCATTGGATGTTTTTTATTTCCCTTTTATCCGCTAGGTTGCATATTTTATTTGGAAAATTCAACATCAATGATCTACAAGCATCATTGTAAAAAATTGGCATGTTTCCCTACATAAACCATTCTAAAATTTTAGGATAAGTATCCGCAACACTAAACCATAATGAAGTAATTTAGGAGTTGTATCCATGAAATTATTCTCAAGAAGCATTTAGTGATTAATCCTTAAAATGACTAAATTAAAAATATTTACCCAAAAGTATATTTTATCTAAAGAATGAAATGATAGAGTAACAAGGTTCATTACTAATTCATCCTATGTAGTGATAGAATGATTTGGGGAATTATGGATACAATCACAAGAAATATCCCTTAATGAATTATTAAGATTTGAATCTTTATTCTCTCACTCATGACATTCTATATTTAGATGGTGTTGTAAATATCAATAAATATTACCAAATGTGCACTCATGATTTTAAAAAATAGACTATTGAATTTCATGTTGATTCAGATCATGTGTATTATTGAATAATAAATCTCAAAATGACTGATGAAACTAGTGGTACCACGATTCTTAATTGAAATCTAGTGTTGTAAGGTCTTCCATATTCTGCAGGGGACTATAGCACTAGATCTCTTTGAAAAACACAAGAAATTTATTTATTATCTATTTTATTCATTGTATCATATTTGTGTTTCCCCATAAGTCATTAGGTTTGGTATTGGACCTAAAAAATACATTTCCTTCTAAAATCATGTGGTGATCATGCATTAAGAATTTATATTACAACAAATGTGGCAGAAACACCGAAAATAAATTTAGAAATTAAAATAAAAGAAATAAAACAAAATTATAAATTAAGGAAGCCTAAAAAACTAAAATGTAACCACCCATAAAAATCGTGCTAATTTCTGACCAAACATTGGAATTCATTAATTCTCGATATGGAAAATCAAAATAAAGAATTTATAAAATCAAAATGACTGAAAAATAAAAAATTAGTTAAAATTTAGAATGTAGTAATTTAGAGTGTCAAACCCATAGAGAAAGTGAAATAATATTTTTAGGTGTTTTAAATAGTATTATTATTAAATCGACTTGTATAAGACGTGAGAGAAAAAAATGGTTTGATTTTCACTATATTTTGAAGAAATAAATAAATGAGAGCATGTTTTTGTTTTCAAATAAGGATTCTAGGTGTGCCATCTCTTTATAGTTTTCGGGTTTGAGTGTAGATGGATTTAGAAATATGTTCAATTAATTCCGGGTCAATTTAAAATTTCTGATGATGTTGATTAAATGATCATCATATCCCCTCCACAATGCGGTAATCCCACATTTCTAATAGTTAGGTACTTCAAGGAATTTTGAAATCAAGTGTTTCTTGATACGATTTGAAAATATGGATACCCTATATGAAACAATGGTCATGCCTATATTAGGGTAACTTGTTTCACAATACAAACATCTCTTCTAGGTTTAATTAAATCTTACTAAAAATAAAATAAAAGAAATTAGAATTTATATATATGTTTATTGATGCAACATAACATGAATAAATTAATTAAATAGAATAAAAAACCTTCTCCCCTTGATAATATCACTATGAAAATTTTAAGAGTTACCCCATCATCCTAGTGATTGGGAAAAATAATGGAAGAAAAAAATAAAACGTATTAAAAAACCAGAGAAGCTGAATGGTGTATGTCCCTATATAGAACAACTTCTGACCCTAAGATTTAGCTTCAGGGATTAATCCTTTGTTTCAGTGAAAAAAATCTTAAATTATAGACATCTATGTGGATATTTTGGATAATAATTCAACATAAATATTTATGATTTTGAATATTTGGTTCACCTCTAGTTTTTAGTGGTGGTTCGTTAAATTAAATGAAGATCCCTTTGAAAAAAATTTCAATGACATTAAAATCTATTTCTATACTGCTATTTTCAGGGTATGCAATTTCAGGTAATTTCATCAAATTTTCTTACATCCAGTAAAAAATTTTATGTCTTATATTTCCTTATATTAGGAAAAAAATATCTGGTTCTAATCTTTATTCCTGATGTCAATCTTCAATGTACACTACTGGAATCACATTGTCACCACTTTTCTCCACTTTTGTCCCCTATAATCATCCCATTATCATCCTATATAATTGGAAACCTTATTTATATTTAAATATTGAATTTTTTTGGATCCCTTAGCTAATTTAAATATATAATTTTATCGTACCGAATATGAAATAATTATTAAATAAATACGAAATAAATAACCATTTAAATTACCAAAATCAATGTGTTCATATATCAATAATGTGTGCACGAAATGTACTTGTTAGTAATTAACAAAATATTACCATCAACATGTCTGTGTAAACTAAAATATATCCATGATTATCTTCAAAGAATATATTTACTACATTATCATTGAAAATAATGAATTATTGAGAAAAATACAACACAATCACTAAGTGGCTTCAACACGTTCATGAATGGATGATAGAAAGATGATTATTTTATTATAAACCCATTTTTTCTTTTATTACAAGTTCCTTAAATATCCTAGGTAACTAATAACTATATATTTGATATGAGTTTTATGATTATATGTTTTATTGTTTTTTAATTGAACATATATGTTCTTCTATGCATCAACCCAGATGATTATTACATCATCCCTTCCAATGATCTCTCAAATGAGATGATATTTTTAAATTAAAGTTTTCATTATTTAGTGGGACTGAGGTTTTTTCTACTTAAAAATAGATATTTTTTATTGAAAATCTCAATTACTCCATTAATACAAGGAACCACCCAATGTTCCAGGATTATGTTCTTGATCAAAATAACATCCTTAAAAACATTTAATTCATTGATGATGCATTGATTTTTTATTAATGTTTCCTGGGTGTTTCTTTAGATATTTTCCAATTAATATATTTTTCATTGATGAAAATATAAAATAAAATTGATATATAACATTATCTTTCTATATTTGGAAACAATAATTATTATAACCTTTAAAATGATATTATCCAAATCTTAAAAGGCCAAGAACAAATCCATAATTGTTTTATATACTTAATGATTTTCTTCCTAGTAATCTAGTAAATCTCACCACGATCATATTAGTATCTAATAATTATATTTATATCATAAGTGAAATTAGATTTAGTACACAATATGGTATATGTGATTGTTGAAATGGTTTATATATATTTATTCATGTCAATCATCTCTAAATACATATAAGGACGTTGAATATTATTAATATTTTTATAGTGAAACACTAGAAAACAACACTTATTTTTTTTCTCAATGCTAAAATACATTATAATTTTAACAAAGATAACATTTATAAGTTCTTTCGTGTATCATTTTCTATATATCATTACACACCACCGTACATATTATGTATGTATTTCCACCCATTTTGTTCATCATGATGTGTTTCTAAAACTGTATTACTATGGAATTTAATGTTATAATATAATTTCTAATTAGTAGTATTCCATTTATATAAAACCAATAAATAAAAAAACACTCTCAATAACCCACACATATATATATAAGAATCTTCCACATTCTTGTTGAAACCAAAATCATTAATTACATCATCAAAATAAATATTTTAACTTTGAGAAGCTTTATTTATTCCATAAATGGAATCATAATAATAGTAATAATTCATAGACTCATTTATAACTTCAAAAAAAGATGTTACATCATAAATAAATTCTCATCTAAAATTATAATAAATAGAATGGTCTTGAAATAAATTTACCGTATTTCATAATTGTATTATGATAGCCAATAGATGATTATTTAAATGCACATCTTTTAAAAAACATAAGCCATTGATTTTTTATTCATATATAATACTCTTATTGATGCACAATTAACCCATTACCATTTTGAGTTATTGAAAATTTGATTTCAAAATTTAGGTGATTAATGGAGATTTACTAAAAAAACATAATGTATGAATTGGATAATAGGATTAGAGGTCTGTCTCATTTCCCACATTAAGGGTGAATTATCACATACATATTTAATCTCTTATGGATTTAATACATGTTCATTAATCCTTCCATGTTGAATTAGTAACTCCAATGGTTACCCTTAAGAAATTGAATGACAAACAACATGTATAAAAAATTTCTTTGAACATGGGATTTTATTGTAACTTATTTTAACAATCATTATAGATACAATAAATTATTAATAAAAATAGTTTTGAAATTTGGATTTTATTTCCATCTATGTAAGAATTGGGATCCTGTGAAAGAATTATTTTGGTGCTCATTTGAAATTATTGTGCCACTGAATGGAGGTTATGTTTTATCCCTGTGATGAGAATCTTACCCTTCATTATTTGGTTTCATTTAAGGGAATGTGCCATACCATTTAGGGTTATCTAACATGGAGCATCATTTGAACACCCTTATATTTTATAATATAATTCTGACTAATAAATTCTATTGGTTTGATATCATACTTTACAAACAAAAATTAGTTAAAATGAATTATGTTATGTTATTGAGTTATTAGAATCTAATGTTACTTTTATCGCCAAGTCATTGGATTTGAGGTTATTAATAGCTCTAACTAAATTATTAAAAATTTTCATTTTATTATTTAAAAAATTAATTCATTATTACTGAATTGGTAACACGGTAATTTAAAATTATTTGAATATAAAAAAACTATTTTTCTAAAAAAATCATGCAACCAATGTTTTTTCATATTAATAAATAAAATTAGTTTTGATTAATGAAATTTTTTAATATAATTTATAGATTATTTTTTCAATGAAAGTATTTAACACTAATCTAATAGGGTTTAAATTGCATGAAATAAAGGATAAATCTGTTTTATTCTTAAATTTATTTATTTTTTTTAAAACGGTTTTGTAAAATTGTATACACCTATTATAAAATTAATTCATTCCATATATAGAAACTAAATATTATAAAATATTTTCCATATTAGAAATGATAATAATTAATATTATTTAATAATTTTAAATTAATTTCATGTCATTTTTAATATTAATTTTGGTAAAAATTCATTCCTACAATAAAGGTTAAAATGTTTTAATGAGGTGATAATGTAACATTATTAGAGTTAACATGAATAAAAAACATTCCCAAATACTATGTTTAAGAAATATTTAGACCATATATCATCTCATATTAAAATATGATTCACTTTGGATCCATTATTTTTGAGTACAATAGTAATATATTGTAATCATTATAAACATTCTAAGGGTTTCCCCTCCCATCCAAATAAAATAACACCATATATATTCTTGTCCTAAAACTTCTAAAGCCATATATATCTACAAGTACCTACCCAAATACCAAAATATCATATTTCCCAATGATATATATTTCGTAAAATCAAAATACCGACCTTAGAAGGCATAATGTTTAATCCAAAGGAGGTTTTCCAAAGAATAGGTATAACTCCTAACTGAGTGTTTTCTTTTTTATTTCTTATTATACCTCTTAATATATTGTGAATACCATGATTAAATGATAACATAAATTTATTCCATATAATGAGATGTTGTTATGTTTATGTTTCAACATTTATTCACCTCCTTCTCCATTAATTGGAAAATGAAATCAATGTTCATGTGTATGTATAGACTACCTCCTCGCAATGAGATTAATTACATTTTTTAGGACCACGATTCATGGATTGAAATTATGATTGATATAATTCTAATATGTAATATTTATGAAAAAAAAATTCTTATATTATTATGTGATTTTATCAACTTTATTACCTTTCCATCTTCTATAAATAAATGTGTGGATCAAGTGTATGTGTGGACACCACCTCCAAAAAGAGATGTGGTTTGTTTTTTATTTACACATTGCATGGGTGATCATCAAAATATTTTTGAAAAATATATACTAGGTAATAATGATTTTTGAATGTTTTTTATAATCTATCTTTATCTCGATTCATCCATTTAAACATTGAATCAACACTAAGGCATACATATGGACTACAATCTCTAAGAAGTGATGTAATTGGTTTTTAATCACTACTTAATATGATTGATTATAAAATAATATATGAAGAATAAATATGATAATTATTTCATGATTATTATTTTACAGATAATTAATCCATGACTAAGGTGCATGTATTTGAACCGTAGTCTTGAAACACGAATAGAAGATATTCTTGTTTTCGCACAAATGTTAATTTTAATGCAGAAATTGTTAATAAAAGGATAATTAGAAATTTTAATGAAATGATACATAGTATGTTATGAATGGATATGGTTCATACATATTATTAAAAAATTTATATATTTATTATAAATTTTATATGAATACATTTGAAGGAATATGGAACAAGAGTTAAAGGCTTCTATTATAATATCATATCATTTCGGGATTATCTATGCCATCTTTCTATTGAAGTAAATTTTATGGATCTTATCCTTTAAACAAAAAAATATTTTATTCTCTTCTATTATTGTAATTTTTTTATGTTGTAACTATTTTTCTCTGTTTAGTACTTAAAATTATCAAGAATTGTTTTTTAAAGAGATGTCCACCTTATTTCTAATTTGGTCGTTGAACATATCCTTCCATGTCCATACAGTAGAGAGTAGTTTTATTTTGGTTTTTACCTATACATGAAATGATGTGAAATGAGTATTCCCTATTAACGTATAATATATGTATTTATTTCCCTCTCATCATGACCATTATTTGAATATAAACTTATGTTATAAGTATCTATTTTTTATTTTTAAAAAAATCATTTTCATCATATTCTAGAGATTTTCTATTAAAATTTTATAAAAAGAAATGGATATTTTTGACATGCTTTGAAAAAATGATTTCAATGATTTTTTAAGGATATTTATAATATATTTGAACATACTTTAGGGATTTTTTATTGTTAACTAGGTATTTGATATTATTATACTAAAAAATTTATTTCACTAGATGACTAATGATGATGATGATTTATTTATGATTATATGAGACCCATTTTATTCCTATATGTTAATTATGTTATGATGAAACCTTTATGAAACTCTTTTTTATTCCTTGAAATATTATATGATTAAATTATGGAATATTTATGAAACTATTTTCTTTTTTATGGGTTATAATATTATGATATGATGATACGGTGACTAATTTATGATCTTATGGAACCCATATGTATGGATTTCAAAATATTTAATTATTTCCATTAATTATATAGTCATCCAATTTTTTTATAAAGATTGATATCTTATAAGGTAATAAGGACTAGAGTATATAGTGATCCCAGTTTTCTATGGGACTCTCCCCACTATAATTGTCTCGGGAGTGAACCTTTACTATGGAAATTATAGATTAGGGAGTGAACCCAGCCCAATATGATAGTGTTAAAATTGATCCAGGAATAAAATAATTACAACATTATTTTTTTAATTTTGAGGATAATAACTTTATTCTATCTAGAGTATCCTTACAAATCATTCTTTACACACTTCATGGAATCTTAGCGAAAGAAAATAAAATTAGGGTGCACTCAAATTCTTAGTATAGGTAAGCTATAGTACAATAATTAATGAATCATTGAAAGATAATAATTATTAATGGTAAATAAATAAACACACATACTATGTAATCAGTAAACTGAGAAGTAAGTGAATAAACAATGTGGAATGGTAACAAATAAAAACAAATTCCAATTAAATAACTAGATAAGGTCAACATGGAAATTTCAGAAATATAAATATAATCCATTTAATCAATGAAATGAGAATGAAATGAATCCATAGATAAGTCAAAAAAATCTAATGATAAATAATAACTAAAATTAAAGAGATGGTTAATTATTTGAATTCATGTATCTGTCAGATGAACCATTAAACCATCAAGATCTATCCCCATGATAGTTTATGTCTGTCGTTAAAAACCCATCTATTATACTTAGAAAAAAATCGAAGGGGTTTTCCACAACTAATTTCTTATCATTTGACTACTGATGCATATAGGTGATATAAATTGTTTAGGACCCTCATATTATTTCACTTTCAAATCAATACATTCTTACAAAATAATAGATTTAATTCTAAAATAATATGCCTTATCCAATATCAGTATAGGGTAGAAGATACAGATTTATCAATATTTACTCAAATAATCAAATAAATTTGAATGAAAGAACCATATGAAAAATGGTATACAGTATATGCAATGAAAATATATTTGATAAAGTTTTTAGATAATTAAGGGAGATTCAAAATTTAATGATCATAGGATATTGAATATTTACTTGACATCAAGCAAGAGAATTTCAATACTATCCTTAGAAAAATTTGACATAAACTATCCAAAGGGAGAATTATTATGGTATCAATACAACATATCCCAAGTGAATTAAAAACAAATGTTTTTTTTTCATTGATGAATAAAATTACTCTAAGAATATATTTTAAAAACATTCTTGAGTATAAATTCATTTTATTTCTAAAAAACATATTATAAAAATATTAATATAAAATAACATTTGAAAAAAATTATATTAAAAAGTTACAATTTAAACATAAAAATTGATCCTAAAATAAATTATGGTGGTAAAATCCATAAATTTTTTACATGATAAAAGAACATTCCATTTTCATTATAAAATTATATGGAAAATTCATTGTTCAAAAAGTGACAAGAATATTCCATTAAAAACAGTGGTAAAAAACATAAAGGGTAAAAATACCTTTAATAAATATTTCTAAAAGGTTCAAAAAATTCATACCATATTTGAAAACATGGTTTTTAGAAGAAAAAAGGTCATCCATTTAAAGATATAAATCATGTTGGGTTTTCTAAAAAATATTTTTTAAAACACTTAGATTACCAAAGAGTGGAAAACAGTACTAATACAGGAAAAAATTATAGAATAACTAGATAAGAAGAAATTTAATGGTATTATTGAACAATAGCCATATAATTTTATTGAATGTAAAATTTTTTTAAGGACCATTAAAATTATTCATGACGAAAATAATATTTAAATAATCCGATGTGTCTCATAAAACTTTGAAAAATTTAAAATCCTAATCCTCAAGAAGGAATAAAAATAAATTAAATCCTTAAATAAAATTAAGATAAAAGGATAACTGATATAATATATCATAATATATATAATATACATCACATAAAAGAAGTATGTGGTGAAAATTACATTTATCTCACATATTTTAAAAGATAGATGAAAATCCATTACCTTGAGTCCAACTTGTCTCATGTTTATTTATATTACTGAATAATAAACTTATGTTAATTATTTAATTAATTATAAACCACTTTCATGTTTATAATTACAATTATTTACATATTAAACTGTTGTATACCACTACTACAAAAATTATGTTTACATCATGGGTTTCGACCAAATCGATTTTAGGTTAAAAAACAACTTTGGTAGGTCGACTATGGTCAAAGGGGTAATTAAATAACATTTCCTAAATAAAAATCAAAATAAAATGATATTATTTATACATAAATTATACTTTTAAAAGTAATCATTATATATGGTTATGAAAAATGAACTAATGTTACAATCATTGTGATGGTATGTCGTACGTACGTATGAGTAATGTTCCCACAGTGATTATGGAAAGAAGTTAAGAAACATTAAACTTTACATAATTATCATTATCATATAAACACAATAATATTTAATCATATATACCTATATATAGAGTCATTTTTATGTAAAAGTAATCACATTGTGTCGACTAGGTGGTAGTCTACAAGTACATGAACAACATTATCAGATTTAAAGTGTTTGAAACGGTAATAAAGAAAATTATCTATATTATATTTACCAAAATTTAATTAGTTCATTAATATAATATATATTTTTTCATGTGGAATATTTTTAATTTAAACCATAATTTACGCAATAGATATATTATGTGATCGAATCACATCGCTTTTTGGGGTGGTTGTCCACAAACCCACAAATGATGTTATAGTCTTTAAACAAAATAGAATGAATAAAGGTATAGTATATGTATAAATTACAGAATAATAAATTAATTATAGATATCATATATATAATATATAAAAAATTTATCCATCAAAATTCCCAACCATGAGAGGTGGTAATGGAAAAATAAACGACATTGTTTTTCGATGAGGTAGTTCACTGTACACATAAATGATATATGTGTTACCCATTAGATGGAAGTGTGTATAACTGTAGGGAGAAACCATAATATAAAAACATATAAGTATATAAACGTTATATATGTTATTATATAATCATGTAATAAAAATTTTTTAGTTGGTGGAGAATAAATATAAAGCAACAGATCTTGAGGAAGGGTGTTTCCTCTTAATCGGGTAACTCGTTTTTGTTTTCACCAAATAGATTCCTTGTATGGATTTATGAAAAAGGTGGGGATTTTAGGTGAATGGTATGTATTTTAAGAGATATTTTTTTCATTTTCATTGATATAATGTGTATTGATAGGTGTGAGAAAGTGGGAATGGTGAGTGCCTTTTTATAGTAGAGGAGGAGTGGCACAATTAAATTTTTTGGAAAGGGAATTGTACATATTTGTTTCTATGAAATGTTTCCCCAATAATGGTAAAAAATATATAGATGTGTGTTATTTTCAATATATTTCAATAAAATTGAATTTGGGAAATTTTCTAGGTCATTTTGGATATTATTATTAATGTGTAGTCCCTTGTTATTTTAATTTTCTTCTTAATCATAGTAATTAATTTTAATTATTTCACTATTATTTTAGGTAAAAAAGATAGTTTAAACTATTATACATTATAAATTGTTATGATATATAATTTTAATACATTTTTTCAGATTACAACTCCATAAGTGGAAGAAATTAATTTAAAATTAATCTCACAGATGGGACGACAATGCAGATTTTTAATGTAAAAATATTAAAACTTTTGCTTGGTTTTTATATCCAGATTCAATATGAAATTGATTCCAATCACCTGAATTATATTAATAAAAAAATGGATCTATTTTAACATTAAAAAAATTAAAATATTACTTAACCTTATAAATATATAATTATAAAATTCATCTTTGAATTATTATTCAGTATTTTTCACTATTCAAAAATAAGAAAACAACATAGAAAAATAGAAAAAAGGCACCCTAACTTACTTTTTTTATTCAAATATAAAGTTTATTTTTACATGTAAAATAGATAAAATTTCTATAAATTGGAATTAAAATTGGTTCTCTATTAAAATGTTGTAAAACTACCATAATAACAATGTAGGTTTTTATGCATAAAAATGAGTTTGTTCTTATCTAATTCCTATAAAATATATTTGATGAATATAATAAATATTTTTAAAAAATATATAATATGTATTACATTAATATCAATCACTAATTCCAATTAATTTAATTTATTAGGATAAAACATCTTCGTAAGAATTATTTTTCTATAAAGACATTTTCTTTATAATAAATTGGTTACTATATTCCTTTCTAATTAATTTGACACCATTGAATCATATCATATTTTTAAAAACTATATATTTTGATAATATAGTCAATCCTATTCATAACATCTAATTTAGTGGATTTTTTATATCATAATATTATAAATAATAATATTTTGATAATATATTACTTTTCGGTAATACTTGGTCTTTCATGTAATGTAGGCCATTCAAGAAACTCATTATTGCATGTGGCATATGAAAACTCAGTATAACATTCATTGAATGATATAAAATATAATTAATATATTTAAAATTTCTATTTTATTATAAATTATTGGTATATTATCTTCACTTACTCAATAATGGATGATATTTCCATAATTTGAATTCTCACATCCTGAGATTGTTTTGTTATAAATCCTTTATAAAAGAGATAGTGAGACGTACAAAGGAAAAATAAACTAACCTATAACTAGGTCTCTAAGTATGAGAACATTAATGGAATGAAGACATATGTAAATAGATGAAAAGATTAAATATTTATATGGATTTATTGAGGTCATCAATCATAAACAAGTTAATGGTCAATGGAAAGTAAAGGGCCTTAAAACCATAAACTTGTGAGGACTTAAATGAACATCTGTTCAAAAAAAAATTCCCATATTTTTATGAAATTTTTAAGATACTTTTCCAAATTATTAGTAATTATTTTACTGATCAATAATATAATAAAATATACTTACATGATGGGTTTCAATTTCATATTAACAATTCCATCTTTTGGTCGTACTTCAATCAAATTATAATTCATCTCTTACTTCAAGAAATATATATCAAAAAATTAACATCGATGCCTAAATAAATAAATGCACTTTTAACATATCATAATACACATAAAACATGTCATTATATTTTTCTCTAACTATTTTCCAAAAATAATATGTTGAAAACATTAATCACTAAACATAAAAAGTAACAATACTCAATCATCATTAATATCTATTTGTCATATTTTTTAACTAACAAATGACATATTAAAAAAGATATCGTGTAGTTTAGTGGATGGTGTGAACCCTTATCATGATTCAATATTATGTTCAAGAACCGCAGCCATTACATATTGGATTTCCTGTCCCACGGTATATAGGTCGTCCTCTTATAAACCAAAATTAATATAATTAACATAAAAAATATAATGAAAATACTTGAAATAAGTTTAATCACTAAGTTTTATTTTTAATATGATTTTCAATACAAGTACACGAAATAAAAACATCTTCTGTTTTATTCCATCATAAATCTTTCCTTTGTCTATGTTTTAACCATAATATGGTTTAAAGGTTTTCTAAATCATGTCTCCTTATTTAAAATCTATAAAACCTTAGGTTTAACCTAGGGTATTAATTATCAAAAAACAACATAATGTTTTACAAAGAAAATTTGAATTATCATATGAATATCCCATATAAGTGTCTTATATGGTGCATATTAAGGCTTATCTTCAAGTACTAGGTTACAACGAGTCATGCCTGACATGCCCTGTCTGAGTTGTTACTCCAAGGTACATATGTTCCAGAACCACATCAACTAGCAGTTTCCAGATATGGATATATTTCTTGAAACCCACATAATATATATCTAACCAAAACATTAAGGTGTTCTTCTATAAATATCATCAAATTATACCTTAGGCCTATGTTATATAATCTATGTTTTCCTAAATCTGGTTCTCAAGGATGATATTAAACATCATTTGATACCTACTATAGCGATCTAGCCCTAGAGATCCCATAGCAAATGTTTTCTACCATTACATTGGAATTATTACAATGAATCAAATCACGAAGTAACTAAGAGTTCAGTTGTATTGGTAACCAAGATACGAACATGAGACCTATTTTACAAATTAATACACTAATAAAAACATAATTGTTTCATTCAAGGAAAAAAAACTTCATTCCATCTAATGTAGCATTACATATTATTCATAGAATACTTATTGAATTCTAGGGGAAGGGAAATAAAATAAGTTTGATCTCAAATGCTTAGTATGGGTAAGGTATATTAAAATAAATAATGAAAAAATATGGAAAATAATTATAGCATGGTAAATCACTTAACACACATACAATTTAATAAAAAACAATGAAGGAAGTGTATAATCAATATGGAAAGGTAAAAACTGAAATAACATGCAATTAAAATAACTAGACAAGGTAAAATAAATCTGAAAAGTTTATAAACTAAAATAAATTACATCTAATCATTTAAATAAGAATGAAATGAAACAATATATATTTAGAAAAAAATATCATAGTTAAATAATTGCTAAAATGATGGTGATTCTTGATAATTGAAAATCATGTATCTGAAACCCAAACCATTATACCATCAAGATCATTCCTCAAGAAAGATTATGTTTGGGGGTAAAACCCATGTATTCTTAGAAACAAACATAAAGGGGTTTTTTCTAATTAATTTCATTTCTTTAGACTACTAATGAATTGAGGGGCTGTATAATGTTTAGACATCACCTGTCATTTCATGTCCAAATCATTCCTCACTTATCGAATAATTGATTTAATTTCAAAACAATGTTCCTTATCAAATATTCAATTGGAGTAGAAGATTCAGATTTATTAATATTACACTAAATAATCAAACCACATACACATTTAATGATCTATGAAAATGTTATATAGTTTAGGAAATGTAACTATCCATGATAAATGATATGGATAATTAGGGTAAATTTATTGTTTAATGATCATAAGAAATTGAATATTCTAAATGGATTAAATGGAATAATGGAAGTGAATGTAAATATCATCCTTCGGTAATTCATTCATTATACATCAAGAGGACGAATAATGTTGGAATTAGTACAAAATATCCCAAGTTAAGTAAAAATAATGTGTTTTGGTCATTGATGAATAGAAATACAATAAAAATATCTTTTAATACAATTATTCTAAAAAATATTATTTTGTTCTGAAAATATATTTGAAAACCATTTCATTGAAATTTTCTCTTCAAAACATTTTCACTAAAAGTAACTTTTAAACATGCAAATGAATATTTAATGTAATTATGGTGGGTCAATCCATACATGTCGTATAAGGTAAAAAGAACATTCCAATTTCATGGTAAAAATGCTAGAAAAATTCTTTTTTTTGGAATGTGATTGGAAGATTCCATTGAAAGGAATAGATAATGAATAAATTGGTAAAAATGTATATAATAAATAATTTGGGGAAGGTAAAAACAATTTTTAGAAAACATTTATATAAAAAGGGGGTTTTAGAAAAAAAAATATTCCTCTAACTAAAGATAGAAATCATGTCGGGCATTCATAAAAACATTTTAAAAACAATTTTGAGTTCAAAGGATTCATAAAATGGTACTAAATAATGAAAAAGGTCATGAATTACTAGAGGAGAGAAATATTAAAGGGTTTATAGAATAACAGTCAAATAATTTCCATGTATGTAAATAACTTTTGATGATCATTTAAATTATTATTGAGTAAAATAATCTTTAATCATTCCAATGTGTCCCATACCACTTTGAAACATTTTAAATCATTAGATTCTATAAGAAATAACTTCAGACTAACGTTTTTAAAACCATTAATATTAAATCATTAATTATATAACATATCAAATGATTCTTTAGATAAACCACAAAAAAATTAAGTGGTTAATATGACCATTATAAAACATATGTTAATGTGAGAAAAAAAATCCATTACCTTGGCTCCGAATTCACTAGTGTGTCATTATATTGCTAAATAATAAACATGTGTTAATTATTTACATTCTTCAGATTATTTTTCATTGTTATCGTTACATTTATTCACTTATTTCTGTGTTGTATACATCTACAAAAACAATTATTTTTTACATCAGGTGTTTTGACTAGATTCGGTTTATGTGTCAAAACAACTTTCATAGGTTGACTATTATCAAAATGATTATTATATAAAATTTCCATATAAATAATAATGACATAATTATAATATTTAGACATGAATTATACTTTTAAAACTAATAAATAAATATGGATATAAAAAATGGATCAACAATATAATCTTGAAGATCGTAGGTCATACATACGCATAAGTAATATTCTCATTTTTTAATGATCGTTATAGAAAGAAGGAATGTAACATTAATATTTATAGAATTATCATTATTAAAAAATTATATTTAATAATATATACTTACAAATTTAATTATGGTTATGTAAAAGGATTCACATCGTGTCGAGGAGGTTGTAGTCTAAAAAATCCATGAACGATATTATCACTTTTTAAGTGTGTGAAAGGGTAATAATGAAAATCATATATATTTTATTTCTGAAAAGGTGATTATAACATGAATAAAATATAAATATTTTTATTTTATGTATGTTTAATTAAATCCATCCATTATATATAACATTTATCATGTGCTTGAATCACATCGCTTTTAAGAGGTAGTAGTCTACACTTCAACAAATGGCACTATCATATTTACACAAAATCAAAACCTTAATGTTCTATTATGTATAAAAATTATGGAAGAATAAATAAATTTTAAATATAAAATATCTCATATATAAATAATCATCTTAATTACTAACCATGAGAGTTGGTAAACAAAAAACAAATGACATCATTTTTGGAGGTGGTAGTTCACCAGATAAATAAAGGGTGTGTTGGTCACCCATTAGATGGAAGTGTGTGTAATAATATGTAAAACAAATTTATCATAAAATTTTTATCTATATTAAGAAATATTATTTCATTATATACATATAGAATAATATTATTTTAGCCTGTGTAGAATAAAAATAAATCCTTAGTGCTTAAGGAAGGGTGTTACCTCTTAATCGGGTTACTCCTTTTGGTTTTCCCCAAAGGGATTCCTTGGATTTTTTTATGGCCAATGTTAGGATTATAGTACAGGGGAGGTATTATTAAAAGATTTTTCATAGTATATTGGTCAATAAAAAATGTATTTTTAGGTGTGATGAAGTGTGAGGGGTGATTTACATTTTATTGTGGAGGAGGAATTGCAATATTTTAAATTTTTGGAAAGGAAATTACCCCACATTTTCCTTTGACAAAGTGGATCCAAAATGGTTTAAAGTGTATAAACTAGTGGATAGGTTCTAAATATTTCCATAATATGGGTTTCATCTTAGTTTCTAGGGTATTTTGGATCATATGTTTAAGGTTTAGTCCCTTGTAAATCTAATGTTCATCCAAATCATTATAATTAATTTTAATTAATTTATATAATATTTTTGGTAACAAAATAAGTTTACCTTATTATATATTATAAAATATTCTGATTCCAACTTTGGAATACAATTTTCCAAATTCTAATCACAGTAATTCTGGAAGTTATTTAATATTTAATATCATAGACGGGGCACAAAAGATGGGTTTTAAAGTAAAAATGTTCAAAGGTTTACAAGGTTTTTATATCCTATATCAATTTGAAATTAATTTCAATAACCTAAATTTGATTAATTAATAAAAATTTATCCAAATAAATACTAAAACCAATTTTAAATTAAATTTATACTTATAAATAAATTATATTAAATGATTTGTTTAATTAACATTCAATATTTTCTCACTATTCATCAGTAAATGAAAAATTACAGAAGAAAAATAAAATCACTGTAACATAAGATTTATGTTCCTATTTAACAAATGATGTTTCTTTTTACATGTAGGATTTATAAAAAATCCATAAATTGAATTTAATATTGCTTCTCCATAAAAAATATGTAAACTTTTCTTAATAAAAATATAGGATTTTATTTGTAAAATTGTGTTTGTTCTTATCTTATGCCAATGAAATATGGTAGATGAATAACAAAAACTTTTTATTTGATTATATCATATATTTATTGAATTAATATTACTAACTTATTTTTATTAATTTAATTAATTTGGATAAAATACTTTGTGAGCATAAAATTATTTTTTAATATAAATATTATTTTTTAATCAATTGGTTCATATATTTATTTATAATTAATTTTTAACCGAAGAATTCATTTCATATTTTTTAAAACCATATATTTTCTTTAATTTTTGAATAATACTCATAACCACTTTTTTAATGGCTAGGTTAAATATAATTTTATTAAATTACAATATTTTAATAATATATTATTGTTCGGCAAAACTCTGTCTTGTGTGGAACGCATGCTTTGGAGGAGACTCAATATTGTATGTGATGTTCACTAACACTGTGTTGCATTTATTTAAAACTATAAAATATATTGAATTTAATTATAATATTATATATATTATAATTTCATGGGATTATATATTCCTCTACGTGCTTGGTGTTGCATGTCATGCACGCTATCAAATACAATGTTCCTATATTTGGTATTTGAGGAATTACATTTCACTAATTGGGAATGATTACCTTATGTTTGGAACATGTTTTCACCCTTATGATTATCTTTATAATGGTTATAATCATTGATTTATTTCTCCTATGCAATCCATTACTAATAATTTCATCTCACCTTTTGTTATGTTTACTTTCTCCAAGTAATGAACAATATTTTTATGTAGGGTATATATAAGATGTTTACTATGTGATAATATCGATGTGTGGGGTATTTGAGTATCTTTCATGAACTGAAATAATTATATATGTAGTCTATTAATATAATAAAAATTTATGGTTATAGGGTCTACTATTTTATGATATATATTTAATGATTATTTAAAGTGATGTTATATATATCTATGGAATTCATGGACCACCATAGTTATTATTAGATAAGTGTATGGTATTTTTTAAAATTTATTATAAGATTCCTTTGTTGAAATCATGGGGATAATAATATGTATACGTTAATATCCAAAAGAAGTGGTAATGTATATATTGAGTAGTTTCTATAATAAATACATCCCTATCTAGATAATAGAATTTGGATATATCTATATCATAGATTCATCTTTGGGTAAAAATTCAGAAAGGGATATATTAGAATTTAACTCAATCATCAGTCGTTCTTGGTGAGTGGTCCTAGCACTACACACATGGAGAGATACTCCTAAGGGATTTTCTCAAGTTATTTTAAATTATATTTATGGAGAATTATAATTGATTTCAATAGATTAATAGCTTGAATGGTCATGGTTAATCCCAAGGTTTCCTAGAGTGAAATGTATGATTCAGGATTTAGAAGTGCATTGATTTAATTTTAATTTATACATTATTAGTCATTATAATTATTTTATCTAAAAAAATTTATTTTGGTCTTAGTTAATTGTTTGACCTAGGAGAAATACTTTTGTGATAAATTTCATGGGAAATGAAATTACCATCCTGGTCACGACCCCCTCACCACAATGTGTACCCCTCTGAGGCCGGTGGTGTCAGATGAGAGATAATGACCACCTGAGTCCCACCTTCAGTAGGCCCCAGGTTGGCAACTAGCACCGAGGGTATAGTAACCTACCAAATGAAAGGCATTACCCTCTAAGAGAACGCATGTGAAAGAGAGAGATAAGATAAACACCAACCAACTCAAACTCAAAATGAAATATAAAAGAAATTCCCAAGTACACATATGTAATGTCAGGAAAAAATACTACAAATAGAAGGGGAAAATACCCAAAAGAAAGTAAAAATAGTAGCAACCACTAGGCCGAACAGCTCCTGCAACCCCAAGCTCGTAGAAACCATCTTGATCTACAACTTGCTTAATGTGACCTGAAAAACAGTTTGTATATACATAGGGTGAGTATAACAATATACTCTGTAGAATCCTCCCTGGAGCCTCTCCTGAAAATGTAAATATAGCATGCTAAAGCACAATGAATGACAAGTGAAACTAACTCATCACCTGAAGAGGTATACTATGTTCCTAGCCTCGTCATGACTACTCTTACCAAGTGTCGCATACAAGAGTAAATAATATAATAAAAAAATAAAGGGTACCATGTTACTACTTCCCCACTAGTTTTCTGCATTGCCCCAATGTCTCACGTCTTAAGCATCTCTCTCCAAAAAGGCTTGTCGTAGACACCTTGGAAAAGCACCATAATATCCACCTCATGAAACAAAACCACCAATTCCACGTAATCAAAGTATCCATGCAGTTTCTCAGAGCCACCAGATCT
Source organism: Viscum album (assembly GCA_963277665.1). Lineage (NCBI taxonomy): Eukaryota > Viridiplantae > Streptophyta > Magnoliopsida > Santalales > Viscaceae > Viscum > Viscum album. The sequence continues at coordinate 749,004,361 of OY728166.1, read as the reverse complement.
ATCATAATGTAAGAACCCATTTTTTTCTATGAAAGACTTTGGAATATTCTTGATGTTATTCCAGAGCAGCGCCTTTAGACGACGTGCGATTCCGAGCCCCAGAGAGGGAGAAATTAAATTTTCAGTGCGTTCACACTGGAAATGCCAAATAAATGGGATAAATCCTAAACGGTGATGCAGATAGAATATACGAGTGTATGGATGGGTCCGGAATGGGGTGTTTTATCCTAGGAACGACATAAAACATGTCACCACGGGATGTTTGGACCCCTCGCCTGCTTCTGGAATGTTAAATGGATAAATTAATTAATTATTTTATTCGTTATATGGTTAAACTCAAGTATCTATTAAACAGTGGCTCGGACTTGGAAACCAAGTGCACCGTTGAGTTTGGAGTGTGTCGTTTACCGTTGGAGGTGTGTAAGTTTTGTGGGCGTGGCCCGCCCGTGAAAAATGGCCCTAGGGGCGTTTTCATAATTTAGTGACTTCGGACGTTAAATTTTATAACTTCCAAACGGAAGCTCGGAATCAAATTCCAAGATATTATTTGTGCTCAAAAGGTGGTGTTTACCCTAGGGGAGGCTTAACCTCGACCCCGTCAGGCGTTTCGGGTGTGGGTCAAAATTGAGGATTAAATTAATTAAAATTTAATTAAATTAATTTTCTTTTTAAAACCTAAACCACCCCTCCCTCTCTTTATTTTCCCTGGATGTAGCTCCAAAGGAGGGGAATCTCTTCCTTTCCTCCTCCCCTACGGTGAGGCGGCTTCGGCAAGGCGACAGTTTGGCGGTGAAGCACCGGGAAAAGCCCAACAAGGTAGGATCGCGAGTTTATTTTAAACTCCCGCACCTCCTTTGGATTCATAATTTTGAATCAAATTGCTGCTTGATTTTTTGAGAGAGGCCTATGGTTGTGTACTATATTCTATTCTCTATCCGTCACATATTTCATTTTTAAAATTTGAGTCCCGATGCACTCGCAGTCGTCCGCTGAAAACAACAGGTTTTTGAGGTTTTCTGGTCGGTTTTGGGTGTTCCGGCCGTCTAGCGCGGCGGTCCGGCGAGTCGGCGTGGCGGAGCAACAGCGGAGACCGGGTCAGTGGTGGTGGATGCCGGCGGGTAGCGGGCGGTGCGGGTGTTCAGTGGCGGTTTCCTATGATGGCAGGCGGCGACTTCGGACGGGGCTCGCGGGTGGCGATTGAGAGCCAGGCGGAGGCGCGGGCTCCCTCAGCGGGGCGGCATCGAGCAGAGGAGGCCACCGCGCAGGCGGATGGTCGGCGTGTAGCAGAGGAGGCTGCTGCGTAGGGGGTCGGTCTGCATGCAGGGAGAGGAGACCGGGGTCTACGGATCCCGACTGGCCGACCATGACCCACCTTTTGAGGGTCATGTTGGGTGAAGAAGACCGGCCTCTCGGCTGGTCTGGCTTTAAAAAAATGTTTTCTAATAATAATAATATTTTTATTTTTATTATTATTATTATGAAAAATGATAAATCAACTACAGGGTGTATGTATTACGCGCCGTCTACGGCAACACAGATCCCATATCATGGCAGACTTTTTGAGTTGGTTTCGTGAATTTTTAATTCCCGAAACGAGGGGGCCATGGAGGCGCGACGCATCTTTCAGTGAATTGACGTTTTTCTGGGGGATCTTGTTTTAGACGGCGCGGACGCGTCCGACGTCCGTTTTAATCACCGTTAGTGGCGTTGAGACCCTGGAGCCAAGGCGGAGGTTTCCAGTATGGTTTCGGGCGTTGAAGCCGGAGTTGAGGCATGGGACCCATGGCCCGTCTTTTGAGCTGCGTCCAGCTTTTAGTGACTTTTTCCGCGGATGTCCATTTGGGGCTTGCGATCAGTCGATGTTGAGTGTTTCTCCGAGGGCATCGCATTGGCGCAGTATGCCTGCTGTAATTCGAAACGATGGTACGGGGCCCACGGGGACGTTTGGGGATTGACGTTGATTTTCTGGCTTTATCACCTGGTGTCGGTTTTGGACAATGGAATAGTCCATAATTTTTACATTTTCAAGAGGATCCCAATGGTGTGATCCGTTCGTTTGGTTTCGTGACTGGGATACAGGTCCCACGAATCACCACTCATTGGTGTTGCACTAGAATGCACCTTTTTCTCCGGATATCTGTTGCACTCAAGTGAGTAGTGCTTTTGACGTGTTTTCCCGTGGGGATCGCAATGGTGTGATGCACCCAAATGTTTTCAGGGCTGAGGCATGGGATCACGGGACGCCGTTCGGGCGTGAGGTGGTGTTGGTGACATTTCCGTCAGATATTCGTTTGAGGTGAGTAAGTAGTCTATCTCGCATGTTCTTCTGCAAGGATTACAACGGTGAAATCTGTCCAGGCGGTCAGAGCCTCATACACGAACTTATTAAATGTGGAAATGTGAAGGGGCCCAGATGGCGGTTCTTCTACCATGGTTGTAGCAGACTATTTGGCGAGTGCTCGCGTACACTCCCGTGTGAGTGATGTAAATGATTGAAGTGATGTGGATAGCTATGCCTCAACTGATGAGGTGGAAAGTTGGGAAAGTTACGTTTATGCCCTTCGCGTTGACGTTGGGGTGCCGTGTGCATGATAGCCCTAGAGCTGGAGACATGGTATACTCTGGGAGTATATGAGAGTGCTTGGAGGTACGTGTGGTTTGTACCTGAGAATTTTTGTGCGCTTGGTTGGGGTTGACTTGGGGCCACACATCGTGTGAGCCCCACATGCGTTCTATGTTCTTCTTTTCGTACTTTGACCTCTCGCGACGTGGAGGGTCTCTCTGTGCTCGTTTTTTTGACCAATAGGGTGGAGTTTTTTCCCTGGCTCTGTGCTCATTTGTTTGACATGTAGGGTGGAGTTTTTCCCCTGGCTCTATGCTGTTTTGTTTGACCAGCAAGGTCGAGTGGTCTCCCCTGGTTTCGTTCTCGATGGATCATCCGATATCGGTGCTAGTCGCACCTAGTGATGGAACATGCGATGAACCCCTTTGGGTGAGTTGTACCGGAGTTGGGTGGTTGTGTGATACCCACTACGTGTTCGGTTGGCTAGTGGTGTACCCTCCAATAGAGATGGCTAGAGCAGTTCTATAGAGACCTGATGCCTGACGTACATGAACATTACATTACTTTTGTGTAATACTTAATACATAACAAAAAAACACACACAAGGACTTTAATAGTTTACTGTCTTTGGAAACTCAGAATATAATCTTCTAATGGTGGTGAAAGATCTTCAACATCTCCCATAAAGATCTTCTTTTTTTTAAACCTAAATCCTTTCTTTATATCTTGGGGAAAAGAAAACATAAAAGGGTGAGCTCAAATGCTCAGTAAGGGTAAACAAAAGAAATATCAATCACATCATATTTATAAGAACATATCTTTTGGAAATCATAACCTACAAAAGAGATCATAATTTCATAACATGGGATAAATCATAGTAGTGAAATGTAATCCCAATAATCATAACTTAAAACATGAAACTTTGTGGCATACACACATAATCATAGAGAATCATTTCTTATTAGTCAAGACTCATTGCCAAGACTATCTTAGTGGACAAAGTCCCTTTCTGAACCGAGTTCACTCCTCGATTCAGTCCTGTTTCACTGAACCAGTATAACCTACCGTTCCATCCATGTCTATCTCATGAGATATAAAATCTTTACCCAATGCATTGGAGAGAGATATAGGTCCCACCCATCTCATAATGATACCATTCTTATGTGTGCCACAAAATCATAAACCATACATCATAGCATAACCCATGTAATAAAAATGGGATTCTTAAACAACATGACATCATAAAATAATTCATATAAGATAAAGGAATTCATTAAAATATTTCCATTACAACATAATAAAATCCATGTAATAATAGGGATAGAAACAGAACCCTTTATTATCTTAGATGGAAAATAATTTTGATAAAACACTTGAACTCCATTCTTGAGGAAAATATCTTTTCTACTTAAAAAACAGTTTCCTTTCTTAACATGTCTTACAATTTTAAACTAAAAGAAGTTGATTAAAAATATACTTGAAAACATGTAAAGGAAGCTTCTTGGAAATAATGTTTTAAAAATCCATTCATGCCATATAAGTTAAAAAAACATTCTTTGTACTTTTTTCGGAAAAGTCAAAAAGTAACTCGTACGAAAAATGACAAAATATTCCGTTCATATATTTTACTATAAACTCACCGAAGGGTAAAATTGGATACAAAAGTATAAACAATCTCGGATAAAAATGAGATTGTGAAATTTCCCTTACCTTAGGTCCATTTTTCTTCGTAAGTGTCCGAACCTCCTGTATAATTATTTAAATAATGTTATTGACTTATTCCAGAATCATACTTATTTTTATGATATCATATATGGTCATTTTCTTAGCTTCTTAGTAGTAATATTTTATTGCTACTTGTTATTCAGGTGTTTATAACTTTTTGTTCTTATGCGTGTTTTGTCAAATAAATTCTTATTCTTATCTTTAGGTTATAGATACCTCATTTCCATAATGGTATTAGTGTAATATATATCATATTAATTCATTCAATTCATTTATATAATCATTATGAAATGAATGTCATGTAGAACGAGTCACATCATATCGTGGAGACGGTATTCCGTACGTACGCACGAGTGACGATATCGTTCATATGATCGTGGAATTGTACTGGAGTTTATGTATACTATTTCAGAATCAGTACCACTTTATAATAGTCATATATAGTCATTATTTACACCATTATTCCCATCCAAATAAGGTGGTGGTGGAAAATAGATTACACCACGGAGTGGAGACGGTATTCCGTACGTACGCACAGGCGGTGATTTCGTTTTCTGCAGGATGGATAGATGGTGAAATAGGGTTTTTTCATACTTATAATAAAATTTCTGTATATTATTGATACTGATTTTATTACTTCATAATGAAACAACCTAAGAAGAAGAAGTGGATGAAGAAATAAAGGTGAAAGAATCGGTAACAGAAATAACCTCTTCTTTAAAGCGCCTCTTTGAGATCTCCTTTTAGGGAACTAAAATTGGTCTTTGAGAAGGACCAGAACCTCTAGGATGTTTCTAGGGAAGTGGAGAAGAGAATTTGGTAGGGTCTGGCCGAGCTTGAAGGCTCAATGTTGTGTGAGGAAGAGAGGGATGAGGTTTCCTTTTATAAGTGAGGAGAGGGGCACCTTTGGGAAAACAAAAAATATTACTTTATTATAAAGTCATGTTCGGTTTTAAATAGATCCAAATTGATATATTTTGAATATAAGGTGGGTATGGGTCGAAATCCTCTCATCCAATGGAATTTATACAAGTTTAGGTTCCTATTTTAACTTTATCATTTAGATTTAACATTAAGTTAAATAAGTTTACTTTTACCGTGTCTTCTTGTGTTCTTATACTATAAGGTTAATAAACATACTATAAGCAGCCAAACGAAACCCAAGTTGTTTATTATTAATATATATAACCTTATCTAAGTCATTTGGCCGATCCTTAGATTTTTAGGAATAAAATAACAATTACTAATATAATATTTTTTTAAAAACTATTTTATGTCAATTTTGACACTATTTAGTAATTGATTTTTTAGAAAATCATAACAGAATTATTAGTTCGAACCAAGTTAATTAAATAAATAATAACATGTCATATTAACCTATAAAATTAGTGGAATTCATAAAAAGTCTCAAATAACTTTTATTTTGGTGTTTATAAAATTTATTATGTCAATATTTCATTAATAAGATAATTACTACATCATCTTTGGGTCATAAATAAATTCAATTATATAATGTCCAAAAATTAAAAATAAACTACCATTATTTAGGAAATCTTTTTATCTTTCTAATGAATATTTATAGTCGAATTTATCTTATGTATAACCCATATTAAAAATCATCTACTTATTAAACATTGATTTTAACTATTTTATCCCTTCTTTAAATAAATTATTTATAAATGTCCTAATCTAATCCAAGTGGGCCTAAATGGTCATATTTTATTCCTAAGTTTGTTTTTGGTCGCATTACACTTATCAAATTGAATTAGTACATGTGTTAGGGTAATAATAATATCATCTTTACCCTTAATTACCCAATTTACTTTTAACCGTGGTAAAAAAAAGTAAAAAGTTACTATTTACCAAAAAAATATTTTCATCTTATTGAACCAAATTTTACTTACTGACATCAACCGTGTCTCTCGGATTTTTGAAATTCCACTCACAGAAGCGGTAAAATTATGTTTTATGAAAAATTCAGTTTTTTTAACTACCACATAGTGGTTTCACTATTCATCAAAAAAATGAAAGTTTCCAGAAAAATACCAAAAATTAGGCCTAAGCTATATTTGATATTATGAACTCAAAAATGATGTCTATTTTACCAAATTCAAAACATATTAGTAACATTAACTAATTTAAAAATTAATTCCCGTCGTCAAAACAAATGGCATGTTTTTAAGAGATAATAACTATCAAAAGATCGACACTTGTTTATAACTGGTTTAAATGTGAAATTACATCCAATGACCAACATTATATTAAATTGTATAAAATATATTCAAAATATACTTTAAAACCACTCATATTAATAATTTATCACTATTAATTATTTTGATTAAAAAAGTTGTTTTTAATTAAAATTTAGTAATTTTCACTATTCATCAGAATATGAAAGTTATCTGAAAAGTACCAAAATTTCACCTTAGGCTAAATTCGATACTCCGAATCCAAAAATGAAGTCCATTTTGAGAGATAAAATTTCTAAAATTTTAAAAGGTGGTTATTACTATTCATAACAGCTAGTTTTAATAATATTTTAATAGCATATCATTGTTTAGTGAAACTCGGAATTGTGTACTACACACGCTATCGAGGAAGGTCATGATTGTGTGTAATGCAAGGCAAGTCAAGGATGCGTGTTGTGAAAGCTCTTTTTGGTGTAGCGTACAACACAAGACATTAATGAAATTAAAAAAATATATTTTTCATAAAATCTCAGGGTGTTACATTCTACCCCCTTAAAATAAATTTTTCCCTCAAAATTCATCGGGGTTATAAATGGTTTACTATTCGAAAGTTTCTTTGATAGAAACCCACATCGTAAAAATGAATACCAAAACCAATCTTTAAAAACAAAAGTATGAAACGTAACGGTTACCCAAATAAACTAATCACTGGGTTTCCACATAGGTGAAAATATGGATATGGAAGGGAAATCTAACTATCATGTTCTGATGAAGAGTGGTAGAGAACATGGCTATGGAAAAGCCAACAATCACAAAGCCATAAATTTGTGATGATATAAGGTACCATCTGATTTATCAGATATAAGAGCACTAGGACAACATTTTTGGTTTTCAAGATCATTTCCCTAATGTTGATGAAATTGGAATTAGAAGAAATACTTTCGCAATTTCGGTATAGTGTCACCGTTGGTCGTTCTATGGACAATTTACACTTCATCTCTTAAAGAAATGAAATTGAATTTGTCATCCGTGATGTGTTAGCAGATCATGTGATAGAATGATGGGTCATTCCATCTGTCTCAAACAAAAGGTTAGAAAAGTTATCAAAAAAATACATAAGTCCATCTATAGTGAGATTAATGATATATGGTTCCTAAAATGGACTTATACTTCATATATCATACTTCTTAATATAATTAAAATAGTATCTACTAAACAGGGACTTCCTATAGGCCCATGGTAGGCGATAAAGGCCAGTCGCACTTCGGTTGTGGGTTCGATTCCCACGGCCTTGTCCGACGCGATGGGCTGTCGCCCGTCATACAGGTTGTCCTTTTTCAAAAACTATATTACTATAACATCCCATCAATAATATCAAAAAAAAATATATCCTTAAACAATAATAACTTATGTCCAACATAATCCATTCCAATATTTAGGCTTATCCATAATATTACAGTCCACTCTCATAATATAGTGAAAACGATAACCATAGATTTAATACCATCATTGATCCCCATATAAGATATGTCTTTTTGGTCACATTCCAAACATTCAAAGGCCTTAATCATGTATTCTCTTGAATACCCATTGAACCTAAGTGAAAACATGAATGCAGTTAAAAGTTAACACTTTCCACATACCAAAATCCAAAAATTCTATATACTCAATCCATTACATAACCTTCTCCTTATATCAGTCATGAGCTCATGAATACTATCAAACATTTAATTTTCTCCTTATCCCTTCTATATTCCAAAAATATCTGAATATCCTTTAATGGATACTGGTACCATTAATCATACACTTTCAAAACTCAATGCAAGACAAAAGTGTAACAATCCTTAATTGTCTCTTTATTCCATAGTACCATGAGATTTCTTATACAAAATTAAACATGATAAACATGTAACAATTCTTTCAACTCACATATCATTTTTAGTCTCTTCATCATCATCAACATAAATATTACTCATACGGCCATACTAATTCTCTTCATGAAACTTTCCCTTAAGGCATTGGTTTTCATAATGCCCGTACATTCAACATTTAAATCATTTAACCATTGTTGATGTCGTAGCAATACCATTATCCTCATTCATAGTGTTAACTGAACCTTTTCCTTTGCACTTACTGGCTTTGTGTCCTTCTTTTCCACACCCAAAGCATCTTCCAGTTCCCTTGAAACATTCTCCTCGATGCCTCTTCCCACATGATTTACATAGGGGAAATTGAACTTTCTTTCCTCCATGATCATCATGAAACTCCATCATTATCTTATTAGCCGAGTCAGGAAACTTACCAAATTAGAGTTTATTGATCATATTATGATATTGTTGATTCGGCATAATAATGATGGTTGGATTTCCAAATCCCATTTCATTTGGTTTCTCGTGACGAATATCATTCCATTGTCCATAACATCCTCCATTATTGTGAATCATCTTGTTTCCAGCCATTTTCTAAAACCCAAAAAGAATAGTGTTAGAGGAAAAAATTAATAATAAAGGGGTAGTAACATCAATATCTAACATCTTAGGTTAAATTCTAAGATCGTTACCATAGTTCTAGGACTATATCTTATACGTATACATATCCTTAGGGACAACCCTAGACATACCTTAGAAATATATCTAGGGATCTCACTAACGTTTTCGCATCCTAGTTTCCAAAGGTTGACTAAACCTTTCCTTTGATACCAACTATAGAGACCTGAAGCATGACGTACATGAACATTACATTACTTTTGTGGAATACTTAATACATAACAAAAACACACACACAAGGACCGTAATAGTTTAGTGTCTTTGGAAACTCGGAATATAATCTTCTAATTGTGGTGAAAGATCTTCAACATCTCCCATAAAGATCTTCTTTTTTTAAAACCTAAATCCTTTCCTTATATCCTGGGGAAAACAAAACATAAAATGGTGTGCTCAAATGATCAGTAAGGGTAAACAAAAGAAATATCAATCACATCATATTTATAAGAACATATCTTTTGGAAATCTTAACCTGCAAAAGAGATCATAATTTCATAACATGGGATAAATCATAGTAGTGAAATGTAATCCCAATAATCATAACTTAAAACATGAAACTTTGTGGCATAAACACATAATCATAGAGAATCATTTCTTTTTAGTCAAGACTCATTGCCAAGACTATCTTAGTGGACAAAGTCCCTTTCTGAACTGAGTTCACTCCTCATTTCAGTCCAGTTTCACTGAACCGGTACAACCTACCGTTCCATCCAAGTCTATCTCATGAGATATAAAATCTTTACCCAATGCATTGGAGGGAGATATAGGTCCCAACCATCTCATAATGATACCATTCTCATGTGTGCTACAAAATAATAAACCATACATCATAGCATAACCCATGTAATAAAAATGGGATTCATAAACAACATGACATCATAAAACAATTAATACAAGATAAAGGAATTCATAAAAATATTTCCATTAAAACATAATCATATCCATGTAATAATAGGGATAGAAATAGAACCCTTTATTATCTTAGATGGAAAATAATTTTGATAAAAAACTTGAACTCCATTCTTGAGGAAAATTTCATTTCTACTTCAAAAACATTTTACTTTCTTAACATGTCTTACAATTTTAAACTAAAATTAGTTGATTAAAAATAAACATGAAAAGTGTAAAGGAAGCTTCTTGGAAATAATGTTTTAAAAATCCATTCATGCAGTATAAGTTAAAAAAACATTCTTGGTACTTTTGTCGGAAAAGTCAAAAAGTACCTCGTACGAAAAACGACCAAAGATTCCTTTCATATATTTTACTAAAAACTCACCGAAGGGTAAAATTGGATACCAAAGTATAAACCATCTCGGATAAAAATGAGATTTTGACATTTCCCTTACCTTAGGTCTGTTTTTCTTCGTAAGTGTCTGAACCTCCTGTAGAATGATTTAAATAATGTTATTGACTTATTCCATAAACATACTTATTTTTATGATATCATATATGGTCATTTTCATAGCTTCTTAGTAGTAATATTTCATTGTTACTTGTTATTCGGGTGTTTATAACTTTTTGTTCTTATGCGTGTTTTGTCGAATAAATTCTTATTATTATCTTTAGGTTATAGATACCTCATTTCCAGAATATTATTAGTGTAATATATATCATATTCATTAATTCAATTCATTTATATACTCATTATGAAATGAATATCATGTAGAACGAGTCGCATCACATCGTGGAGACGGTATTCCGTACGTACGCAGGAGTGATGATATCATTCCTATGATCGTGGAATTGTATTAGAGTGTACGTATACTATTTCAGAATCAGTATCACTTTATAAAAGACATATATAGTCATTATTTACACCATTATACCCATCCAAGTAAGGTGGTGGTGGAAAATAGATTACACCACGGCGTGGAGACGGTATTCCGTACGTACGCACGCGCGGTGATTTCATTTTCCATAGGATGGATAGATGGTGAAATAGGGTTGTTTCATACTTATAATAACATATCAGTATATTATTGATACTGATGTTATTACTTCAAAATGAAACAACCTAAGAAGAATAAGTGGAAGAAGAAATAAAGGTGAAAAAATCGGTAACGGAAATTACCTCTTCTTTGAAGCGCCTCTTTGAGATCTCCTTTTAGGGCACTAAAATTGGTCATTGAGGAAGACCAGAACCTCTAGGATGTTTCTAGGGAAGTGGAAAAGAGAATTTGGCAGGGTCTGGCCGAGCTTGAAGGCTCAAAGTTGTGTGAGGAAGAGAGGGAGGAGGTTCCCTTTTATAAGGGAGGAGAAGGGCACCTTTGGGAAAACTAAAAATATTATTTTATTATAAAGTCATGTTCGGAATTAAATAGCTCCAAATTGATATATTTCTAAGATAAGGTGGGGATGGGTCTAAATCCTCTCATCCAATAGAATTTAGGCAAGTTTAGGTTCCTATTTTAACCTTATCATTTAGATTAACATTAAGTTAAAAAAGTTTACTTTTACCGTGTCTTCTTGTGTTCTTATACTATAAGTTTAATAAACTTATTATAAGCAGAAAACGAACCCCAAGTTGTTTATTATTAATATATATAGACTTATATAAGTCATTTTGATGAACATTTGATTTTTAGGAATAAAATAACAATTACTAATATAATATTTGTTTTAAAAACTATTTTATGTCAATTTTGACACTATTTAGTAATTGATTTTTGTGAAAATCATAACAGAATTATTAGATCGAACCAAGTTAATTAATTAAATACTATCATGTCATATTAACATATAAAATTAGTTAAATTCATAAAAAGTCTCAAATTACATTTATTTTGGTCTTTATAACATTAATTATGTCAATATTTCATTAATAAGATAATTACTACATCATCTTTGTGTCATAAATAAATTAAATTATTTAATGTCTAAAAATTACAAATAAAATACCATTATGTAGGAAATCTTTTTATCTTTCTAATGAATATTTATAGTTGAATTTATCTTTTGTATGACCCCATATTAAAAATTATCTACTTATTAAACTTTTATTTTAACTATTTTATCCCATCTTTAAATAAATTAATAATAAATATCCTAATCTAATCTAAGTGGGCCTAAATGGTCATATTTTATTCCTAAGTCTGTTTTTTGTCGAATTACACTTCTCCAATAGAATTAGGACATGTTTTAGGGTAATAATAATATCATATTTACCCTTAATTACCTTATTTACTTTTAACCGTGGTAAAAAAAAGTAAAAAGCTACTATTCACCCAAAAAAAATTTATCTCTTTGAACCATATTTTACTTACTGACATCAACTGTGTCTCTCGGATTTTTGAAATTCCACTCACAGAAGCGGTAAAATTAAGTTTTATGAAAAATTCAGTTTTTTTAACTACCACTTAGTGGTTTCACTATTCATCAAAAAATTAAAGTTTCCAGAAAAATACCCAAAATTAGGCCTAAGCTATATTTGATATTATGAACTCAAAAATGATGCCTGTTTTACCATATTCAAAACATATTAGTTACATTAACTAATTTAAAAATTAATTCCCGTCGTCAAAACAAATGGCGTGTTTTTAAGAGATAATAACTATCAAAAGATAGACACTTGTTTATAACTGGTTTAAATGTGAAATTACATCCAATGACCAACATTGTATTAAATTGTAAAAAATATATTCTAAATATACTTTAAAACCACTCAAATTAATAATTTATCACAATTAATTATCTTGATTAAAAAAGATGTTTTTAATAAAAATTTAGTAATTTTCACTAATCATCATAATAGAAAAGTTCTCCGAAAAGTACCAAAATTTCACCTTAGGCTAAATTCGATACTCCGAATCCAAAAATGAAGTCCATTTTGAGAGAGAAATTTTCTAAAATTTTAAAAGGTGGTTATTACTATTCACAACAGCTAGTTTTAATAATATTTTAATTGCATATCGTTGTTTAGTGAAACTCGGTATTGCGTACTACACATGCTATCGAGGAAGGTCGTGATTGTGTTTAATGCAAGCCAAGTCAAGGATGCGTGTTGTGAAAGATCCTTTTGGTGTAGCGTACAACACAAGACATTAATGAAGTTAAAAAGAATATTTTTCATAAAATCTTGGGGTGTTACAAGTTCTGAGTTTTACCCTCCAGCGGGGCTGGGCAGTGGGTTACTCATTGACTTCTTCAAGGGTTTACCCTCCAGTAGAGACTGGGCAGTGGGTCACCCGACGCACTTAGGGTCTACCCTCCAGTAGAGACTGGGCAGTGGGTCACCCGACGACCTCTTAGGGTCTACCCTCCACCAGGGCTGGGCAGTGGGTCGTCGTCATCATCTAGTTCCAGGTCTACCCTCTAGCATGGCTGGGCAGTGGGTCGCCTGTCGACTTTTTCCATGTCTACCCTCCAGCATGGCTGGGCGGTGGATCGCATGTCGACTTATTCCTGGTCTACCCTCCATCGGGGCTGGGCAGTGGGTCGCCTGATGATGTATTAAGGTCTACCTTCCAGCGGGGCTGGGCAGTGGGTCGCCTGTTGATGTATTAAGGTCTACCCTCCAGCGGGGATGGGTAGTGGGTCGCCTGATGATGTATTAAGGTCTACCCTCCAGCGGGGCTGGGCAGTGGGTCACCGAATGATGTATTATGGTTTACCCTCTAGCAGGGTTGGGCAGTGGTTCACCCAATATCCTATTATGAATTACCCTCCAGCTGGGTTGTGTTGTGGGACACCTATTGTCATTCCAGGCTCAGTCCTTTCTACTAGGCTAGACTCTAGCTTTCCTCCTTGATTACTGGAGTGGGACCCTTGGTTATTCGGGTCAGTGTTTTGACGGCTTTGACTTTGAGGAGTCCTCTCGACTACGGGGCAATGACGAGGTGTGGTTTGACTTTACCTGGAACTCTCAAGTACGAGGGACACTTTCCCCACCGAGACGCGTCCTTGTGACGCGACCTAAAACCGTGTAGGGGATTCGGTGCCACCCAAAGCGGATAGTGTCGAGGTGCGGTGATTTGAGCCTCTTGACTTGTAGTTCGGGGAACATGTGCAGGATACTGGGCATCGATGGTGTTTACTTCTAGAACTGTTGGCTACACTTTTCATGGGCTGAGCTACAGGATGGAGATCCCCTTACGGTCTTGTTTGGGCTTCTTGACAGAGCATATGGATTTGTATATACCATGTTGCAGTACCGACTTCTTGGGTTTGGTTGCTCTCCTTCCAGGAGAGGCGAAGACGTGCGGGGTATTCCACGTGCTTTCCGCGTCTAGCTTCTCATGGTTGGATGAGTCTAATCTCATGCTATAGGTAGCAAAGACACGACCGGAAGTTCATATTCTCACCGTTTCCAGCTCCTTGTGTCTGGACGAGTCTACATCCTTTCTCTTGTTGGGTTGAGCTGGACTCTCTACAATTACTCCACTGCACCACTTGTCATACTCTTTACTTTTCCTGTTTTCTCTACAACTCACCCTTCGGTACCTCCTTTGTTTCTCCCTCGAGACTTTGGGGTATCCTACTGAGTATTTTTATACTCACCCCTGCTTGGACTTTGCCCGCACTTGGTGTGCCCTTGCAGACGAAAGATAGGTTGGTCGTGACGTCAGAGGAGCTTAGGAGCTGGGATCTTGGACAACGTGCGGTGGTCGGAGTCGGGTTCCTGGTGGGGGACCCTACAAGCTATTTTTTTTGTTTACCTGTTGCCGGGTTGTGGAACTTTCTTGATTGGTTGTGTGTTTTTTCCCTTTAATTTTTAGTGTACCTTCAGAATTATTTGCACTTTTAGAGGTCTATGCACTTTGTGGTTTATATATAGCAGTTTCCCTTTTTATTTACTTGTATTTTCTTTTACTCTACACTTTTGTATTGAGTGTGCTACGTGTGTGCGTGTACAGGTATATAGGAAAAGTCCTCCCTGAGTTTGTGTACCTTCAGCGCTATTCGCTAGCCCTTGGCCTATGGAGGCGGGATTGGGGTAGTTGCGGCTCGAGCCCGGGTAGGGTAGGGTCTTGACAAAGTGGTATTAGAGGTGGTTTGTTCCTTGGGATGCTGTTCGGATGTACCTAAAAGAGGAATTGGTTGGAATTTAGGACAACAATGTCAACGTGTCTCGAGAGAGGCTCTCAGGCCCGGGAGCCCAGTGATGGTGCGGCGGCCGACATATCCATTCACTATGACCTTGATAACCCGCTTGTCGACTCAGAATTATGAGACACTTGTTGCAGGGAAAAAAAAATTGGTTTGTGCATCACATAGGATTGAGTCTTTGACTTTCCTTCTTGGGTCAGATCCCCATCGTTGTTATTGGTATATACAAATATGCTCATCTGATTGCGGCACTCCTTGATAATATTCAGGATGTCTCTGCAAAGACAGTCAGCCAAGATACCAGCTTTGGTTCGTGATGATGACCCTGTGAGCTACGAGGCCACAGTCTAGGACCCATCATGCAACACCCTTTCTCTGGGTGGGCCGTTAGTAGCACCCCCACCTGTTGAGCAACAGACAGCTTCATCAGAGCATACGGGTCTTGATTACATGTTGAGCGCACTCCGTGAGTTCCAGGTGAAGAGACCACTGAGGTTCAGTGGTGAGCCAGACCCTCTGGCAGCATATGTTTGGCTAGAGGTAGTAGTTCGCATTTTCAGGCTTGTGTAGTTGCCGACAGATCTTATGGTGGCTTTGGCCACCATCCTTTTTCGTGGAGCAGCTTGGCGTTCGTGGAGTCTGGTGACTCATTTTCTTGACGAGTCTTCGCTTTCGTGGGGAGAATTTCTATTGTTGTTCCGTGAGGGGTTTTTACCCTCCTGCTTACGCTCTGTTCGGATTCAAGAGATCCTACAGTTTTAGCAGGGAGGGATGATGGTGGCAGAGTACACGGCTATTTTCTCGGACCGTGCACGCTTTTACCCGGACATGGTCCATGAAGAAAACATCTAATCGCAGAAGTTTGAGCAAGGTCTCTGCCGATAGATTCGTGTTGTCATAGTACCCTTGGGAATTTACACATATGACGGGGTGCTAGAGCAGGCGCTGGTGACATAGGGCTTCCTGTCATGTTCTAGAGTTGGTGGTGGCCGCAGGCATGTTGGAGCCGAGACGTCTGTCGCAGCTAGCGGGCGTCGACAAGCAGAACCTCGAATCAAGTATCTTCCTAACAACCAGACTCAGGGGTGTGGTCGTACACCACAGTGGCACCGGAGGGCACCAATGCAGCTCCAGAGAGAGTCAGTGCTATGCTTGTGACGGGCGAGGTCACTTGGTACGAGACTGCCCGACCAGGCATGCAGAGATCTTCGGGCAGGCAGCAGGTGCACCACCACGACGGAGGCATCACCGTCATAGGAGTAGTACCTAGAGAGGTGGTGCTAGGAGAGGATCGGGAGGAGCTGGTGGTGGGGGATGGATTTACGAGATCTTCCTGTCACCACTAGGTGGTCCACGTCAGGCTCTGGGAGCTGACAGTTGGGACCGCAGACAGCCACGTGGTTTGGATGTCTACGATCCTGCAGAGCATGAGGTGATAAGATGTACGCTCTACAGATCTTCTACTTTTTGTAGTAGAATTTTTAGACTCTGTGTGAGGAATGCTTTCCTCCCTACTCCTTTCTTGAGGTGTTAACCGGGTGGCGCAGGGCGTCGGTGTAACCCTAGGTTGGTATGATGAAAGGCATGTGACTTTTTTATTTAGTCGATGGCATCGATTCCATCGCTCCCCCAGCATGTAAGAGAGTCTTGGTTGAGAGACATCGACTGTGGAACCATGCGTGACCAGATATCCTTGGGTGTTTCAGCATATGGATATTCTGAAGGAGGGAATCACCGGGACTTGTTCCAGGTGCGGGCAATGATTCCAGTAGCGGCATGCGACACAGAGGTTCGGTCGGGGAGGTGAGCTACCCTCGAGAGCCTTCGGGCCGTTTGAGATCGTGCGAAGGAATGGGGAGGTTCCCTACTTCCTTTCCCTAACCCCAATGTCTGGAGTGGGTGCATGACATCGGAAAGGGATGACCTCACGTGAACGGATCAATCCTTTGGTCTGTGTTCAGTGACATAGGGTTGTGTGTGGGTTCTTTTGGGTATGGGAATGCCAGGTGTGGGCTTTGTACCCTATGTTTCTTCCTAGTTTTTCTTTTCGGGGAGGAAAAGCTTGAAGGAGGGAATGATGTAAGAACCCAGTTTTTGCTGTGAATGACTTTGGAATAATCTTGATGTTATTCCAGAGCAGCTCCTTCAGACGGCGTGCGATTCAAAGCCCCGGAGTGGCCGGAAATAAATTTTCAGTGCGTTCACACTGGAAATGCAAAATAAATGGGTTAAATCCTAAACGGTGATCCAGATAAAATATTTGAGTGTACGGATGGGTCCAGAATGATGGGTTTACCCTATAAACGACATAAAACTTGTCAGCGCGGGACGTTTGGACCCCTCGCCCGCTTCTGGAATGTTAAAAGGATTAATTAATTTATTTATTTATTATTTTAATGGTTAAACTCAAGTATCTCTTAAACGGTGTCTCGGATTGGGAAACCAAGGGCACCATTGAGTTCGGAGCATGTCGTTCTCCTAGTTGGGGTGTAAGTTTTGTGGGTTCGGCCCGCCTGTGAAAAATCGCCCTAGGGGTGTTTTCGTAATTTCGTGGCTTCAGACGTTAAATTATATAACATACAAACGGAAGCTCAGAATCAAATTCAGAGATAGCCGTTGTGGTCAGGAGGTGGTTTTTACCCTAGGGGAGGCTTAACCTCGACCCCTTCGGGCCTTTCGGGTGCGGGTCAAAATTGAGGGTTAAATTAATTAAAATTTAATAATTTTCTTTTCTTTTTAAAAAATAAACCACCCCTCCCTCTCATTAGTTTCCCTTGAATTAGCTCCCATGGAGGAGACGCTCCTCCTCTCCTCCCCTCCGGCGAGCCGGGTCTGGCAAGGCGGCGGTTTGGCGGCGAAGCACCAGGTAAAGCCCAATAAGGTAGGATCGCGTGTTTATTTTAAACTCCCACACCTCCTTTGGATTGGTAATTTTGCATCGAATTACTGATTTATTTTTGAGAGAGGCCCATGGTTGTGTAGTATATTTTATGCTCTATCTGTCGCATATTTCTGTTTTAAAATCCGAGTCCCGACGCACTCGCAGTCGTCCTCCGAAAACAGCGGGTTTTGAGGTTTTCTGGCTGGTTTTGGGTGTTTCGGCCATCCAGCACGGCGGTCCGGTGAGTCTGTGTGGAAGAGCAGTAGCGGAGACCGGGTCAGCAACGGCGCCATCCGGCGGCCAGTGGGCGACACGGGTGTTCATTGGCAGGTTCCTCTGACGGAAGGCGGCGGCTTCGGCCGGGGCTAGCGGGCGGCGAGCGAGAGCCAGGTGGAGGCGCGAGCTCCCTCAGCAGGGCGGCAGCGAGCTGAGGAGGCCGCCGCGCAGGCAGCCGATCGGCACGCCGCAGAGGAGGCCGCTGCACAGGCGGCCAGTCGCCGTGCAGTGAGAGGAGACCGGGGTCTACGGACCCTGGTTGGCAGACCAGGACACGCCTTTTGTGGGTCCTGTTGAGAGAAGAAGACCGGCCTCTCGGCTGGTCTGGATTTAAAAAAATGTTTTATAATAATAATAATAATATTATAATTATTATTATTATTATTATTATTATTATTGGTATTATTATTATTATGAAAACTGATAAATCATCTGCAGGGAGTCCGTATTGCGCGCCGTCTGCGGCAGCGCGGAGCCCATGTCAAGGCGGAATTTTTGAGATTGTTTTGGGAATTTTTAATTCCTGAAATGAGGGCCTCGGAGGCGCGACGTGTCATTGTGTGAATTGACGTTTTTCTGGGGGATCTTGTTTTGGACAGCGCGTATGTTTCCGACGTCCGTTTTAAACACCATCAGCGGCATTGAAACCCTGGAGCCGGGGCGGAGTTTTCCAGTATGGTTTCGGGCGTTGAAGCCAGAGTTGAGGTGTGGGCCTCACGGCCCGTCTTTTGAGATGTGTGCATCTTTTAGCGACATTTTCCTCGGACGTCCATTCTGGGCGTGCGATCAGTCGAGGTTGGGTGTTTCTCTGAGGGCATCGTGTTGGCGCAGTCTACCCGCTGTAATTCGGTGCGACGGTGCAGGGCCCCCGGGGGCCGTTTGGGCGTTGATGGTGATTTTCCAGCTTTATCACCGGGTGTCGGTTTTGGACAAGGGAATAGTCCATCTTGTGTACGTTTTCGAGAGGATCACAATGGTGCTATCCGTTCGTTGTGTTTCGGGACTAGGTTACGGGTCCCATGAAGCACTGCTCATGTGCGCTACGCCGGAATGCACCTTTTTCTTCGGATATCCATTACACTCAAGTGATTAGGGATTTTGACGTGTTTTCCCATGGGGATCTCAACAATGCAATGCACCCAATTATTTTTGGTGCCGAGGCTCGGAATCACGGGATGCAGTTCGGGCGTGAGGCGGTGTTGGTGAATTTTCCGTCGGATATCCTTTTGAGGTGAGTAATTAGTCTCCCTCGCATGTCATTCCGTGAGGATTACAACGGTGATATTTGTTCAGGCGGGCAAAGCCTCATACGTGATCTTATTAAATGTGGAAATGTGAAGGGGCCTCGGGGGCAGTTCTTCAACTGTGGTTGTAGCGGACCCTTGGCGAGTGATCGCGTGCACTCCAGTGTGAGTGATATAAATGCTTGAAGTGATGTGGATGGTTGTGCCTCAGCTGATGAGGTGTAAAGTTGGAAAACTTACATTTAGTCCCTTCGCCTTGACGTTGGGGTGCTGTGTGCACGATAACCCTAGTGCCGGAGACGTGGTATACTCTAGGAGTATACTAGAGCGCTTGGAGGTACGTGTGGTTTGTACCTGAGAATGTTTGTGCGCCTGGTTGGGGTCGACTTGGGTCAACATGTTGTGTGAGCCCCACGTGCATGTCGTGTTCTGCTTTGCGTACTTTGACCTCTCGCGACGTAGAGGGTCCCTCTATGCTCGTTTTTTGACCAGCAGGGTGGTGTTTTTCCCCTGGCTTTGTGCTCGTTTGTTTGACCAACAGGGTTGAGTGGTATCCCCTTGGTTTCGTTCTCGATGGATCGGCCGGTAGCGGTGCTAGTGACACCTAGTGATGGAACATGAGATGAACCCCTTTGGGTGAGTTGTGCTGGAGTTGGGTGGTTGCGTGATACCCACTACGTGTTCGGTTGGCCAGTGGTGTACCCTCCAGTAGAGATGGGCCGAGCAGTTCTGAGTTTTACCCTCCAGCGGGGCTGGGCAGTGGGTTACTCATCGACTTTTTCTAAGGTTTACCCTTTAGCAGAGACTGGGTAGTGGGTCACCCGACGCACTTAGGGCCTCCCCTACAGTAGAGACTGGGAAGTGGGTCACTCGACGACTTCTTAGGGTCTACCCTCCAGCAGGGCTGGGCAGTGGGTCGCCGTCGTCTAGTTCCAGGTCTACCCTCTAGCACGGCAGGGTAGTGGGTCGCCTGTCGACTTATTCGAGGTCTACACTCCAGCACGGCTGGGTAGGGGGTCACCTGTCAGCTTCTTCCAGGTCTACCCTCCAGCGGGGCTAGGCAGTGGGTCGCCTGATGATGTATTAAGGTCTACCTTCCAGCGGGGCTGCGCAGTGGGTCGCCTGATGATGTATTAAGGTCTACCCTCCAGCGGGGATGGGCAGTTGGTTGCTTGATGATGTATTAAGGTCTACTCTCCAGCGGGGCTCGGTAGTGGGTCGCCAAATGATGTATTATGGTTTACCCTCCAGCAGGGCTGGGTAGTGGGTCACCCGATATCCTATTATGAATTACCCTCCAGTAGGTCTAGGCAGTGGGACACCTATTGGCATTCAAGGTTCATTCCTTTCTACTAGGCTAGCCTGTGGCTTTCCTCTGTGATTACCGGAGCGGGACCCATGGTTATTCGGGTCAGTGTTGTGACGACTATGACTTTGAGGATACCTCTCGACTGCGGGGCAGTGACGAGGTGTGGTTTGACTTA
This sequence comes from Viscum album, assembly GCA_963277665.1. NCBI lineage: Eukaryota > Viridiplantae > Streptophyta > Magnoliopsida > Santalales > Viscaceae > Viscum > Viscum album. The sequence continues at coordinate 748,983,411 of OY728166.1, read as the reverse complement.
ACTCCGAACTCTCAAGTACGTGGGGCGCTTTCCCCACCGAGAGGCGCCCTTGTGACGCGACCTAAAACCATGCGGGCGATTCAGTGCCACCCAAAGCGGATATTGTCGAGCTGTTGTGATTTGAGCCCCTTGACTTGTAGTTCTGGGCAGACGTGCAGGATGCTGGGCAACGGTGGTGTTTACTTCTGGGATAGTTGGATACTCTTTTAATGGGTTGATCTACAGGATGGATATCCCCTTACGGTCTTTTTCGGGTTTCTTGACAGAGCATATGGATTTGTATATACCATGTTCCGGTACCCACTTCTTGGGTTTGGTTACACTCTTTCCAGGAGAGGCGAAGACGTGTGGGGTACGCCACGTGCCTTCCGCGTCTAGCTTCTCGTGGCTGGATGAGTCTACTATCCTGCTATAGGTAGTGAAGACTCAACGGGAAGTTCATCTTCTCACCTTTTCCAACTCCTTGTGTCTAGACGAGTCTACATCCTTTCTCTTGTCGGGTTGAGCTGGACTCTCTACTATTACTGCACTGCACCCCTTGTTGTACTCCTTTACTTTTCCCATTTGCTCTACTGCTCAACCTTTGGTACCTCCTTTTTTTCTACCTCAAGCCTTCGGGTTATCCTATTGAGTATCTTTATACTCACCCCTGCATGGGCTTTCCCCGCACATGTTGTGCCCTTGTAGACGACGGACAGGTTGGTCGTGACGTTAGAAGAGCTTAGGAGCCGGGAGCTTGGACCATGTGCGGTGGTCAGAGTCGGGTTCCAGGTGGGGGATCCTACAAGCTGTTTTCTTTTGTTTACTTGTTGCCGGGTTGTGGCACGTTTCTGATTGGGCGCATGTTCTTCCCCTTTAATTTTCAGTGTACCTTTAGCTTTCTTTGTACTTGTATAGGTCGATGCACTTTGTGGTTAATATATAGCAGTTTCCCTTTTTCTTTACTTGTCTTTTATTTTACTATGCACTTTTTCATTGAGTGTGCTGTGTGTGTGCGTGTACAAGATCTTAGGCAAAGGACTCCCCGAGTTTTTGTGCCTTCAGCCCTGGTCGCCAGCCCTTGGCCTGTGGAGGCGGGCTTGAGGTAGTTGCAGCTCGAGGCAAGGTAGGGTCGGTTCGTGACACATAATGTATTTCATATGTCGGGCATTGTACCTCAAGTCATTATAGCCCACACACTGGGTAAGGATCCTCAATCGATTACAACCTATTCATGTTACACCTATAGTAGTCCATAAGAATCTATGTCTAGAATATATATATGTCTGGATGACCATAATACATTACATCCCTCTACACACATATATGGGAAAAACTAACTGGTGTGCCAACTAGCACAAATAACTACCAAGAGAACAGAGCAGGGCCAACGGGGGTAGTCAGCCATCCATCCTCCCACCAGAATGTTAGGGAAAACACTCCCCAAGGCTAAAAATCCCTTGGGTGTCTGTTTCCCAAACTGATGGGGTGAGGTAGCATATAGAAACACAAAAAGGACAGAATATACAATAGCACAAAACCGAACTATGGGCATAACCTATTTTTAGAATCAACTACAACTAATGTCTCTCGGACTCCCGATTGCCACTTCTAAGACTATATTTCCTAAAAGCACAAAATTATTTAAAGATATTTAATAAATTATTTCATTCCCTTTTTATCATTTTCACTTTATGTTAACTAATTATTTAAAAATTAAATTACCATTAATAATTTCCACATTATATTTCATTAGCATCAAACCCAACGATCATTGTTCCTTTAAATTGAAACCTAATCATTGTGTCCCAAAAAGCTCCAACCCCATGGGGTAACATCATTTATTCAATCATTTAATAACAAAATGATTACTTTCCCATATTCCCATGCATTATAGAAAAAAATTCTAAGCTACTAAACACAAGGGGGATCAACACGGTGAGTAGATGAACTAACTGTCAAGTATTTTCCACATATATCAAGAGCATAGACCCATCCTCCCTCGTGAAGATAAACATCGAAAGTACGTAGAATAACCCATGCATCTTCGCCCCTTTTGGAAGAAGGGTAAGAAAACTAGCTTCCTTGAGTTTTGGGGAATGTATTGAAGATAAAAAACCAACAAGAAATAGAAGGCATCCAAACATTCACATCCAACCCATTCTGTCATCTTTTATTTCATTCCCAACACCCACATGCATTAACTAATGCATCTCGCCACTCTAGGATTTAACTACTGCCAAAACCCATAGGCCTCGCTGCTCCCACATATCAGAAGATCCTTCTAGGATCACATCACAACATAAGAAGTAGGTAAACAAACATAATATCAATTGGGCTCTTGGACCTTAGAAAAGCAAGAGGGTAACTCAGTACCCTACAAGGAATTAACTTTTATCAAACTACCAGTTCATTAATCCATCTTAAATTAACGGATTTTTAATTCATAATGTCAAAATATGGGAACCTAAATAGTAATCTATCATATATTGATTAAACATGATTACTACATCAATTTTATTAACATAAAATTACATAAACAACAACCAGATTCATTTATATTCCTCTTTATCTTTATCCAGACAATTATAAATTAATTCCATCTTTACGTTCATTACCAATTTCCATCAAGATTGAAATTCTATAAAAATAAAGCATAGATATCATACGATCTTGAAAAACAAGAGGAAATAAAATTTGGTCGATATAAATTTATTTATCCCATTAAAAAATTTAATATGTCAATTCCATTGTTAACTAGTGGGATAAAACATGATAACTATATATTTACACATAAAATAATAGAGACAAAATGAATCCCCTACCTCAAATGGGGCTTGATGTTCTTTATAAGATAAAGATCCACACAACAGGTTTCGATATCCTCCCCCCACGACAACTATATCCACCTGAAGATGTAGAGACACCACCAGACATGTCAACACCCAAGAAAATTCCATCAAGAACATAAAGATACCATTCCATAAAAGGGAAAGTAAAAAAAGAAGAAGTTGAACCCAAAAGAATGACTATAGATCATACATTATATTGATGATTTATCGATACTGCTTTAATCCATCAAAACATAGGGGAACCAATCCAAGGAGGAAATTTTGATCTCACAACACCTACTGAAAGGAATGGATGGTTCGAGCTTCTCACACTTGAGAACAAAGAGGTAGAACTTGGAAAAAAGATATCTCTACCCTTTAGAATATTTTATGGAGTTTTGGAATAAGATACTGAAGTGCCCAAATCAGTGTGAATCACTGAGAGGGGGAGGGGGTGAATCAGTGATCCCTTAAAACTTTTTACTAATTGATTCTTTATCAATTAAACCTCTATGGCTTGTTAAGGCCTCGATCCACTCTTTTTGTATCTCTCAGCCTTTCCTCGAATGATGCAGTAAATGTAAAGGCACAGGACACAAGGATTTACAAGGTTCGGCACCAAAGGCCTACATCCTTGCCATGTTGGTTATACACCCCAACATGGTTTCTCCATTATAATCGGTTAGTATTACAATGGTCGATACAGAGTCCCACTGTATCTCTCTTGAGTCCCATAGGAGGGTCTTTATACTGCGTCCCACAGTGTTACCAGAGTCCCACTGGCATGCTCCAGAATCCCACTGAAGACTTCTTCCACCCTGAGTCTCACAGGGGGCTTCTCCTGGATCCTCGAGTCACACGAGTAGCTCTTATTCACTTTAAGATCTTCAAGTATCCTCAGCAGCCTGGGATAAAGGCTGCTGACCTTGCTCTGTACCTCTGCTCACTTGTGATGAACATGTCTTCTCGTCATGCTCAGGCTTTATCACCTTCTTCTAAGGATGACTTGGCCTCTCTCCAATTACTGAATACTCAGACAATTGATGTCTTTAACTTCAGTCTGGTCCAGTCTCAGTTCAGCTCAACTTCATGCACTGAGTGCATGGAATCTCTGGTACCTCATGCACTGATTGCATGGCTTCTCAAAATTCTTCAAGATCTTCTGGTCTTGGACAACTTAGATGCACACCACTGATTTAAGCTTTATTCACGTGTGCACGTGCATACATGTAAGCATGCACTCCCCTTCTTCTTCTCGGTGCAACAAACCCACAAAGGGTGTAGTCTCTTTAAGCACACACCTTCTCACTTCCTTCACACACTTAATTCCTTTTGATTACACACATAAATGTGTGTTATACTTTAGTGTGATAGTCTTCCACTTCTTCTATGTGTATACACTTTTAGTGCACACACTAGGTTCGGCCTTCACTTGTTAAGCACACACAAATTCTTCACTTTGCACACACACTTGAATGAGTTCTTCTTTGTTGTGACCTATACTTCATTTCTAGCACACACCCAAGGCTACGGCCTCTTTGTTATTTTGCACACACAAGCCGTAGGTATGTAATGGCCTTCCTCCTTTGTACACACACAAATCTTGGTGTAGTTCTTTGTGCAAGCCTCGGCCCATTCCTTCTTTGTGCACACACTTAGCCAAAGGCACTTCCACTTTTCTTGCACACACAAGTTGTGGTGGCCTTCTTGTTTTGAACAAACCAGCCGTAGGGCCTTCCTCCTTCACTTGGAACACAAGAAAAAGTCTCGGGTCTTCTACCTTTGCATACCCACTGCCCGAATATCCAATGAAGGCGCTCAAGGGGTTGTGGCCTTTCTCCTCTTCACAACTGCCGCGCAAGACTCAAGATTCAAGGGTGCGCAGGCCACAAGACACCTCAGCCGCGGGGCACGCAAGTGCCTTGGTGCACAAAGGCGTGCAAGGTGCACTGCCGTGGGGCGCACAAGTGCAACACCCACGGGCACTTCCTCCTGCCGCACAAGTATGCGCGCAGTGAGGGTGCCAATCCTCGAGCGCACAAATTCAAGAGGCTCAGGATCTTTCTGATGCGCAAGTGAGGCGCACAAGGGACTCCTACGAAGCCTCAGGTGGCTCTGGAACAAACTGCCGTGCAAGTGGGATGCGCGGGGCTCAAATCTTCGCAAAGCACAGTGTGCTCGCGGGACACTCTTCAAATATTCAGAAAGCCTTTCAAGCACCTCGACCTCTCTTTTTATAGGCAGAGGTATGCCAAATCTTTTGCGTGAGATATCTCTTGAATTCCTGAAATTCTCGAGTTTTCAAGATTTTCTAAATCTTGATATTTCCTCTGTTTCAACGTGGGTTCTTTCCCTTTGTTTTTCTCCTCCATGTGCATGCGACTTAGAACGCATGCACGGCCTTCGTCTCTTCTATCCCATGCAAAACACGAACTCACCGAAGCCTCGGCAACTTCGTTTTGCCTCGGCCTTGTTCGAAATCTCATCACGTTGCATGCATGCTTATTTTGTTGCATGGATGTGTTCATTACGTCGAGACGAACTCCTTGGACACTTTACATTCAGAAATGGTGGTCGGGAACTCAAAATCCAGTGCTCGGAGGCACCACTGGTTTAGCGGGGATGTCGCGGGTGCCTCGGTCGAGTTCGAGGTAGGAGACACACCGGAGCCGTCGGATCAGCTCTTTGGACGGCCGCGATCAGATGATCTCGCGTGGGATTGATCGTGCGGTCGAGATCTGGCGCGCGATCAATCGAGCGGCCAGGATTCGCTCCCGGTGAAAATTGCTCATCCCACATCGAAACGGCCCGCGATTTCCACGCGGTTTATCAAACACCGTGTGCCATCCTCAGCTCAATTGAACCTCTCCCCTCCCGGTGCCGCCCCGCACCGGGTTCTCTCTGCGGGCGCGCCTCTGGCGCCCACTATATGCATCCTCGGGCGCGCATCCTGGCGCCCATGCTGCGCAGGCTTGATCCCCTACGTGGCCCCCGCTTACACACGGCCGCGGCCTCTCAGGCTGGCCCCATGGGATCCCCCTTGGGCGTGGCGACCTCGAGTCCCACATGTGCCTTGGGGTTGAACCCTTAAGGCTGGCCCTTGGTGGCTAATTTTTTGCTTAAGTATAGAACAAGTCCTTTGTGTAAAAACAAAGTGACCAAGTTCAAATGCCAAATGCCAAATGCCAAATGCCTCCTCCTCTATTCTTCTTATCTTCTCTTCTTCATTTGAATTCCTCCAATTCTTCCTCAACATTTAATCTTCACTTAGGAGTGAAATTCTTGAAGGTTCATCTTCAACCGAAGCTCCTGAATCAAATAATTCTTCAACATGTTCTTCAATGATCCAATCAGAGATCAAATTGGAACATCTTCAAATCATCATGCACTAAGAGATATTGCATGGACTTCTTCAGCTCACTTCATCCACTTAGGAGGTGTGAATGGATCATCTTCATCTCCTCATGCATTTTTATGACAATGCATGGTCTTCTAGAGCTTGTTGTGACATTGTATCCAGTTGATACAAGTTCTTGGAACTTAAAGAACAGTTCAACAATCATCAGATGTGATGATTCTCCATCATCATTCATTCTTGAAGTGTTATAACTTAGTATCATCTTGATACAAGTATTGGAACATTAGGATCAGTTCTACAATCGTCGGATATTCATAGAGAATGTTTCAACTACAACATCCTATGTCACTTAGTGAATCTCCTAAGTGACATGCCTCTAAGTACCATGGCCATTCTCCTTCATCACCATCACCATCACATCCTTTGTCATTCACATCTTGACATTCATTGACATCCATTTTTTCCATCACAACATCATGCCTTATTGACAACAAATGCAACACGGTGCATTTCAATCTCCCCCTTTGTATTTGTTGTCAATACACTACTTCTTCACATATGAATGGGTCAATATGTGTGCCAATATTTTCTCCCCCTTATTGGCAATCAAATGCAAAGATGTGGTGTGGTTCTCTTCCAAAAATATCTCTTCCTCCCTTCGAATAGCATCTTCTTGAAAAGCACTAAGAGAGGGATGATGTCACATGTTATCTTTAGCAAAGAACCTTTAGTAAATCATCTCTAAGTCTACTTGGGCTAACCCGGTGTAGAAAACAAGAGTGATGTAACCAAGGTACTCAATGCTGTCCAATATTCACTATACATGTGAGATCATGCTTCAAGGGGCCTGAAATTTTTAAGATATAACAATGAATTTTCTAAATCCTGCACAACTTCACAAAACTCATTAGAAAGTTCAGGTGCAAAGATAAAGCTCCCCCTTTCAGCCATTTGACTTCAATCAATACTCCCCCTTAATTGTCATGATGAATACAATTAAGAAACAAGGGATGAAAGTATTATTGGAATACCTTCACTTTTCTCAAGATGGTATTAATCTAAGAATCCCATCTTCTTCAGATTGTCTCCCCCTCAAGGGGTGCACTCCATTCTGTCCAAACCATCCTCCAGTTGAGAATGATCATCATCTTCAATTCCCTATAATGTTAGCACATGTAAATACAAGTGATTAGGGAATAAGATAGAACCTCCTTGGTTCATCAATGTGAAAAACAAGGTTGAGAAGATTCTCTCAACCGAGATGTCCCATTTTCACCATTCTTCACACTTGCACATTTGATCTTCAATGATGTTTGTGCTGGTGTGGATCTCAATACATATTCATGTGAAATCTTCTTCATCCCTTTTGCCTTAGCAATTGCCAGAACTTCATCTTCAGCTCTTTGTAGATCTTTGGCAAGTTACAACTGATTTGGCCATATGACTAACAAATCGTTTGGAAGTGTGGCCTCAGTTCTGGAAGTTCCACATGGTTCTTTTGATGCTGTCAAGCTACCTTTCTTAGGCAAATTGTTTTCAATAAATCCCTTCTGCTTCTTCTGGATTGATTGTCTGTTTGAGTCCAGTATGCCTCTATTGAATTTCATGGCTTGGTTACAAAGATCCATGATATGTCCTTTCTTTCCACAGTAGAAGCATTTTTTCTTCATGGTGGTCCTTCTGGATGCATCACCCTTCTTGGATTTAGACTCCAAGGTCTTCTCTTAATTTTTCATAATCGTCTTGGGAGCATCTTCATCTTTCTTCTGCTTGCTTCCCAAGGATTCTTTCTGATCCAGGTTCAGTGATCTTTTCTTCGTTTGAGCTCTAGATACAGTCGGAGATCGACATGTATCTTTTTGACCACTTTTGCAATCATCCCAGATGTTGTCAAGTAATCCAAATCTATTTGCAGTAAACAGATGTCTCTGGACCTGTGGATGCTGCTTCTTTTCATCTGGCTTGCTCCCCCTTGGCATGAGCTTCCTTTGTGCTTTTACATTCAGTGGATTGTACCAACAATCCTTTGCACAGTTCCCATAGTTATTACAACACCAACACTGACCCACAAATCTTGACTTTTTGATTCCTTCTGATTGTAGGGTACTTGTATTGAATTGTTGTGCTGCTTCAGGAGAGCTTTCTTTCTTCATTGTCTTCATCCATACTTGTTTGGAATTATTCTTCCATCCTGCACTTTTAGTAGAAACACTTTTAGAAGCATGAGTACAAGATGGGATGGATGGTACCTCCTTTTTAGAAGTTGTTTTCCTTTTATTAGAGGATGTCTTTCTTTTAGAATCATCCTGCTCAACGCATACTTGAGTAGCAACATTTCTCCATTCAGCTGACTGGGAGGCTTTGGCTTTGGGTGATTGCTGAGTTTTCAATATCACCTCTAGTTCTAAGCATTTCATATTGAGGGAGTTATTCTCATCCTCAATAGTTCTTAGCCTTCATTCCCATTTCTCTTCCAGCTGTATCATCTGGTCTTCATGCACCTTATTCATTTCATGCAATGAGTTGTCAAGCTCCTTCACCCTTTTTACTTTGTCTTCAAGTTGAGCATCTTTAACAACCATTGATACTCTATGCCACTTCTCCAGTGCATGGTAAACATCTTTGACTACTACTTTAAAGAATTATTTCTCAGAAAGGCTTCTTTGCAATTCTTCAGCAGTGTCTTCATATCTTTCATTGCAAAGAGAAACGGTTTCATCTTTAGCCTTCACCAGCTTTCTGAGAGTGTTGGTTATGCCAACCCTTTTTGCCAATTGATCTTCCATTGCATTGGCTTCTTCTTCTAACTGTGATTTTTATTCTTGATGATCAAGGATGCCTGTAGCTATACACATTGACACTTCCTTGGGGACTGTATTCTGAAGATATTCGATTTCATTTTGAAGATCATTCATTATTCCAACTTCATCACAGCTAGGACAGGCTTTCTTCATCTTCTTGCCCTGTTTCTTCTTTCTATTTTTCTGAGTCTTGGCAGATATCTCCATTTGAGGCTGGTTACTCATTTCCTCAAATCTCCACTTCATAAAGACTCCCTTGGATCTTTTAGAGGTAACCTTCGCTCTGATACCAATTGAAGTGCCCAGATCAGTGTGAATCACTGAGAGGGGGAGGGGGTGAATCAGTGATCCCTTAAAACTTTTTACTAATTGATTCTTTATCAATTAAACCTCTATGGCTTGTTAAGGGCTCGATCCACTATTCTTGTCTCTCTCAGCCTTTCCTCGAATGATGCAGTAAATGTAAAGGCACAGGACACAAGGATTTACAGGGTTCGGCACCAAAGGCCTACGTCCTTGCCATGTTGGTTATACACCCCAACATGGTTTCTCCATTATAATCGGTTAGTATTACAATGGTCGATACAGAGTCCCACTGTATCTCTCCAGAGTCCCACAGGAGGGTCTTTATACTGCGTCCCACAGTGTTACCAGAGTCCCACTGGCCTGCTCCAGAATCCCACTGAAGACTTCTTCCACCCTGAGTCTCACAGGGGGATTTTCCTGGCTCCTCGAGTCACACGAGTAGCTCTTCTTCACTTAAAGTTCTTCAAGTATCCTCAGCAGCCTGGGATAAAGGCTGATGGCCTTGCTCTGTACCTCTGCTCACTTGTGATGAACAGGACTTCTCTTCTTGCTCAGGCTTTATCACCTTCTTCTATGGATGACCTGGCCTCTCTCCAATTACTGAATACTCAGACAATTGATGTCTTTAACTTCAGTCTGGTCCAGTCTCAGTTCAGCTCAACTTCATGCACTGAGTGCATGGAATCTCTGGTTCCTCATGCACTGATTGCATGGATTCTCAAAATTCTTCATGATCTTCTGGTCTTGGACAACTCAGATGCACACCACTTATTTAAGCTTTATTCACGTGTGCACTTGCATACATGTAAGCATGCACTCCCCTTCTTCTTCTCGGTGCAACAAACCCACAAAGGGTGTAGTCTCTTTAAGCACACACCTTCTCACTTCCTTCACACACTTAATTCCTTTTGATTACCCACATAAATGTGTGTAATACATTAGTGTGAGAGTCTTCCACTTCTTCTATGTGTATACACTTTTAGTGCACACACTAGGTTCGGCCTTCACTTGTTAAGCACACACAAATTCTTCACTTTGCACACACACTTGAATGAGTTCTTCTTTGTTGTGGCCTACACTTCATTTCTTGCACACACCCAAGGCTACGGCCTCTTTGTTATTTTGCACACACAAGCCGTAGGTATGTAATGGCCTTCCTCCTTTGTACACACACAAATCATGGTGTAGTTCTTTGTGCAAGCCTCGGCCAATACCTTCTTTGTGCACACACTTAGCCAAAGGCACTTCCACTTGTCTTGCACACACAAGTTGTGGTGGCCTTCTTGTTTTTCACACACCAGCCGTAGGGCCTTCCTCCTTCACTTGGCATACAAGCACAAGTCTCGGGTCTTCCACCTTTGCATACCCACTACCCGAATATCCAATGAAGGCGCTCAAGGGGTTGTGGCCTTTCTCCTCTTCACAACTGCCACGCAAGCCTCAAGATTCAAGGGCGCGTAGGCCACAAGACACCTCATCCGCGGGGCACGCAAGTGCCTTGGTGCACAAAGGCGCGCAAGGTGCACTGCCGCGGGGTGCGCAAGTGCAACACCCGCGGGCACTTCCTCCTGCCGCACAAGTATGCGGGCAGTGAGGGTGCCAATCCTCGAGCGCGCAAATTCAAGCGGCTCAGGATCTTCCTGATGCGCAAGTGAGGCACACAGGGGACTCCTTCGAAGCCTCAGGTGGCTCCGGAACAAACTGCCGCGCAAGTGGGATGCGCGGGGCTCAAATATTTGAAAAGCACAGGGTGCTCGCGGGACACTCCTCAAATATTCAGCAAGCCTTTCAAGTGCCTCGGCCTCTCTTTTTATAGGCAGAGGTATGCCAAATCTTTCGCGTGAGATATCTCTCGAATTCCCGAAATTCTCGGGTTTTCAAGATTTTCTAAATCTTGATATTTCCTCTATTTCAACGTGGGTTCTTTCCCTTTGTTTTTCTCCTCCACGTGCATGCCACTTAGAATGCATGCACGGCCTTCGTCTCTTCTATCCCATGCAAAACACGAACTCACCGAAGCCTCGGAAACTTCGTTTTGCCTCGGCCTTGTTCGAAATCTCATCATGTTGCATGCATGATTATTTTGTTGCATGGATGTGTTCATTACGTCGAGACGAACTCCTTGGACACTTTACTTTCAGAAATGGTGGTCGGGAACTCGAAATCCAGTGCTCGGAGGCACCACTGGTTCAGCGGGGACGTCGCGGGTGCCTCGGTCGAGCTCGAGGTAGGAGACACACCGGAGCCGTCGGATCAGCTCTTTGGACGGCCGTGATCAGAAGATCTCGCGTGGGATTGATCGTGCGGTCGAGATCTGGCGCGCGATCATTCGAGCGGCCAAGATTCGCTCCCGGTGAAAATTGCGCGTCCCACATCGAAACGGCCCGCGATTTCCACGCGGTTTATCAAACACCGCATGCCATCCTCAGCTTAATTGAAATTCTCCCCTCCCGGTGTCGCCCCGCACCGGGTTCTCTCTGCGGGAGCGCCTCTGGCGCCCACTATATGCATCCTCGGGCGCGCATCCTGGCACCCATGCTGCGCAGGCTTGATCCCCTACGTGGCCCCGGCTTACACACGGCCGCGGCCTCTCGGGCTGGCCCCATGGGATCCCCCTTGGGCGTGGCGACCTCGAGTCCCACATGTGCCTTGGGGTTGAACCTTTAAGGCTGGCCCTTGGTGGCGAATTTTTTGCTTAAGTATAGAACATGTCCTTTGTGTAAAAACAAAGTGACCAAGTTCAAATGCCAAATTCCAAATGCCAAATGCCTCCTCCTCTATTCTTCTTATCTTCTCTTCTTCATTTGAATTCCTCCAATTCTTCCTCAACATTTAATCTTCACTTAGGAGTGAAATTCTTGAAGGTTCAACTTCAACCGAAGCTCCTGAATCAAATAATTCTTCAACATGTTCTTCAATGATCCAATCAGAGATCAAATTAGAACATCTTCAAATCATCATGCACTAAGAGATAGTGCATGGACTTCTTCAGCTCACTTCATCCACTTAGGAGGTGTGAATGGATCATCTTCATCTCCTCATACACTGTTATGACAATGCATGGTCTTCTAGAGCTTGTTGTGACATTGTATCAAGTTGATACAAGTTCTTGGAACTTAAAGAACAGTTCAACAATCATCAGATGTGATGATGCTCCATCATCATTCATTCTTGAAGTGTTGTAACTTAGTATCATCTTGATACAAGTATTGAAACATTAATATCAGTTCTATAATCTTCTGATATTCATAGAGAATGTTTCAACCACAACATCCTATGTCACATAGTGAATCTCCTAAGTGACATGCCTCTAAGTACCATGGCCATTCTCCTTCATCACCATCACCATCACATCCTTTGTCATTCACATCTTGACATTCCTTGACATCCATTTCTTCCATCACAACATCATGCATTATTGACAAAAAATGAAACACAGTGCATTTCAGATACGTTGGATTTTCCAATAAAAGAGGATTGCATTAAAATTCACGGTTTGACCATGTAAAAGCATCCTGAGCTTAAGGAAAAAATAATATAGGAGTTACGACCTTGAATCGGCCTTAGGGTCTTTAAAATGAGGCCTTAAATGCATTTTATGTCAAAGGAAGCGTCAAAGGGGAGAAATTGTACGAAGCTGGAAACAATGTTCATGAATACTAAATTTGGAAAAGGAAATACAGGCTACCATTGGACCTCACCGTTCTGGAAACACTATTCATGACCACAAAATTGGGCAAAGGAAATAGAGGCTACCGTTAGACCTCACCATTTTCAAAAAACTATTCATGAACTCAAATTTTAGCAAAGGAAATATAGGCTACCATTGGAACTCACCATTCTAAAAACATTGTTCATGAACAGAAAATTTGGAAAAGGAAAACGAGGCTTCCGTTGGAACTATTCACATAAGCCTACCGTTGGACTGTTCACATAAGGATACCATTGCACTGTTCACAAAATACTACCATTTAAATGGTCACATATGGATACCATTTCATTGTTCACATAAGGATACCATTTCACTGTTCACATAAGGCTACCGTTTCACTGTTAACTGAATAGAAAATTTGGGAAAAGTGTTGGGGATAAGTTACTAGGACAACCAGAACACCTGAGACACTACATTTTCATAGATAAATAGACCAAAGAGGTCCGAAACATTACATCAGATACCTCCCAAAACATTATGATCCCTGTGAATTCCAAACTAACCTAAAGGTAAACTATACATGGTCTGAACAACCACTTATTGAGATACCTCTAAAAAATAGCAGGACATAAGAATCAACCAAAGAAATCAATCTCATAAACACGAACGGTCTACAATCACAAATCGAACAAAGTTTTTTTTAAAATGAAAAGAGTTAAACATAAAAAAACATGTGATACTGAGCACGTATCAGAAAATCACATTACCAAGTACTCTCTACCATGCCACTATGTCGCCACAAGACATGAACCAAGGGGATAAAATGCCCATGAAAAACCTTCTCTTTGTTGTCTTGGATCTCTATCATCCACTCCTCAATGGTTTCATCTTAATCAAAATTGATCTCTCCCCAATTGATGATGTGAGAGTCATAATGAAGATAACTATGGAGATATGAAACATGAAAAACATCATGTATCGAACTCATCTATGGGGTAATTTCTACTCGATAAGCAATGGATCCAACATGATCCAACACCTCAAAAAGCCCAAAAAACCAGGGAGAATGCTTACTCCCATGAAAAAAACTTTGATTCCCATAATGGGGATCCACCTTCAGAAACATGTGATACCCAATATCAATCACTAAGGGTATCCTCCTTTGATTGACATATGATTTCTGACAAACTTGTACTGCTTGCATCCTCTCATGAATCACCAGAACCATCTCTATTGTATTCTGCACTAGATCTGGTCTCAGAATTGCAGACTCTCTAACTCCAATCCAACACAATGGAGAACTGAAAGGTTGTCCATACAAAGCTTCAAATTGTTCTATACTGATGGTAGAGTGAAAACTATTATTGTTAGCGAATTCCACCAAGGGTTGGTTCCACATCCAAGAGCCTCCAAAATCCAGGGCACAAGAGAGTAAAATGTCTACAAAAGTTTGGATAGTCCGCTCTGTCTGACCGTCCGTCTGAGGATGAAAAGATATAATAAGGCATAGTTGAGATTCAAAAGCATGTTGGAGACCTCTCCACTCCCTAGAGGTAATCTGAGGATCTTAATCAGAAATGATCATCTTTGGGACTCTATGAAGTCTCACCACCTCCTCCAAATATTTCCTCGACAAAACATTCACTGAGATTTAATCTTTGATTTCTATGAAGTAGGTTAATTTTTTTAAACGATATGCTAGCACAAAAATAGCATCATGTCCTACCAATTATCGAGGTAATCTAGTAAAAAAATCCAATGATATTTCCACCCACTTCCACTGAGGAACGTCTAACGGCTGAAGCACATAACTAGGAACATGGTGTTTGGCCTTGACCTTATGGAAGACCAAACATCGAGACACAAACTTCGAAACTGCAAGCTTTAGCCCAGACCACCAAAACTGACTCCATAAGGCTCGGTACATCATTGTCATTCTAGGATACTCTGCTAAATGTGAAAAATGGAACTCTTTGAGAACTGTATCATGCATCTCCAAAGGAAGAAATTTCCTTCCATGATACAACACTCAATGGTGTTCATCCCCAGACCAACCATCAGGGGACTCACCACAAAAAAAACTTGATCTCTCCAGACCTCCACCTCATGATCCACCAACTGGTACACTTCCACCTATTGCACTAGATATGACTGCACCATTATATGAAAAAGATAACCTCTGCCCCCATCTTCTCCCATGAGATTGTCGAATCCTCACAATCCCCAAAGAAAAAAACCCACCACTGCCTCGCTGCTTCACACAGCATCATCACTACGAAGAAAACAAGTGCTCCTTCTAAGAATAGATCGAACTGAATCCTATCTCAACCTCCTCCATCCAGTCTTCTGTGACTACATCGGAAACGCATCCCTCATACTTCTGTAGACTCTGGTGCTGAAACTCTCTGATTATCCTCCTCCAAGTGTCATCGCCATCTTCCTCTACCCTATGACAATCTGCTGGCAGAGCCTGCTGTACATATTTTATGTGATCCTGACGAGGATGTCGACCTAGAGCCATAACAGTAAAATAACAAATAGTTAGATATTTTAAACCTAGAATTTGGAGGATTCAATATTAATTAAATATTTTTTTTATTTTATTAATTTTTGTTTAACCTATTCCAAGGTTTACACATTAAAACACAGGCACAAGGAAGTATAATGCACGATCCTTTCCTAGATCTCTACCCTACAACTAGTATCACCTTATTCAGTAGCCATTGTAAACATAATCTAATATGCATCAGATCACAGGGGACCCTAAATGCCTATGTCTCATCCGGTATCTAGTGGTTACATCACTTGCTAATCTTGACTGCCATTGTTGCCCTACAATCCCATGAAATCTAAACTGTGCCTAAAACCAAACTACATATTATCCCTCTACCTGACCTCTGATACAACTCTGGCATGACCCCCTCCCCAAAAGGTGTACCCCTCCTAGGCCGGTGATTTGAGAATAGAGATAATGACCTCAGAGTCTCACCTCCAATGGGCCTTAGGTTGGGGACTAGCACCGAGGGTATAGTAAACACACAAATGGGAAGCATTTCCCTCTAAGAGAACACATGCGAAATAGATAGATAAGATAGAAAACAAAAAAATCCAACTCAAACTGAAATATAAAAGAAATTGATAAGTACGCATATGTAATGTAACGCAATACTACATCAAAAGGAAGTAGATAACTGAAAATACCGAAAAGAAAGTAAAAACAGCGGCAACCACAATCCCAAATAGCTCCTGCAACCCCAAGATAGTAGAAACCAGCTTGATCACAAACCTACTCCAATTGACCGGAAAAATAGTTTGTATATACATAGGGTTCATATAACTGTATACTCAGTAGGATCCTCTCCAGATCCTCTTATAAAAATGTAAAGAATGCATGCTAAAGCACAGTGAACAACAAATAAAACTAAATCGTCACCAAAATAGGTATACTAATTTTCCAACCTCGCCATGGCTATTCTCACCAAGTATCGCGTACAAGATTAAATAATATAGTAATGAAAATCAAGGGTACCCCGCTACTAATTCCCCACTAGTTTGACGCTTTTCCCCAATATCACATGTCCTAAGCATCTCTCTCCAAAAAGGCTTGCCCACAGACACCAGGGCGAAGCACCACAACATGCAGCTCGTGCAAAAAAGCTACCACATCCACGTAAGCAATGTAAACATGTAATTTCTTGGAGCCACCATAGCTCGCGTAATGTGTATCATATGTTAGTCATTATACCTCAATCCCTTATAGCCCACACACCTAGTAGTGATCCTCAAGCATTCACTGCCTATACACATTATGCCTATAGTATTCCATTGGAAAGTATATCTAGAATATATGTGTGTGAATAACCGCAAGCTATTACAAACCTCTACACACATATATGGGAAAAAATAACCATTGTTCCTACCAACACATGAATCTACCAGGAGAAGAGAGTGGGGCCAAAGGGGTTAATCATCCATCCATACTCCCACCGTAATGTTGTGGAAAACACCCCTAGGTCTTAGAATCACTAGGGTGTCAGTTTCTCTATTTGAATGGGTGAAGTAGTATATAGAATCACAAAAAGTAAAGAATATTATATAGATCACAATCAAAGTATGGTCATAAAATACTCTTAGACTCAACAATAGCTAATGTCTCTCGGACTCCTGACGGCCACTTCTATGACTAGGTATCCTATAAGAACACAACCATTTTAAGTGATTTAACACATTACATAATTCCCTTTTTTTCAGTTTTAATTTATGTTAATTATTTATTTAAACATTAAATAACCATTAATAATTTCCACATTATATTTCCTTAGCATCCCACCAAAAATTCATTGTTCCTTTAAGTTACTACCTCATCATTTTTTCCCAAAAATTTCTAACCCCTTGGGTTAACATAATTTATTCGATAATTTATCAAAAAAATTATTACTTTCCCATATTACTAGGAATTCTAGAAAAAAACATTCTAAACTACTAAACACAAGGGGGATCAAAACGGTGAGTAGATTAACTACCCATCGAGTCTTTACCACTTATAGAAAGATCATAGAAGCATCATCACTCAAAAATATAAACACGGAAATCATGTGCCAAACCTCATACATCTTCACCCCTTTTGGAATGATGGTAAGAAAACTAGCTACCTTGGGAAGTGGGAAATGTAAGGAAGATAAACAACCAACACAAAATAGCAAGCATCCAAACAATCACATACAACTCCTTCCATCATCTTCGGTGTCCTCCCCAACAAAAACATGCATAAACTGATGCATCTTTCCACTCTATGCATCAACTGCTTCTATAACCAATAGGCCTCCCTACCCCAACATATCACAATAGCCTTCTCGGCTCACATCACAACACAAGCTGTAGGACAGAAAACATCAAATAAATTTGGATCTTGGCCCTTAAACTCGATATAGGGTAACTCAGAACCCTAAAAGGAATTATAATTTATCTAACAAAAAGTTTTTTAATCCATCTTGAATTAACCGAATTATTATTCATAGGTTCCAACATCAGGAAACCTAAACAGTAAGCTTAAAAAAATGATTAAACATGCTTACAAAATCATTTTGATTAACATTAAATTACAAAACAACTCCCAGATTCATTTTTGTGCCTCTTTAACATTAACCAAACAATTATCAATTAATTCCTACCATAAGTTCATTACAAATTTCCAAAAAGAGTGAAATGTTATACTAGGAAAGCATAGATATCACAATATCTAGAAAAACAAGAGGCAGTAACATACGATCGATATCAATTTATTTATCCGGTTTAAATATTTAATATGTCAGTTCCATTTTGATCTAGTGGCCTAAAACATGCTAACTCTATAGTTTCAAGTAAGACAATAGAGATGCAAAGACCCCGTACCTCAAATATTTCTTGATGTTCTTTATAAAAGAACTGTCCACACAACGGATTACGATCTCCTATGCCTGTGACAACAACATCCACCCGAGGATGAAAAGACACCACTACACCAGTTAAAACCCATGAAAAGTCTTTTAGGAACATGAAGATACCATTCCATAAACGGTCAAGGAGACACAAAAGGAGATGAACCCAAAATAATGACTATAGATCATACCTTATATCGAAGATTGATTGATAATGCTTTATTGAATCAAAATAGAGGAGAACCAATCTAAGGAAGAAAGTTTGTTTGCACAACTCTTAAGAAAAGGAATAGAAGGATCGAGAATCTAAAACTCAATAACAAGGTGTTAGATCTAGGGAAGAGGATATCTCATCAGTTTAGAATATTTAACAGACCAGTGGTTTAAGATACACTGGATTTTACATTAACAGAGGATCACATTAAACTACACGGTTTGACCAAGTAAAAGCATCCTGATCCTTAGGATAAAACAATATAGGATTTATGGAATTTAATCGGCCATAGTGTCCTTAAAATTAGGCTTTAAATTAATTTTACATCAAAGGAAACATCAATGGGGAGAAACTGTAGGAAGCTGGGAACACCGTTCATGAACATGAAATTTGGCAAAAGAAATAGAGTCTATCGTTGGACCTCACCATTCTGGAAATACTATTCAGGAACTCAAAATTTGAAAAAAGAAATAGAGGATACCATTAGACCTCACTGTTATGGAAACAAAATTCATGAAATCAAAATTTGGATAAGAAAATAGAGGCTACTGTTGGACATCATCGTTCTGGAAACACTATTCAATAACTCAAAATTTTGAAAAGGATAAATATCCTACCACTGGAACTATTCACATAATCCTACCATTGGACTGTTCATATAAGGCTACCATTTCTCTGTTCAAAAAATTATACGGTTGCACTATTCACATAAGGATACTTTTTTACTGTTCACATATGGCTACTGTTGCACTGTTCACATAAGGATACTGTTATGTTATTGGCAATTCAGAAAATTGTTGCTGATAAGTCACCTTGACCACCAGAACACCTCAAACACTAGATTTTCAAAGATGAATGGACTTAAGAGGTCTGGTCCCTTACAATATTCATAATAAAACAAATGAACCATGACCTATGAATCAAAATCATTCAGTTGTTCACACCTAATTCTCTCAAGATAATAATGTGCACTTAAATCATTTTTGACATCAAAATGATTAACGGAAGGAATAAGTAACTATTGATAATTTTTACGATAATGTACACCATTGATTAATGGTTCCACTAATACACTTATTACTTGGAAAGTGATCAATTCTATATAAATATTGTTTTCATTTCATTAATTCATGAACCATGAGATTTTTTTTTATAATTTAATATTTGGACGGTATATCTTATCAATGGTGGACACTTATCAAGAATATTATGGAGAAAGATGAAATTTACTACATGAAATAGGGAGTGTTTAAGAATTTATTTTTCAATAAGTATCATCTATTAAATCTATAAAAAAATGGAATTTTTATTCATGGAAATGAAGAATAATTTTGATTAATACATCATTACTTTTGAGGAAAATATCATAAGATTTATTGGTATGCATCGGGTTTTATCATTAACACTATCATAAAAATTGATTAATTTTTTAGTGTTTTAAGAAAAATAATTTAAGAGGAATTGGATATAAAATAAATTTAAGGCTAGGAATAAAGCATTCCATGTATCTCAGGATGAAAATAGAAATTGGAGACTCTCGTTGTTCTCAGAGTTTTTAGATAAAAATAGAAATATAAAATTTCAATGAAATTTTAATAATAAAACCCCTAGAGGAATTAAAATTAATCTTTCATATTATTAAAACTATAGAAGTAAGAAAATAGAAAATTTAATTATAGAGACTGTTTAAAATTCTATGAATGTAAAAGAAACTCTTTAAGAAAAAGAATGTTAAAGTGAAGGGAATAGGACAATCAATTACAATAATGGTGAAAAGAAATCAACTGAATGTTCCACCCAGACTCTAATCCCATTATTATAAGGAATATGGACATTATTCGAATTAGTGCATAAATATAATGGTTCATGTAATCAATATTTGTTAGAAATCTCATAAGACAAGATAGAAATGGAAAGCACATTCAATCGCAATGGCTAAATTGTGTCCTGAAAAATATGTGGATAAGGTTTCACTTACCAACAACTCTAGAGTTAAAAATTTAATATTTGAATCTATCTATACCCACTCTTTTGTATATGTAAAATTTTATATGGGTATCACATCAACACATCAATGTTGAGATGTTGAGTTTACAATAAAAACTCTTAATATATGACCATTATATCTTATGTACATACCACCTCTCCAATAAATTTCTTTCGGAATGTCGATCCTATAAATCCTATAGATCTCCCAATACTTGTATTTGATGTGATTTTATGAATGTATTTTATCTCTATATATAGATCCCATATCAATTTTCATGGAAGGGAAGTCACATTTGATATTCTAATATAACAACTGATCCTCGTTAAGGGTGAGGACAGACATGAACATCTAGTAGATGTTACATCCATTGTATGGGTATTAATTCCAATTAATTTTGTATATTTTTTAAATGGTTGTGGAGAAACTCAATATCAAATATATTCTTATTATTTTATGTTAGTTTGTCAAATTTTCTAACGATATTCCTAGTCTTGTATCTATTCATGATGTTGTGATTCTAATAAAATTCAAACTAAACACTACTACTATTTCAATTATTCTGTCTATAATTCCCGTAAATTAAGTTTTTGAATTAAAGAATATATACTATGAGAATATTGACAATTTCATCATATTCCCTAGTGAACCCCCTTGGGATGGATCTATTTTTTTAATATGAATTATGGGTCTACAAATTGTTTCATTAATTATTGATAACCTAACTAGATCAAAATCATGAAAAAGAATCACAAACCCTATAATGATGGATTCTTGATCAAATTCATAGTTTTCAATAAATTTACATGATTGAAATTAACTCCATATATCAAAAATTGTGGTTAAATATAGTTGATATACCTATGATAGCCTTAATTACAAGGTATGTTTGTTAAATATTTACAGTGACTCCATTTTTCCATAACAATTTCATCGATACCATCATGTATATAAAGAAAAATTTATCTAGATATTATTACATTTACTTTTCAGTAGTATTTATAGATTATATTCGTATATAATCCAATATAATTGAATAGTAAGAAGATCATTTAAAGACTTTTTCAACTCCAAGCGGAAATAGAAGTTGTATTTTATATTCTATAAGTATGAATTATGGTTATAGAATGTTCTATTCAGGGGCCATATAATCTCAAGAGTGTGTATAACAGTAAATCCTTCAATGAAAGAAGTTACTGAAAAATATAATAAACCAACCGTCATGACTAATATCTATCATTTTATTGGGTTGGGTGGATACTAATGGTGCTTTGTGAAGGATTTCTCAAGTGTATCCACTCCAATAACCTAGTTTTCTCAAAATGGATCGAAGTAAATTTATATATTTTAATGTGAGGAAAATTTTAAGGAGCTGAAAAGATGGTTTTTTAGAAAACATAATCTTATACTACCATACATTGTAGAAGGGTTTGTGATCTATATTATTTCATTGAATAAGTAACTCGGATGAATCCTCATTCTGAATTAATTATATTTTCCCAGAAAGATGTCATATATCTACTAATAATAAAATTTTGAAGTATTTATTCACACCAAGAGAGATAAATAAGTTCTAAAAGAGACGGTTTGAGTTGATTAAATAATATATTTTCTCAATAAATTACCACCATTTGACATAAACCCAGGAGGATAATGCCCTGAGTTTAATAGACTGTACTAGGCTTTTTATGATGATAATTCAAAGTGATCTAGTATTTATGGATTTTCAAAATATTTATATAGAAATAATTAAGAATGAGCAAAATCATATCATTCTTAGGTGAATTATCAATAATCCATCCATGTGAGGAAAAAAGTGTCACAAAAGGAAGATGTAGAACTATATATGATTAGGGAAAATATTACAATGTTCAACCTTGATTGTGATAAAATGATATGATTTTTGAACTATGTATGCCTATTCTAACTAATAGTCTTGAAAAATGAGGTGATGGTAGAATCTCATCAATCATAATTCTCTATTTATCTGAGAAGTATTATTATATATAAATATGTGGAAGTGTATTTCAAGTTGGTAAATATGAAAAGGTATTTTTAACAGTATGTATCTCTATGAATTTTATTTTAGTAACTCAAACTTATTATATATAATTATAAGTGTAGACAAGACATATTACCCATACCAGAATGAAAATTTAAAAAAACTTCCATATTTTTCATCATCAGACTCCCCCCAAACATCTAAAAGACCCAATGATATTTGGGTTGTTATTTATTTCTTAAAATTTCACCACATTTAGTTATAAGAATATAATATTTTTCTCATAGAAAAAATAATTGAATATACATGAATTAAATAGTGATATTTCATAGAGTAAGACATTTTATTATATCTTATAGGTATCGTTGGTTTACCTTCAGGTCCTATAGAATTATACAAAATTCATTGAACACAGAGTTGATCTTTGGAACTATATATGATCCTCTGGTATATAGTTAGACTAAGACAACCATTTAATAATTAGGTTATTTTTATGATATTTTTCTATGTATTTCAAAGGTTTTTGGTAACAATATGATTATTTGGTCCATTTTCCATACAACAATAACTTAAATCTGAGTAATCAAATGGATCTTTATGAATCCCTTTTTAGTAGGAAGTAAAACACACAAAATGTTTTAGATGTAGATAGATAAAAAAATATATTATGAATTTATCTAGACGAGTAAATTATAATGAATTTTATATCTATTCAGTAACACATCAAGGAATCACAGATTTGATAGAAAATTTATGCTAAAAATAATTAATAATATCTGGAACTCAAAATATATGATATTGTACTCCAATAAATTTTATTATAGTGTAATATTATGATTTTTTTAATCAAGGTAAGTAGGATACGTGGATAAATTTTCCCCATAAATATTCGTGTTTGGATTGGGATAGTTTCTTATCACTCGGCACCTCCACTAAATCTCTTTTATGTTTACATTGTGTTCCATATTTCTCTCCTTTGGGAGTACACATTATATACTTAACATTTGTTTAACATGGATGTTTTACCCTTATATCATGATATTTTAAATGATAATTTGTTTCAGAAATAATGGATCATTGTTATAAATATCTGTAAAATAAAACCACTCACCGGATCAATTTTTTGTGAAACCATAAATTTGAGGAAGAAATATGGGAACTCGAATATGCAACGGGGATAAATTAACCTCAATGTTTTTCTATTATAGTGATGGATTTTCAATGGAAAAATTATTATATTTGGGGTATAATTTTACACCAAATAATTTTATGATATATTTTCTTTAAAAAATGAGGTGTTTGATACCATGCTTTACACACAATACAGAATTTAAAGGAACCATGATATATTATTGAATTAAAATTATTTAACACGATAGTTATCACTTATCCATTTTATGGGTGGGTATGAATATTACAAACTAAATTATTATAAAAATAAAACATAATTATTATATTAATACATTATTATTTTATTTTTTCTAACATAAAATAAAATCCATTAAAAGTCAAAAAGAGAAATTTTTTAAAAAAATTATTTTTATGTACACTATGTGTTTTTATCATAGTAAATTAATTTAAGTTTTTTATATTTTATTTTAATTTTATGTAAATATCATATATTATATAAATTTTTTAATATGAATTTAATTGTATTTATATTTAATATAGTGAACGTAAACTTGGTTATTTGATTAAAAATGAATTTTACGGAAATCAATTTTGTTCTATTTTGGGCACTTAATTAAAAATTAATTTCATCCATATATAGGTAATAATATTATAAAATTGCCTAAATATTTGGAATCAAATTAATTAATATTATTGAATAATTTTTAAAAAAATTATTATTTTGAATAGTTACTGTGGTAGAAAATCATTACTTCCTTAAAGGTTAACAACTGTTAAAGAGGAGTTCAACTCAACTAATAAGGGTTGTAATGACCTAAATAAATGTATAATTAAAATTATATGGAAATAATTATACCCTATATCATCTACTATTTTAACAATTTCCATTTTGGATATATTTTTCAAGAGTAAAAAAGTTAATATATTTAAATTTTTAAAAAATCTATTTGTGTGACCTCTCCCTCCCTTATAAAAGGACTCCATATATACTCTCTTACACATAGATCAAGATCCTTATATATTAGGAAATACCCTCCTAAATACCATCCTCATATCCCTCCCCATAACTTATAAGCCATGGTTTTATCAAAATAATATCCTTATAATGATTGAGGTGTAATATAAAAAAGGGTTTTCATAGAAGATATATAGTTGTTAAGAATGTGTTTTAATTTTATTTATTCTTATAACGACTTACATTTTTTAGTTAAAATTGTGATAAAATAATATATGTATATACAATATAATGTTATGTTATTTTTTAGTGGGATAACATTAATTTATCACGTTCTCCATCAAATGTAAAAGTAATGCATCATTCATGCGATTTTTCAGACTATCACATCTCAAAGTGATGTAACACCAAAATTAATTACAATATTTTATTTTTAGAATAAATTCCATTTTGTTTCTCACTTTATTTGTACAAAGTAGTATGATTTCTTATTTTACACACAATGAAGAGTTTCTTCGATATCGAATATGAAGAAAAAGACCGTGATTATAAATGCCTATAACATCTTGATACAATGTTATATATTTATTTTTATAATATATATTTAATCAAATGTTTTAACATTCATACAATAATTTCTATAGACATATGATAAGAATAAATTCAGTTTATACCAAAAAAATATGTATTTTCAAAATGGATGTTTTTCAACCTTTTAATTACTAAATTATTTCAAAACAAAAAAAAATTACCCTTTACTAAATTTTATTTTTCAAAATAAACATAATTTGTTAATTCCTAATGTAAAAATAATATCTAAGTGTGAATTTTTTATTTTATTTCTGAGAAGTTTCATTTTTAATGAATACATAAAAATTAGTCATTTTAGTTGAGAACTACCTTTTGTTTAAATAATTATGGATCATAAATTATGTTGAAATTTGGTTTTAAAATAAAAATATATCAATTATGAATATATTAATTCAATTTAGTTCATCGTAATAATTTTTATTTTGAATTTACATAAAAAAACATAATTAAAATGTAAACATTTTTACTTTAAAAACATGCTTTCTCACCACGTGTGTGGGATTAACATTAAATTAAATTTTCCCACATCCATGAATTGAATTTGGAAAAAATATATAAATAGTTATAATCACCATAAAATTTATTCTCTAATTAGATAAGATTATTTTTTTTACACGAAAAACTAGTGAATGTAAATATAGTAAATTATAGTGACTAATGTAAAATTTGGTTTACTTAGTGGTTAATATTTAAACACAAGGGGAATAATAATGTGTGAAATAGTAAAAAAATCCATTATGTTCCCATATTCTATCAATATATCATCTTGGTTATAATTTTATGATTTAGTGTGATATTATTCCATGAATGAGACCAATATAATTAGTTAAGTAAGGAAAAAATTCAAAAAAAGAACATTCCTTGCAATTAAAATTTTGAAAAAATTGTCATATAGAAAAATAATTATATTTTGTATTATATATTTAATTTTGAAGTATAAATGATTTATTTTTATCATAATAATTTATCATCAATCTTTAGAGATTAATTAGCTACATAAGGTTTATTAAAAAACGCCAACACAATGATTATTAAGTGAATAATTAAACAAAATAAATGATACTAAAATTACAAAAAGTGATGAAATTAAATTAATTATTATGTTACCTTATATTTCATATTAATAAGTCAAGTTAAATATATTTTAACATAATTTATTTTATTGATATCAATCTCTTGACATTTTAATTTTAAATTAAGTAAATATTTTAAAAATTGGAATTCATATTATTTTATCTAAAGATTAAGAATTTACTAAAAAACCTAAATTATTCAAATTTTAGTTTCCCAATTAGGATTATAGTATCACTGAGAAGAGGAGGGGTGAATCTGGGATATCTTTTTCTTTTATGTTTCCTTACTTTTGAAACAACCATCACCAATATTAATGAATTCTTTCCCTCCTAAACACAATTCCGACCCACATCTATAAGAACACAAGAATTTATAAGGTTTTCTACTTTCACTACTAGAAATATGATCTATACTAATGGTTTAGGGAAAATCGTTGGTATAGTTCACTAATTTGGAACTATACCCACGGTTTGGAAAAAATCTTTGGTATAGGTCACTTATATGGACCTATACAACGGTTTATATGACAACCCTGCTTTTATTATGAACTTAAACATGATTTATTACATAAAACAACACTTCATACAACAAAGAATATAAAGAGGATTAGTGTCTTTGGGGATTAGGATCATTACCTAAATACTTAAAACATGAAGTTCAACATCTTTACTGAAAACATCGTTTACATGACCACTATGTACATTCCCTTGTACTTAGCACTGCATGGGATAACCTGAGGACATGCAAAAGAAAAGGGTGAGCTATAAAGCCCAGTATGGGAATACACATGGAATAACATGAGAATTAAAATATTGGATATAAATTAGGCATATCAGAAGAGCACAAGAGAAAATTGAACATAAAGTCATGATAAAGCATGATAATCATAAAATGGAAATGTGGAAACAACACTTAACATGGAATTAGCATGACCCAATGATCTTTGCAAATGGAGCATGAGTAAACCCTCATTGCACATGAAGCACGAGAAAACCCTCGTTTCAATTGAGTTATCATGAGTCAACACTCATTGCACAGGACGTATCATGATAATATACTTTACCCAATGAATTGGAGCTCTATAAGGGCGCACCCTTCTTAAACATTTCATTTCATGCATAAGTGTGCCATATGGATCATAAAACATGGATTCATAAAACATAATCATTTATTCCATGATATAGGAATGTTTAATTCATACATGAAACTTTATAATCAATAATTAAATTTTCATAAAGTTTAATACCCTTGATGGAGAAATGGGCATGGTATTCCCTACACAATGACATTGGCTTAGGAAATCGATGCGATTTTGGTAGCGTAACAGCGTGACATAAGAATTCCTTAAAATAGTTGATGAGAGAGAAAGGGGTTTCTCATCATATTTACATGTAATGGAAAGTATGTAGGTTATATAGATACATTTACCAACTATTGTAATGGAATTTAAATTCATGATACATAAGTATTGCGTGAATGTAAAAGAGGAGAGAGAAGTCCCATTCGGAATTTCGGCATAGTAACGGGTGTACATGGGAGGCATTTAATGAGAGAGAAATGGGTCTCCCATAATTAAAACATAAAGAGCTCACTATGAAGGAGGTTAAAAACCATACCCCAACATTCATAATTGAAATTAAAAGGAAAAACAACTTAAAGAAAATTGGACAAAAATGCGAAAGGAAGAAAAACCCGTACTTGGAAGTGTGCTTCCAAAGGATAGAGAGAGGCTTCTGAGAGGCTTATTGGGAGCTTGGGGAACCTTGGTAGGATTATTGAGATAGTAGGGAAGAGGTTGGACGAACTCCAAGGGTTTTAAATGAGGAGGAAGTGGGAGCACTGGTGGGTTTATATAGGAAAAGGTTAGGGAATTCATTATTATTTAGGTTTGGGACCCCATATATTAAATTAATCCAAACCAAAAACCATCCCATGGTTTTTTCCCATGGTTTCTGGAAAAGGGAATAGGAAAAAAATATTTTATAAGTCCAAACTCAGAACTTCTTAAAATAATAGGGTTGCTTATGTGGGGGTGAGTCACACTCCCATGGAAAACAATTTAAAAAGACAAGGTGTTTAATAAGTCTTGAGGGGTCCATTAATGCTTTGAAAAGTAAGTCAAACAAACCCATAATACATTATTTTAATGTTAAAACATATATTGGCTGAACATAAAGATTATAGTATTTTATTACATCACTATTGGGTCATTATGATGTCATAAAACACATTATATATTTAAACGGTATTTAATTATTACCCAAAAATTTGACTGTATCAGAAAATTATGAAAAAATTCACCGTTGGATAATTTCGATGTCTTGAATCCGAAAATAACATTTATTTTATCTAAATAATTTTCTAAATATATTAATTTTCACTTTTAAAATAAAAACAGACATTTATCAAAAATTCACGGGTTTTGACAGAAATGGCTTTCAAACCTTATAAAAAATTATAATTTCATTCATAAAATTATAAGATCATTTATATTTAATAAAAATTAATTTAATTATAATAATAATATTTTATTAAAATATTATTTAATTCAAAAATCCCTTAATTTAATAAAATGGAATTCTTAATTAAATAATAACTAAATAAACTATTAGTACATTAAAAACTATTTACAATGTATCAAAAATGAAAAGGAGGTATATTCATTATTATATAAAAAAATAATATACATGAACATAGTACTAGAGATTTGTTACATAAACCCTTAAAACAGCCGCATAAGACCTAAGGGTAATGTGTGTGATGGTGATAGACTCTTGTGGGGGCATGAATAACATCGTTCGAGTGGTAATTTCTATCAACTTCTACTTTTCCCATAGATGGTCCCGTTCGAGATTGACATGATGAAGCTCTACTTGGGCTTGGTCAAGAGTGATGCTCAACGACGCGACCTCTTTTCTGAGCTCTGAAAAATGGGCTTCGTATGAAGAAATTATACTGGACGAGGCCATCAATTATTTTGTATGAGTAAATGGGATTTCTTAAATCCCTATACTTATACTAATCATGTGATCACTATTCAATGGCTATATTAGCAACGGTCAAAATTCATAACATAAAACAAAATAAGTTTACATTTTATATAATAATAAAGAGACATTTAATTAGATCAAGAGGTATTTCCATTAATGAATCTTTGGGTCGTTACAGCTTGGCCAAAACCGTGGGTATAGGTTCACTAATTTGGACCTATACCAACAGTTTGGACAAAACTGTTGGTATAGGTCCATTATAAAGACCCTATACCAATGGTTTAGCCAAACTATTTGTATAGGTCCCCCCTATACCAACGGTATGTCCAAAAAAATTGGTATAGGTCCCAAAAAAAAAGAATCTATAAGAACGGTCCTCAAAACCATTGGTATTGGTTTATACCAACGGTTTGGAAAACAATTGTTATAGTTACATGTTTTTTTAATGGAATATTCTTACATAGGACATTAAATAAATAAAAATTTAAAATACTTAAGATAATATATATATATATATGAAATTATGTTCACAAAAGTTTGTTAGGTCAATGGTTTGTTCGTTCAATCAATAACCGGTGGTGCTGGGATCATGACAAACCAGATGGTTATTTTTTGAATTACATATACCAACGGTTTATGGAACTGTTGGTATAGAATTTCATATACTTATACCAATGGTTTTCCCAAAACCATTAGTATTGACCTGTCCTCATGGCTTACTTGGCAACGGTTCTCCAAACTATTGGTATAGACTATACCAATGGTTTGGAGGCCTATACCAACAGTTCCATACCATTGGTATAGGGTATTTTTCCAATAGTGTTGAAAAGAGTTAATATGTCCTTAATATAGTTTAGAAACAATCCAATACAACAAAATACATTAGAAAATAGTCTTTTTGTGTGGAATACAGTGACTAGGATATGCACTACACTCATGTTCATCTTTGGTAACAATATAATAGTGTGTATGATTCTTCTAGCACAAAATGTTTTAATACAATTTTATGGTTCTTCTTAGTCAGTATTCATGATTTTTATCTTTCATAACAATTCTTTTATGTCCTGTATAGAAGCTGGAAGGAACTTCCTTCATCCCTCTATGAACTAACCTTCTCCCTCCAAGGACTACATATATCCTCCATGGACTGAGTTTCCCCACATGGATTGAGTTCTTCATAGACTACCTCTTCTTCCATAAACTATCTATGCTCATAGGATGGAAAATACCTTGTGTACTAATGATTCTTCATAGACCACCCCTTCTCCGCAGATGACAACTCTTTCAAGAACTTCCAATACCTCATGAACCCTTTTACTTTTCTTGATATCAAGCCCTGAAAACCACTTCTACAAACTCACGCTTTGTAAAATATCCTTCATAAAAACGATCCCTTGTCAACTAAATCCTCTTATGTAGAAACGGTTCCCCATGAAATCTCTTCTTTATAGAATCCTCTTTCACAAACTAATCAGTCCTCACCAAATTCTTCCTTAGAGTGAAGAAGTTTTCTAATAAAAATTTCTCTCACTTAATGATGGGATTATGGTTTATTATATGGTCAAATAACTCCGTAAATTTCTCTAATTCAGTTAACCTATACTATCAAGTAAGTATAGCCTTCATCACATACAATTCTTCTTCCTCGAACCATTTTCTATTTTATGGTCGACATATCGCCTTTCATCCTTTTTAGTGGCTGATTCTTCCACACACAAAAATCATAACCTCTTATCCAATAATGAAACTCCTTCCTATAAACAACAAATCTTCTACAAACTATGATCCTCTCATGAACCATTTTCCTTACGCATTCTAAATACCATGATTCTGTATAGTTCTTTGATAACTCCAACAATATTGATTCTCCATCATTGATACAATGTTAAAGGTTTAATAATTTTGATCCAAACATTACATAATTAAAAACCAATGTATTGAATTCACCATGAATCCAAAATGTAGTGATATTTAATAATTGACCAATAATCTTTAGAATTGTCCAATTTTATAAGGAAATTATTGTAACTTCTCTGTCTTTCAGCAACATATTTCATTCCAATCAAACCATAAAATTATTGGTTGCATATTTTCTCCCCCTTTCCTTCATAAGGTTTGTATCATAAGTTTCCCATAAAACATATGATATTAATTAAATAAAAATTTTAATATCATCATCATATTTTACAAGATCTTTTAAAATGTGAATTTATTTATTTCGGCTGAAAAAAAGTGAACACTATTGAAAAAATCATTTCTTAATTCCAAAATATTCTCCATTAAACATAGTCCCAACAATATTTGTCACTGTATTTTATTTTCAACAAATATTTTTAAATAACATAACTTTTTATCCTCAATATATTAATTACTTATCAACAATTATGTGCCTATGTAAGAAGACTCATTATTGGAAATAATAATTTCTGACAGCAAAACCTTATTGTCCAAAATTAGTAACTATGAAACCTCTTCAGCTTTCATCCTCATACTTCTCCAAAACATCATTATATTTCTTCCAAGAATTATTCCTTATCGTTTATACTCACCTTTGCTCACTTCTTAAACATTGTAGGAATAAAAAAATATAGTTTCTTATAACCTTTCTAATAAACTGTTAGAATATTTGACACACTTACATGCTGGATTCACAGCTTACCCACAACTCCCCCTTTATAAATGAATCTTTAAGGATTAATTTATGAAAAAAATACCGCATTTACTACACTATCCAAAGGTAATATTAGAGTGAGTAAACAAACACATACCTTAACCTTGATGATAAAGAGGTTCGACACTCATGTTCAACCTCAATTTATAAAATGGTTCCTTTGGAAATGGTCTTGTAAATATATCAGAGCTTGTTCCGAGGTTGGAACATAATATAGATTCAATTAATTCTTCTCCAAAAGCTCTTTGATGAATTGTTACATTATGTAACTATATTTTCAATGATAATTTTGTACCATATTACTTGTAAGATTGATTACACCTTGATTATCACATCCCACGATCAAGGGTAACTTTACTTGAATAAGTAAGTATTCCAACAGAGTTTTCATCCACATAAGTTGGGTATAAACTTTATTGGTAGATACATAATCAACATAATTCATGATAAGAGTTAATGAATTCAATTATTTGTATTATAATTAATAGAAAATTTCCCCAAAAATGAAACTCCAAAATATGTGGATCATCTATAATTAAGATTCCCTAATTAATAAGCATTTGAATACCCAAAGAAGTCAATTAATTATGACATATCATACCTGATTCTATTATTCTTCATTATCTTAATATATTTGATAATTATTTTTCTAGTAATTAAAAGTGATTCTTTTTGGATCACTCTGAAGTC
Organism: Viscum album; assembly: GCA_963277665.1. NCBI lineage: Eukaryota > Viridiplantae > Streptophyta > Magnoliopsida > Santalales > Viscaceae > Viscum > Viscum album. Next base: position 748,950,762 of record OY728166.1, on the reverse strand, counting down.
TTACAAATATGTAAATAGTATAAAAAATGTCGGGGCCTGATAGTGTCAGATATATCAATCTTCAAATTATCTTACAGAAATATTTCTGATCAACTTCCACTCTATCTCCGTCTTTGGACAAAGTGGTTCCCACCGAAATTGGTGTGGAATCTGGTTTCGAATTTTCCATGTTAAACTTCTTATGAAGTTCCTTAGTAAGAATTTATTGAGAAAGAAAAATGTGTTTCTTATTTAATAAAATTTTTAACCCATGAAAGTATTTAATTTCTCCCAACATGGATATCTCATGAAACTTCTTCATCTCTTTAGTAAATCTTTCACAATATCGTTCATCATTTCCAACAATGATAATTCCATAAACCTAAACAATTATAGTGATAGAAAACTCTATACTTTCCTTGATATAGAGATTCCAATAATATCTTTCTTTCATGAAACTCAACTTTCTTAAGCAAGTATCAAGTTTGGAATACCATTCCCTCGAAGCTTGTTTTATCCCATATAAATACTTCATCAATATACATACACAACTTTCATCTCTCCCAAAAACAAAGACACATGGTTGTTTAATGTAAAAATCCTCATCAAGATCACCAATAAATAATGAAGATTTAACATCCATTTGAATGATCTTGTAAACTGTTTGTGTTACAATACCAAAAATTTTCTGATTGTTTCCTAACCTTTCCACTAGAGAAAATATTTCATCAAAATCAGTACCTTCAATTTGTGAATACCCTTTTCTAAACAATATTAATTTTTTATTATCACTTCACCTTATTTATTCATCTGGTTTTGGAAAACCCACTTCGTACCAATATTTTTGTCGTTTACTGGCATGGGTATGAATTTACATGTACAATTCTTTATAATTAGATCCAAATCGTCCTTCATAGCATGAACCCGTTATTGATACTAAAAACCTTTTTTTACATCATTCACCTCCACTTTTGAATGAAAAATTTTTGTGTAATATATTTTGTTGTTTTTATTGTTTGAACCTTATTATGTTGACTAGTAGTGATGTTATGATCTTAAACTTATTTCCTCATCCAAGGATGATATTTTCGAGTATCTTCTTCATAATTAAGAATAACTAAGTCTGATTCCCCTTCATGAGTATGATTACCACTATTGGAATCATCATAATAATTTTTTACAAAACAGTTCTTATCTAGATCAGTATCCATAGAAGCATACATAATATATTATTTATTATCATTTTTGAAAAAAAAATCATTATAAGACTCAAAAAATTTTCATGTTTATTTTTTGAAACATCTATATACTCTTCCTTCTTGATCGTAACCATGAAAAATTCCATCTTCAGCACATACTCAAACATTCCATGGTTTCCACATTTATTCTTTGTGATGAATGGAATCCCAAAAACTCTTAAGTCTTTCAAATATGTATTTTCTAAATAAAAAATATCATATGGATTAATATCTAAAAATGGAATGTTGAAAAATCAATTTTAAATATACATAGTAGTACTCTTGGATTTCCTGTAGTAGTAATGAGAGAGACCATTTTCAAGCAACATAGTTCATCCCATTTCAATTATACTTCCAGTTCATTCATTCAACAATGACATTTAGTTGAGTTGTTTATGGTGAACTGAACTGAAGCCAAATTTCATGCTTCTCAATATAATTTTCAAATTCATCATTCTTATATTCACCACCATTATCAATTCTCAACTTTTTCAATGAATACTCAAATTACTTCTCTATTTTCCTCATTGAACTTTTAAAAAATTTCATAGCATCATTCTTATGTCTCAAGTACATAATATAATTAATAATATTAAATTCGTAAATGAATGTGATAAATTAATTATCTCCATTGTTTGATTATTTTCTCATTGACCCAAAAATATCAGAATTAATAATCTCTATTGGTTGTTTTGAATAGATTTAAACTTTAGTATGTACTAAGTTTGTAATTTTCCATTATGAAAAATAGTGCAACAACAATCTCTTCTTCTATACATATCCAGAATATATCAGATAGTGTCTCACTTTGATAACTTTCCCATGTTTCTCAATCACATGTGTCCCAGCCTTTTATGCCACAGGTAATTTTATTCCACTATAACCATGTAACAAGAGTATTCTAATTAACCAACATTGAAAAATATTCCATTTCTATATTGGACTCTTTTAACTATCTTTCCATTGTCCACACATTTCCAAAAAACCCCATATTTTCTGAATATAAACTTTTTATCCTCATATAAATGTTTTGAAACATTCAACAAGTTGTGTTTCATGCAATAAATATATAATTTTTTTCCTGGATTTCATATTTTCTTCCCCAATGATGGATGATCCAATACCTTTGATCCTCAAAGATTCATCATTTCCAAATGTCACTATTCCTTATGTTAATTCTTTCACATTCATGAACACATTCAATTAGCCTTTAATATGAGATGAATACCAACTATCATGAATTGAAGGTCATTCTCCTTTTATATCATTCAAATATGTTTTAATAATAAGATGTTTTTCTTCTTCCTTATCTTTATTCACCTCCAATTTCTAAAAAACATTTCTCAAACTTCTGTTGTGATGGTAAAAATATAGAAAACCCCTAAGAAAGATGTCTAGGTTGTTCACATCTTTCATAAGTCGTTTCCAGTGGTTGGACCCTATTATCAAAATTCACACCAAACTTATTATATTTCTTATGAACTTCCTTATCATACTTATTATTTAGATAATGTTGAATCCCCCTCAAACCATTCCTTCCATAACCATTGTGATAATAATAATGTTGTTGATTGAATGAAAAAATATTTTCCATCTGTCCAAATCCTCCACAATACCATTTGTATCAATAGAAATATTATTTTCCTTGGAAATATTTTGATTGATCGATGTTGTCAGTACAATTCCTAGAAACCTTCTTAACAAAACATTTTTGACCATCAACCACCCTGTTTTCAAATTTAACAATCGTCATCATCTCTGACTTCATTCTAGAAATATCATAACCATAACTAATAGAAATTTTTATGAACTCGTGATTTTTAGATACTTTTATTTTTTCAGCATTGTTAACTTTTTCCACATACATAACAATCGTAGTTTTATTCTTCTCATAACAAAATCCATATTTCATCTCAACCATTTAAGCTTACTTCTGTTGATCCTTCTTAGGTTCATTATTACCAAAATATTCTACATATTTTGAGCTAGATTTCTTAAAACTCATTTTATTTTTTTCAGATTTAGAATTTTTTTAATGGATATGTTCTAACTCCTCTTTTTATTATTTTATATTTACTTCGACATATTCATTACGATCCTTTTCATAATCAATATAATTCTTTAGATCCTCAATCTTCTTTACCAACATTAATTTCTCTATAGGAAAAACATATTTATTTTTTGATGAAGAATATTCATTTATCACATTCTTGTTTTCATTTTCAATCCTTCTAATAATTCTCATACATTTTTTCCAACTCTTATTTTATACTAGATTCAAGATGACTTTCTCATTTTTTTAGAACTATTGATTTTGAAATATTCATTATTCTCTATTGTAATAAAAGTATTATCTCTAGTTTTCTTAGCAATATATTTTTAAAATTCATCTTTACTATCATTGTCTTCATATTCATTCAAAAATATTATTATTTCTAATGTGAATAAAATTTAAACCTTCCCTCTTCTTAAATAATTATCTTTATCACCCTTTTTCATTCATGACTTTCTTTTTTCTTCTTTCTTCTTCATCAATATCCTCTTCTTTCTTTCATTGAGGAAAATTAGCCACAATGTTACCAACATATCCAAATTATATACATTTCATGTAATGTTTTACTCTGTATTTACCTATAACTCTTCTCACATTATGAGAAAATAAAGATAAAATTTCATCAATATTTTTACAAACAACATTTTCAGACTCAATGTCAGCAACATCATCTTCCCCAAGAGCCTTCCTAGACTTTTAATTATTGGCATATTTGAAAGCCATTTCACTATCAAATTTTTTCTCTTCATAGTATCCTACCTTATGATTTCATAAGTGATGAGAGTGCTATGAAAATCATTCCAAAATATCATTCTGGAATCTTTATCTTCCAATGAAGAAACGTTAGCACCTAATTTTTTTTCATAATTATTACGATCATTTCAACAACTATAGAATCATCCAACTTTTCCCCAAGAAATCTAATAATATTTAAAATTTTATTTACATTGTTAAAGAATTCCCCAATAGATTCAAACTATTACATTTTTAAATCTTCAAACATCAGCCTCTAGATTTGTTTTTTTTCCTTCATCGCTATTTTATTTCCTTCATAGATGTGTTCAGTTTATTGTAGATACCATTAGAAATAGGAAAACCTTTTACTCTTAAAATCTCACTTTTATAAAGTGATGAGTGTAGAGAATTTTTAGAACTTCTATCATTCTCAATATTCTTTTAATCGATAGTGTAAGAAAAACCTTATAATCAATAGGATTATATTCATTTTTTGTAGCATCATGAACTTCTTACTCAAGTGACCTAAGATAATAAATCATTCTAAATTTATAGATATGATAATTCATTCAATAAAAAATATATTAATCAACTTATTGTTCACATAATTCACATTCTCCATAAAAAAATCTCTTCCAAAAATAAAAAAATTATAAACAAAGGGAACCATTCTCTTTTTTACCAATTGTAGTTTCCCATTCAGGATTCAAGTATCACTGAGAGGGGGAGAGGGATGAAGCAGTGATGCCTTTTTTTGATTCCTTACATTATATATAACCTTCACCTTGTATTGATGATTTATTCTCCTACTAAACACAATTCAATCACACATCCACAAGAACACAAAAAATTACAAGGTTCACCACTCAAAAATAGTAGCTACATTTGTGGTATGGTTTGGAAATGATCTAATACCACACAATCCACTAAAAAAATAGAACTTTTATGTTGAATACAATGAGTAGGATATGTGATTACAGTTGTGTATAACATTTATTATAATGAAATAGTGTTTCTTCTTCTTTTATAAACTAATGATGCAATATAATGTTACAATTCTTCTTGGACAGCTATCATGAGGTTGATCATTGAGAACAATTCTTCTCTTCCCTACCCAGAAGATGGAATGAATTTCCTTTAGTCCTCTGTGAACTATCATGCTTCCTCTATAGTTTATCTGTATCCATCGTAAAATATTATGAACCCTATAACATGAGTTCTTTGAGAACCACCTCTTAATCCATAGGCTGTCTCTATTGTGCTAAGAGAAAATTCCACACATAATGTAGATGCTTCATAGACCACCCCAACTCCACAGATAACCTCTCCTTCATGGGCCACCAATACCACGGGTACCCTTTTCCTTCATGGGTTATCCATACCCACAAACCATTTCTGCAAAATCTCCCCACAAAAAATCATTCGCAAAAATAATCCCATGTGATCTACTTCCTCCTCTATAGAAACTATTCATTATGAAATATTTCCTTCATGGAATCCTCCATCGCGAACTCCTCAGAATTCCCCAAATAATTCCTAGAAGTGAATATGATTTATAATGATAATTTTTCTAACATAATGAGGTAATTATGACCCTTATATAATAATTTAACTACAAAAATTTTACTAATCCGATTTCCCAAATGTTTTGATGTGGTACAGCCTTCACTACATACTATGCTCCTTCCAAGAACCATTTTTCCCTCTACAGTCTATGTAACGCATTTATAACCAAATGGTGGCTCATTATTCTACAGAAAAATCACTACCTCTCAGACATGAATTATTATACATCCTATGAAAAAAATATACCATAAAATTTTACCCCCAACCCCCCATGAACCATTTTCATTACACTATCCATGTACTGCACTGTGTGGTCCACATATCACTACTTTGCAGAATCCTTTAATTGCTGAATTTTCATTACCATTCAGTGAACCTCCTATGTGTTATGTGAACTATCCTTTGCGATATATAAACTATAATCCCCTTTTTATAAAATATTTATTTTCAAAAAGGAATCTCCCAATTTTGAGGCCCAAATATTTTGTAAACACGAGGAAACGACGCCACCAGAAAAACATGCTTCATCAAAAATCAAACCATACAGATTCACCGTCATTGATAAATTGTTAATGATTCAGAAATTTTAAAAAAAAAATCACTTTATTACAAAACAAATCCTTCTCATACACTATGAACCCCATTGATCAAGATATTTAATCATTTTTTGATCACCTTTATCATCATCATATTTTCTCTTGAATTTATTGTAATATTTATGTCTTCTAGCAACATCTTTCTTTCCAATCAAACCTTAAAATGATTGGAAGAATATTTTCTCCCCATTTCCATCATATGGATTGAATCACATGTTCTCTAAAAAATTATGATATTTTTGAAATAAAAAATAGTAAATATCATCATATTTTCAAATATCTTTTACAAAGTGAATTGATTTACCCATTGGACTACAACTGTCAACACTCATGAAAAAAAAAATTACTTCCAAAATGTTATCCATTAAATGTGGTCCCAACACCAATTAACATTCAAATTCTAATAAAAATCAAATATTTCTTATTCATGGACCAATTTATCTTTTATAATTTAAATATTAACACCAAAAAAGTAAAAATATTGTTACAATTATTCGAGTAAATTAAAAAAAATTGTGTTACACACGCTTTTAGAAAAATTAATTTCCAAAACACATGGGATTTTTATTTTGTGAATTATTTTCCATATTTATAATTAAGTGGGTCTATATTTTATAATAATTCTCAATTTAATTTATTATTTATGGTTAAATTAATTATGTTAGAAATCTTGTCATCTTAATAAAAACCAAAATGATAAAAGTTGGAAAACATAGAAATTAAGAAAACATTATAAAAAATATATTTTTAAAATGTAGTTGAGGATTTTATAGACCATAAATTCACTTTAATACATTATTTTTCAGGTTTTTGGATTAGAGGTAAGAGAGTCCCTCTAATTGTGTTTATCTTTTTATATTCATAAGAATGTCACTCCCCCTCCACTATAAAAAGGTGTTCACTCTCCCAACATCATAACACCAATTATGGCTTTTTCTCATCGAAAGCCTATCCAAATAATCGCTAAACATACCTCCCTAGACCTATATAACTAAATTTGGGAAAAAAGAAATCCATGTTAGTGCTTTTTGTGAAAACAAAAAGGAGTTACCCGAAAAAGAGGTAACATTATTCAATGAGATCTTTTTCTATTTCAATCTAAAACCATTAAATTATTATTACTCAATTACTATATAACAAAATAATTTTCCTAAATGATATTTTATTTTTTATATTTGTGGTTTGACCTTCACCTAAAAATAGTTTCATCATCTGGCTAACAAAATTACAGTTCATGTGTACAGTGGACTACCACCTCACGAAATGATGTTTATTATTTTTCATTACCACCTCAAATCATTTGGAATTATGATGGAAGAACTATTTTTATACAATATATATGACATTTATGTTTTTTAATAATTTTTTAATTTTCATATAATAAATAACTTCATGCTTATTATTTTGTGTAAATATGGAAACATCATTTGTGGATGTGTGCACCGCTACCTCCTCAAAGAGATATGGTAAGTTCACACATCACATAGAATATATTGAGGAAGATATTAATTAAACATATGGGACATAAAAACAAAAAATATAAAATTCATGACATAATTAGCTTTCCCAACTTATAATATATCATTTTTTTATCTTTTTCACACAGTAAAATATGTTATAACGTCATTCGGGGATGTGCAGACTACCGTCTCCATGACGTGATATGATTATTTTAACATCCCAACAATTTTATATATTAGTTTATATAATTAAACAAAATTTTATTTATGAAAAAATAGGCATTTTGAAAACTTTAAATGTAACCTACCTTCTTTTCAAAACAATCATGAAAACTGGAAATTTTACTCAAGTGTAGGTACAATCTACCATCCCCATGATTATAATGTTGGTTCAATTTTCCTAACCATCATTCATGATGGGTTTAAAATATTAATGAAAATATTAATTTCATCATTATTTCTAGATTATTAATTATTATTATTTTATATAATGACCCCTTTGACCATAGTTGAAATACCAAAGTCATTTTTGACACATTAATAGAATTTTGTCAAAACACCCGATGTAAACTAAATTGTTTATGTAGTTTTATAAAACATTGTAATAAATGAAATAAATTTATTAATAAAAATGAAATTATGTGATAAAATAGGTAAATAATTAACATGTTTTTATTTTCCAGGAAGTTAAAGGCAGATGTTACATGTCAAAATCAATGTAAGGTAGTTTCATATAACGTTTTACATCTGTGAGATAAAGGTCATATTCACCGTTTATTTCTTTTTTGTGGTTTATCTACAATAAATTTTGATATATTATATCAATAATATTTTTTATATACTAGTATCTTATTTTTTACTTTGAATTATCTCATACAAATCGTTTTGACTTAAAATTTATCAAGTGGTAAAATTTATCATCACAATATCACTTTCTTCTGTGATTGTTATCATTATCTTGAAATAATCACTTCCTTATGAGCATTTCCCAATGTAAATCAAATTTATTTTATAAATACATACTATTATGTGATGGGTATAATTATTTCCTAAAGATTATAAATTTTTTACTTATGGTGTGTACTTGATAGTTATTTGATTAACTGGGAAAATATTGGTAAACCTATAACATTTATTCAATAAATATATTTGATAAGGAAAAGTATTCACAGATTAAATAAGTTATTCTATATTTGAGAAATGATTTAGAAAATTATGATACAGTTGGTTATGATTATAGGTAGCCCCTTAATTCAAAGATATGTTATCATGTGATGAATTTGTTTCCAAATCAGGGTAGTTTAAACTATCTTGAGAATAGATCTTGACCGTAAATGTATCATGTACCTAGGATACATTGAATCCTACAATAAACAATTTCTGTCATTCTGATCCCATTATTATATATTCATGTGATTTATGGTTTAAAATTATCAATGGATTCATTTCGTTATTAGTTTATTGATTAAATAGAATGTGATTTAGTTATTTACCATTCTATAATTATTTTTCCTCATCTAGTTTTTTAAATGTAATGTGTGTTCTTTCTATATGAATTACTCTTGTAGATTCATGACTACATCCACTATACACATACTATTATGATGAATTGTATCTCACCATTATTTGGTTTCTTATTATCTGGATATTAATATGAATTCTTTGAATTAGTTTCAAGGATGCAATTTATTTTTATTTCTTATATATTATGTATTATTTTCTTTTCCCATTATAAATTGTGAATAATATATATAAGCATGGTTTCCAAACCTGCAAAACAGATCGGTCCATCAGGATTTGATTCTATGTTATCATGACAATGTATAATGTAAGGAATATACTCTAGGATTCTTGAGAAGGAAAGTTACAGCTGGTATCAATGGAAGTATAGTATAAATCGTGGGAACTAGATTAAGAGAAGCATATATTTGAGAACAAAACCCTTCGATAGACATTAAAGATAAGTATAGAATAACTTCCCAAAGAAACCATGTTTATGATTATGATATTAGTTGCCAATTTTATACCCAATTTTTGATAGGTATTTCACTAGTTTTGGGATTATAAATGATGACATCTAATCTAGTCTATGTCGTCATTTAGAAATTTCACATAGAAGAAAATATTTAAACATAACAATTGGACAAGATCCAAAGAGTTATAATGATATCTTTTTTTATTTTAAAGAAAATAATTCCAAGTGAACTAGTGTCCTCATTCCTCTCATCATATGAGGACAAAGTATCATGTTCTAATGAGACAACGAAAGAATTATCTATGTATTATTGATTCTGAGGAAAGCTCAAGAAATAGAGGATAGGTAGATAAAATATAGGTAAAGGGAATAAGGGAAAGATGTATTTTCCAACATGTAATAATTGTGGAAGTAATCACCATGATTATTTATTAAAATTAATTGAATTTTTCTACATGTGTGGAAAGACAACCCATCATTCTTTTTATATCAATGATAATAATGAAGCTTCCAAATGTACAATGCTTCAACTACAAGGGGAGGAACACTTCACAAATCAAGGTCTCATGTGTCAAAAGTTTATACCCAAAATGTGGATAATGTATCATGGTCATAATTTTTCTTCTAACATTGATGAAGATGAATGTTTAATATTCCTATGTTAGGTTTTAATATTTATGTGATCTGAGTAAGGTACTTGTCATTAGAAATATAAAATATATAAGAATTGTAATGTAGTATTTTTAATTAAGGATTTGAATGTATATGTTGAATGGTACAAAGGAAAATTATTAAGTGACATGTTGAAAATCTTGGAAAAAATATTATTGAGGGAAATATAACCCTCAATATGTTTCAGCTGTAGAGATGATTATGATTGGATAAATAATTGTTTTGTATGGATAAAGTAAATTTGATACTACTAAATGCTGTGGAAATAACTCAAATTTTTGGTATTATAATACATAGAAGTGTAATATGGTTAACTATTTATGAAATGGTTTAATTTGAAAATTCAATGTGCTTTTAGATATTGATTTATTACATCACACTATGATGAAACATGTGCTAAGAGATGAAGTAGGAATATGTCAAGGCACAACTAAAGGTTGGTATTGTGCTTATGAAATAAAAATGTACTAAGTAACTAAATTCCCTTATATTATTATAGAATGATAAATTTCATATACTTGGGGAAAAGGGTCTGGGAAAAAGATTCATATTAATTCCATTTTTGATGATCTCGATTACGTTTTTCACACCACTACTTCATTGCATTGTGGTCAACAACATTCTCATGAACATTTTCTCTATCACTCTATATATGAACATAATAGTATGATTTGTCTTCAATATCCATGTAATAACTAATATACTCATATTTGATATCCTTGTTTAGGGGTGACCTTATCATTTCCTTTTCTCAATTATTAATATCGTTTTTTATTAAATGTATTTATGTTTCATGATTTTTTCAGAAATAGTATTTTCAAATAGCAGACACTCAATTACTTAGATCACGTTTCAACTTTGAGGAAACAGTTTATTTCATGTTGGGATGATGTAACACCCCAATATTTATCTAAAATTTTCTTTTATATTTAATTTAATTTTGTTTCTATCTTTCTTCACACACTATACTATGTTATCTTCTATGACCGATAATACCGAGTTCCTTTGATAACATATATGACATGCAAGACAAATATTATAAGTTTATATAATACCCTAATTATTTATAATATATTTATTTTATATTATATATTCAATCTATTTCTTTTATATTCATTCAATATTTTTGATAGGAACATGATATGAATACATATAGTTTATGTATAAAAATTCAATTCTTTTGGAAGGTAGTTTCAGCTCTTTATAATGAAACACCTATTTTAAAACTTAATTACCTCCATTATATATTTTTTATTTTTCAAAATAAATATAATTTTTTATTTTTTAATATCAAAGTTATCTTATGATGTATTTTATATATTTTTCTAAGAATTTCAATTATTTAATGAATAGTGAAAATACTGTATTTTAGTTAAAATATTTTTTATTTAAATAATCATTATGGAAAAATTATATTTAAAATTGATTTTATAGTAAAAAATATATAAATTATACATATATTAATCCAATTTATGACATTTGAATAATTTTTTTAAAATTTAGATATAAAAACATTATAAATATTTGAACATTTTAAATTTTAAGCCCTTTTCTCTTCCATGTCTATGAGAGTAGGTTCTAATTTAATTTTTTCGCCTCTATAAATTGAATTTGAAAAAATAGATATAAATATTTTTAATTGGTATAATATTTATATTATAGTGTGATAAAATTAATTTTGGACCAAAAATATTACTGAATGTAATTGAAAATAATTATAGGGAGTAATGTAAAAAAGAGTTTACTTTGTGGTTTAACTTTAATCTCAATGTTGAAAATGACCTAGAAACTTGTGAAAAATCCATTGAATTATGGTATTTATACCATATAACATCTTGTTTAAAATTTTATGAGTTATTGGGATAGTATTCCATGTAATTGACCATTATAATAAGTAATTTTAGGAAAAAGACAAAAAATGAACTTTCCATACCTTTACAATTTATCAATCCTTGAGATATGTAAAAAAAATATTTTTTGTTGAAAATATTATTTTTCCTGATAATTTAGTTATTTTTATCATACTAAATTATCAATAATTTATAAATATGAATGATTTAGTTTATAATAGTTAATAAATGCTAATGAAATGATTATATTATAAATAATTAAATAAAATAATTAATATTTTAAATATTATAAGTGATGAAAATTGAATAAATTATTATGTAAAATTGTTTCATTAGGAATATGTAACTTTAAATATCATTAAAAATAATATGTTTCAATTCTATAATTTTTGTGGTATTTTTAAATTTCAATTAAGTAAATAATTTCAAAATTGACTTTAACATTATTTTATAATAAATAACATTTTATTTAAAGATTTAAAATTATCAATAAAAATATATTAACATAAATGATTTTTAAATATTAATGAATATAAAATATCGTCTATTCATGGACCAATTTATCTTTTATAATTAACATATTGACCCATGAATAGTTAAAGCATTGTCCTTATGGTTTAGGTTAAAGAGGTGTTTTTTAATGGTACATGTGGTTCTGTTAAAATTAATTTCCAACATGCATGAGTTTTTTCGTTTTTTTATTTACATATAATATTTATAATTAATTGATTCTATATTATGCAATATATATCACTTAAACTTAGAATTTATGATTTAACTACTTAGGTTTGAAAAGTAGTTACCTTAATAAAAACTAAATGTGTGAATGTTTGGGAATATAGAAGTTAATGAACAAAATTAAAAAATGAAATTATTTCTGTGTGATGGATGTCTTTATGTACTATATTATTTCAATAACCATTTATTTGACAATTTTAATGGAACATGAGGTAAAGGTGAAATCCCAAGAGTGTTTAACTTTTTATATTTACAAGAATGCCACTCCCCCTCCCCTATAAAAAGGCATTCATTCCCCCCACTTCTTAACGCCTAAAAATAAATTTGGCTCCTTAGAACATACCAAACTAATATAACAACATCCATACCCTAATCCTATAAGCCTATATTTCTGTATAACGTAATCCAAATATGTACATTGATGAAAATAAAAAAGAGTTACTGACAAAGCAGTAATATTCTTCAATAATAACTTTCATTTTAGTTCTTTCTCAAACCACTAAATAATTCTTATTCCAGACATGTATAATAACATTATTTTACTAAATATTAATATATTTATTAATTTTATTGTTTCTACATATACCTACATGCACTTCAATCAAATGGGTAATGAAATTACCATTTGTTTATAGGGAGGATTGTCATCTTGTAAAATAATAACATTCATTTTTATATTACCATCACTCTTGGATGGTAATTGTCATTTAAAAACTATAATTATATGATTTTTATGATTTCTATGTTCTCTTAATAATTATATAATTTTTATATCAAACACACCATCATGATTTACATTTTTGTGATCACAATAAAATTATTTGATAACATGGGGACTACCGCCTCGTCAAAGTGATGTGATACATTCACACACTAAATGGAATGTATTTAGAATGGGTTTAATTAAAGATATGTGAAATTAATGAAATATATATTATATTATTTAAATTTTTTATTTTATGGAAATATAATTTATCATTTTTTTATTTCCCTTTTCACATAATAAAAAGTGATTGCATCACTTGTGAATGCATGGACTATTGTATCCTCAACATGATATGATTCATTTTACATCACCATAATTATAAATATATGTGTATATATGAATAAATAAAATTTTAATTATTATATAATTATCATTATTGAAACTTAAAATATGACATACCATTATTCCATAATGATCATTGAAAAATTGAGTTGTTACTAATGCGTACATACCACCTGTCATCTACATGATTGTAATCGTGGATCATTTTTCATAACCATAATTGATGTTTGTTTATAAAATAATAATTTAAGTATAAATATAATAATTACATAATGATTATTATTCATGATAATTTTATATATTGACCCTTTGACCATTGTTGACCTGCCATAATCAATTTTTACAGATAAATCGAATTTGGTCAAATCACCTAATGTAAACATAATTTTTTAAGAAGTTGTACACCAAATTGTAAAAAATGAAATGAAATTAATAATAAACATTATATTTTTTTTCTAAAACATGTAAATAAGTAACATATGGTTGTAATTCCTAAAAATAGAGACACACACGACATGTCGGACTAAAGGTAATGGATTTTCATATATCTGTTTATGTCTGTGAGATAAATGTAATATTAACCCATTACATATTTTGTGTTGTTTATATATAGACCCTTTGATATAATATATAATTTTTCATTACCCATCCCCCAGGGCATGTGCCGTGACTACCCCACGCTCTACTTCCATAGGTTAGGGGCTGGGGACTAGCACCGAGAAGGCATATCCCAAAAAGGGAAATAATTTCCTTTAAACCAGTACACAGGAACAGAACCTAAACTATAGACGTGTAAACACTATGTAAACCAATAATGTATCTATGACAACTATGGAAAGTACAATACAAACTGAAATCCAAAAAGGGGCCATGATAAAATCCCAAAACCAAAAAGGAATGTACCATTGCGAAGGTGTGTCTGCTCAAACCCTACATGAAGGGTGGGTCGAGGGTAACTGTCTATAGACATAGAAGTACGTTTTGTCTGTCCCTTCTCACTATGAACCATCTAGTACAAGACCACCAATTTCTCTGTCGATTGGTCGATCACCTGTAGGATACATGACACATGCGAGCGAAGCCAGTACAGGGGTGAGTAACATAATACTCATATGGAACCCAGAACCAGAAATAAAAGACCACTAAGAAAGACCAAACAACAATATCACACAACAAGATCATACATTAAGAGCACAAGGAAAAGACTTCTCACACTAGGAATAACTCAAAGTATAGAAAGTAATATTGTCCATCGTAAAGATGAAACATCTTGTACTACTAAGGGACTCATCCCTGATGATAAACACAGGTCGACTTGGCTACTAGACCACTAAGGTCCACTCATCTATTGTACCACTATGGTCTACTCATCTACATGACTACTGAGGTCCACTCGGCTGTTGGAACAGTTAGGTTCGCTCGTCTACTGGACCACTTAGGTACGCTATTCTGGACCACTGAGGTCACTCGTCTCCTTGAAAAATGAGGTCCACTCGTTTACTGGACCACTGAGGCTTACCTGTCTGATGTAAAACTTAGGTATACTCTTCTACTAGACAAATAAGGTCCTATTTAATATAGGAACACCGAGGATTGTTCGTTATATAATTCGTGTCATAGAAAGCTCTAGGATTCTCCTTCTCAAGTGCGCTTGAATCCGGGAGATTCTCTCCTCAATCCATCAGATTTATTTTTTCTGCCACTAAAACTAACTTAGAGTATACTCAAAGGCCTGTGTTGTAGTAAGGGTCCCAATTACATACTTGGTTCATCAATCAAATTCATGATATGAAAGATATTAGCATTTTACTAAAAAGGGATTGGAAACATCCGAGCTCAGTCTAACTCAGTCGGACAGACTCAACCATCCCAGCTCGGGGGCCCCGCATGAGCCGAACCATATGGATGACCTAACCCGACCCATTTGGTTCTAAGAAGACACAATCCGGCCTTCCATAGTGGCCAGGCCCATTGGGCCTTGTTGGACCTGACGAGGTTCGGTCATGGGTCTAGGTCGTCAGGATGCCCAACAACCCAGTTCTCATCCAGCACGGCCCATGCTGGTGGTCCGGTCATCTTCCAGCCCAGGATTCCCAGTGGGCTAGTCTGAGTCATCTGGCACGGCCTGCATTAGTGGTTCATTTTGGTACATATTGGACCCTTATGGCATCTGGTTCGTCAGCCACACATCCAGTAATTTCTAGCCACTCCCTTTGACTAGCGGTCCAATGTGCCCGCAAGCCCAGCTCAGCACTGTTATCAACTCATAGGTTGACCTACTGACATGGCGCCCCGCTGGCTCCTCTCCCTACACTACCGTGGTCTGATCAAATAGTGAGGAACCTCTGACACGAACGGGTGGTCACGTCTGCCTGCCACCAGCCGCTGGCCCTCATGCTGACGACCCCTATCACTACCTCATATGGGTGTTGCCGCCTAGTTCCACCTCCCTTGATGATGTCGCAACCTTCCTAGTCATGGCCATTCCCACCCAATGCCACCATCTCCCACAGCCTCCTACTATTGCCTGATGCACCGATGCGCCGCCACGATCCCATATAGACTGTAGATAATGTCACAGTCAAATTCATCATGCCATAAAGAGCCCGAATAATGGTAGAATATGATAGGGGGACGAGTTTCAAATTAGATACCCCATAGAATGATTCGGGTCTTTGTTCGTATAGACCCTAATACAATCATGTTAGCAAGATCCCGAAGAACAAAAAAGGATGGAATAATCACTAAGATAGATATGCCATTATTATCATACATCATTAGCCCTCCTGTATGAATGATCGATTTGTGGGCGAACTTGTTCGTGAGTTAAGTCGCATTTGTCATTTAAAAGAAAGAATAAGGAAATGAAATTCACACAGAAAAACATCAAACCCCTACCTAGGAATGTATATTTCTTAAGTACGATTATTTGTTTTTATCCTTCGATCTCCTATCCCAAATCTACTCTCCAAGGTTTTCTACACAATCTTCTAATTTGCATGCGTATGTTGTTGGAGAGGTTTCATTCGACAGGGGAATTATAGGGTTGTCGTTAACCCAGAATTCCCTATTTGATTAACGAAGGAAGGTGTGTGTGTGTGTGTGTTGAAGTGTTCCAACATTCATTTATTGATGAGTTACAATAATGTGATTTAGCATCGCCCTATTACTGCACTGTAGCATTGACGAGTCACAACATAATGAAGAAGAAAATATAATAAAATTACTTTTAATATTAATTTATTTTTCTTCCAAAATGTTGGAAAACTATCATTTTCCCTCGACCTGTGTTGCTCGAGGTCAGGGATCACTTAAGGATAAGATCTCATTTATAAACTCAACAGTTTTCTTAGATTTTTAATTTGAGTTACCGGTTGTGAATAATGAAGATTTAAAAATAAAATAATTTTAATTTTAATTATTTTATTTACAGTTATGTCCAAGAAACCAACAATCACATCCATCCCACTCTAGCTGACGATAAGCTATGTTTTAGGAAAGAAAAACCTCCCATGTTCAATGGTAGTCTCGTATTTTCAGTATGAGTTAACAATTATGAGTTATAATAATTTGAAAATAAAATAATCATTATTAAATAATTTTATTTATGGTCAAAAACTATATTCCAACATTGCCCTACGCCATCCAATGTTAGGATCTTCCTAATGAAATTACAACCTCACTAGCTCAAAGGTGGTCTCATATTTTCAATCTGAGTCAACGTTTTTGAGTTATAAGGATTTGAAAGAAAAAATAACTTTATTTAATTATTTTATTTATGATTATTCCATTTTCAAATTTTATCACTATAGACCCACTCTGACTAATCATAAGTAAATCCTTGAGTAAAACCACTTCTATGAACCCAACGGTGCCTTCATATTTCTAATCTGGGCATCTTTTTAAGAGTTATTCCACTTTTTTAGGTAAACTAATCACACACACTTTTTAAAAACTTATTATTTTTCGCCGGATCATTCTAGGAACTCAGGGCCTCAGAATCTCATGTCATCTCATAGCCTGGTTTCAAAAAATCCAATTTAATTTTCAAAAAATAATTACAATGTAATTAAAAGGTACTAAATTACTTATCCTTTAGGGATTTATATCCTAATAATACAAAACAAGGGATAGTCAAACAAATGGGGGTACTAAGAATGAATTTGTGTGTCCTACTCCCACTTGCTCTCCTGGAGATTCTCATGCTGCCAAAAAACATGCACCAGTGGAATTGAACATCCAGGAAGGATCCTTTCTTATTAATCCTATATATCCCCCGTGTAGTCCTCGAATTTTTCCTCTTCATAAATATTTAAATTTCCTTGGTCGATGATGTGAGAAGGGTCATGCGCATATCTCCTTAGCTGGGATATGTGGAAGACATTGTGCACCCTCTCTAACTACGACAATAGATCCAAGCGGTGCACTACCTCTCCCACTTTATGAAGTATCATGACAGGTCTAATGAACCTTAGAGATAACTTTTTGCTCCATCCAAATAATTTTATCTATCGTCGAGGATAAAATAGTAGGAATTTATGGTCCCCCTCCTCGAACTCCAAGGGCCTCTATCACCTATCACCATATGTATTTTGTCGGCTTTGTATAGTTTTCATCCACTCTCGGATGGCCATAACTTATTTAGTGGTATAATTTATCATATATGTACACATGAATTCTGACTCCCCTAGGTATTTCCAGCATAACGGTGACCACCATGGTCATCTGAACAATACCTCGATCAGCGACATACTAATGGTGGAGTGGTATCTATTATTACACGCAAACAACCCCAGTGGTAGGTGGTCCTCCCAACTATGACCAAAGTCAAGAACGCAATCATGAAGCATATTCTCTATGGTCTATATGGTATGCTCCATCGGACTATCCATCTTTGGGTGAAAGGTTGTGGTGAAGCACAATTGAGTCCCAAATTCCTCCTACAATCTGTTCCACAAATGGGATTGAAATAGTGTATCACGATTTGATACTATCATACATGGGAGTCCATGGAGTCAAATTATTTCCTTCATTTATAGGCATCCTAATCTATCTACTTAATTCTGGTCTAAAATGGGTAGGATGTGGGCCAACATGGTGAGTCTCTCTACGATCACCCAGATGGTATACCTGTCATGAAGTCCATCGATATCCCATCCCACATCCACTATGGAACCTCTAGGGGTTGTGTCAGACCTTATGGAACTTGGTTCCCCTCCTTCACATGATGAAAAGTGATATATCTCGACCCAGACTCATCCACAACCTCCTTCATCCAAGCCAATCACTACTAGCGTCATAGGTCCTGGTAAAGCTTCTCCACACATAGATTTACCACCAATGGGCATTTATGGAACTCCCTCAATACCTACTCTCGCAATTCGATTGGTACTACAGTGCTTCATCTGAAAAGGATGATGTGCTCCCCACCCTTATAATATCCATCATGGGCAAGTCCTATGGATGTTCAGGCACGTGTAGTCATGTATCTATCATCTCTATGTTGCACCCCCCTGACATACAATAAAAGTGGAGGGCAATCTACCATCGACTCAAGAAAATTTATCTCCTCACTATCCAAAAAGTAAATATAAAGTGAGGCCAACTAATCTAAGGTCTCATTTAGTAGTTATGAACTCGATCTCCTACTAAGAGCATATTCCACCACGTTCCCCTTTATTTGTGTATAGACTATCTCAAAGTCATAGTCATAGAGGAACTCTATCCAATGTCGATGTCTCAGATTCATATCCTCTGAGAAAAGCTATACTTGATAATCTTGTGTTTAGATTCAATGATAAATCATTATCTCATAAGTTAGTGTCACCACATATTCATTGGGAAGGCTATTGTAGCCAACCCATGGTCATGGGTCGCATAGTTTTCCTCATGTGGTCTTAATTACTGAGAACTATCTCGATCCCTTCAGTTGATTGAATAGATCAAGGATCTTTGGTAGTGGATAATTATTCTTCATTTTCACTTGATTCAAGTGCTGGAATTCCACACATAACATCAAACTCATATCTTCCTTCTTGAAAAACAATACTAGGGCAGCCCATGGTGAAACTCTGGGTCTCACGAGGACCTTCCTCTACAATTCCTCCAACTATACCCTCAATTCACGAAGCTCTATGGGAGTAACCTGATATGCCAGTGCTAATATAAATTCCATCTTTGGGAGTAGAACAAAGCAGTAGTCTATCTCCTTATAGAGAGGTAAACCTGGAAACATCTCCTAGAAAGATGTCCTCATACTCCAACAATACTTTTGGGTACAAAAACCTCATAACATCCACTGACCCGAGGGTAAGGATATCCGACTCAAGAGTTATTGGCTACACACTTCTATGCATGAGCCTATCACATGCTTCATGGGTTTCATTTTTTTTCTGACCAAGGAAAAAACTTTTCCAAAGATGTGGACATACCACATCCTTTTTGATTAAAACACTCAATGTAAGCATGAACTGTGGATAAGAAGTCTATATCCAAACTAACATTCTAAGTCCTTAACACTACCACCAAGAGGATACAACTGACACACTCTCCTCAAGGGTCCGCTCACACCATCGACATAAGTGTGATTATCAATTGAATGGTATAACCATAAACTCCAGGTCTTGTATAGGATTTGTGATAAGAATGAATGATTATAGCCTATATCTATTAATACAACAAATAAGAGTAGACACAAACTATACCTCGAATCAACCTTGGAGCCCTTAAGTCATATTCATTGACCGAATGTATCTATTCCCTTCCCCTATCCTCTAGCATCTTGATCCAAGTGTAGTATACATTGGGGTGGTGGTTGTAACATGTCAAAATGTATACAACCGCTTACTGCACTCCTAAATCCTTTTCCATGTCTTTCACCCTAAAGATTCATCTGTTCCTGTCACTATCTCTACCTCGGTGGCCCATCGACTATTTCACTATCACCATGACGAGATGGAAAATATCTAGGGAGATGTCCCTTGATAAATTTTAAAAATAATTACCTCTTCCAAGACAGACTAGACTCACCCTAGGAGATCTGAGCTATAGATCTGATGTCTTTGGACCTCTTCCCAGAACATCTCACACAACCAAGTCTCTATGACTAATGTTGGATTCCTTCATTCCCTCACTTGACATCCACTGGTTTAATCTACTCACCCAAAGGAATTACAACCATAAAGGGTCTCTCTATCACCCTAGAATAATAATGAATTACCATATGAATATTGTTGGCATTGATGTCCCTAAACACACCTCGCTCAAAGGTTTGAGAACTAAATCTCTGGTCCTACTGTATTCATCGAATACTTGGAATGGTTGTTACACCATGATGAATAATCAGCTATCGAAATATCAACCTACTAATTATTTAGAAGATCTTGTGTAGGAATAGCCATTAGCTTTTATGGAGAGATCCTGTTCTCTGGGAAAGGTTCTAAATCTATGACCACAGAAGTGTCGCCTAATCGTAAAATCAGATAATCTAAACCCCACCATCACCTTGTAGATCCACATTTAAGGCTCATTTCTAGGACTGCCATCTGATCAAATGGTATCCTAACTTGGCAGAAAACTATGTCACCACCTCAACATGATCCTTAGTGGCCTATGATTCGGGCTCCCCTCAGAACCTAAGGGGTCTCTTTTGTTTAAACATGTGGAGTGAGCTCGGCCCGTTCATATCATCTGTTGGTACTATGAGTACCATGTGCTACTCCATAAGTTTTTGTATAGCTGGTACACCACCTGGTGATGCTGTATTTTTTACGTACTGTTGTACCCAACTTGTCACCCCGCAAATCATCCACATGATATTGCGGTGGAATCCTGGATGGTCGTCAATGTTGAATAATATAGAAACAAAACAATATGTAACATGAACAAAATAGTATACCTATTGAGATGACTCAATATGGAAATGGAAAACTCAAACCATTCTTATTCAATTCATGTTCCATCATTTTCCCATAAAACTACTGTTTTCATGTACTGAGTTGAAAAGAAAAATTTGGGGCCTTAGTGCATGGATATGTTAGCCACCGCAACAACACTGGACTCCCTAGCATGAATTCCGAACCCAAAACACTTAATATTGTTGCACCATCAAAAAAATTACTGAATCTTAGTTCTTCTAGTATAACCAACCTCCATTGATACCAATTTGTCACAAACTGACCCTCAAGGCCCATTCGGTGACTACCCCAAGCCTCCCTTCCATAGGCCAGGGGATGGCGACTAGCACCGAGAAGGAATATCCCAAAAAGGGAACACATTTCCTTTAAACCCGTACACATTCACACAACACAATCAACAGAAAGCTAAAAACTAAGTTAACCACAACAATCACTGAATCAACTATTGAAACTATAGTACAAACTGAAAAGTAAAAAGGGTCCATAATACAAGACCAAAACCATAAAATAATGTATTGCTTCCAATGTCCATCTGCTCAAACGCTACCTAAATGGTAAGTGGATGGTAGATGTATATAGTTTTAGAAATACATCTCATCTATCCCATCTCACTGGGCACCACAAAGTCCAGAATCACCATGGTTTTCATCGATGCTTTGATCACCATCACGAGGAACGCCATGTAAAGTAGAAGCCCATGCGAGGGTGAGTAACACAATAATTAGTAGGGACCCCAAACACAAATGAAAGACCACAAATTATGAAAACACAACAAGATCACACATCACGATCACACAGGGAGACCACAAAGCAAAGACAGCTCACACCATGTATAACTCAAAGCATAGAAAGTAATATTTTCAGTCGTAAAGCTAAACGATCATGTATTATTGAGGGAAACATCCCTGATGATCAATTGAAGTCTTCTCGACTACAAGACCACTGCGGTAAGCTTGCCTAATAGACCGCTAAGGTCATCTCCGCTGATGGACCACTGATGTCTACACTTCTGCTGGACCACTGAGTTACACTAGGTTGTTGGACCACTAAGGTGCACTCGGCTACTGGACCACTGAGTTCTGCTCACCTGCTGGACCACAGAGGTCTGCTCGACTGCTCGACCACTAAGTTCTACTCTACTTATGGACCACTGAGGTTCTCTTCTCTACTGAACCAATGAGGTCCGCTAATATCCTAGACCATTGAGCTCTACTCATCCATTGGAGCACTGAGATATGCTCCACTGCTGTAACATTGAGGTCCACTCCTCTGCTGGACCACTAAGGTCAGCTTGTCTGTTGGACCACTGAGGTCCTCTAGTCAGCTGGACCACTCATGTCTGCTGGTCTATAGGATCACTGAGGTCCTCTCATCTGCTAGACAACTGAGGTCAAATCGTCTCCTAGACCACTGATGTCTACTTATCTACTCAACCACTAAGGTCCTATTTTCTTCTGTATCATTGAGGTTCTCATGCATCTTGGATCATGAAGTTTTTATCATCATATCCAATGTGTCAGAGCCAAATATAGGATACTCGCTCCCTAGTGCACTTGACTCTAGGATATTCTACTCCTCATGCCATCGGCCATATTTATACTTCCACAAAATCTCACTTAGAGTATCCTCAAAAGATTGTCTTGTTGCGAGGGTCCCAACACCTTATGTGGCATGTGAATTGGATGCCCGGTCTAAATGATATTGGAATTCTAGTAAAAAGGGGCTAGTTACGTCTCGACCCTATCCGATTTAGTCGCACCGACCTGACAAACCCATCCCCAGGATCCTGCATGGCATGACCCATTTCAGATAACCCGAACCGACCCGTTATAGCCTACCCTAGTTTCCAGGCCCATTGGACTTTGCTGGAAATGGAAGGCTTGGCTATGGATCTAGCCCTCTAGGTCTCCTAGTGACCCGATTCTCATCCGGCTCGGCCCATTCTTGCAGGCAGGCCTTCTTCCAGCCTGGGCCGCACATCGGCCCGGTCCAAGTCATCTATCTTAGCCAACTTTGGCGGGATGGTTCATTCCAACCGGGATGCACGTGGCATCTGGTTAATCTACCATGTGGCATGCCATTATCAACATCTCCATTTCACATGTAGTCCATCATGACCACGTGCCCGGCTCAGCCCTGCGGTCATCCCACGAGTCGACCGGATTACACAGAACCCCGATGGTGACTGCCCTGCACCACCTCAGCTCTATCAGACCATAACATTCACCGTGTGGCTCCTCCATGGTGTTTGAGTGGTTGCGTACACCAATTTCCAGCCTTTGGCCTCTATGCCAGTGACCCCTATCATGTTGTAGGTGGTTTTCATAGCCTTGTGCCTCCACGCTTTCCAATGTCACAGCCCACCTGACCATAGCCCATCCCTCCCCTTGAAACCATCTTTTGTGGCCACCTTTCGTATTCTGATGTTCCACTTTGGTCCCGTGTGGACTGTGGATACTATCACCTTCAAATTTATTATGTCATTAAGAACATAAGGAAGACAATAATAGGAAAGGGGAGGATTTTCACATAAGAACACCCATATAATGATTCGAGTCATTGTTCGTATAGATCTAGATACATTCTTATTAGCAAGATGAGAAAGAACCACAATGAGAAGAGTAATCACTAAGATATATATCCCTCATTTATACTTCATCATTAACCCTCCAATATTAATGATCAGTTCTTTGGTTAACTTGTTTGTGATTTTAGACGCATTCTTCGTTTAAAAGAAAGAACGGGTAAAATAAAATCAAACATAACAGCATCCAACCCCTACCTAGAAAAAGATATTTTTTGAGGATTATCATTATTCGTCATCCATCTATTTCTGGTCCCAAATCCTCTCTCCATGGTTGTCTTCACCTTCATCCAATTCTCCGGCTTCCCTCGTTGCAGATGATTCCTTCACCGTTCTTCAGAGGAAGTCCAGGGTTGTCATCTTCCCTGAGTTCCCTCATTAGTTAAAGAATGAATACACATGCACGTTGTAGAGTTTCCATAGTGATTTGGTAATGGGGATCATTAATGGGATTCAGTTTCTCCTCATTGTTTCATTATAGTGCTAATAATTCATTGTTTAATGAAGAATAAAATATAATAATATAACTTTTTAATTTATTTTCTTTTTCTTTAAAAAAAATACAAAAACTGACTTTTTCCCTCAACCCATAACGGTTAAGGATAAGCCCCAATGAAAGAGAACATCTCATTATGAACACAATGGTGGTCTTGGAATTTTAGTCAGAGTTACCATTTGTGTGTTATCAGGATTCAAAAATAAAATATTTTTTATTCAATTTAATTTATTTACAGTTGCATCCAAAAAACCAAATTACACAGTCGGCCCGTACTGGCCATTATTATGCTCAACCTAAAGGAATAACACCCTTACAATCTCAATGGTACTCTCAAATTTCTGATTTGTGTTACAGTTTATGAGATATAAGATTTGAAAATAAAATAATCATTATTCAATTATTTTATTTGCAGCCAAAAACTCTTTTCCACTTTTGGACTGTGTTAGCCAATGTTAGGATCTGCCTAAGGAAATCACACCCTCATGGGCTCAAGGGTGGTCTGGGATGTTCAATCTGGGTAATATTCATGATTTATAAGGATTTGAATGATAAAATAATTATATTTTATTGTTTTATTTATAGTTATTCCATTTTAAAATTTCCTCACTAGAAACTCACACCGAGTAGTCTTATGTTGCACCTAGGTTAAACCCACTCTCATGAATGCAACGGTGCACTCATATTTCTGATTCAGGTTACTATTTAAGATTTATTCCACTTTTTCACTACTCATGCGTGGTTTTTTAAAACATAACATTTCTTGACAGATCATTCCGGATACTCTAGGCCTTTGAATTATGTGTTGTCTCAGAGCCTGGTCTCAAAATAGTCCCATTTAATTTTCAATGAAAATTAAAATTTAATTTCAAGTTATTACATCATGAATCCTTTTATCTTCATGGTATTTAATGGTTTTCATTCAATTGTCTCATCCAATGGGTTTTGACTAGAAAATTTCCAAGTGGTAAAAAGTATCATTGAATTCTCAGTTTCTTTTATTAAGACCAAGATAACATGGATGTTGTTTTATTAATGTTTGGTCTATTTCTATTAGTGAAATATTTTAAATATGAATGTTAAATCACCTTAATTTTTATATGGTGAAAATCAAATTGGTTGTTCTTTTCAAAATATTAATCTTGTCTTAGGTCTGGAATAGGAGAAGATCATTGTGAGTAATTGATCGTTATCAGGGAAGAGTGAATCAGTCACATGGAGATTGCATATTGATGGAAGTAAATAATCATTAGATTCACTCTGGATCTGGTATAAAAAAGTGATTATTTTCATGAAGTATCGTAGTCTACATAACTATGATTATTTAAATGTGACGATTCAATGAGGATTTTTGATTCAAATAAATTATTAGTTGATTGGAGAACATAATATGTAAGCATGATTGAAGAAAAAGGAAAAAATAATGATTCTAAATATTACCTAGATTGATCGTATCTAGGTGGAAGAGAATAAAGAGAGTCTAACAATCTAAAAGGAATCCTACACAGTACAGTCGGATTTGGGCTGAGAAGGAAATAAATAGGTTGTTGGAGGAGTGTAATGTTTTGAAACAAGAAATTGTAAATAAGAAACTGTAGTATCTGATAATTCCATTGTATAAATCAAAATATTTCACTCCCATTATTATCATACTCATGCTCAGGAATAAAATGATCTTACTGAGAATGATCATTATAAGGATGATTGTACCAAGGCCAATCATACTCAGAAAAACTACTCTCTAGGAAATAATACTCAAGCTAAGATGGTTGGATTATTAAAAATGATAAAGGAAGAGATAGTTGGGCTCTGATTTATTTTAAAATTTCATCATCAAGTGGGTCAAGAGTTGAATGAAATTATTTTTAGAATTAAGTGATTTTTCAAGTGGGTCAAGAGAATATTATATGAAAAAGTCTTGTAAGTCAATTGGCTTAAGCAAAAATGAGAAAAAATGAAGAATATAATATATATTTCAATTAGTTCAACATTCTTTATATCATAGTTGAATTGTTGTATATTTCCAACATGGTCAAGATAATAAGTGAAGAGGTAAAAGTGATTTGAGAGTGAATTTTGTGGGATTCTCAATCAGGGGGGATCTAAATTTCAAAATAATGATTGATTTCATCATTTATTGTGGTATCCATTTCTTCATAAATTTGTTTCTATTTGAAACAGAGCTTTGTTTTGATGAAATCAGATAAATAAAATTAGACTCATGAAGTGAAATATGATTGGAAATTAAAATTAATGTACTAAGAATATGTGATGATTTTAAATAAATTGAAATTATTTTAGAGAAGTTGATGAAGTCAAAATGAAAATGATATTTTTGGGGAAATTGAGATTTTAGTGAATGTGATTAAGCCAGACATCTTTTGGGATTCCCTCCAAATCAACTTTAGGGTCACCTATAAAAGGAGAAAAGTAAATTGTACTTTTATGATGACTGACGTACTATTCATGAGGGGAAATATATGAGTTTTAGAGAGAATAAGTAGTTTCTGTATTCACTTTTGTTTACAAGATTGGACAGATTGATGTGGAACATTAGAGAAAAGATCCCAATTTTTAATTCACCTATTCATCATACTCTAGGATTAAAATACTCAACTTATTATTGTATACATTTTTCAATCGTATTAATTTTTTCAACATATATGGATGTATAATCGGATTTGATATTTTCATAGAAAGATTTTCAGACTGAGCAGCAATCATAAAAGAAATAATTATTTCAGGAAGAATTTTACTTAGAAGAATCAGAATAGGAAAATTGGAATTGGGTTTTCATTAATAAATTCCGGGAGGTTCTTACCATAATCATTGTAATAATTTGATTGTGATTTTTCAATATAATGATTTTGGGAAATTTTAAAGAATCATAGGTACCATGAGTTGTTAAATAATCATTGTATTACCGTAATAGAGCTAATAGAGTGTACCCACACTATTAGATTGTTTACATTGTGCTACACATGTGAAATGGTATATCCAAATAATTTTAACCCTTGGATTATATTATATTATATTTTTTTGTATTGGGTCATTTCCATACCATAGCAAAGACATAGCTATTAATATTGAATAGTGAACCTTCTAAATTTTTATGTTCTTATGGATGTGTGTTAGAATTGTTTTCAGTATGGAATAGAATAATTAACATGAGTCAAATATTGGTTTATTTGAAATGAAACATAAAAGGAAACAAATCACTAATTCTGCCCATCTTCCCCTCGATGATACGACCATCCTGACTGGCACTTACAAATAGTATCAGAGGGCATTTTCCCTTAGCTTATTCTTGGTTGATGGAGACTTTGAATTCTATTAACAGTAAAGGTATTCTAATTTCTGAGGGATATAATTATCATATCTATAAATATTGAACATTTCATTATCTTAAGTCTTTTGGATATGATGTTCTTGAAGCTATAGTAGATGGGTTTCCACTTATTGATTATTAAATTCCTCTTACATCTATTGATAACATGAATTTAGAAAATGATTGTGGGGTCAATATTACTATATTATAATCACATTCTGAAAGTGAATTATTTAGAGTAAAATGTGTTCCCAAAGAAAAAGGTATATAGGATAAATTCTAAAACATGTATGAAGGTAATAAAGAAGCAGAGAAGGAAAAATTATGAATTTAGAGATTGAAATATAAATATTTGAATATGGGCGAGCAAGAATATATTAGAGACATCTTTACTAGGGTAAATAACATTGTAAGTACTAGTATATGTCTTAGTGAAAAGTTTTAATATTCTATCTTTGTTGACAATATTCAAAGAATACTTCTTGGTATTTTTGACTCTATTGTTACTTCATTGGAATACAGAGACCATAAAACATTATCTCTTGATGATTTTTATATCACACTCACTACTTATTAAATGAGAATGGAGAGAGATGTGAAAAGAAAAGTAAAGTTTGATAGAGTAATGTATTTCAATGATGCAAAGAAAGAAAATTCAATGAATATTATTATTAAAGATGAAGATAGATAATCTGATTATGAGAATGATATATGTAAAAATATTAATCAAGTTTAATCCTTGTTTTCTATATATGTGAAAATAGGTACAACTAAGTAGAAATAGAAAATTCCTTTGAAATTTTTTCTAAATGTTGGTTGGTTGGGTACATTACTTAATATTTTACTTGATGAAAGAATGAATAGGATATTGATGAAGAAGAAATAAAGCCAAGAAGATCCTGGAAGAAATATGGTGACAATGTAAAATTGTATTCCACTAGGAAATATAAAAAAATTAAATAATTCTAAAAGAATATACATCTTTTCTAAAGATGAATAATAATAAATTAGTGATGATGAGTCTAGAAAATTATTTAATTATGGTATTAAAAATACTCTTTTTTAAATGTAAATGATGAAGAATTCAGAATAAATAGTCCTGATGAAGAAGAAACTAATCCTGAACATCATTTTCAAGATGATTTTAAAAAAAAATTGAGAAATATTAGAAGAACAGGAAAGAAAAAAAATAGGGAGGTTTAATTTTCTCAAACAGGAAATCAATAATGTTTTGATGATGAGAAAGCAAAGATTATAAAATATATTGAGGATGTGATGAAATTTCTTGAAGAAGAAATGTATCATAATAAAAATATGTATGGGAATTTGAATTAAAATATAGAGGATTTATAACTTTTCTAACAAAAACTCTCAAAATATGAATTCAGAAATAAAATTTTCCCAAACTCTTTTATTAAATTTGGTGATAGTTCTCAGAATGAGAAACTGGATAAGGATCAACAAAAGTTCCCTTTAATGGGTGATAAAAGTGATGCAATGGTTTCTGAATTGAAGAATGCGAGGAAAGTTATATATTTGGCCAATACCAATAATATATGGAATGTATAATTCTCAAATAACATTATGTTCTAAATATTTTTGAAACAATCTCGGTCCATAAAGGTTTTAAACACTACTAGTTCCAATAAATAGAAAAATTAAAGGAAGACTCTAATTGATAATATAAAGGCCGGTGGCTCAGAAAAAAGAGAAGAAGGCAAGTTAGAAATGTATTCATAGCTCCAATCAATATAGAAGTTTGAGAATAAAATACTCCTTATACAGATATTTCTGGTATTTTGGTGAAATTTGGATAAAAAATAGGGCTTCTCATAACCAATAACATAATTATTATTACATTTGTTATCAATGGAAATGGTGGATGGGAGTCAAATTTCTAAAAATAATAATTATGATAAGGTTGTGAATCATGGATAAAAATTGAAAATAGGTTCCAAACATTGGAAACTACTTTTGAAGGATGTGAAAAAACTGTACACCTTTCAAAATTATGTCATGTTTTACATTCGTCACAAAAAAAGATTCTTATCAATTCTAAAAGGCTGAAGTTAAAGAACAAAAGGAAGTATGTATGAAGATCTTGTTGTAGAAAATGCATTGAAAACTACAAAATGAGAATGACCATAGATTCTTTATAGTGGGTTTACATATCATTACATAAGAGATTTAAATTTATTTAAGAATGTGAATGATTTTAAAGAGGGAACAATTACATTTGGCATTGATGAATCCCTAAGAATCAAAGGTGTTGGGTTAGCTATCATTGGAAAATATAATTTAAAATCTAAGAGATCATTATATGTTGATGGGATGAAACATAATTTTATATTTCTTTCGTAATTTTTTGATGAGGGTATCAAATTTATCTTAAGAAAACATGGCTTATTAAAAATAAAGAAGATGGAAAATTTGTTATAAGAGGGAAAAATACAAAAGGAAATTTGTTTCAGATTGGTCAAATACAAAACTCATGTTACATGAGTATGGTGGAAGAGAATCAATTGTAGCATTAAAAACTGAGACACATGTGTCAAAGATACATTATAAAGTTATGTAAAAGAAATTTTGTGAGATATTTCTATTTTTCATGAAGAATAGATTGTAGTTGTGCTATTTGACATAATAAAAACATTACAAATATTGTGCATAAGAATGATGATATTTGTTCAAAAAAATCTTTGGGTCTAATTCACTCTGATATCTAAACGCCAATGAGAAAATAATAAAAAATGGAGATATATAATTCAAAACATTCATTAATTATTTTCTCCCATTAACTATGTTATGTTTATGAATCATTTCTCCGATTCAATGAAAATGATTATAATTTTCAGAATGAAAGCTGGGGAAGAATGTGAGTATTCAGTGAAGAAGTGGCTAAAATGAAAGTTATCTATGGAAAAATGTAATTTGGTTTTATTATGGTTCCCCATACACTCCTCAACAAAATGGGGTTGCTCAATGAAAGAATAAAGTATTGGTGGCAATGGTAAGAACCATGTTACTTGAACATGGAATCTCTCATTAATTTGGGAGGTACTCCATGACTACTTGTATCTATATCAAGAACCATTTAATCTGTCAGACACAATAAAAAATGACTCCATATGAATTATTTATTCAAAAAATAAGTTTGCAACAAATTAGAGTGTTTGGGAGTACTTGTAGTATAAATAAGAAAAGTGGAAACTATGAAATGTATGACTAGAATGGTGAAGATAAAATATTGCTTTGATATGATCTAGAAGGAAGAGGATATATATTATTATACAAAGGGACAAAAAGAATTGTTTATTCTATTAATGATAATGTAATTGAAAGTAGAGAGAATGAAAATCATATCCATGTAGAAAAGGAAGTTGAGAAAACTGATTAAAATAATTCTAATAAGGATATAGAAAATCATATTTCTGATCAATAAGTATAATTGAATATAGATATGTCTAGTGATGAGGAAGATACTAAAAAACATCATACATGGATGAGTAAGCATGTGTAATGTCATAATATAATTAGTGATCTACATTAGAAGGTTCAGAAAAGAAGATCATCAATTGAAATTACACATAATTCT
Source organism: Viscum album (assembly GCA_963277665.1). Taxonomy (NCBI): domain Eukaryota; kingdom Viridiplantae; phylum Streptophyta; class Magnoliopsida; order Santalales; family Viscaceae; genus Viscum; species Viscum album. Next base: position 748,918,933 of record OY728166.1, on the reverse strand, counting down.
TTTTATTCAAATGTGGAGTCGAGTGATGTGAAAAAAGATTTTGAGCATCCAAAATGGGTTCTTGACATTAATTAAGGGTTAGATCTAATTGAAAAGATTGATACATGGGAACACGTACCAAATCTATACAACGAAAACATTATTCCTACCAAATGGTTTTTTAAACTAGATAAATAAATAAGGTGAAGTGATAATAAAAAATGAGTGATTGGTGTGAAATGTTTATTCCCAAATTGAGGGTATTGATTCTAGTGAAGACTTTGCCCTCATGGAAGGACTTGAAATAATCATAATATTTCTTGATATTTTTTCACAACAATACTACATGATCATTCAAATAAAGGTTAAATATTCATTCCTAAATGGTGATCTTGAAGAGGAAGTTTATATTCAACAACCTTGTGGCTTTGTTTTTAAGAAATATGAAATTTATGTGATTAGATTACAAAATTATTAGTATAGAAAAATTCATGATCTGAGGGAATAGTATTCCAAATTGCATACATTCATAGGAAAATGATATTTAAGAATGTTAGAGTGTATAACAATATATAGATCAATGAAATTCAATATTGTTACATCATTTTAATTTTTTAATATTGATTCCATTATATTTGCTGGGAATGATGAAAGAAGTTTTGAATGGTTTGCTACAAAATGAAAAAGGTATTTCAAATGATCATGCTAATGGAAATGAGATAACTTATTGGGTTAGAAATACATAAAATGATTAAATACATTGTTCATTCTCCAGAAAAGTACTAGAAGAAACATCTGAAGAGATTTTGCATGGAAAACTGAAAACCTATTTCCACACCAATATTAGTGGGAAAAAAGTTTTCTAAATATGGAGAAGGAAAAAAAGTTGATCAGAAAGAATTTAGAATTTCGATTGGATTTTTTTTGTATTATACTACCCCAAGACCCAACATTGTTTATGTTTTACCTTATGTACAAGATATTAGAGTGCTCCAAAGGAATCAAATATAATTTTTGGAAAAATAATTCTCTTATATATCAATGGAAAAATAAAATTTGGAATCATGTATGGCAGCTCAGATAGTATTGAATTGTTTGGTTATTTTGATACTGATTGGGTAGTAAATATTTTTGGTGTAAGATCCACATCTGGTGAAGTTTTATTTCAAATAAATAGTTGTCTTATTTGGAATTTGAAGATATAGAATTCGGTAACTCTCAGTACCAGTGATGTTATGTAAGTTTCTTCCACTCAAGCCAGTACTCAACTTATGTGGATGAAATTTCAATTGAATGGTTTACTTGTTAATGTGAATTTACCCTTACTCTTATGATGTGAAAATAAAATCAAAAAAATATCACCATGAATCCATTTAAAAATTCTCATTCAAATTATATTCATATCAAAGAATAGGGAACTGAAGCTAGAGTATTTCCCAACATCGAAACAGGTTGACGACATATTCACAAAACCATTACTGAAGGAATAATTTTCTAAATTTATGTTGAACATGGGTGTCCAAACTCTATCTAATTATGGTTGAGATATGTGTTTTAGTCCCCTATATTATATAACCTTTGGATTGTATTGTCATGGAGTAGAATTGTTTCATAAATCAAGGTATTTCATTTAAAATGTTGGAGTTGTGGGTAAGAGGTGAATTTAGAATTTTTTTTGTCTACTCTATTTTAACTACTTATTGGAGGTGTTGTAAGAAATAATTTTTTTTGTATTCCAGGGTGGATGAAGAAAACATGATGTCAATGAAGAGTGGATGGAGGAAAATAAAAATGTTTTCATTATCACTACTTTTGGACAAAATGGTTTTGTTTTCAATTATACTATTTTTCTATAATGATTTATCTCATGTAGGAATAGAATTATGGATAGAAAATATGTTACCTAACAATAAAAAAGTTCACTTATTTATTTAACTTGGTTGATAATAAATCCAAAGGGGTAGATTGTTAGGACCATGTTAATGAGTAAGGTATTTTTTTCATTTGTTATGTTTTGTTGTTAAGGTAGGATATTAAAAATGAAAGGGAAATCACCTCAGTTTGTATTTGTTATAAATCATATTTATTTTTTTCAAAAAAATCAAAATTTTATTGGGTTTGGAATAGGAGAATAGCATTTTGAGGAATTTGATCATTTTCGGGAAAGAGAGAATCAATCGCCTGGAGAATGCATATTTCTAGATGTAAATGGTCATCAGATTCACTCTGGATCTGGTGTGAAATATGTGATTGTTTTTATGAAGTATCAAAGTATATGTAACACCCCAAGGTTTTAAAAATAAATTCATTTTATAATCTATACATTAAAAAATACTTTACCTCTTCTATGTTTTGAATTTCGAAAAATGGTCATCAAGAGTTGTGATCGGTAAGTTATTTGGAGCCTGATAGATCAAACTTTATTTTTGGTGAATGTTAACATACCCTTATGAATAGTAATATGAATAGTAATATGACCCTTATGAATAGTAAATAATGATATTATTTTATTTTCTTAAGGTAAAAGATAATGAGATCTTAATTAATACTTCAATGGGATATAATACTAATTAAACCTTCAAAATTGTTATCTTTTGAATGAACTATGAATTTATTTAAAATTTAAATTAAACATATTTACAAAATTATATTTGAATAATTTAGTTCATTTCTGAATTCAACACTTAAATAAATGGTAGAGGTGAATTTTTGGGATTTTTTTGAAATTTTTGAAACTTCTATGAATATTGAAATGTGGTAAAATACCGAATACTCACATTATCAGTTAAATACACAATTTATGACATCATAAGTGATGTAAGGACACTTGGTTTGAACTCACAAGCACATATTACTATTTTGGGTCACATGAAACAACATTATTTGTTGTCTTGCGGGAAATAATAAAATAATGAATGTAATATTTAAAATTCACTCCTCTCCTCCACTATAACCCCCCCTAAATCCCTATTCTCTTCACTAATATAAACCCTGAAGCTCCTAATTTGTTTTCCCAAATAGCATTCCCTAGTCACTACCTACTTCTAGAATGCTCTCGGTCTTTCCAAAATACCTAAACCCCTTCCCATAAGGAGGTTCCCTATGAGGTTATATAAATAGGTAAAGCACATTTCTTTTTCGTTATGTTTCATTTCAAGTTTCTTTCTTTTGTAATACTATCCTTACCTCCTCTGTCCAAATGACAATGATATATCTATTATCATCCATATACTGGAATTATATCATGTTAATTTAATAACCATAATCAATACCCTATCTCTATCTCTCTCTTTTATTTTATAAATCAAATCAACATCTATTAGGTTCCAATTAATAACTGTCGTGGACGATGAGGTTTCGTTCCTCAAATTCTCTTTCATTACTGGTCATGAATCCATTTTTATGGTTGAAACAGAATTGAAAATATTTATTATAACCTATTTAATATCCACAAACCATTATAATTACAAATTATTAAATCGTATAACCATACTAGTTCTTAATAATCCAAATACCGCTAAATAATATATGTGAATGTCATAAATATTTCATCTAATGATTCATCCTCATTCAATGTAAAAAATTGATAGAAATTAACATTAACACATTTGGATGTTCATAAATAATATGTAATTTCAATTCTGGATATTTACATCCAATCCACTGCATTACTTAAGAACAAGTGAACTGATTTAGAAAATAAAGAAAAACGAACACTCATGAATAATGAAATTATATATAATAACTTATCACTAAGTTCATAAATAATCTAAACAAAATTATGATAAAATGAATAAATTAATAAAATGTTCTGAAATAAGTTATCAATAATTATAATGTCATATTCCAGGAGCTTAATTTCAATAGTGGAACACGTTCATACTTAAGGTAAGGTTTTTTTCCACCCAAACTTCTATTTTTATTCAGGTTACTTTTATTTTCTAATTACCTCAATGAAATAATTGTGTATTATTATTTACTCCTCAAACATTATGTGTGTGGGTTATATATATTTTGACCAACTGAATATTTCTTTATTTTTTGGATGGTTACATATTTAAAAATCAACTTTTGAATTTGTTTCTGAAATACATGCCTGATCCAAATGAATTTCTCTAATTATTACCTATTTACAAGGGCACTCTATAATCTATTTTTGGAAATCATTATCTTTATAAAATATTTCATTTTATTATGAAAAAATATTACTTCACTTCTAGTTTTATACAATTTTTTTCCAAAAGAACACTTCTTTTCAAAGTAGAAGAGTACTTATCTCAAGATTTACTCGGAAATTTTATAAGAGTATCTTCATATATTTCAAAAATCTTGTTTATTCTTATGTATTATTGGGATTATTTTTCCATTTTAACATATAACATATTTATTTTAATTCTTTATGATTATTTGTTTTGTCGATGTGCTATCTTAATACCATTCACCAATATACTCAAAATGATTACTATTATAATTAATGTTTGGGGAATGTTATTTGCATTTCATATATAAATTTCAATATGAATGTATATGTTGTTTATGTTTATTCTCTTTCATATGAGGAATTAATTATACATAGTATGTGTCATGTGGGTCCCGTTATAGCCCCTCGATGCATCGGTAGGTCTCATGAGTAAAACTACGGTCTTGGCACAAGGCCTTGACAAAAATTATTATTTATGGTCTTGGCACGAGGCCTTGATAGTATGGTTATGTTGTCCCACATTATACACTCCCTCGTTATGAAAATAGTATTTATGATTTATTTGGTTATTTGACTAGTGGAATATCCATGATTATGTTATATTATGGAAATATTTATGTTGACCTCCCCTATTTTGATAATCCCAATTACGCTTTCATATACTTTGATAAGCCAAATTAATTATTATTTATATATTACTTCATCCAAATATATGATGTTCTATGATAATGATGATAATAATATTAAAATAATCTCTGGAATATTTTAATCATTTTTTATCCATGTTTATATTAGTTCTGAAGTAATTCTAACCCAATCGGAAGTGTTTTTCATAAAAACAGATAAGTGTATGTCACTGATCTGCATATAGCTACTGATAAAGAGCTACCGGTACTCAGTCTACCGTTATACTCAGTCTACTGCTAGACAGAGTCACCGATACACAAAGGCCACTGAAATGTATAGAGCTACTGATGTTCATGTCCACCAGTAGTTACCGGTAGAGTAAGTCTACTGATACGAGCACAGACAATCACCAATAACCAGTGCTACCGACTAAAAAACCAGAGCTACCGACAGACAAAAGATACCTATAGACAGAAGTCTACCGATAGATCCAGTAAACAGATAGTAACTGATAGAGTAAGTCTACCGCTACAAGTACAGTCCCCAATACATCAAGCTACCGATAGTCCAAGAGCTACTGATGGAACTAGAGAAACTAATGGAACGAAGTCATTGGTATATAGAGAAACTGATGCAAGATCAAAGAGATACCGATGGAAGGACCTTTTACGTCCACCGTACACATTTACCAACACGAGATACTAATTGAACAACTAGTAAAACATTATATTCTGAATACTATTTATTTATTTAGCTAGTGGTTACATTTTTTTGTTTTAATGCAGTTAATGTTATTTAATGAATTCTGTTTCCATATCAGGAAACTGTACCTAGTACCTATGAAAAAAGTAATCATTCCTTTTTTCCGGAGCTGAAAGCTATAAAGGAAATGAAATGGAACACTGAAATGTAAGATACAAAAATATATATGTGTTTCTAAGTAATTAAATGGAGATAATCAAGGAACTAAGAAGGCACACTAAGGTGAAAAAGGAAAAGGCTCAATAAGCATTCAAACGTGAAGCATTCACATAATTCTACATCTATACTCCAAGAACAATGGATATACACAAAGCTACTCATTTTAAAGGAGAACAGAAGCTACACCTTGAGTGAAGAACTACAAAAAACACTTCTTGCACTCAGGCTGCTAAGCTGGACCAAGAACCAAAGAAGAAAATGACACTCTGTTTTTTGAACAAAAATCAGAGAAGGACTCAGAAGATTATCTGACAAATCAAACGAGTCCAGAGTTGCACTACCAATCACTAAAGATTTTCTAAACTCTTTCTCACTTACTTTAGTGATTACTTCTTTTTACATTTTGAGAAGTGTGTGTATCCTGTTTATTTTACACACACACTATCTCCTAATATAAACTAGAGGATTCTTAAATCCTTACTCAAACTCCATAACCCTTTGCTTCCCACTATGGATAGTGGTAGAGGTCAAGTAAGACCTGAACAGCTGTGAGCTGTTGTTTGTTTCCCATGAAGAACTGGGGTAGAGGTATTTATACTTGGATAGTGTGTTCACTATTGTTTACCCTGATCCAAGGTGTGGATCAATTTATATAAATTGTTGAGAGGACTAAGTCTCATCTTGAGACTGAAACTCTTGGTTAACTCTGTTGTGCATTTTAATTTAAATCTATAAGTATACTTTATATTTATTCCGATGTTGTTACTTTGAAATAAAAAATTATTTTAAAGCTACTTTGATAGTTAAATTAACAAGTTTTTATATTTACTGTAAATCAGTAAATCAGTTTCAAAAGACAATTTAATCTTATGATTAAATTAACTGAGACCTAATGAATCTTTGAGAAACTAATTGATCATTTATAATCTATATAGATTCACTACAGTTTAACTTTGTTTTTAAATTGGGGGATTTTAAGAGAAATATTTTTGAACATAAATTTTAATTGGAACTCAATTCACCCCCCCCCCCCTTTAGTATCCACTCCGACCAATATTTGGTATCAGAGTGTTGTTTTTGTTAAAGGATACTAGACATACATTGTTTTTAAACTATGATTTTAGTTTCATCTTTAAATATTTTAAATTTCTGTTAGTTCTAAATTTTATTTCCTTAAAATTTATTTTCTAAAATATAGGTATGGACAATAGACTAGAGGGTGTTTCTACTTACCATCCACCTTTCATCAGTGGAACCAAATATTCCCAGTGGAAACTGAAAATGAAAATTCATTTAGAAAGTATGTGTTTTGATATCTAGACTACTATAGAGTCTCAATATAAAATTCTAGAAACCAAAAGAGAAACTAGGGATGAACCTATAAAGACTTCTTACAATAATAATTGTAAAGATATGAATGCTCTATATTGTTCTTTAGTTGATGAAGAGTTTAAATGAATTTCTGCATGCAAAAATGGTTATGAAATATGGGATACTTTGGGTGTTTCTCATGAAGGAACAACCAATGTTAAAGAAATGAGATTGAATAGTTATACTATTAAACATGACAATTTTAAAATGAAGATTGATGAACCTATTTCTGATAAGTGTCTCAAGTTTAATGAGATATTCAATACAATTATTTTACATGGAAAGCTTGTTCCACCAAAGGAACAAGTTATGAGAATACTGAGATGTTTTCCCAACTGATGGAGAGGCCCTTCTGTTTCAATCAGAGAGTCATGTGACCTTGGAGTACTGCATGTAAAAGAGATTATTGGTAAACATATGATGTATGAGGAAGAACTCAAGATGAAAAAGGAGGAAGATGATGAACCTAAGAGAAAATCTGTAGCTTTCAAGTCTACTACCTCTAAGAGTAAAGACAATGAGAAAATTAAAATACAAACTGAATGTTCAACAAGTGAAGATTAAGACTCTGATAGTGATGCTGAGATGTCTCAAATTTCCAGGAGATTCAAGAGGTTTTATAGGAATAAAAAATTCTTCAAGAAATCTAACTACAATGGAAAGTATAACAACAAGGGATACTGGAAAAAGGATTGGAAGAAAGCTGACAAGAATGATGAAATAGTCTGCAATGAGTGTAAATGGAAAGGAAACATCAAGGCTTATTGTCTGAAATTAAAAGTCAAAAAGATATATAATTATAAGGACAAGAAGTACAAGAAATCGATGAAAGAAACCTGAAGTGCTTCGGAGGACAACACAGGTGAATCAGAAATTTCTGATTCTGAGAAGAATTGTGCCAACATGTGCTTCATGCCCAACACATCTGAGGTTCCTATTTCCCCTGTTCTAAATGATTATTATTTTGGAAATAACAGTGATTCAGACAATGATGGAAATATGTCTAAGGGTGAAATGTTTGAATACTATAACATGCTGGAAGAAACATGTAATGAACTTAAAGGAAAATATAAGTCACTAAAGAAATAGCTTGCTCTTACTGCCAATGTTAAATATAGCTTTGATATAGAAAATGAAAATAATTCTCAACTATTAATGGAAAACACTGAACTGAAAATGTCTAATGAGAAACTTAGAAATGACTTAGAAAAGTTCAAAAATGGAAAAGATACTCTAACTCAAAAATTAGGTAAGAAAGTTGAACCTAAATACACTACTGTTTTGGGATACCAACCTGGACAGAGACAGCTCACTAAAACTCGATTTATCTCTAAGGCTGGACAAAATTCAGCTTATTCTAGTTCTGGAAATTACTATGCTTCAACTAGTTATTCATATGGTTATAGGTTAAATAAAGTTTATCTTTAAAAATCTATTGATTCTGTAAATTATATGAAACCCATAAGAAAAATATGGGTACTTAAATCTTTTATTGATAACCTTTCTGGACCCAAGAAGATTTGGGTACCAAAATCATTTTCTGTGTAAATCTCTTTTGTAGGAAACCTGTTTGAAGAGTTCTCACAAGAAGGTATGGTACTTGGATAATGGTTGTTCAAGGCATATTTCTGGAGATTATTCATGATTCAAAAGTTTAATAATGTTTGATGGTGTCCATTTCACCTTTGTTGATAATTATAATGGAAACATCATCAGCCTAGGCCAGATTGGTAACACCGATTCAATTTTCATTTCTAAAGTTTTGTTTGTTGATGGACTTAAGTATAACCTGTTAAGTATTTCTCAATTATGTGATGATGGATTTAATGCGAAAATTGAAAATGATTCTTGTAATTTTTTTAACTCTAAAAATGTTTTAGTATTCTCTACCTTGAGAAATGAAAATGTCTATGCTGTTGATTTAAATTCATTAGCTAAGAAAAATGATTCTTGCTTAAATGATTTTCATAAAGAATCTTCGATTTGGAACATAATATTTGGACACTGCAACATCTATTCACATAGAAAATTGACGAGGAAGAACTTAGTTAGAGACCTACCTATACTTGAATTTCCAAATGACAAAGTTTGTAATCTCTGTCAAAAGGGAAAGCAACATAATGTTTCTTTTAAATCAATGAAAGAAGTTTCAACTTCTCAACCTATTGAGTTGGTTAAAATGGACATGTTTGGACCTTCTAGAGCTTCTTGTTTAAATGGGAAGCTCTATGTCTATGTCCTAGTATATTACTTTTCTAGATATACTTGGGTATACTTCTTAGCGCACAAAAGTGAAGCATGTTAATACTTTGTTAAATACTCCAAATCTGTATGAAATCTTAGTGGACTTAAGATTAAAACCCTGAGAAGTGATCATGGATGTGAGTTTGAAAATCAAGAGTTTGAATCCTATTGATTACACAATGGCTATAGTCACAAATATATTGCTCTTAGGACACCTCAGTAGAATGGTGTGGAAGAAAGAAGGAATATAACCCTTTAATAAATAGCTAGAACCATACTTAATGAATATGAACTGCCTATTTTCTTTTGGGCTGAACCTGTGAATATAGCTTGTTATATTATTAATAGAGTCTTAATAAGACCAGTTCTTAAGAAGACCCCATATGAGTTGTGGAATAATAGGAAACCTAAAGTTAGTTACTTTAGAGTCTTTGGCTGCAAAGTTTTTATTATTAATACAAAGGATAATCTGGAGAAGTTTGCTTCTTAGAGTGATGATGGAATTTTTATTGTTTATTATTTACCTAGAAAAGCCTATATAATCTTTAATAAAATAACCAAATGTGTGGAAGAATATATTAACATCAAGTTTGATGAAACTGATCCACATGATCCTAAACCTCTCTTGGAAATATTGAAGAAGATTTGAGTGTTTTGGACCTTAATGATAAGTCTAAAGAACCTGCTGTAAAAACAACCATTTCTGGAAATATTCCAAAATTTACTGCAATAGTATATGAACCTATAGATGAACCTAAAATTTCTATTCCTACATTTACTGGATCAACAAGGATTCTAAAAAATCATCCTTTGGATGCAGTTGTTGGTAATCTTGACAAAGGGACACAAACTAGAGCTTCACTAAGAAACCAGGTTGAACATCAAGCCTTTCTTTCACATATAGAACATAAAAATTAAAATGATTCTATAAAAGATGAATTTTGAGTAATGGATATTAAAGAAGAGTTAAATCAATTTGAAAGAAACAAATTCTGGGAATTAGTTGACAGACCCAAGGGCACTTTGACAATAGGCACTAAATGGGGTTTAAGAAAAAAGTTGATGATTCAGGAGACATAGTTAGAAACAAATCTATACTATTTTCACAAGGATATAGTCAAGAGGAAGGTATAGAATATGAGGAAACCTTTACACCTATAGCCAGATTAGAAGCCATTAGGATCTTACTTGCCTATGTTGCTCAACTAAATTTCAAGTTATATCAAATGGATGTCAAAAGTTCTTTTCTAAATGGTTTTATAATTGAAGATGTTTTTATTGAAAAACCACCTAGATTTACTAATCCTCATTTTCCAAATAATGTGTTTAAACAATCTAAATATTTATATGGTTTAAAACAAGCTCCAACAGCTTGGTATGATAGACTTAGTAATTTTTATATTTCAAAAAGTTTTACTAAAGGGATTGTTGATTCAACTCTTTTTATTAAAAGAGTTTCTAAAGATGTTTTGATAGTAAAAATATATGTTGATGATATTCTTTTTGGATCTTCTAAACATTCCTTATGTACTTATTTTTCAAAGAGTATGAAAAATGAATTTGAAATGAGTTTAATGGGAGAACTTAAATATTTTCTTGGATTTCAAGTTTTCCAAAATCAAAATGGTATTATTTTCAATCAAAGTAAATATAAAAATGATATTTTAAAACGATTTGGTTTGGATAATATTAAGGAATGTGAAACTCCTATGAGTACAGTCTGTAAATTGGATGCAGATGAAACTTGGAAACCAGCGGATCAAACCAATTACAAAGGTATGATTGGAAGCTGACTTTACCTTACTTCTAGTCGACCAGATATTATGTTTATTGTGTGTTTGTGTATGATATTTCAAGCTAATCCAATAGAATCTCATTTACATGATGTTAAAAGAATTTTTAAGTATCTTAAACATACTGTAAACTTAGGTTTGTTTTACCCAAAAGAACAGTCCTTTGAGTTAATGAGTTATTCAGATGCTGACTTTGTTGATTGCAAGTTGGATAGAAAATTCACTTTAGGAACATGTCATTTTTTTGGAAAATCCTTAGTATCTTGGTGTAGAAAAAAGCAGAATTATGTAGCATTTTCCACTACCGAAGCAGAGTACATAGCTGCTGGTAGTTGCTGTTCACAAATTCTGTGGATGAAACACACTCCTTTGGACTATGGATATGACTTTAAGAATGATTCAATCAAATGTGACAACACTAGTGCAATAAATATCTCAAAGAACCCTGTGTCTCACTCTAGGACCAAACACGTTGATGTAAGGAACCATTTCTAGAGAGATCATTACTAAAAGGGTTATATTATTCTTGAGTTTATAGGTACTGAACATCAATTAGATGACATCTTCACTAAACCTTTGAGTTCAGATAGGTTAAGTTACATTAGACACGAGTTAGGAATGGTTAACCTCAATCGGTAGCTATTCTCACCGATGTAAAATTCTAACTGATTTGAAATTATCACTGATGTGAAATTCTCACCGATGTAAAATTCTCACCGATGTGAAACTCTCACCGATGTGAATCCTCACCAATGTAACCTCACTAATAGGAACTCTCACTGATATACCCAACAGATGAGTGCGATGTTTTAAACTTCTGTCTGCCGCTAGAATCTGAATCGTTTTTTCCTTTATTCCATTTTATTTATTTATTTAATGATCCCTAAATGATAAAAACTAAGTCCTAAATACCTCTCAATACACCGATCCTCAAACATTTATCCTCAAACCTCAGCCATCGAATTCTTAGAGAACCCTAAATTCCTCAAATCCGAGATGGAAAAAACCAAACTCCCTTCTGCTAGAGATGTTGCTGATGAGCCAAAAGAAAAAGAAGTAAAAGTCAGAGCCAGAAGCAAGTCGATGTGCTAGCAGAACAATATCAGGAAGATGACCAGTAAATCCTCAGCTGCAAAATCGATTTATTGTTATTGAAAAGGAGCTGTCTATAGAATGGTTGCTTCCTAGATGTCCATAGTGCTCTAAGCACTTGAATATCAAAAATGGGTAGAGTGTTTTTCGAAAAACAATGGTCCCTACTTTCCAAAATTAGTGAAACAATTTTACGAGTTTGTAACCTTTGAAAAATATGAGAATGAAAATCGAGTAACCTCTTCTGTGAATGGAAAGGAGATTTCATTTTCATCTGTTGAATGGGATGAGTGCTTAAAAGTTCTGCATGAAGTTGTATCTGGATATGTATCGAGAGACAAGCCTCCTACCAGTGATATTTTCGACTATGATACTTCTTTGGAAGAGCTAACTCGTGATGGAAGTCAAAGACAAGTAGTTTCTGCAGAAATAGATGGAGAGAATAGATTGTTGTTCAAATTTGTTCAAAATTTCTTGATACCGAGGAGAGGAGACTTTTCCAATTTGAGATACCAGGATATCTATCTCCTGCATCTCTTAAGACATTGTGTAAAAGTTAATCTGTGCAGATTGCTGATGATCCAAATGGAATACATGACAAGGCCAAAATCAATGACAAATTCCTTATTCTTTGCTAAATTGATCTCTGTGATGATTAAAGTAAAAGGGGTAGCTAAGTGTCAATATGAGACAATGGAAGTGAAGAATAACTTTTGTATCACATCCACAGAATGCAAATACATGAGGATAAATTGGAACCCTTGAAGAGGAGAATGGTTCAATGATGACCATAAGGTGTATGAAAAATTTAATCCTGTGAATCATCCTTCAAAACCTATGGTTGTGAGGGATCCAGGTCTGGGACCTGATAAAGAGGAGCCAGAATACAGTGATGATTCCGAAGAGGAAGAGTCCTCTGCTGATGGAGGGGACCCTGACTTACCTCCTAGCCCAGCTACTGAAAATCTAGGCCAACATGAATCAGATAAAGAAGAAGCTGCTTTAGAGGATGTTGAAGTGGTTGTTGTAGAAATTGAAGAAGATGCTCATGAAAGTAAAGCATCTCTGTCAGTTGATTTGAGCCTTAGTCCAGTGATTGGACAATATTTTGTGACTACTAAGGATACAAATGAAGTTGACATACCCTTTCCTATTTTGGAAGACTCTTCAGCTATTGCAGAGAAAGAATTGATAGTGGAAGATTCTCCTCAGGATGAATGACCTGCTGAGAATGCTGCCGAGAATGTTGCTGTTTTACTTGAGGATGCACCCATTGAGGGGGAGCATCAAACCAATTTTGGAAGTGTTACAGTGGCTGATGGAATTGAAGATTGATCAGAAGACCTAGTTTTTTTATTTTGTTGTTTAAACTATCCAGATTCAGACAATGAAGCATCTCTAAATAGACTAAAAAAAATTTATGTTGTTGAGACTGAATTGCTACCAAAAGATGTGGTCCGAATTCACGACCTGGATCATTTATAGAAAAAGCCTAAGGAAAGTTTTATAGAAGAGGTAAAGAAGATGGGAGTCACTCTTGTCTCTTCAGTTCAATCAATCAGGACTATCTCAGTGGTCAGTTTAGCATCTGAAAGAGTACCCATTGTAGTTGCACCTGCTGATATGATCATAAGGGATGATCTGGAATGCTTGAAGGATGAGATGAAAGAATCATTTATTTCCTCAGTTACTGAGATGAAGAATTATTTTTCTGAAGAGATGAGGATGTTTTAAAGTTCATTTGAACTCTCTCTAGGTTTTAATTTTTCAACCTTCATTGCAGAAATAGTGGAAGAAGTTAAAGACTGCCAGACTCAAGTATCTAGGATGGAAGAAGATCTTAAAGCTTTAAAGAAATTTTTTATCTCCTTGTAATCTTACATGAGCTCAAAATCATAAGCAGACAATGACTTAGCCTATGTCCATAATGTGGTAGCCAGATGGTTTCATTGTTCGAATGTTTTAAAACTTCCATGAAAGATCATGTTAAAACCCAGGATTATCAAGTTCAAAATATTTTCAGTGGGTTGACCAATAACTTCAATGAAACAGTAACATTCTCTTTTGGTTCTATTTCTTCTAATCCCTCAGTAGACTTGAATCAAATTCGAGCTATGATGAATTAGGAGCTTGGTCCAGCTTCAACCAGTGGCTCTGTGGACTCATCCGAGCTGAGCAGAGTTGTGCTTTCTACCAGAGATACAGGTAGAGAAATAAGGAAGATTGTCTGAGACTACATGAGAGAATATTTAGCCTCTATTGAAGTGAAAGATAAAGTGGACTCTTATTTTTCTAATATTTTCACCAAGCATCAACTCAACAATCACTTCAATCATCTGTTGGAAAATATGAGGTTGCCTCCTGTCAATCAATCTTTCAGAGAGCAAGTTAGAAAGCTAAGGGAATTGACTCCAGCATTGGACAAGTTTATAGAAAACAAGGATGACTTCATATCTCTATGGAGAGAGGAGGAGGAATAATTATGGACTTCAGAAATATGTTGCTTCCTTTTCTGCATGTTGATGATAGGCCAGTAATTATACCTCCAGCCTTACCAGCCTATGCCTCTACAGCTTCTCTAGTTCAAATGACTCTTTCCCAAGTAATTTGAAGCCTTACTCCTATGATCACACAAAGGACTCCTCAGTACAGACCGGGAACCATTTCTGTGGCTCAGCCTCCTATGATCATTTCTTGAATTCCTAAGCCTTCACCAACATCCTCTCCACCTGAATCCTCTTCTGAACCAAAAGGAAAATCTCACATTGAGGATGTGGATTGAACAAGTGGCTAGACTGTTTGATAGGAATACATTGTATTTTGTTCTATTACTTTGTACCGTATTGGGAATATTAAATAAAACTAGTTTTTATCTCTTCTCTTTTTCTTATTTTATTCATCTTATCTTGGGTTTCCCACTTTTTGATTATCACAAAGGGGGAGAAATATTTTACCAAGATTCTACAAAGAGGGAGAAATATTCACCCAGGGGGAGAAGTCTTAAAGGGGGAATAAATAATGGGGAGAAATTATCAATGGGGGAAAGAAATTTCTCTAAGGAAGACCTATCATGCTTTGCACCTCTGATACTAGTGCTTTTTCATTCATCCTCTGATACCATTTCATTTAATTCTCTGATACCATCAAATCATACCTCTGATATCATTTCATTTTCTTTTATCTCTGATACTATCACATTTAATTTTACCTCTGATAAATTATGTTCTATAACATACTGTTTTCTCTACGAAAATTGAATTTAAGTATATATCCTATGACACAATTTCTCACCATTTTAAAACTATAATATTATAAGTGGTGATGATCAAAAAGCTAGAGATTGTTGACCTCATCTGTTTTGATAATCCCAATTATGCTTTCATATACTTTGATAATCCCAATTAATGCTTATTTCTATAATAATTCTTTTAAATATGTTATATTCTATGATCAAGATGATAATAATATTAAAATAATCTCTGGAATATATTAATCATTGTTTATCAGTGTTTATATGACTTCTGAAGTAATTATAACCCAATCGGATGTGTTTTGCATAAAAACAGATAACTTTAAGTCACTGATCTATGTATAGCTACAGATAAAGAGCTACCAGTACTCAGTCTACCGATAGACCCAGTCTATTGATAGATAGAGTCACCAATACACAAAGGTCACCGATATGTATAGAGCTACAGATGTGCATGTCTAGCAGTAGTTACCGATAGAGTATGTCTACTGATACGAGCACAGAAAATCACTAATAAATAGAGCTACCAACTGAAAAACCAGAGCAACCGACAGACAAGAGCTACCGATAGACAGAAGTCTACCGATAGAGCCAGATCACAGATAGTTGCCGATAGAGTAAGTCTACCGATACAAGTACAGTCACTGATACATCAAGCTACCGATAATCCTAGAGCTACCGATGGAACTAGAGCAACTGATGGAATGAATTCACTCGTATATAGAGCAAACGATGAAAGATCAAAGTTCTACTGATGGATGGACCTGTTATATACACCATACACATTTACCAACACAAGCCACTAATTGACCAACCAGTCAAACTCTATTTTCTTAGTACTATTTATTTATTTAGCTAATGGTTACATTTTTTGGTTTTAATGCAGTTAATGTTATTTAATGAAATCTATTGCCATATTAGGAAACTGTACCTAGTACCTATGAAAAAAGTAATCATTCCTTTTTTCCGGAGCTGAAAGCTATAAAGGGAATTAAAGAGAACACTGCAAAGCGATATACGGAAAGATAGAAGTGTGTCAAAGTAATGAAACCGGGAGAATCAAGGAACTAAGAAGGCACACCAAGGTAAAAAAGAAAAAATCTCAACAAGAATTCAAACGTGGAGCATTCACGCAAGGCTAAATCTATACTCTATGAATACTGGAAAGACACAAATCTACTCATTTTCAAGGATAACACAAGCTGCACCTTGAGTGAAGAACTACAACAAACACTTCATGCTCTCAGGTTACTAAGCTGGACCAAGAACCAAGGAAGAAAACAACACACTATTTTTTGAACAAAAAACCATCGAAGGACTCAAAAGCTTATCTGACAAATCAAACGAGTCCATTTCTTCGCTTCCAATCACTAATGCTTTTCTAAACACTTTCTCACTTACATTAGTGATTAATGCTTTTTACATTTCAATCAGTGTGTGTACCATGTTTATTTTAAACACACACTGTCTGCTGAGCTAAACTGGAGGATTATTAAATCCTCACTCAAACTCCATAACTATTTGTTTCCCACTATGGATAGAGGTAGAGGTTGAGTAAGACCTTAACAGCTGTGAGCTGTTGTTTGTTTCCCACAAAAAACTATGGTAGAGGTATTTGTACCTGGACAATGTGTTCACTGTTGTTAACCACGATCCAGGGTGTGAATCAATTTATATAAATTGTTGAGAGGAACAAGTCTCGTCTTGAGACTGAACCTCTTGGTTAACACTTCTATTCATTTTAATTTAAATCTATATGTATAATGTATATTTATTCCACTGCTGTTACTTTGAAATACAAAATTGTTTTAAATCTACTCTGATAGTTAAATTAGCTACTGTTTATATTTATTGAAAATCAGTAAATCAGTTTCAACAGTCAATTTAATCTTAAGATTAAATTAACTGAGACCTAATCACTCTTTGAGAAACTAATTGAACATTTATAATCTATATAGATTCACTACAGTTTAAAATTGTTTTTAAATTGGGGGATTTTTAAAGAAATATTTTTGAACAGAAATTTTAATTGGAACTCAATTCACCCCCCCCCCCCCCCCCTCTTGAGTATCCACTCCGACCAACAATTTACTAAGCTCATATTTCTACCATAGTATGTTCTGGTTTTTTAAGCCATGTGTTTTCAATTATTCACAATGTCTAATGTTTATGTTATCTTCAACTGTATTTCCTAAAATTACTAAGTGTTTTATCTCACCCCTTTATTATGTTTAATTTTCTCAGGACATGAAGAATTTTATTATGAATGACATGATAATATAACATATGAGTTATAGATGTTTTCAAAGGAGTTTCTTCATTGTATTTCATTTCATGTTTTAATGTTGAAATTATGTATGAATATTGTTTCCCATAATACTAAACCACTCAGTCCTTCGGGATGCAAATTCTTTGTTTATATTCCAATGTATTAAAATAAGGAACTGACTCCATGCAATTGGGGTTGGGTCCTTATAGTTGGTGTCATAGGAAGTTTAGTAGAAAACATGAAAACTAAAATTTGAAAACATAGATTATGGAAGAGTCCCTAAGATATTTTTTTAGGATAAACATACAATAATATCTTGTTATTTGGGTAAGGAATATATTATGTCGATGTTTTGAGCAATAAAACCATGTCTGGATACAAGAAGGTTGAGGTGGCTCTGGCACATATGTAGCTAGGATTGAAAGATCAAATAACGAGTTTTGGGCTTGACCCGAGGTATCTTGGTACACAAAAAACGGGCCTTGCTGCACTATTGGTTACAACACTCCCAGGCGAAATGCTTAGGATACTTCTAATTTTCATTACAACACATTATGAAGGATTTAAATGTAAATATTCTCTTAAAGAGGCCATTTTTTTGGTGATTAGGGGATTATCCATGCGTAGGATCTCAATTTTTACTACGTATTTTGTTAATTTATGATTATAAATTATGATTCAAAACCTAGTCTAGTGTATGTCATCATCTAGAAATACTGCCTAGAGTAAGGAATAGAAACTGCATGAATGCATGTGTACCCTGTAATTATTTCACTTCGATGCAATATAATGATGTTGGCTCTGGTGTTGTGACTAGTTCTAAGAAACTCATAACTATACAACGAAAACATAATCAGATTATGATTAATTTCCATACCCCTATAGAGCATCTAGATCCACCACATAGAGGAGAAACGTTAGATCTCTTTATGTGACACCAACCATCATCAATAAACGAGACTAAAAACCCATTTGTATCTAAGTAGTGTTTTATTTTTCTATAGAAGATATTTCTAACATTGGGATGTAATAAAAGATAGAAGGACATCTTGGCAGCTTATCATCTATCAAGAGATGTGGATCAGTGGTGGTCATTAATCCAAAACACATAGGAGGAAGAGGTAGAAGAGATAGAATGGAGGGACTTTAAATAAATATTCCTATAGAAATATTTTCCTTATGAAAAACAAGGGGATATGGAAATACAGTTTCTGAATTTGAATAAAAATAAAGATTATAGTGTTGCAAATTATGAATCTAACATCACAAGGTTAGAAAGGAATGTTGTGGACTATATACAAAATACAAGGAGAAAAATTGATTGATTCTTTGATAGTTTGAAACCATTCCTCTGAAGGGATCTAGTCTCCTAGAATTTTTCATCATATTATGACATGGTTTCATGTGCTATCAAGATAGTAAAGGAATACTCAATGTCTTATGAATTTAAAGAAAATAAAGAGAATAATAGGTCTTCTGAAATCTCTAGGAAAGGAAATAATGATATAAGGAAAAAGGGAAGAGTTGAATTTCCACAATGTAATAATTGTGGAAAGAAACGCACTAGAACTTTCTTGAAGGGAATGGGGGTCGGTTACTAGTGCAGAGAAAAAGGCCACCTAACTCAGGATTGTAAGGGGTAGAAAAAATATACCAATGTTCAATGCTACAATTGTAGGGAGGTGGGACATTATGCACATTAATGTCCTAAGCATCAGTGAAATGTTCCCCAAAGAAGTTCAAGGGAGAAGGAACAATCTTATGAGGTCACAACCATGGAGGATGATGTTTCTAAAGAGGTAGGGGCAGGTACATTGATCATTCCATCAAACATATCCAATGCTTTATTTGATTTTTGATCATTGCATTCATTTATATATTTACAGTTTTCCAAGAAAATTAGACATGTCCAATTCAATTTAATAAAGGAGTTATCTATCAATACTCATAGTGGATGTATCATTACTATAAAGGTGTGTCGATTAGTCACCCTCAGAACACATAAATGTGATTTAGATGCTAAACATATCATCATACCAATAGTTGATTATGATATTATTCTTATTATGAATTGGCTATCAAATTAAAATGTGAATATATTTTGCAAGAAGAAGAAAGTTACAATTTTTAAGAATTGTGTAGAACCAATTATTTTTAAAGGAAAAACACCACCATTTTATTCTCATCGAGATCCACCCCCACTAGCTATACTAAATTCAATTATTGGGGAGGAAGGTAATAATAAATTTATGAGTGAGGAGAGGAATGCATAGATATAGGACATACCTATTTTGCAAGAATATGTTGACATCTTTTTAAAGGGTTTACCTATACATCTTCCAGAGTGGGAAATTGAGTTTCACATTGACATAGTTCCTGGTTCAAGGCCCATATCAAAGACCCCTTATAGAATGGCCACTGTGGATTTAGTGGAACTAAAGATACAACATGAGGAATTGTGTGATAAAGGATCTATTGGCCCTAATGTTAATCCATGGGGAGCCATTATTCTTTTTGTTAAAAAGAAATATGGGCCTATGAGGTTGTGAATTGATAATAGGGAAATCAATGCTATTGTCATAAATAATAAGTACCCTCTGCCAAAAAATGATTATTTGTTGATCAACTTCATGAAGCCCAATATTTTTCATATATTGATCTTCAATCTAGATATCATCAGTTGCTTGTGAGGAAGTAAGACATTCCAAAAACAGCATTTCGAACCAAGTACGAGTATTAAAAATTTACAGTAATGCATTTTCGACTAACTAGTGAAATATCTATTTTAATGTATTTAATGAACAGAGTTTTCAAGTATTATATTGATGAATTTTTTGTAGTGTTTATTGATGATATCCAGATATACTCTAAAATCCTTGAAGATCATGAAAATAACTTCTGCACTATTCTTATGACACTTAGAAGAAATAAATTATATTAGAATTTTAGAAAGTGTGATTTATGGCCCCAATCATTTTTCTTTCTGGGGAACATTGTCTCTATGGATAGAATATCTATTGATATTGTGAATATAGAGGCAGTGCAATAATGGCCTACTCCAACAAACATAACTGAGGTATGTAGTTCTATTGGTTTAGCATGCTATTATCTGTTTTTTGTTTAGAACATCTCTCATTTATCCAACCCAACGACCAAGATCACATTAAAATGGGTTAAGTTCATATGGAAAAAGGAATGTGAAGAATGTTTTGATGAATTGAAGATGTGGTTAGTGAATGCTCCAATCCAACCCTTAACTTCAGGGAATGATGTGTTTTTTATCTATAGTGATGCATCAAAGAATGTAATTGGTTGTGTCCTTATGTAGAATTATTGAGTGATTATCTCTGCATCTAGTAACCTAACAAATTCATGAAAAAAACTATCCAACTAATTATCTTGAGTTAGAAGTGATAATCTTAGCTATAAAGATTTGGAGACAATACCTATATGGTGAAAATTGTGGGATATATAGAAATCATAAGAGTTTGAAATATATATTCTCACAGAAAGAACTAAACATGAGACCAAGGATATGGACACAGATACTCAAAGATTACGATTTCATAATACACTACCACATGGGGAAGGAAAATAAGGTAGCAGATTATTTGAGTAGAAAGGCCCATATAAATTCTATAAAAGATGAGATTTGATAGGGATCCTTTGTTTATGTCTCTAGTAAAGATGGATATGGGAATTAACATGGAAGGTAACACATCACAAGTTTTCAAAATGGTTGATAAACCTTCTTTACTAGTAGGGATAACATGTTCCTAGGCTGATGATGAGGATATTCAATAAAAAATTTAACGCTATAAATGATGGGAAGTTCACTGACTTCGTATATGAAGGTGGAATTTTGAAATTCAGAAAGAGGCTTTTGGTTCCATCTATTCCTGAGCTAAAGAGGTATCTATTGGATGATTCTCATAGCTCTAATTTATCTATATACCCTAGTATCACAAAGATGTATAGAGATATAAAGGAACATTTTTGTTTGGAAAACATGGAGATTGCTAATTATGTGTCAAGATAATTGGTCTGTCCATAGGTAATCGTTGGATGAAAACATCCTAGATGTTCCATGAAACCCCTTCCTATACCTATGTGGAAATGGGATGATATTATGATGGAATGTTTCATGGGGATACAAAAAACTAAAAGAATGAATTATGTTATATCAGATATTATTTATCGTCTTACAAAATCAGTAGATTTTATTACTATAAGTGATGATTTAACACTTGAACGTTTAGAAATACTATATATTAATGAATATTTAAGACATCATGGTGTACCCTTATCACTTTTTTCCTATCATGATCCCCATTTTACATCACATTTCTGGAAAATTCTTCAGAAGGACCAAGATACTGTTCTTCATTTGAGCACTAACTACCACCCAGAAACTGATGGACAATCAGAATGGAATATTAAAACATAGGAAGACATGTTGAGGTCTTGTTCACATGACTTTCAAGGCATGTCAGATTAGTATTTAACTCTCGTAAAATTTTCCTTTAAAACTATCTTCCATTCAAGTATTTAGATGGCACCATATGAAGAGCTGTATGAAAAGAGATGGCATACACCAACTTGTTCAAACAATGTTTGTAAAAGAAAGCTGATAGGCCTAGAACTTATTGAAGAATCAACAGAAAAGGGGAATTTTATACAAAAACATATGAAAACATATCGAAGTGGGAAAAGAGATATGATGATAACTGGACGAGGGATTTAGAATTTCAAGAACGAGATCATGTTTTCTTAAAGGTATCTCCATGGAAGGGTATTATAGTATTCGGTAAGAAGGGAAAATAATGTCCAAGGTACATCAAACAATTTGAAATTGCAGGTCGAATTAAAGCCATAAATTTCTATCTATAAATAACACCAAGCCTCTCCAATGTTCACAATTTGTTCCATGTATTAACGTTAAGGAAATACATGACTAACCCCACAAATGTACTCACCTATGAAGAAATAGAACTAAAGCTGGATATATCTTATTGTGAAGAGCCTATCAAGATTCTTGATTCTAGAGATATAGTATTTAGAAATTAGATGACTCATATGGTAATGGTTCTTTGGAAGAACCATAATATGAAGGAAGTAACATGGGAGCCAGAGGTTCTTATGTTGAAGACATACCTGAATATTTTTAGGTAACCTTTTCTAAATTTTGAGGATGAAAATTTTTTTAGGAGGGGAGAATTTAACACCCCCAGTTTTTGAAAAATAAATTCATTTTATAATCTAGACATTAAACAAAAGATTACCTCTTATATTTTTTTGAAATTTTGAAAAATGATCATCTAGAGTTGTGATCGGTAAGTCATTTGGAGTCACATAGAACAAACTTGATTTTCTATGAATAGTAACAGACCCATATGAATAGTAAAATGATTATTAATATGAACCTTATGGATATTAAATGATGATATTATTTTATTTTCTTATGGTCAAAAGATAAGTATATCTTAATTAATTTCTCATAGTGATATAATACTAATTATACCTTCAAAATTGTAATTTTTCTAAATAACTATAAATATATTTAAAAATTAAATTAATAATATTTATAAAACTATTTTTGAATAAACGAAATTAAATTTTGAATTCTACACATCGAAAAATGGGTGGGGAGAGGTTTTGTTATTTTTCTGAAATTCTTGAATTTTTTATGAATAGGGAAATTCGGTAAAATAGAGTATATTCAAATTATCAGTTAAATACACAATATATGAAATCCTAAGTGATGAAATGAAACTTAATTAAAAATAAAATGAATATATTAATATTAGGGGTCACATGAAAAAACACTCTTGGTAGTATTTAGGTAAATAATAAAATAATGAATTAAATATTCAAAATTCACTCCTCTCCTCCACTATAAAAACCCCCACCATTCACTCTTTTCTTCACTCCTATAAGCCTTTAATATCCTAAAATGTGTTCCCAAATTCCATTCCCTAGTAACTCCCTAGGTCTAGGAAGATCTTGGGCTTTCCAAAAGACCAAAAACCCTTCTCTTAAGGTGGTTCTCAAGGAGGTTATATCAAGAGGAAAAGCACCTTTCTTTTTCGTTAAGTTTCATTTCATGTTCCTTTCTTTTGTAATCCTATCCTTACATACTCTATCGAAATGACCATGATAGATCCATTGTAATATATATACTGGAATTATATCATGTTAATGTAAGAACCATCATCTACATACTCTCTCTATCTCTCTCTTATTTTACAAACGAAACCCACGTCCGTGAGGTTCCAATTTATAACGTCCATGGATGACGAAGATTCGTTCTTCAAATTATCCTTCATTAATGGTATTGAAACTATTTTTATTGTTGAACCGGAAATTAATATATGTATTATAAACTAATTAATAATTAATAACTTGTATAGGTACATATTATTAAATCTTATGACCAAACTAGTTCCTAATAATCAAAATACTGCCAAATAATCTATGTGAATGTCATAAATATTTGATCTAATGATTCATCCTCATTCCAAGTAACCAATTGATATAAATGAACTTCATCACATATGTATGCTCATAAATAATATTTAATTTCTATTTTGGAGATTCACATCCATTCCACTGCATTACATAAGAACAAGTGAACTGATTATGAAAATAATGAAAACAAACACTCCAGAATAATGAAACTAAAAATTATAACTTATAACTAAGGGCATAAATTATCTAAAAAAAATTATGATACTCTAAATAAATTTGTAATATGTTGTAAAATTATTCATTAATAAGTATAATTTCATATTCCAACAGCTTAAGTTCAAGAGCGGAACACGTTTGGACTTAAGGTAAGGGTTTTTTCACCCAGAATTCCATTTTCATTCGTGTTGCATATAATGTCTAATTACCTCAATGAAACTATTTTTTTATTATTTAGTTCACATTAATTATGTTTTAGGGTTATAAATATGTTTACCAACCACAATATTTCTTTATTTTATGAATTCTTTCACATTTTATAAGGAACAATCGAAATTATCTCCGAAATACAAGACCGATCCAAGGGAATTTCTCTAATTCTTACTTATTTTAAAGGGAACTATATAATAATTTTTTTGAAACCATTTTCTTTATAAAAATAAAAAATTTATTAGGAAAATACTATCTTACTTCACTTCTATTTTTATAAAAATATTTTTTCCAAAATAACTCTTCTTTTTAAAGTAAAAGAGTACTTATCTCAAAATTAACTCGATGATTTTTTAATAGTATCTTCATATATTTCAGCACTCTAGTTGATTCTTATGTATTATTGGGATTAGTATTCCATTCTATCATATATCATATTTATGTTAATGGTTTACGATTAATTTGGACTTGGATGTGGTATCTTAATACCATTCACCAATTTACTCTGAATGCTTAGGGTTATGCTTAATGTTTAAGTAATATTATTTGAATTTAATATATGAATTTCAATATGAATGTATATATTGTATATTATTATCCTCATTCATATGAGGTATGCATTGGAAATAGTAGGTTCCATGTGGGGGCTGATATAGCCCATCGATGCATTGGTAGCTCTCATGAGACAAACTACACTCTTGGCACAAGGCCATTAAAAAAATTATTATTTATGGTCTTGGCATAAGGCCTTGACAATATGTTTATATTTTACCGCATTACAGATTCCCTCATTATGAAAATAGTTTTAAGGGTTCATGTTGTTATTTTACCCGTAGAATACTCATGATTATGTTATATTATGGAAATATTTACTCATCTCATATTTCTTCTCTATTA
This sequence comes from Viscum album, assembly GCA_963277665.1. NCBI lineage: Eukaryota > Viridiplantae > Streptophyta > Magnoliopsida > Santalales > Viscaceae > Viscum > Viscum album. The sequence continues at coordinate 748,893,395 of OY728166.1, read as the reverse complement.
TGTTCATGTTTTTAAGGTATGTGTTTTCAATTATTCACCATGTCTAATGTTTATGTTATCGTCTGTTGAATTGTGTACTCTTACTGAGAATTTGATCTGAACCATTTCTTATGTTTCATTTTCTCTGGAAATGAATAATTTTATTATTAATGACATGCTAAAATAACTTAGGAGTTATAGAAGTTTTCTAAGGGGTTTCTATGTTCTATTTCTTTTCAAGTTGTAATTTTGAACATATGTATGAATCTTATTTCCAATAATACTAAACCTCTTAGTCCATTGGGATGAAAATTCCTTGTTTATATGCCAATGTATTAATATAATGTACCATCATCGGGAAACTGGGGTCGTGTCCTTACAGTGTACATGACTATGATTTTTTAAAATTGATAATGTTTTTAGGATTTTTATTTCACATAAGTCAAAATTTGATTGCAAAACTTATGATGAAATATTAATTGAAGAAAAGAAAAAATAACTTATCCCAAATTGTACTAAGATTTATCTTATCCTTGTGGAGGAGAAGAAAGAAATACTATCGATCAAAAAGGTATCATAACCAATTCAACCAGATTTAGGCTAATAATGAAATAAATATGTTTTTGGAGGATTGGAATGTTCTAATACATTAGATTATAAGATAGACACTATAGAATCTGATCATCCATCGTATGAATAAAAAAAATTCATACATTGAATGATCATACTGAAGATCTGGATGAAAAATATCATACCCATAATAATTATTATTTGGATGATTCTTACCAAGCCAATAATAATCGGAAAAAACCATATTATGGACAATCGTACTCAAGCTAAGATGAATGATTGATTGAATTCGTAAAGGTATAGATATAATAACTCTAAATTGATTTCAAATTTATTCATAATGTTGGTCAATAATTGAATTAATTTTTTTCTCTTCAAGTGATTTTTCAGGTGGGTCAAGTGAAGAAGAGAAAAATAAGCCTTATATCTCAACTAGGTCAAGATAAAAAGTGGAGAAAAGAAGGATATGAAGAATATTTCAATTGGGTTAAGAGAATTTGTAGCAGAGTTGGATTGATTTATATTTCCAATAGGGACAAGAGTAGAAGTGAAGAAGTAAAGTGGTTTGAGAGCAGGTTTTTCTAGATGTGAAATCATGGGGGAGCTCGACTTTCAAGGGAATGGTTGATTTCATAATTCAATGTGGTATTCATTTCTTTACACATTTATATTCAATGGATATAGAGATTTGGATTAATGAAATAAGATTGGGAAAATAACACTCATGAACTGAAATTAGACTATAAATTGAAATGATAGTCCGAATAAGTGAGGATTGTATAAGAATCACAAAGCTTTGAGAATTGATGAAAATTTAAAAATTCACCTGGTATTTTATGGGAAATTTTGATTAGTATGAATTTGATTATGTGGTAAACTTTTTGTGCTTCCTACCAAATCAACTTAAGGGTAACCTATAAAAGGGAGAAAGTAGACTATACTTTTTTGATAACCGATTTATTGTTCATGAGGCAAAATCTCTGTTTTTTAGAGAGGAGAATAATTTTACATATTCACTTTTGTTTTATTTTTTGAGGGATTTAAGTGAAAGCGAATATAATATATCACAAAATTTCATTCATGTGATCATTGTACTCAAAGAATATCATACTCATCTTATTACAATATTTAGATTGTAAGTCATATTAATATGATCATTGTATCATACTGGATGATCATATTTGGGAATTTTGCTCAGATATTTCCGGACTGAGGAAGAATTGTGCCTTTTTATTAAAGGTAATGTCTTGTTCAAAGACCAAGACAAAAATTATAATTAAAAAAAGAAAGGGGAGGTTAAAAAAGTCTGAAAGGTGAAATTTTATTATTGTCTGTCTCGTGAAGAGGGTAAAGCTCAGCCAGAAGATCATCACACTACGTAATGTCTTGGTTGATTCCTGAAATGCCTGGATCGGTTGTGATCACTGAGAGGGGAGGGGTGAATCAGTGATAACTTTTTCTTTTTATGAATTGTTCCCTTTGGATTATCAATTCAACCTCTGCAGCTGGTTAAAGCCTAGATCTACTCTTTTAGTGGTGCAGTAATAATGAGAGCACAGAACACAGAGATTTGCAAGGTTCGGTACAAAAACCTACTCCTTGCCGTGTTGGTTACACCCCCCAACACGGATTCTTCACTATGCCAAAAGATGATTACACAGTAATTGGTTACCCCCCCAATTACAAGTTGGTTAACCCCCCCAACTCCACAGCATCATCTTCATCATGGCTTCACTTCACTTCTTCAAAGGTGTTGTTCAAAACTTCAAGTAGCTTCAACAGTCTTCAAAAGATCTCGTTGGTCTTGCTCACAAAAACCCAATCACTTAGAATGATTAGTTCTTTTGTATTCACACACAAAAGTGTGTACTCCTCAAAGTTGATCTTCTTCACATGTGCACACACAAATAATATTCTTTTAGCACACACTTGAGCCGTAGGTGGTTCTTCAAGTTTGCACACACACACAAATGTGTGGTCTTCACTTCACCCACTTGCACACACAAGACCTGCCTCGGCCTCCTCTATCACACACCCAAATACCAACACAAGGGCTACGGCTTCTTTGTTTTCTTTTGCATGCAACCAACCCGTAGGTATTCTTCCTTCACTTGGCACACAAGCACAAGTGTCTCGGCCTTCACTTGCACACACCCGAACTCAAACCAGTCGCGCTAGGGGGTGTGTCCTTCTCTACTCCAACACTGCCTGCCGCGCAAGGTTCAAGCCACAAGGGCCGCGCAAGCCACGGGTGCAAGGCACCGCGGGCGCGCAAGTGCAAACCGCGCAAGGGGGCGCGATGCACAGAGGGGGAGCGCGCAAGGTCGCGTTACCCTTCCTCCTTCTTCTTTTGCACAAGAAGTGAGCAAAAGGATCTCACGGAGCCAAGGGGTGGCTCCGGGCTTCACTGCCGCGCAGGGGGGCACGCAGGCTGTTCTTCACGAGGCAAGGCACTCGCGGGACTTCTCAAAAATTCAGCAGCATTTCAGCACTTCATCGAGGTCACGACCTCTCTTTATATAGGCGAGGAGAGCCTCGGTTCATCCGCGTGGGAAATCTTGAAACACCGAGATCATCGGATCTTTAAAATCTTTCCAAGTTTTTTGCGTTTTTCTCTTCGGTGCACGCGGGTTCTTTTATTATTTTCTTCCTCCTCGTGCATGCGATTTATAACGCATGCACGGCCTCTGTTTAGGTCTATCCATGCAAAACATGAACACCCGAGTGGCCTCGCACCTTCGGTTTGCTTCGGCCTTCATCGAATTCATCATCTGGTAGCATGCATGCTCTCTTTATTGCATGGATGGATTCGGTATGTCCAGACGAGCACGAGGGTGCCTTCGGCTTCGAGAGAGATGGCCGGAATCTCAAAAACATCACTCGGGAGGCCTCTGGTTCAGCGGGTGCTCGCGGGAGGCTTCGGACGAGCTCGAGGTAGAGGACGAGCTCTCGCCCGTCGGATCAGGCGATGGAGATGCATCGGGCGGCCTGGATCTGAAGATCTCGCGCGGGATTAGATGAGCGGCTCGGATCTGGCGCGCGATGAGTCGAGCGGCCAGGATCGCTCCCGCGGGAAAAATCCGCGTCCCACATCGAAACGAGCTCCTGTTTTTCCGCGGTTTAATAACATGCCGCTACCGCAACACCCCAATTGAACTTCCTCCCTCCCGGTGCCGCCCCGCACCGGGTTCTCTCTGCGGGCGCGCTCTGCGCCCACCTTGCTCCCTGCGGGCGCGCTTCTAGCGCCCACTATGCCTCCTCCGGGCGCGCGGGCTTCATCACTGCGTGCCCTCGGGGGCTTATACATGGCCCCCCTGCCTCTCGAGCTTGCACCATTGGATCCCCCATGGGCGTGGCGCCTAGTGCCCATATGAGCCGTGGGGTTGAACCCGTGGGCTGGCTTGAGATGGCCAATTTTTTGCAAAGGCATGAGAATAATACTTTGTCAAATACCAAGTTCTTCCATAAGTTAAAGCCAAATGCCACTCCAAGATTTCTTCCTCATTTTCTTCTTCATTTGAATTCCTCACTCCTACTCAACAAATAATCTTCACTTAGGAGGGAAATGTAGAAGGTTCATTTTCATCAACCGAGCTCCTTAGTCAAATAGATTCTTCAACGTTCTTCATTGATCTAATCAGAGATCAGATTGGTTCTTCTTCAAATTCACATGCACTAAGTGATAGTGCATGGACTTCATTAATGCACATCATCCACTTAGTAGTTGTGGATGGAACTCATTTCAACTCCTCATGCATTGTGAAGACAATGCATGGTCTTCTAATCATGTTGTGACTTTGTATCATCTTGATACAAGTTTTTAGAACTTAAAGATCAGTTCAGCAATCGTCAGATTTAATGCTTCTGTAATCATCAATCTTCAAGATGTACTTCATCAGATGGCACACCATGACAAGTTATTGACAACAAATGCAATTACTTCACTTGGGCACAACAATCTCCCCCTTTGTATTTGGTTGTCAATACTCCGAAGCACACTAATAGAATGTCGTGTTCCTTGTGCCTGATGATTTCTCCCCCTTATTGGCCAACAAATGCAAAGGGATGAATGAAAGTCGTACTCATAGTATAGAGCTTCTGGAACCTGCACATCTCCAACTACCAATGCTCCCCCTCAGGGGATGCACTCATCTCCTTCAATTCCCTGCATGTAAGTACAAGAATACAAAAAAAATTAGGGAATAAGGAGGGACCTTCTTCTTCCTCAAGTGAGAGTCGAAGGCTGAACATGAAGTTTCAGCCTCAACTCAACAAATCTTTCCGTAGGCATAGCTTTGGTGAAAATGTCTTCCACTTGATCTTGAGTAGGAATGTAGTCTATCTTGATGTCTCCACTGGTGACCCTTTCTTTGATGAAATGATATTTTATATCAATGTGCTTGGATCTGGAGTGTTGAATAGGATTCTTAGACAACCCAATTGCACTTTGATTATCACATAAGATCCTCAATGGTTTTTCAGCTTTAATCCTCAAATCTGATAGCTGCTCCTGCATCCAAATCATTTGAGTACATGCATGTGTAGCGGCCACATACTCTGCTTCAGCTGTGCTCAACGTTACAGAATTTTGTTTCTTGCTGTACCAGCTAACACATCCTTCTCCCAGAAAGAAGGTTCCACCAGATGTGGATCTTCTATCAGTGCAATCACCAGCCCAATCAGCATCTGTGAATCCCAACAAATGTATGTTTGCACTGTGTTTGTATAAGAGTCCATAGTTGAGGGTTCCTTTAACATATCTCAGGATTCTTTTGGCTGCAGTTAAATGAGATTCTTTTGGGTCACTTTGGAATCTGGCACACAAAGTCACTGCATATGCTATATCTGGCCTTGAAGCCGTGAGATAAAGTAGACTGCCAATAATTCTTCTGAACTCTTTCTGATCAACATTGTTGCCTTCTTCATCCTTGCATAGCTTGGTTCCGACAGAAATGGGTGTGGAGACTTCCTTTGAACTTTCCATTCCAAACCTTTTCACTAAGTCCCTTGTGTACTTTTCTTGTGAAAGAAATATGGAGTTTTGTCTTTGTTCCACCTGAAATCCTAGAAAATATGTCATTTGACCAAGCATTGACATTTCAAAAGTTCTTTTCATCTTCTCAGCAAATTCTTCACATAGTCCTTCCTTGTTACTAGCAAAAATGATATCATCCACATAGATAATGACTATGAGGGTACCATTGGCCATTTCTCTGACATAGAGGTTACTGTCAACTGTTCCTTTGACAAATTTCATGTCTTTAAGACAACCATCCAATTTTGAGTACCAGGCTCTAGGGGCCTGCTTCAATCCATACAAGGCTTTTCTCAATCTGCACACCATACTACCATCTTTGTCCAGCAAAAATCCCTCTGGTTGTTCAATATACACCTCTTCTTCAAGATCTCCATTCAGAAATGCAGATTTCACATCCATCTGATAGACCTTGTACTGCTTGTGTGCTGCAACTGCTAAGAACATTCTGATAGTTTCCAGTCTTGCAACTGGTGCAAAGGTTTCCTCAAAGTCGATTCCTTCCATTTGTGAATATCCTTTGCATACAAGTCTGGCCTTGTTTCTGGAAACTTCTCCCTTTTCATTGAGTTTGTTTCTAAACACCCACTTTGTCCCAATAACATTTTTATTTTTGGGCCTTGGCACAAGATCCCAAGTGGAGTTCTTTTCAATTTGATTGAGTTCCTCATGCATAGCTTGTATCCATTCCTCATGTACAACTGCTTCAGCCACTGTGTGAGGTTCAACTTGAGAAACCAGTGCAGTCTGATCTTCCAATCTCAATCTTCTTCTAGTTCTTACTGAGGACTGTAGCTCTCCAAGGACATTTTCTGTGTCAACATGCTTCTTCAATTTGTTGTATCTTCTTCTTCCATTTTCATTGCCTTCATCTTCATCACTGGTATATTCAGAGTTGATCTCACCAGCAGTTGGTGTTGGCTCAGGTAATTCTGCATTCTTCTGTTCCAAGGCTGTGTCATTCTTTGAGTCATCATCATCCACAGTGTGTGGTTTGGTGTTGTTTTCAATTATTATGACATCACTGCAGTCAATCATTTTATTCAACCTCTTATTCCAGCATCTGTAGCCTTTTCCATTAGGTAGATAACCCATAAATATTCCTTCTTCACCTTTTTCTTCAAACTTTCCCAGATTGATGTTTTTAATCTTGATGATGCAGGGACTGCCAAAGACTTTGAAATATTTAACAGTTGGTTTTCTGTTGAACCACATTTCATAGGCTGTCGTTTGTGTTTCTGGTCTCAGGAGACATCTGTTCTGTATGTGTATAGCAGTGCATACTGCTTCTCTCCAGAAAAACATAGAGATATCATGCTCAGCTAACATAGTCCTCCCCATTTCAACTATGCTTCGATTCTTTCGTTCAGCCACTCCATTCTGTTGTGGAGTATATGGTGTACTATATTGATGTTTGATTCCATGCTTGACCAGATAGCTTTCAAAGACATCACCGGTATATTCTTTTCCGTTGTCTGATCTTACTTTCTTGATGCAGAGCTCCAGTTCCTTCTCATCCTGCCTTCTGAAAGTCTTGAACATCGTGATTGCCTCTGACTTGTGTTTCATGAACATGACATTGGTCATCCGAGTGTAATCATCAATGAAGGTTATAAAATAGAAATCTCCTCTTGTAGACTTCTGTCTCATAGGTCCACATATGTCTGTATGGATGAGTTCAAGAGGTCTAGTAGACATGATATCAACTCCTTTGTGTGACCTATGGGTCAGTTTTCCCTTCTGACATGTGTCGCAGACTTCATCTCTTTCTCTCTTTAATTTGGGTAGATCTCGTACAACATTGTACTTCAGAATTTTACTCATACTCCTTTGACCAAGATGGCCAAGTCTTCTATGCCAGAGGTTGTTTTCATCTTTGGAGCTAAGAAAACAAGAATTGATGGGATCACCAATTTGAAATAGATTTCCAGTAGTTCTTCTTCCTTGACTGATGATTTTTCCATCCTTTGAGCTCTTGATGATGCATGAGTCTTTCTGGAACAACACCTCATGTCCATCATCACATAATTGACTTACACTCAGTAGGTTGTGCTTTAATCCTTCAACAAACAACACATCATTGGATTTTAGATTTGTTGTTGCAATCATAGCCTTTCCAACTCCCTTGATTTTCAGAGAACGATCATTTCCAAACACCACGGTTCCTCCCTCATGACTTTCAAGGTTGCTTAGAATTTTTGTATCACCAGTCATGTGGGATGAGCATCCACTATCAAGAATCCATGACTTGGTTTTACTGCTGGCTTTTAGAGCCACTTCAGCAAAGCATGTGATTTCATCATTGGTTTCTTGAATGCCTTTCCCTTTCATGTCTCTGACTTTTTGTTTAGGAAGAGTTGTCATACATTTATCAGCTCTATGACCTTGTTGGTCACATATTCCACAAGCTTCACTCAGGCAGTCAAATGTGTTCTGAGTTGGTGGTTTTGATGCTTTCTGCAAAACACTCTGGGTGTCAGGATGTCTCCCCCTTGACTCATGCCTCATGTTTGGACGAGACATGTTATACCAGCATGCATAGGCCTTATGTCCAAACACACCACAACACCAGCAGTAGCCTCTGAACCTTGACCTTCTTTGTTGATAAGAGTCATGTTGTAATTTTCTGTCCAAGATTTGAGTAGTCCTCCCTGAGGATTTCCTTTCTTCCATTGAAGATGATTTTACACAGATTGGTTCATGCCATGTTTGTCTCAATTTTATCTTTGAACCTGCATTGTTAGAAATAACAGATGTATTTTGAGATTTACTCAGTGGTAAATTGACCTGCCTCTGAGCACCAGCATAAGATGATTCTGCCTTGACCTCAACAGCCTTGTTGAAGTCTTCTCTCATCTTTGTCAAGCTATTCTGTGCTTCAATCCACTTGGAATGTGTCAGAGATTGTTCTTCTTCTTTGAAGTGAAGTTTCTCCTCAAGATCTTTTGCTATCTTGTCCAGCTCAGCTACCTTCAGTTTGTGTCTCTTGATTTCATCAATGTACATTGTCTCTTTCTTCATACATTCTTCCAACTCCTCAGTCATCCTTTTGGTTTCCTTTTGCAACAATTTCTTCTCTTTCATGAGTCCAGTGTTCTGTTCAAGGCAAGCCACTAATTCATCTTTCAATCTGTATTCAAGCTCTGTTCGTTCACTTTCATCATCTTCACTGCTGCAGGTATCAAACCCTTTTTCTATATGACCCATAAAATTCGTTTCTTCTTCTGATTGACTGGCTGAAGTAGAGTCTGATTCTTCCTCTTTGCTTACATAGCTTCTTCTTTCACCTGGAATGAACCTTTTCTTTCTTACACCTGATTTGTTTCCTTCTCTTGGGTATCTACTCCATTTCTTCTTTTGTGACTTCTCATCTTCAACTTCTGGAGCACTATATCTCTTCTTGGGGCAGTTTACAGCAAAGTGTCCGATGTTATTGCAATTGAAACATCTCGATGGTGATTTCCCTTTTCCCCTGAATTTAGTTTTTCCAAACCTTTTAGAAAAAAGAGAAATAATCGTGTTGAGATCTTCATCCTTTTCTTCATTGTCAGTATCACTTGATTCTAGGACTTCGTCATCTTTTATCTTGAGTTGTCTCATGGCCTCAAAAGCCATCTCATCCTTGATCTTCTTCTTGAATACTGGGATCTTCCTCATTTCATATGCAATGAGAATGTTGTGTAGTTCATCAAGAGAGAGATCATCTCTGTCTTCTAATGCTGAGACTTTGGGGTCAAACCTGTCAGGAAAATTTCTCATAAGTTTGTTAACAATAGTGGAGTCCTCCAACTTTTCTCCAAAGCCCCGAATGTTACTGACAATTTCATTGACTCTTGTGAAATAATCATCAATATTTTCTTCTTCTCCCATCTTGACATATTCAAACTTGCTTCTCCAAATCTGTAATTTGGCTTCCTTGACTTTCATGTTGCCTTCATAACTACTTTCCAATTTGTCCCAAATTTCTTTAGCATTCTTGAGTCCCATGACTTTTGTGTATACCTTTTCTGAGAGTGACATAAGAATGGCATTTTGAGCTTTACCATCAACTTCCATATTTCTTTTCTCATCGAGTGTCATAGCAGCTTCATTAGCAAGAGGAGGGAATCCAAGTAAGGCTGCATTTCTAACTTCAAGGCCGAGAGATAGAAGGTAGGGTAACATCCGATTCTTCCAGCTGTGGTAATTCTTTCCATCGAATGTAGGAACACCCCTACTATTAACAGAATTCAGATTGTCCATCTTCTCAGAAGTAGATCCTTACAGAGGTAACCTCCCTCTGATACCACTTGAAATGCCTGGATCGGTTGTGATCACTGAGAGGGGAGGGGTGAATCAGTGATAACTTTTTCTTTTTATGAATTGTTCCCTCTGGATTATCAATTCAACCTCTGCAGCTGGTTAAAGCCTAGATCTACTCTTTTAGTGGTGCAGTAATAATGAGAGCACAGAACACAGAGATTTACAAGGTTCGGTACAAAAACCTACTCCTTGCCGTGTTGGTTACACCCCCCAACACGGATTCTTCACTATGCCAAAAGATGATTACACAGTAATTGGTTACCCCCCCAATTACAAGTTGGTTAACCCCCCCAACTCCACAGCATCATATTCATCATGGCTTCACTTCACTTCTTCAAAGGTGTTGTTCAAAACTTCAAGTAGCTTCAACAGTCTTCAAAAGATCTCGTTGGTCTTGCTCACAAAAACCCAATCACTTAGAATGATTAGTTCTTTTGTATTCACACACATAAGTGTTTACTCCTCAAAGTTGATCTTCTTCACATGTGCACACACAAATAATATTCTTTTAGCACACACTTGAGCCGTAGGTGGTTCTTCAAGTTTTCACACACACACAAATGTGTGGTCTTCACTTCACCCACTTGCACACACAAGACATGCCTCGGCCTCCTCTATCACACACCCAAATACCAACACAAGGGCTACGGATTCTTTGTTTTCTTTTGCATGCAACCAACCCGTAGGTATTCTTCCTTCACTTGGCACACAAGCACAAGTGTCTCGGCCTTCACTTGCACACACCCGAACTCAAACTAGTCGCGCAAGGGGGTGTGTCCTTCTCTACTCCAACACTGCCTGCCGCGCAAGGTTCAAGCCACAAGGGCCGCGCAAGCCACGGGTGCAAGGCACCGCGGGCGCGCAAGTGCAAACCGCGCAAGGGGGCGTGATGCACAGAGGGGGAGCGCGCAAGGTCGCGTTACCCTTCCTCCTTCTTCTTTTGCACAAGAAGTGAGCAAAAGGATCTCACGGAGCCAAGGGGTGGCTCCGGGCTTCACTGCCGCGCAGGGGGGCGCGCAGGCTGTTCTTCACGAGGCAAGGCACTCGCGGGACTTCTCAAAAATTCAGCAGCGTTTCAGCACTTCATCGAGGTCACGACCTCTCATTATATAGGCGAGGAGAGCCTCGGTTCATCCGCGTGGGAAATCTTGAAACACCGAGATCATCGGATCTTTAAAATCTTTCCAAGTTTTTTGCGTTTTTCTCTTCGGTGCACGCGGGTTCTTTTATTATTTTCTTCCTCCTCGTGCATGCGATTTATAACGCATGCACGGCCTCTGTTTCGGTCTATCCATGCAAAACATGAACACCCGAGTGGCCTCGCACCTTCGGTTTGCTTCGGCCTTCATCGAATTCATCATCTGGTAGCATGCATGCTCTCTTTATTGCATGGATGGATTCGGTATGTCCAGACGAGCACGAGGGTGCCTTCGGCTTCGAGAGAGATGGTCGGAATCTCAAAAACATCACTCGGGAGGCCTCTGGTTCAGCGGGTGCTCGCGGGAGGCTTCGGACGAGCTCGAGGTAGAGGACGAGCTCTCGGTCGTCGGATCAGGCGATGGAGATGCATCGGGCGGCCTGGATCTGAAGATCTCGCGCGGGATTAGATGAGCGGCTCGGATCTGGCGCGCGATGAGTCGAGCGGCCAGGATCGCTCCCGCGGGAAAAATTCGCGTCCCACATCGAAACGAGCTCCTGTTTTTCCGCGGTTTAATAACATGCCACTACCGCAACACCCCAATTGAACTTCCTCCCTCCCGGTGCTGCCCCGCACCGGGTTCTCTCTGCGGGCGCGCTCTGCGCCCACCTTGCTCCCTGCGGGCGCGCTTCTAGCGCCCACTATGCCTCCTCCGGGCGCGCGGGCTTCATCACTGCGTGCCCTCAGGGGCTTATACATGGCCCCCCTGCCTCTCGAGCTTGCACCATGGGATCCCCCATGGGCGTGGCGCCTAGTGCCCATATGGGCCGTGGGGTTGAACCCGTGGGCTGGCTTGAGATGGCCAATTTTTTGCAAAGGCATGAGAATAATACTTTGTCAAATACCAAGTTCTTCCATAAGTTAAAGCCAAATGCCACTCCAAGCTTTCTTCCTCATTTTCTTCTTCATTTGAATTCCTCACTCCTACTCAACAAATAATCTTCACTTAGGAGGGAAATGTAGAAGGTTCATTTTCATCAACCGAGCTCCTTAGTCAAATAGATTCTTCAACGTTCTTCATTGATCTAATCAGAGATCAGATTGGTTCTTCTTCAAATTCACATGCACTAAGTGATAGTGCATGGACTTCATTAATGCACATCATCCACTTAGTAGTTGTGGATGGAACTCCTTTCAACTCCTCATGCATTGTGAAGACAATGCATGGTCTTCTAATCATGTTGTGACTTTGTATCATCTTGATACAAGTTTTTAGAACTTAATGATCAGTTCAGCAATCGTCAGATTTAATGCTTCTGTAATCATCAATCTTCAAGATGTACTTCATCAGATGGCACACCATGACAAGTTATTGACAACAAATGCAATTACTTCACTTGGGCACAACAATTCCCTTATTGGCAAGACAATCTGACACCATATTCTCTTCACGATAGGTGTGAGTGGCAATGTAGTTAATTTCCAGAAGCGAGTTGAGGCAATTCATCCAGCGCGCTTTGAGAACTCCATAAAGGAGAATCACTCTGTTCTAAATGGATTGAATAAGAGTGGTGGAGTCACATACAATACAAATGTTTTTCCAACCTCTTTGCTTAACAAAGTTGACAGCATGAGTCACTTCCATCATCTCAGCCTCAAGGGATGAGGCAAACCCACATCCTCCAAAAAAATAGCCGTGAGCATGCCCAAGAGAGTCCCTGAAAATGTCCCCACAGATGGCGGGGCATGGATTTCCTTTGGAAGCACCATCAACGTTGATCTTTAACCATCTAGGAAGCGGGGATTGCCAGAAAACATAGAAAAATCTCTTCGGTTGCATGTAAATTCTTTAGATATGAGGCCGTCTAAGAATCATAAAGTCACCAACTATGTTATCGTAGTTGGATTTTTGCAGAATCGAAGCATCTTTTATTGCAATGAGAATTCTATCCCGACCTGCATTAAGATTGATAGAATAATTATTGTGAATAATTGCATTTCTAACATACCAGATAATGTGGAGGAGCTCAGCAACTACGGCGAGAAAAATATTTTTGATTTGATGCGAGAGATTCAGCTCAACATAACTTTTGACTAATAATTATACCTAGAATAATCATATCAGGTTGAATCATACTCGAATTAATTGGAATGAGAAAATTGGGATAAGTATTTCTTTAACAAATTAGATGAGGTTCTTACCTTCTTCTATGTAAGAAATAGAAGAAGTGTTTTCTATTGAGTAAATTGGTGAATTGAAAATAAGACCATGTAACATAAGCTATTACAGAAGCTTTGTATAAACCTATTTTTGTTAAGAGGGTGCCCACGCTCTATTGGATTGTTTAAATAGTGCTACATGAGTGAATGGGTATATATAACTCATTGTAATAGAAGGAATTGTTTCTAGTATATTGTGTGGTATGGGATCATTTCAATAACATTCTATGAATGTAACTATTCTTGTTGAATAGTGAACCATGTAAATAATTCAGTTCCTATAGATGTATGTTTGAATTTTTTTAGTATGGAATAGAATCCTTAACAAGATTTAAAATTTATTTCATTTGAAAGGAATCATAAAAGAAAATGTATCACTAATTCACCACCTCCCCCTCTCAGTGATATAATCATCATAACTGGGCCCTTTCATATTTTGTGATTGTTAAATTTCTATTGAAAATTCATTTCATTATGACTATTTTCTATTATAAATGGAATTTATTTTAGATATAAATATTCTTATGTGATGGGTATAATTATAAACTAAACTGTATACCATTTTTATATGTGATGTGTACTTGAAAATTATGTTATTAACTTGGTAAATATTGGTAAATTCATATGTATTAGTCAATATGGATATTTGATAAGGCCCAGTTTTCAAAAACTAAAAATATTATTCTACATATGAGAAATTATTTTCAAATGAATGACATGGGTGGTTCCTAGTTATCGATAGCCGCTAGATGCATCCATAGGTTCTAATGAGAAGAATAAGTTGGCCAAATTAGTGTAGTTTAAATTATATTGAGAATAGATCTTGACTATAAAGGAACTATGTAACTAGGCAACATCGAATCCAATAATCAAGAATTTCCTTCATTCAGATTCTTTTTTTTCAGTATATTTTTTCTTTTAAATTATTTATGGATACATTTCATTGTTAGTTTACCATTTAAATGGCATTTCTTTCAATTAGTTACCTTGTCGTACTGATTATTTATAATCTAAATGTTTAAATAGAAAGTGTTGTAAATTATTTACCTTTCAATATTAATTATTCTTATTAATTCTTCATTAATTCATTTATACTTTTACCCTTATTGCGAATTTGAGCTCACCCTTATTTTTTTCATTCATCATGATATGATGATTAATTTTTTGGAATGAGTTTCGATGATTCTGTTTATTTATCTTTATTATGTATTATTTTTTTTATTTTCCCAACATCAAATGGTTTTCTTGAATTTAATATAGTTTTAAAAAATTTCTAAACTAATTGAACCTCTAGGATTTTTTTCTTTCTAGTTATCCTAATGTAATATAGTTATGCACTGACTCTGGGATTCTTGGGTGGGGGTGTAACAATCAATGTATTTTTTATCACCAATATTCATAGATGATTAATATAATGGATAAGATGTTTATAAATAATATTTAGGAAAAAATTATTCTTCATAAATTATAATATCTAATCAGCCTTCTTTCATTTAAATCCATTCGAAAATGATAATATAAACAGTGTGAACATATTGACTACCAACTCCCTGAAGGGATGCGATTGATTTTTCATTTCCACATTACATGGATAATAATAAGGAATGATTGTAAAAATATATATAATATATTTGTGATATAATTGAGATAATATAAATATTATTTATTATTTATCTTTACTTCTTTCATCCAGTAAAATGTTGAAACCTCACTCTAGTGTATGTATTGACTACCTTCTTTATGAATTTATAGAATTCATTTCATCAAATAAGATAAATAAGAATGACTATAAAATGAGTATATTATGAGTAAATTTTATAATTATATCATGATTAATATCATATATATATATATTGAATTCATGACCATAGTGAATGTACAAAATCTATTAAATTGAAACATGACTTAAAAATAAACCTATTTTCCCAAGAATATTCATTTAATAGACGAAAATATTCATAAATGGATAAATACAAGTTATATAGGAATGATAAATCGTATTTTATTTATTAATATTGTTTTGGAATAAATTTATAATAATTTTATATTTATTATATAGGATATGTGAATTCGAATAAACGAAGAAGAGACTTATGGTAAGGTCTTATATTAAAATCTCATTTATGTTATGAACTATCTATGAAAAATTATCATTAATGGAAATTATTTTGGTCATATCCTTTAAGACCCATCTATTTTTCTTCTGCTAAATTATCATATAGAAACATTTTGTTTTCATATTATTTTCTTCTCTTTGTTATATGAAAAATTTAAAAAATATTATTCATTAAATGACGACCGTATTTCCTATTTTGGGGATAAAAATTTTCTTTCATGTCCATTCCCTTAAAAATTATTTTTTGGAAGTTTTTAAATATACAGGTAATTTATTAGAAAATATTTTCATTAATATTTACTTTATATAAATTGGTTTATAAGGAATTATTAAATAATTGTTTTTCTAACATATTTATTTTTTATTTTTTACCAACATGTTAAAAAATGTTCTATTATAGAGTACACAATATGAATTAATTTTCTCCCCATCATTACCATTATTTTAATTTATTTATCCTTCTAATTGTTCCATTTTTATTTTCCAATAAAATAATTGTCTAACTATTCTATCAGTTTTTATTAAAAAAATCCATGTATAATTATAATTCTTTCATGTTTTTAAAAAATGATTTGAAATTTATTTTAAATGAAATTACAGAGGCTGTAGTAATAAAAATTTAGTAACAAGAACTAAATTTCATTACAAAAAATTATTTGAATTCATATACAAGATTTAAGTGGAAATGAATATCCTCATTAGATGAATTAAATATATATTGAGTTTAATAGAGGATGAAAAAGCTATGTTTGATAGTTATTGATTTTATTTATATTTGTTTTTATTTGATAATATGATAATGATTTTTCCATTGTAAATACACTATGTTCTCATGTTGTAAGCATTGTGTTCTAATCAAGGGTTTCTTGGTATTATAAGACAGATAATGTTTTTTGATAGTTCTAATTGAGGGATTCCAAGGATATACATATATATCTATATCTAATAATTTGAGATAGATGGAATACGCATGTAGAAAGAAATATTATCTTATAGTAAATTAAGTTATGGACTTCGAGGGATGGAAATTTATATTAATTTAGAGGGTTTTTTGTTGACTACTTTAGGGTATATAAAATAAAATACATTTAAACGTATTAAAGGGCTCTCCATATTCTTTGGATAAACATATGATATTGTAAATATTCATTAATAGAGTATTTAGATCATAATATAATACTTTTTATATTTTTTAATTTACAATATATATATATATTCTACTATTAATTTTGTTTTATTTTACTAAATGTTCAACAAATTTAGTTAACATCATGCATAATCTATGCAATTTTTTTCTAGTTTTTCTTCATCATTTTGGTGATTTCTAGAATTCTACTGAGTTTACAAGTTTCTACATCATTTTTTAGATTAATTGACATCAAATTTTTATTTTCAATTCTCTAAAATATTTAATTACAATTTTTAGTTATATTATCAAATGTTCATAACCATTAACTAACAAAATAAATATGAGTTTATGAAAATTTTAAATTCACATTAACATTACAATTCACCCTCCCCCATCTTACATACTATGGTAATCTAGGAAAAAACTTCATATCATATCCCAACTCTTTTAGTTTTTGATATTTTTTTATATTTAAATAGTTTTATCAAAAATTGGTTTATCTGTGTTTCCTTACACCTAATAATTTGGTAATGAAAACAGTGATTGTTAATGATGTAATATATGAATTTTGGTGTGAATGATAACTTAAATATTGATCATCCTCTAAAAATTAACTAAAATGATTCTTGAATACTATTGTGATCATATAAAAACATTCTTCATTTACAATAGAGGGGAGAAAATCTTATTATTAGTACAAATTGAAGTTTCTAGAGAATGAGATTTCTAAATTTTCAAAAGATGATAAGCTTGAATTTTAGGATAACTATAAATTTCATAAAAAATTTATACTTAATGATGTTGAATATCTACACGTAGATATATTCTTGTGAGAAAAATGGAAACTAGATGAATATTCAGGTTACACATTTTCAGACTTCCATAATTATCAAAACTAAAAGCAGTATGTTACAAGGCGACTATATTAAATTAGATATTGTACCTATGGAATCTATTTCTCTTATGAATCATTGTTTCCCATTTTTCATGAATATTATTTAGTCTCTTAGTGAGAAGGGCCTTGCAGATGAACATATTTTTTATAAATTGAATTATATACTTATAAAGAAGTTGGATTCTATTATTATATATATCGATGGTATGAAACATTTTAGAAATATAATTTTTATAGATTTTATTGGAACTCTCATGAAATAAATGAGGGGATTAAAAATAAATTTTTATAACCATAAAAGGAAGAATAAAGAATTGTTTGTATCTATATCTAGAAACATTACTTCCATTGTTTTAAATTCTATAGCTAATCTCTAAAACAATATATATAAATTATCCTAAGATGCTGAAAATATTGATTCTAGTAAAGGTGATCTTGTATATCTAGCAAGGAAAATGAATAATAAGTTCAAAATCTAGCTTGAAATGTATTCTTATTATAAATTAAAAAGATAAAAACATTTTAATAAATAATCATCAAACATTATTTATTATGAGTGTGCAAAATTTCTGGTCATATTAGACCTGATTTCTCTAGGTTGAAAATGAAATATAAAATTTTTATAATAAATAATATGTGTATATAAAAGAAAAGTATAAAAGAACTGGATAATTTCACTTCATGTGGATGTGACACAAACTATGATGTTTCGTCAAAATAATGCTAAAGTTATTGTAGTAGTATTGTTACTTTCCATTCTAATGTAGCTAAATATGATAAGTGTATAATGAAAAAGGTAACTGATAAATCTCTTACCAATTTTCATTTTTATTTTCAATTTTCCATTACCCCTTATGATGATTAATCAACATCATATTATGATAAAAAAAGTAATTACTCATATGATGTAACATTTAATTCATCGTATGATGAGTTTTATTTGTTTTACTTATAAAAAAATGATGAGATATGTAAATATTATTTAAAACCTGAAAAAAGTTGACGTATAACTATTATCATGTTATTGAAATTTTTAGGGTATTTATAGAACACCAATAAGTTCTATTGAAATTTCAAAACATTCATGAAAATTAAAATCAAAATTTTGATTGATTTCGACATCTGATGATTAGAAAATTTTATTGAAAATAAAATATTAAATTACTGACATGAATTGAATTTTATCTAAGATTACTTATTATTATATTTTTAAATATATATATATATATATATACAAAAAACCATGAAAATATATAATGGAATTGGACACACTTCTAATATATTTCATTTTCATAATAATTACATCATACCTTAAAGTATAACATTTTTATATAATAATGAATTAGAGGACACTAGAAATTTTGTTTCCCTTAAACTCTATTTATTCATTTCATTTTCAAAAATAATTTATTCCTAAATAACCTAAAATTGTTCAATATAATATATTTTTAAATATGTGGATTCATAAAATTTTGATTTCTAACCATACCAAACCAAAGGAAGGTTGGATACTAAGAACCTAGTTTTTATGTTCTCAATAAAAGTAGCTATGTACAAAGAGATTGAAAATTTTGAACATGTATAGTGGTTTACTCGAGTCCTGATAGAAGAAAATTCCAAAATTCATAAAATGAAAAATATAAATGATCGATTAGTATCTTTTGGGAACAACTTGTTGGGTGAAATAATTATAATCAGTGATAATTTTTTTCTTGGAAAGACATTAATTTCAAACTTTTTATTTTTCATAGAACTTAAAAAAATATTATTATCATAATATAATAATGTAATTTTGGTTATCTTGTGAACTTCAATAATGATTATTATATTGATAAAATTTTAGGGGTTAATTCATTCTGTTTATTGATAATCATGTTAATTTTTACATTCTTAAATTAGTAGACCATAGGTATCAAAATTTCCCTTCTCTATTTATTATAGAAGATTTTTCCTATTTTTAGCATTTATTTTTGGGTAATTATAACATTCATTTATTATATATAGTTACAATAAATGTATTTTTTAGGGATGTTATATAAAATAAGTTCAACTCAACTAGAGTGTTTCATCATTGTCAATTCCATAAACAGCACATGTCATGTTTTAAAACTACTAGTGATGTCACAAATTCCCAAGAAATACAGGTGGTGTTGGGTCATATTGGTCAATCCAAGACTATAATAAAAGGGGGAAATAATTATGGGTAAATAATTATGGATGATTACACTAGATTCACATAGAATTTTATTCTTTCTCATAATTTTGGAACATTCTACCCCTTCCAAAAAATAACTTATCTTAAAAATAAAAAAACCTACCTTAAATCAAAATACAGAGTGATCATGGTGGTAAATTTATTATTTTAGAATATAAAAAATTATAAAAATAAATGTATTACTCATATTATTTCATCACAAAGAATAAATATATAAAATGGAATATTTGAATGATGAAATATAATTTTTCAAGACCTGAATTGAACATTGTTGAGTGGATACTCTATTTCCAAACATCTCTGTGCTGAGTCTATAAATACATATTTTTATACTAAAATTAGTATTTTACTTCTCCTTTTAAACCTCATTATGAGTTTTGGACCAAATGAATACCAATAATTTCATAATTCATATTCTCTGGGTGTTAAGTCTATTTTCGAATACTAATTAAAAACTTCATAAATTTTATAACATAAATAATGAATTAATTTTATAAGTTTACTATAAAATTGTTAAATTGTATAGTGGTTTAAATAAATTAACTAATATAACTAATGTTCAATTTGATTTAAAATTTTAGAAAACTTATTCTTATGTTTTTATAAAACATCTGGTAGTATGTTCATTAGATAATTCATTTTAAAATACTTCTTTTAATCCATGGTATATTTATCTTAAACCATTATCAATTAATTATTAAAATGGTGGCACAATTAATTTTTAATATAGAAAATCTATCCCTACAGAGGATCCATGATAGATATTAGGGGAGCAATATATGTTTTCTGTTATGAATCAATCGATCTCAACAGATCGAAAACTGATAATATAATTTTACATGTAACTCAACTTCTTTTAACATGTAATTCCTTAAGAAATTAGTCCTACTATCTAATATGCTTATAAAATCCAGATTCTAAAATTGTTGATACAGACTTATTTGACTAATTTTTGAGTGTTTTATATATGAGAAAGAGAATCAATTTGATAGGAATAATGGTCAAACATTGGTTGTGAGAACTAACGATCTTCCAATAATAGGGGTAATTTTTTTCGGAAGCAAGTGTGATCAAAATGGAATAATTATTTTGGAAAAAGAAGCAATTTTTTCTAAAGGGTACTATTAAGAATATGGGATAGAATGTAGTGAAATATTCTACATAGTATCTAGGATTAAGTCTATAAGCATCATACTAGCCTTCGTAGCATAGTGGAGTATTACATTATTTCATATGGATTTTGAAAAACCAACTAATTTTGAAAATAAAAAATGCATACCATGTTTTTGGACATACCATTACTCTGTATGGTCTTATAAACTCTAATATCATAGTATAATTTTATTATAAATTTTTTAAAAAAACTTTATTTTTAAAAGGAAATTATGATCAAACTCAATGTATTAAAATTGTTTCAAATGAAAACACTAATTTTTAAACATATAGTCATGTCATTATTTTGGATCATCTCTATAATCTGTTTTATTATTTTTTGAAACATAAGAAAAATCTGCATGATATGAGGATGGTGAATGAACTAATATTTTTACTTGGTATTAAAATTTATCTAAACATGAATAAAATAATTTAATAAAATATAAAACTATCATGGAATTAAAAATTCATTTTAGTTTTGATAACACTTCACATATAAAAAATCTAATAAGTACCTCATAAAAACATGATCAAGATAAATCTGGGAAACTATTTGATCAAAATAGTATAGTGGTTTGATTGGATGTTTATTATATTTAACGGATAGTTGAAAAAATATTAGGTTTTTAGAATTATTTTCTGTGATATTTCAATAAAACTTAATAAAATTCCATTTAAATGAAGTGAAATAAATTTTTTGATCCTTGAAATATCAATTGGAAATATGTTATTTTATTCACATAGGAGCTATTTTACACTCAAATTTATTCATATGTTCACTTTGTGGTTTGTAGATTATATTAGAAGAGTCAATATATAATATTTAATTTCTTGGTAGAAGCTTTTGTTTTAAGTTCTATCAAGAAAAAACACTCGATTATACACTCTACTGTTGAAGTATAATAAAAGGTGGTTGAAATTTGTTATTCTCAGGTGTTGTAAAAGCATCACATGCTAATAGATTTTAGTTTGTAATATACTCCAACACCAGTATTTTATGATAACACTAGTGAATTTTTTTTCTTACAAATCAACATATCACTCATGAGATTACCACATATATGTAAGGAATTATTTCCATAAGGATCACACAATAAAATGAGATATATTTATTGAAATTTTTGAAATAAAAAATTTGGTTACACATATTTTTTTTCAAAACTTTTACTTCCTATAGATTTGAATATATTAAAAAGGTGATGGAGACAATCAATTAAAAATGATGTTTGATACGCTTCATAGTTAAATTTTTTATGGCATTAAAAACAACTAGAAAAAGGAAAACATTCTATGTATTCATAATTTATATTATGTTTTCATAATTTTTCTTTTAAAAAGCAATATTTATATAGATTGTATTATTTCAATTCAATTTTCACTATAAATACATTTAAATGTACTTAATATTTTTAGTAATCATAATATTCATAAATTCATTACATTTTTCAAACCTTACATGTGTGTCTATTAATATTTGTAAACATTTTCAAGATTTCTATAAAAATACTAATAATCTAATGAATATTTTAGATACTACATCACTTTCATTGTATAGAACATCGATGAGGTTAAAAATTTGTGCATATGGAGAATCGATATTCAAAAAGAGTTTCTATAGTTTCTCTTTTTTCTCAGATTAAACTATTTTAAAACTGGGAGAAATTTATAAATATCCATGAATCATAAAATCATTTAAACATGTGATTTATGAGTATATTTGATACATTGTTTTTCACAAAATTATATAATAGGTGGATGGTTTCTGAAAATTTAGTGTGATGGTTTAACTATTTACCCTTATATAGGTTTTTCAATGTGAGATAACTTTTGGAAATCAATGCGGGGAGTTTTTTTTTCTAAATAATTATTTTTCGAAGGGGGTACAATTTTTTCCCAAAAAAGGGGATGTTATTTAAACATCATGAGGGTTTTTATTTTAAATCACGTAGTGGAAGATATATAAGGAAAAATATTGAATTTTCTGTATATAAACGGGGTATGAAATTTTGTAATTTGTAATATTTTATTTATCTAACAAACAATAATTTTTTGCCTAAATATATTACTTACAAAAAATGAGTTGACAATTAATTATTTCATTCAAGGGGAAATCAGTACATTATTGTTCTTGTTGGTGTTTCCAAATTATTCAGGAGTGGGTGAGTTGGCCTCATAAAATATTCTTTGATATAGAAACACTTTATTTTTATCCCGTAAGGAATATATCATTCACTCTAAATTAGATATGTTGAAAAAATATAAAACATAATTAAAGGTGTTAAATATATAGGTTTATAGTGGTTCTATAAATAAATAACATCTGGTTAACTCTCACAATGACTCATTCTATTAGATTGGTGACAATCAAATCTATGTGAAGATTCAAGGGATTGTTGTAGTTGAATAAAGGATACTATAATTTTATACAAAAAAAGTAAGATATTTTATTAGAATCATTTATTTACATGACTCTTGCACAACCTTCATTATAGAAACCCAATATTAACCTTTATAGATATTACATTTTATATTAATATTCAATACATATCTGAGATAAAAATGATTGAGTACTATAAAGGTTTAGTATAAATAGATAATAGAAACATAAACATATTATATAAGTAAATTCATATCTTCGTAAAAATATTTATTTATATAATTCACCCTTCTTGACTCAACTTAGTTAGAACCTTCCGTCGAACCCAGTGAATAATAACATATGAAACTGTGAGTTCAGATGATCTATGAAGAGAACATGGTATAAATCGATCATAAGAGTAAATAAAATTATAATAAGGGAATGCTAACATAATCATGTGAATTTTCATAATATAAAAGATACATACCCAAAAATTATTAGATCTTAATTTTTAAAATCATATTATATCCAGAAGCATGATACATGATGGTGTAAGATAAGAAACCCTTATTACAGAATAATAAAATAATAATATGTCATCTTATTCATGAGAAATCATAATATTATTATTATAGATATTCAGTGTAATTTCCAATTATAATCTTTTGGGAATATTTAGAAGTGATCATGATCTTGCATCAAAATATGAAAATAGAAATTCATAATACTACCCATATATAATCATGTGATCATATCACAAAGAAATAATAATTATGAAAAAATGGGATAAAAGTATTCGCCATCATGTCCATTGTTATTATCATGTTCCCATAATATATCAAGTTCACATTACCCAAGGCATTGGGTGGATTTAACGTGCCCAAATTCCACAGAGTCATATTCGATTCATATAAATGCCACAAGGTCATGAAAATATTCATAATTTCATGAGAGTATAACAAATGAAAAAGAAAATGCATTTCATTTATATTTAATTGTCATTATAAACAATTATACTGTGAGATAATAAGGATGGTATCATTTAATCATGTCATAAGTGAATCATAATTAGCATCTAGGATGTTCTCACATATGAAAATACTTTTAAAATATCACATGAACATTTCACATTGCAAATACCCTTCTCATTTTGAAATAACATATTTAAAATCTAAAAAATTATATAATATTATGGAAAATATATTTTTAACGAAAATTAATATCATTTAGGGAATATTGAAATAAAATAGTATTCTTTATGGAAGAAAAATTCATGCATGTTGTGTATGTTAAAAAATATTTCATTCACACCTTTAGAAAAAAGTGCATTGTTTAGAAAATAGAAAAAATATTATTTTTAAAAATTTATTCTAATGAAAAATACGGGTAAACTTTAAATAATTTATCTTTAATAATGGTAACATATTTCTTTAATAAATTATAATGAAAACGATAGTATTGATGAAAAATATTATTGACCAAACATGAAATAAATTATATTTTTATTAAAAACATTTTATTGAACATGTTATGCACTAAAGAGAGTAAAATGTTAAAATTACATGAAAATTTAGTAAAAAAACGAGGATACAAATATATTATTTGTTTAAAGAATAAAATCCATATAATTGCATCAAAATAAAAATTTATCATAGATAATCTGGAAAAAAAATGAGATTAAGACATAATTCTCTTAACTCAAGTCTTTCTTTCCTGCACATTGATTCATAATTAATGTGTATTAAATATATATTTATTATAACTATATATATATTAACGAACAATATTAATAAATTATATAATATATATTACTCCCTCTTAATCTCCAATTAACCTTCTATAAATAATTCACACTTAAAATAGATATTTAGGTGAAACCTACTTTATTTTTCATCGATGGTTCAATTCAATGGCTTGTTCCTTTAACATTATTCATGTTTCAATCATATAAACAATGTTAATAATGAAATATATGTAATATTTATTAATTATATACACAATTATAATTATTCATATAAATTGGTGAATAATGTTTAATTACACCACTTGGTGGAGATTATAGTCTATACGTATGAACACGTGATGTTTTCACATTCCGAAGGATGAAACAAACGAAAGGTATATTATAATTAAAATTTAAATAATAATTTTTATTTAATTAAAAAAATATTTATTTATTAAATATATACTTATTAACATCCTAGTAAATCATAAATGAAAAATAAACCTTCTCGTTTCAATGAAGATGTATTCTGCACATGCGAACAAGGGCATTATCATTTTCTAATGGATAGAAGGCTAAGAAGATAAATGTGATATTATAAATATATAAAATATTTATTTCAGAAGTATAATATATATAAATATTAAAAAAATTATAAAACCAACCATCATATATGGTAATAAAAAACGAAATACATTACATTGTGTGGCGGTAGTCCGCATGTACGCACAAACGATGTTTTAATTTCCCGTTAGATGGAGTAGGAGATGAATGGATTTCACAAAATTAAAATAATAAAATCAAAATATATTTGTGATAGTTTATTAATAATTTAATGGTGGATAAAATTAATTTACATAATGTGGAATAATAGATTAAATTAAAAGTACTCAGTTATGAGTTATACCTCTTCTTTGAGAAAGCATACTTTCTATTACACATTAATCCATGAACAAGTGGTATTATCATCAAAATAAAAACTATAGGATGTAGATATAGATTTTAGGAAAATATTTGGGGGTTTGTTTGGGGTATAATAAGGCTCATGATTTTTTATTAAGGGATGAGATTAATTATCCTTTTATTATAGAGGGAGGGGGCACAAATGGAAAATTTCAACATATGTAAATATATTAGTCTCTCATTCATGAAAAATGGATCAAAAATGACTCATAATAGAATAATATATGACATTGGGTCTAACTATTACTAGAAAATAGGATTTTGACATGTTTTATGTCATTTTAACTATTATTTGTTTAGTTTAACCCCTCACAAACCCCTTTTAACCTTTACAGTAGTAATTAATTTTTACCTCAGTTATTATTCATAATAATAAAAACATATGTTTTATTTATAAAATAATATTTATTCTCAGTATTATTAATTTTATTCCATTTCAAAATATTAAATTAATATAAGTAGAAAAATTACATTTAAAATAATCACACAATATATGAGGAATATTTTTCCAGGAAAATGTTTTTATTCCAATATTATGATTAATATAGATTAAAATGAATATAATTGTATTATTTTAAAAAAAATTGTTGAAATTTTAATAACAATTCCAAAAAATAGACTTCGTAAATTCTTTTATGGTAAAGGAAGTTTTTTATAACAATGGTATATTTTAACCATTCACTAAAAAATAACCTTTTCATAAAAATAAAAAAAATTAAAATTAAGATATTTTTGATATTCTAGGATTGAAAATGATATCCTGTTATAAAATAAAATTTCTCAAAATGGATGACACTAAATAATTCTTTTTTCCCAAAATAATAAATAAACCCATTTTTTAAGAATAATTAGTTTTGAAGCAAAAAATGACATCAATAAAAATTGATTTCTTAATTCCTAAGAATTAATAAATATAATTATTTTTTTTAAGAAAATTAAAAATATATTTCATTATTTGGTATCTATTTTTTATACCCACCAATTCATCAACTATGTTATAAGGTTTATATTGAAAATAAAAATATTTTAATGGTATATCATGGTCTGTTTAAAATCAATGTAGCATTTAAAGTAATTTATCAAATTAATAAAATAATTTATAAAAAATTATGTCCAATAAATAATTTTGTTTTAATTTAATGATTTCAATATAAATAGTGTGAACATTATAAATAATTTTATGAAAAATATTTTGTCAGCTCTGTAAAGAGTTTCAACTAGAAAATGATAAATGATGAAGTGTCTTCAGAGATTTAGTATATATGCAAGGAAGTTATCAAGAAATTTTATTTTTTAGATATAATATAAAAGAACATAATAAGTATTGATATTTATTCATAGTTATACTATCTGGATACATAGGAAAAAAAGATTATGTACATGGTCATTCATGTGTATATATTTATCACATTTTGACAAAAGCTCTTTAATATAGACAAGACAATATTTTTTAAAATAAAATTCTCAATATAATTTAAAGGTCATTGAATAAAATAATATAATAAATAAAGACTAGTTCTTTTTATCCTTTCCTTGTGACTTCCATAGGAAATAGAGAAAACAAAGTGTCTTCTTTGTATAGTTTGTGTCATCCTTGAATCTTTACTCTTACTTCAAATACATGCTTTAATATCTCTTGTGTTTCCTGATTTATAAATATATAATTTTGATAAAAAAATGTACTTTAAATGTTACATGATAATATAAAAAAATTATAAATCACCTAATTATGGAATTAGAATATCTTTAGCCTATTTTAAATTAATACCGAATAATATAATTCTTTATTCTCGTAAGACATGAACATAAATCATTATCCAATATTATGAATTTATTGTTGGTTTTAAAAAATTACAAAAATCCCTGTCACGACCCATCCTGGTGGGGTCAGAGCCGCAACTCCCCAAGCCCGCCTCCAATATGCCAGGGGCTGGTGACTAGCACCGAGTAGGCATTCTACTAACATGGGAGGCATTTTCTATAAACTTGCACACACACACAAACACATCTCCAAGTCGACAAAGCTGAAAATTAAAAACTACTAAAGATGGAAAAAGCATGAAAATGCTAAAAACCCAACCAACAGAGTATGACAGGGAAGTAAAGTAAAGTAAAGTAAAACCCTGGGCCAAACGTACAAGCCCACCAAAAAAAAGTCTACAACAAGTTCAACCTGTAGATAATGGTACTCGGACTACAACCTGTCACCACAGGAACACACCTCGGCCTGTCTGATCTCACTGAGCACCATCTGGTCCTGGTCCGCCTAGAATCCTGTCACAGGATCGCTCGTGTGCACAAGACACGACACGTGCGGGAAAGGCCCGTGCAGTGGTGAGTATAACAATACACAGTAGGACACCCCGAAAACCATAAAGGAAATACAACAATGGAAAAATACCACAAAGAACGGTACAGTCAGCTCTATATAGAATATGTCTATGGAACATATAACAATAATATCCAGATATACTCATACACAGGCGACCATCGCGAAACCACCAATAAGATCCAGCTCAAAGATTCCACTAAGCATACCATCAGCAGAACACACTCCTAGGACTGAAGAGAGAGACACGAAGTACTCATTCTGGGAAAGCACAATCCACATGTACCTTGAAAACAAGATGCTCAGATGAGGATCACATCAAAGTCATGGGGTGATTCTGACAAATCAGTTTGAGCTAATCGGCTAAGCAGAGGATCGGTGCCCGGGTAAATTTGGTCACGTTGATACTAAGAACTCTTCCTAGGGTTTCAGGAATGAATAGAGGATCCAGCTCTAAGTATCATATAGGGTATTACAATAACTCTATTTAGGGGGTTCTGCTAAAGGGATCATACTCCTGTATGAAGGAATTGATACCAGAACCTTCAGGAGATTACCACGGGTACAAACCCTAAGAACTAGTCTAATTCACAAAAGGCAAGTGGCTCAAGCCATGAAGAAAATATTTACACGGTGTATAGTATGGTTACACGCTGTGTTCCTAGACCCCAGGTTCTGCCCGTGTAAACGGCCCATGTACTTCATTCAAGCCATGAAAAACCAAACTACACGGTGTGTAGAAAAGTACACGTCGTGTTCCTTGACCCTGGGTACTTCCCGTGTAACCGACCCATGTCATTCGGGTTTTTGGATAGAAAAAAACTACACGATGTGTAGAAGAAATCACACGCCGTGTTCGAGCGCTTGGGCTCGCTCCATGTACGCTGGCCATGTGCCCATACATGGTCTCTACCCATGTCCGTGTTGCCTTCCCGTTTACTCGTACACTGGGTGTCCCGTATATCTGGTCGGGTCTGGTCAGGGACGGGTATACATGGTGTGTCCATGGCCATGTACCCTGCCCGTGTATGTGTACTCCCGGAGTACACGCCCGGTCATTCTCCAATGAACAAACGCCGTGTAGCCCATACTACACGGCATGTAGTCGGGAAAATTCCAGAATTGTTGTCTTCCTCAACGCGCTGTGGCTGATCCTCCGAACATTGATTCAGCCATCCGTTTGCCGTGAAACTCATGGTTCTGGGTCGCCTCATCCTCGTGAAGGTAAATCTATGGGTTTCGGGCCTCCGATCAGCTCCGAAATCCGTTTCTCGTCGCCCGAGTGGAAATCGTTCAAAGAACGTTAACTTCTGATCCGCTTCGATCCATCTGCCGAAACCGTCATCACACCTCTACAAGATAACCGCGGTGTCGATTCTTCAATTTGGGATCGTTGCGTCATAGAATGGATGTGCAACGATCCGTTGTTCATTGCCCCCGCGAAGAACCTGATGAACGCTCACAAAGAACGCGAGAATTGGGGAAGAAGAACAAAAAAATTGAGAGGGACGAACCTCGATCGATGCTCGTGTCGATCTTGGTCCATAATTGTTAGAAGGATGAACGAAACCAAAATAAAATCAAGAATCACATCCCCAAGATCCCCACAAAATCCCATCCCGCAAATACGATTGATCCATGGGCTAATCTGTTTGTGGATTAGTCTGCGATCGTTGTAGGAAATCATGAATGGGGAATGAAAATTTAAAATCAACATCCTACCTGGATCGGTGGCATTCGTTGGTGATGATCTGGTCACCGCATCATCTTCACCGACGAAATCCGTCAAGAACGTCACCGTTGCGTTGGGGGTTTCCTCTTGAGCTTTCCCAGAGCCTCCAGAGAATTTCCGGGTTATGGGGATTGTAACCCTGATTCCCTTGCAAAATATCTATTTAAAAGATAAGAGATATTTGACGTAACAAGATTTAATAAAACATTTTTATTAAATATTTTATTACGGTTGTGTCCAAAAACAATATTTCACCACCAACCTGCGCCGGCCAATGTTAGACCATGCCTAAGGTAAAATCGCTATTCTGAACGCAACAGTGCCCTCAGATTTCTGATCTGAGCACCCGTTCGAGGGTTATTCCACTTTTTCAGGAAAACCGCATGTGCGCGTAATTTAATTATTAAATTAAATTCAAACATTTGTTCTGGGCTCACTGGGCCTCAGAACTACACACTGCCTCAGAGCCTCGTCTCGAAATAATTCCCATATAATATTGAAATAATACATGGAAAAATCTAGGACATTACATCACACCCGCCTTAGGGCTTTTACATCCCCAAAAAGCCAAAAAAGGACTACTCAAAAAGATGTGGGTACTGCACGTGAATCTGAGCCTCCTGATCCCATGTGCTCTCATGGAGATTCCCATGCTTCCACATGACACACTACAAGGGAATAGCTCATCCACGAAGGATCTTCTCCTGCCGATCCTCGATCTCCATGGGGTACATAGCAAAGGTCGCTCCATCGTCGATGTCCACCTCACCCCAGTCGATGACGTGCGATGGATCATGCACGTACCTGTGTTGCTACGAAACATGGAAGACGTTGTGTACCCTGTCCACCTGAGGAGGTAGAGCCAAGAAATACGCCACCTCTCCACCTCTACTCATGATCTAAAAAGGGCCAACGAACCTCGTAGATAGCTTGTCGCCTCGTCCAAATCTCCACAATCCTCGTCGAGGTGTTACCCAATGGAACACATGGTCTCCTTCCTCGAACTCCAACGGCCTCCGTCTCCTGTCGTCATAAGAGTTCTGCTGACACTGTGAAGTCTTAATCCGCTCCTAGATGACCTGAACCTTCTCTGTAGTAGCTCTCACCATCTCTGGGCCCATGAGTGCTGACTCTCCCGGTTCAGTCTAGCAAAGTGGCGACCTGCAAGGTCGCCCGTATATAGCCTCAAATGGTGCCATACCAATAGTGGAATGATTACTGTTGTTATAAGAAAATTCCACCAGTGGTAGGTGATCCTACCAGCTACGACCGAAGTAATGTATGCAAGATCGTAGAATATCTTCCAGGACCTGGATTGTCCGCTCTGTCTGAACATCAGTCCGGGGATGAAACGGTGTGCTTCCCTGACTCGTTGTATGAGTGGTGGGGTAACAACCATCGACTGAAGGTAAGCTCCCTAATCTCCATCTACGAAGGACAACTGTAAAGAGGCCAACTTCCTTGTCGCCTCATCCAGCAAATGCGAACTGGATTTCCTACTGAGAGAATCTTCCACCACGTTCCCCTTCCCAGGAGTATAAAGGATCTAAAAGTCGTAGTCCTAGAGGAACTCAAGCCATCGCCTCTGTCTCAAATTCAGATCCTTCTGAGAAGAGATATATCTGAGACTCTTGTTATCAGAGTAGATGGTAAATTGTTCACCCATCAGGTAGTGCCACCAAATCTTCAATACAAAGACTATCGATGCCAACTCGAGTTCATGGGTCACGTAGTTCTGATTGTGTGGTCTCAACTGACATGATCCATAGGCAATCACCGCTGGCCTCTACATCAGGACACAACCAAGCCCAGTTCTTGATGCGTCACAGAACACTATGTAATCAACACCCTCCTCCGGTAATTTCATGATCAGGGCACTTGTCAGACTCTGTCTCAACTTTTGGAAATCCTGCTGGCATCTCTCGGTCCACACGAAAGGCTGTCCCTTTCAGGTCAAGGCTGTCATGGCTGCTGCAATCCTGGAGAAATCATGGATGAATCTCCGATAGTAGCCTTCCACCAAAGGAAAATCTACACCTCCATTACGCTCCGAGATGGATCCCATGCTAGCACTGCCTCCACCTTTGCTGGGTCCACTGCTACACCATCTGCTGAGATAACGTGCTCTAGAAGGTGGACCTCCTGTAACCAGAACTAACACTTCGAGAGTTTCCCATACAACTGGTGCTCTCAAAGTGTGTCCAGAACCATCCTTAGGTGTCTCGCGTGCTCCTCCTCGGACACAGAGTACACAAGGATATCATCGATTAAGACCAGTACAAACCGGTCTTGATAGGGCTGAAAGATCCGGTTCATGAGTCCCATGAACACTGCTGGGGAGTTCGTCATGCCGAAGGGAATCGACAAGTACTCATAGTGACCATAAAGACATCTGAAAGCCATCTTCGATATATCCTCCCACCATACTCACAACTTGTGATAGCCTGATCGTAGATCATCCTTTGAGAACCATCTTGCCCCTCTCAACTGATCGAAGAGGTCATCGATCATCGGTAGTGGATACTGGTTCTTCACAGTCACCTGATTTAAGTGTCGGTAATCCACACACAGCCTCAAGCTCCCATCCGCCTTCTTGGCAAATAGCACTGGGGATGCCCAGGGTGAAACGCCGGGTCTCACAAATCCCTTCTTCTGCAAGTCATCCAGCTGCATCCTTAGATCAAGAAGATCTATAGGAGACATCTGATAAGCTGATGCTGATATCGGGGTCGTCCCGGGTTGCAACTCAATGCAGAAATCTATCTCCCGATGGGGAGGCAGTCCGGGGACATCCTCCGGAAAGACGTCCTCATACTCAGACACCGCTACTGGAAACTGGAAACTTGTTACATCTGTCACGCCAAGGGCTAGGCTAGCCAACTGATGTGAAATTGGTTATGCCCTCCTATGCACGTGTCCTTCCTGTGCTACCTTGGTCTCTATTTCACCAACAAAAGAGAACCTCGTCCCATCACTGCGGACACACCACACGCTTCTCCTAAAACAATCAATATGGGCATGAACTGTGGATAGCCAATACATACCAAGAATGACATTTTAAGGCCTCGACACTACCACCATGATGTTCCAACCGAAACTCTCACCTCCAAGGGTTAAGTTACACTGCCTGCAAAGTTGTGTGATCCTTGAATCATCTCATGTTGGTGTTTCTAAGCATAAAGGTCGAGTCAGCGACTCAGCTGGAATCTCAAGGTCTTGAAGAAGATAAAGAAGTCAGAAAGGAATGACTAGAACATGTGTCTATCAATACGGCATCCAAAGTAGAAAAGACACAGATAATACCTCTAATCATCCCGGGAGTACCTAGGTCATAAGCCTCTACCACCTGTAGTTGTCCCTGCCTCTGTCTACCAGCTCCCTGAACCTAGGGTGGACCTCCTGGGGGTGGTGGTTGTAAAGGGTCGAAACACCGACCACCTTCAGCTGCTCTTCCAACTCTTCTAGAAAGGTCTCCCACGCCTGGGTCCCTAACGTTGGCTCCCTACCGCTAAGGTCTCTGCTCCAGCTTGCCCACTACTGACAACTGCTGATTGTCCCTGCTCTGCCAGGAAGCTCTCAACCACCAATGACCGCTCGAGCCCCCCATAATAAGTAGGAATTCTCATAGGGATGATGCTAGCTCGGATATCCCTGTGCAGGCTCCGTTCAAAAGTCTGAGCTCTGCAGTACTGATCTCTGTAAATATCCATCGAGTACCGCGAGAGGTCGGTAAACCTCGATGAATAGTCAGCCACCATCATGGTTCCCTGCTAGAGCTAAAGAAGCTCCTGTATGAGTACTTCTCTTAGAGTGACTAGTGAAAAATCCTCTCTGAAGAGATTCTCAAACTCCAAAAATGAAATACTCACCTCTTCGTGAGTCTTGATGACCAAACTCCACCATCGCCCTACCGAGCCCTTCAGAAGGCCTACTGCCAGGATCACCATCTGGTCTTCTGGTGTCCTGACCAAACGGAAGACTTTGGCCACCGCCACAAGCCAATCCTCTGCTGCCTGAGGGTCAGGCTCACCTTGAAACCTAAGGAGTATCTGTCTCTGAAACTCATTGAGTGCACTTAGCATGCGCTCCTCCTCCACTATTACAGTGGGTGCTAAACACTTCCACATAGGTGGTGGAATAACTGGCATGCCACCTGGTGGTAGAACTGGGGGATCTGGTCCCTATATCGATACTTCATCACTGAGGGGGTCACCCTCATGATCGAGCTGCTGGATACTAGCAGGTGCGCGTCGTGGTGGCATCCTATTTAAGAAACAAGATGTATCACAGTCATTGAGTATATCTATAGAGCTGACTCAAGAAGGAAATGGAAACCACAACCCATTCCAATATGATGCGTGTACCATTATTTTTCCCCCATGCAACTAGTTTTTTCATGTTTCGAGTCGAAAATCATGTTATCAGATCCCTGGTGTATGGATACGTCAGCCGCCGCACCAACGCTGGGGTCCCTGGCCTTAGAGATGAACTCGAAACACTTGACACTATTGTCCCAAACCAACTCACAGACTCTCGGTCCTAAGGTAGAACCGACGACCTTTGATACCACTCTATCACAACCCATCCTGGTTGGGCCCGAGCCGCAACTCCCCAAGCCTGCCTCCCATAGGCCAGGGGCCGGTGACTAGCACCGAGTAGGCATGCTACTAACATGGGAGGCATTGCCTATAAACATGTACCCACGCACACACATCTCCAATTCCACAAATCTGAAAAGTAAAAACTATTAAAGATGGAAAAGTCATGCATACACTAAAAACCCATCCAATAGAGTACGAAAGGGAAGTAAAGTACAGTAAAGTAAAACCCTGGGCAAAAAGTAAAATCCTACCAAAAGAAAGTCTGCAACAAGTCCAACTTGTAGAGAAAGGTACTGGGACTACAACCTGTCACATAAGGAATACACCTCGGCCTATCTGATCTCACTGAGCACCATCCGGTCCTGGTCCACCTATAATCCTGTCAAAGGCTCACTCTTCTGCACAAGACACGACACGTGCGGGAAAAGCCCATGCAGGGGTGAGTATAACAATACCCAGTTGGACACCCCGAAAACCACAAAGGAAATACAAAAAAAGAAAAAATACCACGAAGAAAGGTACAATCATCTCGACACAGTATATGTCTATGGAACATATAACAAAAATATCCAGATATACTCACACACAGGCGACCATCACGAAACCACTACGATCCTGCTTGAAGATTCCACTAAGAATAACATCGAGAGAAGACACTCCTAGGTCTGAAGAGAGATACACGAAGTACTCAATCCGGGAGAACACACTCCACACATACCTTGGGAAAAAGTTACTCAGATGAGGATCATAGCCAAGTCATGGGGTAATTCCGGCAACTCAGTCTGAGCTAATCCGCTAAGCAGGGCATTAGTGCCCGGGTAAAGTTGGTCACTTCGATACCAAGAACTCTAATTAGAGTTCCAGGAATGAACAGAGGATCCGGTTCTAAGTCTCGCAGAGGGGATTCCAACAACTCTATTCAGGGAGTTCTGCTGAAGGGATCATACACCGGTATGAAGGAATTGATACCAGAACCTTCAGAGGATTACCAAGGGTACAAACCCTAAGAACTAGTCCAATTCACAAAAGTTAAGTGGCTCAAGCCATGAAGAAAAGGTTACACGGTGTATAGTATGGTTACACGCCGTGTTCCTTGACCCCAGGTTCTGCCCGTGTAAACGGCCCATGTACTTCATTCAAGCCGTGCAAAACCAAACTACACTGCGTGTAGAAAAGTACACGTCGTGTTCCTTGACCCCGGGTACTTCTCGTGTAACCGACCCGTGTCATTCGGGTTTTTGGATAGAAAACAACTACATGACGTGTAGAAGAAATCACACACCGTGTTCGAGCACTTGGGCTTGCTCCGTGTACGCTGGCCATGTGCCCATACATGGTCTCTACCCATGTTCGTGTTGCCTTCCCGTGTACTCGTACACTGGGTATCCCGTATATCTGGTCGGGTCTAGTCGGGGACGGGTATACACGACGTGTCCATGGCCATATACCATGCCCATGTCCGTGTACTCCCAGAGTACACGACAGTTCATTCGCTGACAAACACACACCGTGTAGCCCATACTACACGGCGTGTAGTTGGAAAAATTACAGAATCGTTGTCTTCCCCCGCGCGCCTCGGCTGATCCTATGGACATTGATTCAGCCATCCGTTGCCTCGAACCTCAAGGTTCTAGGTCGCCTTGTCCGCATGAAGCCGAATCTGTGGATTTCGAGCCTCTGATCGGCTCCGAAATCTGATTCTGGTCGCCCGAGCGGAAATCGTTCGAAGAACGTTACCTTCCGATCTGCTTCTATCCATCCGCCAATACCATCATCGAACCTCCGAAGATCAATGCGGTTCCAATTCATCAATTTGGGATTGTTGCGTCGAAGAACGGATGTGCAACGATCCATTGTTCATCGCCCCCGTGAAGAATGCAACGAACGCTCATGAAGAACACGAGAATTGGGGAAGAGGAACACAACAAATCGAGAGGGATGATCCTCGATCGATTTTTGTGTCGATCTTGGTCCGTGACCATTATAAGGTTGAACGAAACCAAAATAAAATCAAGAATACCATCCCCAAGATCCCTACAAAATCCCATCCCACAAATATGATTGATCCGTGAGGTAATCTGTTCATGGATTAGTCCGCGTTCGTCGTAGGAAATCAAGAATGGGGAATGGAAAATAAAAATAAACATCCTACCTAGACACACAACGTTTGTTGGTGAATATATGGTCCCCGCGTCATCGTCACCGATGAAATCCGTCAAGAACGTTGCCGCCGCGTTGTGGGTTTCCTCCAGAGCTTTCCCAAAGCCTCCAGAGAATTCCAGGGTTATGGGGATTGTAACCCTGATTCCCCTAAGAAATATCTATTTAAAAGATAATAGATATTTGACATAACAAGATTTAATAAAACATTTTAATTAAATATTTTATTACGGTTATGTCCAAAAACCAGATTTCACCATCGACCTGCGCCGGCCGAAGTTAGGCCCCACCTAAGGTAAAATCGATGTTCTGAATGCAACGGTGCCCTCAGATTTCTTATCTGAGCACCCATTCGGGAGTTTTTCCACTATTTCAGTAAAACCTTATGCGCGCGTAATTTAATTATTAAAATAAATTCAAACATTTCTTCTGGGCTCACTCGGCCTTGGAACTGCACGCCGTCTTAGTGCCTGGTCTAGAAATAATTCCCATATAATATTAAAATATTACATGGAAAAATCTGGGACATTAAAATCCCATTAAATATTATTAATATAAGATATTTCTATTATTATAAGACATTATGGTTTGATAATTGGTCTTTTTATCTTCCTTTCTAATTTTATGATATTTTCTCTGAACTTATGTATTTTTTCATAATTCATGGCTTATTATAAAATATTTAATCATATTTCAACAAATCAGACTTCTAGACTTTGTGAATATTCTAGAAACTAGAGCATAATAAGTACCTCAAATAAAATGTATATCATGAACATCATAATTATATACTATGGAAAATTATTTAATTTGAATTTAAATATATTATAAATAATTTATTTAAAACTATAATAATATTGATCTTCATACATTAATAAAAATATTTTGAAACACAATTGATGGTATCTCTTATCATTAAAAAATAAAATAAAAATGGATATATTTTAACAACCATGGTTTGTCATAAATATTCCCATTTTTTATTATCCAAAAAACCATTAAAACATAAAAAAATTATATATTTATAGAAAATAAAATTTTAAATCACATTATTCTATGAAGGCATAGATAAAAAATTATATTATAAAAATTGAATAAAAGTTTTGGGTTAGTAAATTTTTATTCACCCATTTTTTTGAGATAAAAAATAAAGTGAAAAAGTAAGTTTGGAAAATATTCAATATGGTAGAGATATTTTTATAAATATAAGAAAATGTGATGGAAATGAATTAGAATTCTTCATATAGCTCCAAAAACTAAGTAATAATAGAATTAAAATATATAAAATTTATATCTAAAGTAATATGGATCTATATAAAAAATTAAGAATTATTCATAATTGTTTATTGAAAAATTAATATAATTAAAACAGAAATATAAAATCCAAATAAAAAATAAATTAGTCTCAAGGTTTGGAAGTGTGTTCAGATGTAGATTAATATTGCGGTTTAAAAGATGAACTGGATTTATCAATAAAAGTATTGAATCATAGATCATGGGTTATAAGATTAAATGAATAAGGATTACATGTGATATGGATTTTTTAGATCATTAATCCCTAAAACTTTTTCTATATTATCCAATCCATTCATTATTGGAAAATAATTTTTTAGAATAATAGTTTTTGAGATTTCTGTTTGAGAAATCGGTGATAAATATTCCTGTAGATGTGATTCTTTATATTGGATTTTTTTCAATACATAAATCTTGGTCGAACTCTCATTTCATTTGAGGTTATGATGCTTGTATGCTAATTTAAATGATGATAAATAGGGATCATATAGAATACATATCATGGATTGAGTTCTTCATGCATGAAAATTGATTGGAGTT
Source organism: Viscum album (assembly GCA_963277665.1). Lineage (NCBI taxonomy): Eukaryota > Viridiplantae > Streptophyta > Magnoliopsida > Santalales > Viscaceae > Viscum > Viscum album. The sequence continues at coordinate 748,854,941 of OY728166.1, read as the reverse complement.
GTTGAATGGGTCCCATGCCACAACATATATTTTGTGTTGTATAAGTTTTTTAAGGAAAAAATCACATTTCATAATTTCTGTTAATGTAATATACAGATAACATATAGTTGGATCAAACTATATTCCACAAAACATGTTGTGGATATATTGGATTAGGATGTGGGTTTAAAAAATGGTATGCCAGACCTCATGCTACAGAGTGGGTGATAATATTTAGAGGAGGCTCAATCAGATGAGTCCACGACACAAGGAACGGCCACTTCGTAATTCATGTAATGCTATATTTCATGTTTTCATGATAATTTTGTAAAACTAAAACACAACTAAAATTCTCCACCACATTCAAGATAAAATTTAATGGACTACACCATAGTGCATCGATCAAACCACATAGAAGGTTGAATTATTTTTTCATGGATGTGGAAAATTGGATACATGTACACCATAGAGCACTGGTCGCACTGTGGTATGTTTGTATAGTTAATAAATAACTATATTAAACTACCGACTCGTGTCATAATAAAGGATATATTTTGTAGAATTTTTTTTCTAGGAAATCATGGCAGTCCAAATAGTCTTGTTGACTTTTGATTTGAATTTTAGTGGTTATTTCATGTTATCTTAACTTATAATTTTAATCTTATGTAATTATTTTATTTAATATAACCAATGTTATGAGTTTTAAGAAGATTATTTTAATTTTAAATTAAATTTCAAATCTAATAGAGTGGAAATATAATGGATTATTTTACTAAGATAACTATGATGTTGTTAAAGAATAATTAGATAAATAGATAAAATAAGAAGTTATTAATATGTGAAAAAATGAGGACACTATGATTATTTAGTGTTCAAGAAAGAAAGAAATGTAATATTATGATCAAATTGGTTGTATTCGGTTGATGTGAAAAAAATTATGAATTAAATTGTTCTTATAGATATTGGAAAGAGAATTTCATATTATTTTAGGCTTTGAATGTAGAGTTTATATGAATACTTTTTGGAATTTTTTAATGTAGTGTAAGTCTATTTGGTTAAACCATTATTTACTTTTATCTAAACAATGTTCATTGTAAGGTGTGGGATGCTCTTATGTGGACAATGAATCACATAATGGTCAATATACTTGAAAAAATGAGTTTCATGGTGATACCCTAATTGGTGTGCTCATATGATGATAATAGTTTATTGTTTGATCCTGGAGAAATACATCTCATGCAACGTACTAGAATTCTAACATTGAGAGGTGAACCGTTAATATCAGATATGTATCCCTATATTGGTGTGTACTTGGTTGTGTTTCAGTAGCCATTACTACATCCTAATAGTATAAAATTGATATTTAAAATATATATATAAATAGTTATGATCCTAGATTCACCCCCCACCCACTCAGTAATCTTACATTGTTCTAGAAGTTGTTCTATAAGTTGTATCAGAGTGATGTTTCCTTTTTTAACTATTTGATATCCAATGCATTACTTTGAAGATTAATTTTATGATTTTTATTATCTACCACATATAATTTGAATCCAATTAATGTAAAGAAAATTTATATATTTTATGGGAAAACTGTCACATATAGAATGACACAATGATTTCATACTTGTTAGTTATCATTTTCGATTTTTTGGTTGTTACAATTGATGGGTTTATTACCTAGGGTCAACGTTCTTTAATGATATAAAAATATTTGATGAATATTGAGAGTGATGGTTGGGAAATTAATTTTAATCTTTAATCACTCCTAGAAAGGGACATTTTCAATGTAAAGGGAGTGAAATCTAAAAAATATATCTTAGTTAACATCTAAATATCAATGAAAAAATGATGAAATTGTACCAAGCTAAATTCCAATATTTAAGAATTCAGTATGAAAATATCTAGATGTATGTTGATGGAACTATGAAATGTTTCTTCACAATGATGAATAACGTTATGAGAACAATCATTGGCTATTGTGATACTTTGTAAGATGATGATATTATTGTAAGAAATTTCATATATTATCAGATAAGCTTGATTCTAATACCCTGCCATTAGAAAAAATGATTCAATCGATATTCATTTTGAGGATTCTTATAGTAATTTAATATCATATTAAATTAGGAAATTTGGTCATATCCTAAAAAAGATTAAATCTGAAAATAATGTCTCTTTTAAATACACATATTAAGATAAACTGAACACGAAATTTGTTACTAAATATAAATATTTTTTTAAATTTAATTTAATATTTCTAGGACACATTTTGTGTATTTATATCTATTATCTAATCAAATATTACAATATTGAATGTAAAATATAGCGTTCAAAAAAATTATTTTTTGAGATATAAGTCATTATACTATAAATTCCAAAATACAAAACCCACAAAGTTAGTAAGGTGTTATATTTTATTTCATGGATATTATCAATGAATAAAAAAATTCCAACTATTTCTTATAATGAAAATGGTAATAATTTATCAAAACATCATAAGAGAAACTTCTTATCTAAGGAAGATATCGAAAAATAGAATGAATATAAAGATTAAATTTCATCTATTGATGAATATAAAAAAATTAATCATTGATATAGTCAATGATTAAAATATTACATGTGATTAATGTATTTTTAAATTTGAATATAAAGTGAACTTGATGGAATTAATGATTTAGAGATAATTAAAAGACTATGTAACACCCTAAAATACTAAAATAACAACATTATATTTTATATCATATGTGACACTAAACACTAATCTTAAACAACAACAAAATTATATTTCATTAAATTTAATAACATTTAATGTTTTCATTGCATGAATCCCTAGTCCAAAAATATCAATAATATAGTATAATATTATAACCTAGAAATTATGCTGATGGGTGTTAATTTTTCTAACTAAATTATGAAAATTATGTTTTATATATTGACTATTAATTAAATAAGAATCAGCTAAGATAAAATGAAAAAAATTTCTGATTTTTTAACATTGTTTAGTTGTTCATTGCGAAAATAATTTAAAATAAAATTTTGCCACTTTTAGATAATGTATTTCATAAAATTAACATTATTTTTTAAATCATCGTATCAATATTTATATAGAGGTAACTATTGGGATTTTTTTAAAAGGATTCATTTTTTGGTGAAAGGTGAAGAATATTGTCTTCTAATGAAAGCATTATTTTTTCAAATAATTTTAATTGGTAAATAACATTTTAAACTTTTATTAAACTAAAATTATATCAATTATATTAAAAATGAATAATTTATGTAATTTTAAAAACGTTCATATTGAATTTTGATATTAAAACCTTATATTCTTATAATTATTTTATCTTTTTAATCCCACTTTTCCATCACATATATAGATATTTTTTTATATTTTATTCTTATATATATGTGAATTGTAACACCTGATGTTTGTATGTGCCTTTTTTCATGAATAAATTAAATTTTCGTTTATGTCATGCATTGCACTAAGAAAAACATTCAATTCACACATCATTCACTTTGAGTAAATTACATGGGAAAGAGACAAGGTATATGTTATATGAAAACCGACTTGGTATGTGTTACATGCAACACCGATGTTTCTACTAAAAATCATTTTGTTGTAATAATTATTTAAATGATATAATTGTATCCTAGCTATTAAAATTATTAATATGAATAGTAAAAAATACTTTTCAATTATTTTTTATAATTTTTTATATAAGAAAACATATTTATAATGAAATATATATTTTTTTCCAAAGTTATTATATATCTAAAAAACTATTTTCTCAAATGTACACCTTTAAATTTCCTTATGTAAAACATAATAAAATAAATTTTTGACAGATTTTAAAATTAAATTTGATAAAATAAACTTCTTTATTTGAATTTATAATGTTGAAATTAAATTATGGTGAATTATTGAGATCTTTCTAACAATCATCATTTTTTGATGATTAGTGTAAAATACCAGATTTTAATTATATATTTCCTTTTCCTCAAATTTATTTATATAGTTAAAATATATTTTAAAATTTTTTAAGGTAATTTAGATCATATTTATTTAAATTAATCCAATTTTTGTCATTGAGATCAATTTCCCTTTGTACTAAGGTATAAAAAGTTAGGAAACATTTGAATTTGGTTACTTTGAAAACCTACATTGTCGACCCAACTCTAGGATTAATTTAAATTATTTTCTACGAATTCTATGATTTGATTCTAAAAAATGGATTAGATTTTTCGAATCGTCATAATTTATAATTTCTAAAAATTTCAACTTATTTTTTTGACGGAATTGATTACCAATGTAGTTTAAATTAATTATAATGATCAATGTAAAATTAAACTTAACTAAGGACAAACCCTTAACTTTAAGTCCCAAAAAGTCCAAGATCCATTTAATAGCCCTATTTATACACTATACTCCCTTTTTTATACATTTTTGCATTATTGGTTCCACATGACATGTGAAAAACGTGTATGGAATTCCTTTTTCAAAATATTACAACAGTGCCACTCTTCTTCCACTATTAAAATGCCCCATATACTGAACTTCTTTACACCTCTAAAACCACTTAGGTTCGGGAGATATCTTCTAAAAAATCATCCCAAAAATAATTTCTTCTTCCTATAATCATCCATTTGAGAAAAAATCAATACAACGAATCCTTCTAGCACAAACCAAAAGGAGCTACCTGATTAAGAGATAATTTTGTCACTCAAGCTCCTTTCTTTTAGTTTCCTCCTCTACCCCATACACAATCTTTATTACAAGATTTTATAAAAAAACTAGTGTTTTAAATTAACTTGGATCTTATTATTCAATGTTTTCTACTAACACTTACACACTGTTCCATCTAATGGGTAACAAACATATTGTTTACATGTATAGTGAACTACCGTTTCACCAAATGATAACTGTTCATTTTTCCTTTACCGCATCTCACGGTGGACATAATGACATAAAATATGTTTATATATTTTATATATTATATTTATTATGTTTTTAATCTTCTATATTCCTTTTTATAACACATAACATTTTTAAATTTAATTTTGTGTAAATATGATAATTTCGTTTGAGGGTGTGTGAACTACAATTCCGTAAAAGAGATGTGATTCGTTCACACCTTAGATGGAATGTATTAAGGATGGGATTAGTGAAATTATATGATATATATGATATAATGATTATAATTTAATAATTATAAATATAAATATATACACTCAAAGGTCATTTACCTTCTTTCTTTGAATACGACAATAAAAACAAAAACAACATCCATGCGTACGCACGACTTACCATCCCCATGAATGATGATTTCTATTACAAACATATTATATATATATTTATATTTTTAATACACATATGATGAATATAAATGATATTTATATCATTTTTTACAATATGTGAATCGTAATATGAGTATAAGGGAAAAAGATATAACAAATTAATATGCATGAGAAGAACAATGCAAATATTACCCGAAGTGAATCTATAACATAGGATTGTTAACTAGTGGATAAAATATGGTCATAATAAAACCATATATGATATTATATAGAATAATATTCTTCTATAAAATATTTATAATATTCATACATTTGTTTTATAGGAATCTCATATGATTACAGAGATGTTCAAGACACCTGGTAAGGGGATTTCATCTCACTTTTCATTTCTGTGAGATACATGATTTATTCACCACCCATTCATCTTGTATAGTGTTTATAATACCCATGTATTTATTAAATGATTCATTTATTTAAATTTATGCGTCTTTACAAGTCAATTTTATGATCTTTATTTAATGTGTATTCTGTTTCAAAAGTTACCAAATAAGTAAAATAGTTTTGTCTCAATTTTCCTTTCTTAAGACTCATGTATGGTTATGAACCAAAATTCTGTTTTGAGGTGTATAAACTTCCTATTAAATTTTATGTCATTAATATACTTATTTTAATTATATTTAATCTTCATTTAATTGAATTTTCTTACATATATATCGTGATCCCACGTAACGAATTTTTAAATGTATATTGAAACTATCTCATTGTGTTTTGAGGTTGTTAATGATTATGGTTCTTTGTTGAAATATTTTGATCAATATCTAAATAGTAGTAATGAATTTTATTATATTATTTTTATTCAATATATATCCATGTATTAGTACCTTTTTTACATTCATCGGTACTTAATATAATTAATAAACTATTTTAAGGAAAATATGACCATATTTCGGTGTATAGTCAAAAGTTGGTTTTATTTCAAAAACCCCATTTTCAAAAAAAATTCAAATGGTTCTTGATGATAATATTCAATGATAAGTGATTTTTAAAATATTCTATTGTTTTAAAATTTTTCTTTATAATTTTCCAAATCAATTTTCAAAGAAAAATGTTTCAAAAGTGTTTTTATTTAAAAAGTATTTTCCAAAGAAGAAATGATATTTTCTTCAAAAAAGTTTTTAGAAGATCTTTAAAAATTATTTATCATATAAGATAACATATTTTGGTGTTAATCATTACATTATGATGAAATTATTCAATGTTTCCATTCATATTATTTCTCGGAATAGATTATGTTTTGATATCATGATGTTTATGTATCCAGTTTCTCTTTCACGGGTTATGTGCTTTTGATAACAACTTGTTTTCACGAATTATTTTAATGATGAAATTATTATGAAACTTGTATTTTTATATAAGTCATGATACAATTACCTGTTTATAATACCCATTTCATTTCATGGTTATGATATGAATATTTATAAGCTTGTTTCACAAATTTGTATGATTTCATTATGAGATGGGTGGGACCTATATTTCCCTACAATGCAATGGGTAAATATTTATATATCATGAGAAAAAATTGATTGAATGATAAATGAAATTATCCCAATATTATAGGTATGTAATGAGAATTGAACTTGGTTAAGTATTACTTTACTAGAATGAAGAGTGAACTCAGTTTAGTAATATAGGGATGGAATAGGTTGTGAACCTAGTTATGTAAATGTATTTTCCTACTAAGATAGTCTCAATAGAAATACTTTTACTTCTAAATAAATCATTATATATTCTTATATGTCTACTACATTTCCATGTTTTATTGCTATGTTATGATTTTGTGGTTTATGTTCTTTATTTCATTATGATTCATGTCTTTGAAACTGTTAAACTTTATTCCATGATTTGTGTTAATGATCTTTGATATGAAGGGTATGATCTTCTACTATTATGATCATGTTCTCATTCCCTTATGCAACTTATAATGATTACGTATACCCCTTGTTTACCCTTAATCATATTCTGATCTCACCCCTTTTATGTTTTATTAGACTAGGTTATGAAGATAAGTATTATGTTTTATGTGTCTAATACGGGTTCTTGTCAAGAAGAACCTAGTGGGAGATGATATAGCTCATTTATGTACTAGTTTTTATGTTTCTATGTTTCCAAAGGGACTAAACTAATACAGTATTTTGAATTCTGTTTGTATAACGTTATAAGTATTCAATAAAATGTTATCCAATGCTAATGTATGGAATGTGAGGGGCTCTATAGATCATATCACGACAATGGATTAGTTATGATTTTGAATCTAGGTTGAGAAAAAATTAGTGATAACCCTATGGAAATGTCTAAGCATAAGTCTGTGGTAAGGAGAAGCATATGAAAATTTCCTAGAATTTTGGTAAAGGATAAAGTGAGTGGTTTTCTAGAAATGAATTCCTATCTTGATACTGCAAGTGGGTGTTGGTCTTGCACAGATGTGCCAATGTGTAACAACTCCAAAAAGATATTCTGGTCCTGACACAGTATAATCTGGTACATGACAATGGGCCTTGCAACATACCAATTTTGAAACTCTCAGGGGATATTCTTTTGGAATTCAAAAATTCTACAAAAAACATTATGAAGGATTTAAAATTTATTTGGCTATGAATAACCAAGTATAAACCTAAAATGTCATAGATTATCGAAGTTATCATTACATAAATATCCTATAAGTGACTTTTCATGATTATTTGGTTCATCACTATGATAACTATTTATTACTCTATAATTTTTTGGTTTACCCAATGGACAGATTGCAAAAGGAACCATTTTAAGGGTGATTGTGGTGGACAACAAAATGATTATTCCCTAGAAAAACTGAATTCTATGGTAGATAAAATGTAAAATTGTGTTGCCATTATCACCCTAATATCTCAAGCTATGAATCATTGTGGAATCCCAAATGAGAAAAAAGAACTGAAGAACCTTCTGTTGATTCCTTCATAATGAAACAATCGTCTTCTTTCGGTGGGTCTTCTAATCCAGTTTTTGCTGAACAATGGATCGATACAACTAAAAATACATTTTCCATCATCTAATGTTTGGAACATGAGAAAATTATTCTATTCATTTATCATTTATAAGGGGGAGTGGCATACTAGTGGAAATTAATTAAGAATATAAGGAATAAAGATGAAACTAAATCCCTATAATGGTACAAGTTTGAGAAATTATTTTTCAATATTTACTTCACTTTGATTATTTATAACAAGATGAACAAAGTGTTCCTCGAGTTGAAGAAAATGGATTATGAATCTTTTGGTACCTATGAGGGAAATTTCATTAGAATTTCATGGTGTTCTTCTATAATTATCATCAAATATGGAATTAAAGATGATAGGTTATTTAGTAGCCTAAATACTTGTATCTTAATGGAGTTTCCAACAAGATACTTTAATAGATTTGAATAAATTGTGTTTTTTGGAATCAAGGTTAAATTAGAGGTTCGATTCATAAATTACGATCATGGTATTGAATATAAATGGAATATTGAGTTTAAAGGACACTCTTAAAACCATGTATAAATAAATATGAGTTTACCTTTATTCTCTAAATTCAGGAAGAATCATAAAGGAATTTGTCTTAATGGGTTTAGTAAATTTATTAAGTGTGGAAAGGAAGGTTATCTGGAAATTGATTGTCGAAATGATGGTCTGAATTTTTTACAAAATTCAAATAGAGAAAAAGATTGACAGAATGAACCTCACATGATTAAATGCTACAAGTGTAAGGAGAATGGTCATTATGCTAACCACTTCCCAAACCTAAGGGTGGGTTATGATGATTGAAATCAATAAACTATTAAGCTGAGAGACAATGGGAAATGTCTTTAAATCACTATATCTAATGAGGTGTGTGATACCGATGTAATGAGAGGTATACTTACCACCCACTCTTGAATGGAAAATGTCATATTTGATTTTGGATATACCCACTAATTCATATCTAATTAATTTGAAAAGGGTTTTCAGGTTCCCCCAAAATTATTATATGTGGAATTATCAGTTAAAACCCTTAATGGTATGATGATTTCATCCAATGTTTATGATTCCTATCCAATTGAGTTTAATTTTAATGTTCATCTTATAAACATTTTAATTCTTCCTTGGGTTGAATTTCATTTCATCATAGGCTTGTATTGTTATTATCTGCATGAATCCCACATTAATTTTCATGCAAGTGAAGTTACTTTTGAAATTTCAAAACATCATATGATCACCCATCAATGTGTTGATAATCGTGAAGATCCTCTATGGGATTACATCTAGTATAGAGGTCTTAATTCCCATTAAATTTTTTTTTATCTCAAATTATTGGGGAGAAAATTGACAATGATGATTTTCATGTTTCTTGAGAATTGGTGGATTTATTTTTGAAAGAGTTTCCTAGTATTCCACTAAAAATTTATGTTGAGTTCTCAATTGAACTTATATATGGTTCCACACCAATATCAAATTATCTTTACAGAATAGTCCTGATTCAGTTGAGAGTAATTAAAGAAACCACTCCAACGAACCATTGATAAGGGACCCCTTTAGCCAAGTGTGTCGCCATAGAGTTCACCCGTTATTTTTTTGAAAAATAAATAGTGATCAGTGTGACTCTATATTAATTATTGGGAGTTGAAAAAGAACACAATCAAGAAGAAGTATCCTCTAACATATATTGATGACTTGTTTGATCAACTACGCGGGGATCAATACATTCCTATGATTAACCTTCCCTCTGGATATCACAATTAAGGGTCAAGAAGGAGGATTTTCCCAAGAATACATTCCATACAAGGTATGGATGCTATGAATATATTGTGATGCCTTTTGGTCTTACTAATTGCCCTATTATATTCATGCATTTAATGAATAGAGTCTTTAGATATTACCTTGTTATGTTTGTCGTAGTCATGATAGATGATATTTTTATCTATTCAAAAGGTAAGGAATAACATTAATATCACTTGATAATAGTTATAAAGACTTTAAGAAAAAAAATATAAGAAAAAATTACAAACTATGAATTTTGGTTGCAAATGTTTTCATTTTTTATGTCACATAATAACAACAGACAGTATACCTGTAGATCCATCAAAGTTAGAGGCTATTGAATGCTAGCCTAGGCCAAACATGGTGACTATGATCTATAGATTACATGGTATAACATGATATTATTAATGCATTGTGGAACATTTCTCATGACTAAATAATCCTCTAACCTAGTGATTGACTAAATGTTATATCTAGTTTGTTGTGACCTTTCCATTGTTTATCATTCATTTACTAGATAATGTATGTGGTAGATATCCAATATTTGAGGAAATAAAGCTTCATAATATTCCAAGGAAGAAAGGAAGAAAAGGTAAAAAATGGCCAATTACACGTCATTATGGCAAAGTTCATGTTGTGTAAATAATCATAGCCTAGTTCAAGATAAAGAAATTTCTAGTTCTTATCGTGAATCCCTCCAACACATCGTGACTCAAGTCAATCCAGAAACCAAGAATGGTGCGAGGATATAATGAAAAAAGAGAGTACTCCATGGGGTACAAATTGTGAACTTTTGGTACACAACATGACCATGGCCAAATGTCATTAATCTATGGAAGATCAGAATGCCATGATGGATATCCTGGTCGAATTAACACGGATCAAGGGTTCATGATGTGAAAATTAAGTACATGTCATGACCATTTTCTCCTATTTAATGTGCGGCTCGATATCCCATTGAGAGAATGAGTGGATTAGATTTCTCTCCCTTTTAGACTCTTTATGAAATTACCTTCCCTTTTCCCTCTTATAAAACATTAGTTCTTTGTAATTCCATTACGTTTTCAATCAAATAGCTATGGATTTATTTTCTACAACACCTTCTATTCCCTCATCGTTTCGATTCCATTTAATTCCTTTCAAGAAAGGTTTTATTTAATGTTTTATTTCATGTTTATTTCATATAATTACATGTTTATTCAATTCAATCTTATTATCATTGTTATTATGATTTTCATTTATCCCTTTTATTACTTTAATTACCATTATTAGTAGATGAATAGATCAGGGGTGGGGATCAAGATTTGATGTATCTACATGATTGATTAGACCTAATGTTATAAACATGGAAAACCATATTGAATTAGTAATTAAGATATCAACCAATGGTCAAACCCCATTTGATGGACTGTACCGTGACCATCGGGCAATCCCCTATCCTAATTGGATTAAACTAAGACTATGACCATTAGCTTAGGGAAATTCCAACAATAGAAGATTAACATAATTACTCTAGGTTGGTAACTAGCCTAGTAACCATGGAATAGTTACAACCAAGGTAAAAATAGAAACTAGACTAGTGTTACTAGCAACTACCTCTTTCTTTGTAGTCTAAGAAGTAAGGAACTTTCCATGAATAAAAATAGGATCCCATATATATAGATATGTAGACATGATCCCAACCCCTCTTTTATCAATTAATGTAAAAAAATAGAAATCACACAAAAAAAATTCCAACTAGAAAAGACACCTGTAATGGATTTAATACCAGATTTCTTCTACCCACAGAACAACATCTTCCTCATGGGATCGACCCCGGAGTTCTACTATACTATATCCAAGTAGTTAGTAATGTTTGAGACACATATAAATTTCTAATTAGACACACCCCTGTGGAAATAAATGACCCGCATGGATCAAACCTATTAAATTTATTCATCATTTCTAGGGAGGAATCACTCTTACTTTTGGTAGGATTCGGGTTGAGATCTATGATTACATTTCCCTCACCCCCTTTGCTTTATTTTTAGACTCTGTTGCATCCCTTCTCTTTTTCCCATGCATGTACCAAGGTCCCTTGACTCGTTGAAGGAATATCTAAGGACATCCCTCTTAATCCTTTGATCCCGAGATCAAAAGGCATCTATGTTCCCTACACTAGTCAGTAATGGTGGAGCAATTCCACACCGTGGGACCAAACCCGCCAAACCCCAACCATCAAGTCATTCCAAGATAACACTTGATTATGAACCAGGAGAAGATGATCCTAGATTATGGATTTCCATATATCCATAGAATGGTCCAATGCATTGTTCAAACCCCTATAAAATATCATACTTTCAAAATAAAACATGGACTCATTTTTATGATCCAGAACATGGGGAAATTCAATAGTCTTTAGAGAAAAGATCCCCATGAACTTATTTTCATCTTCTGGGAGGTCTATGATACCGTTCACAACGAAAAAGTTACTTATGATGAAATAAGACTCAGCATCTTCTCTATCTCATTTTGAGATACAATCATGGACTAGCTAAACTATCAAATTTAGATTAAATTATGACTTGTGAGAAACTGTCCAAAAAAATTACGGACAAGTATTTCCCACCCATCCAAACCAAGAAGCTCTATATGGACATTCAAAATTTCATCCAAATTGAGGGAGAGTCTTCTTGGGAATCATGGGTCTACTTTAAATAACTATTGAAGATGTTTACAGATCATGGACTTCATATGTGGATAGAACTTCAAACCTTCTATAAAGGACTCCACCCAATGGCTTGTAATGTTGTCGATGTAGTCGCTAATGGAGGTCTCATTTAGCATGAACCTGACTCTAGAAGATTCATTCTTGATGAGTTCTCTTAAAATTATAGTTTGTGTTAGTGTTATAAATGAACACTATTGCGTAGAATCCACAAGATTAATGAGTCCATAAATCTAGTCTTGCAAGTAGATGCACTCACTAAATAGTTGTAAGAATTTCAGATACAAACTACTCAACCCCTCCTACCCCTGTAATGGAATGGCAATCATGAGAGATGTGAGGTGGCCCACATAAATATCAATAATGAAATGATAGATATGAATAAACCCAATAAGATTGAAATTACAAATAAAACAATTAAAAAAACCCACCATTCTAGTAGCAACCGTATTATCTATAGAGGTATGCTCTGCAGAAACCTTAGAACAATCAGGGTTATTTTCAACAGAGAGGTGGAAAAATCCAATTCATCTCTCAATTTCCACCAGGGTTTCTTTCGTTGAACACTGTACCAAAACCCCAAGATCAATGACAAACCTTTCCTCAAATAGCACAACAATTTCATCCCCCTCAGCCAAGACCTCAGCAAGCAGCTGTGCAAAGCAATCTGAAAAGACTCATGGCATCGTTTGTGCAAAATTATAATAAAATAACGATGTCCTATGAGACAAATATGGAATGAAAGAGAGCTACTATAGGGAACCTTGATGAGGAAAAGGTTCGAATCTCAGAGACCTTATCTAAGTGATTTCCAGGTACTCTACCTGGTAACACAGAGACATACCCATGAGAGTAATCTACGGAATTATTGTTAAGAAGTGGAAATATTCTATAATTAAAAAACCCAAAGAAGAAAGGTCATAGGAAGAAGATCCAAGAAAACAAACATTGCCTGATGAAAAATATAATGAAGTCACTCCCACTTTACGTCATGAAGACTTACCAGTTGAGAAAGAGCATATACCTGAGAAACAGAAGGAACCTTTGTATGTTTCCCCACCTCCATATCATCTATCTATTCCCAATTTCGGGAGAGTGATTCAAGGTAATCATGAAACACAATAAAGGAAGTTACTAGATATTTTCAAGAAATTACAAATCAATATAATGTTTTCTGATGTCATTTCTCAGATACTTATGTATTTCAACTTCCAAAAAGACATTTTATCAAACAAAAGTAAAATAAAAGACCCGGGAGTCATCTCTTTAAATGAAGACTTCTTTGTTTTTTTTTGTAGAAAAAATTTCCACCAATGATGAGAGACCCTGGAAGCTTCTAAATCTCCTGTGAGATAGGAAACTAGAATTTTGATAGAGCACTTAAAGATATTGGAGAATGCATTAACCTTATTACAATGAGTAACTTTCATAATCTCATACTCAAAGAACTAAAGGAGACAAGGGTAGCTTTACAATTAGATGGTCACTCGGTCAAGTACCCTAGAGGCATTCTAAGAGATGTTCTAGTAAAATTTGGCAAGTTTATATTCCTAGCCTGTTTCATGGTATTTGACATCGAATAATATTTTGATGTTCATATTATCCTTGGAAGACCTTTCCTAGAAATAATAAAGGAACTAATCGATGTGAACTAAGGAAGTCTCGGCTTCAATGTGGGAGAAGAAAAAGTTGTGTTCAACCTGATTAGAGTTGTAAAACAATCAGATAATAACAAGAACTATGAAATCATATATCATACCTAGAATTAAGAAGCTTCCATGGAAAAAAAGTAATAATGTGGCGACTCTTTTAAATAAAATAAGAGGATGTGACTTCAAAGAAGTAAACTTTATTGAACCACCCACCAGATATGTTGTGACTCCACTGATTCCATCCATTATTCATCTTCCTCATTTGGATCTCAATGATGTGTCATTATTTATCTCATCCATCATTCTTCTAAGAACATTAAAAAACTTATATATAGGGTAATCATCCTCCAAACCCATTATTTTAAACCCCTAATTAGACACGGATAGATCTCCATGAAAAATACATGGTCATGGAATGAATATGTTTCATGAACCATTCTGGAAGAACTCTTTCATCCAATGATCCTTAATTGAGTCAACCTTTCAATAGTAAATGAAGTGCAGACTGAGAGGCAGACCAGTTTAAGATTTAGTTATGTTAGAAAAGGACAAGTCTTTTTAGAGTGTTCTTTTCATTTGAATAATGAGGCGGGTAAATAAAGGAGGAAAAAATAGAGGAACCCAATGAAGTACATATCGTGAACTCACAAGTCCTCACATGACCCTTTTCCACTATAAAATATGACATTTCTCATGTTTCATGACGTGACCCTCAGGTACATTCTGTGACCTGGCTCAGATCTGTTTTTTAAAATAGAAGGGTCACGACCCTTAGACCCCTATCAAACTTGAGCCCCTCCTCTTCTAACCCACTCCCTCCTACAAGCGGCCTCTCCACTTCAAAACTCATGATGCGATGCCTCCATTCCTCTCTTCTTCTGAATCCAAACCCTCTAACTTTTACCCTTCAACAATCCGAACACACACACCACTCATAATCCTCTCCATGAAATGCACAATTAGATTGCATCCTAAGGCTTCTAATTCTTCCTCAAGTTCTGCATCCACATTATCCGCATCAGCGTGCCAGCAGCCTGTTATTAAGCACATGTTTTCTTCATATCTCTTACAGGACATGATCTCCTACCTGTCTAAAGATGATAATATTCATCTGAACATAGTTCTATGATTTAAAAACCCATAGCACCAAGTTAATCTCATTTAGCTCAAGGAAGAACCCATGAGGACCAACGAATCTCTGGATATGGTCGTGCTTACAAAGCTGAATCTCACAAACGATGTCCTGAGATTATTAGAGATTTTTCACATAGACAGCATCATTGAAATATGGGAATAGATCTACAGGGAGATATTATTGGAGTTCTTATCCACCTTTGACATATCGGTGCATGCCTATCACTTCATGATAGAAGGCAGACCACACCATCTCACAATGGATGAGTTCGGTGTATGAATCTATATCGAAACCAAGGAGTTAGTTATCTCAGAAATATATCCAACTTTTATGATGATTCTCTCTCGAGAGGATGTGATGATACTTCGACATCTCATCGATTATGTCCCTCAATCCTACTATAACCCTAGGCTGGAAATGTCCACACAGGTGAGGACTCCAGAACTGCATATTATTCACCGGGCCATCTCACACAGGTGGTTCGTGCGAGGCGAGACCCAAAGCAGTGTCATCCAAGTTGATGTTCATATCCTCACTGCTACCATGGCTAGACCGCCCATCAATATGTATGCACAGTTTTCCTCCAAATATAGAGTACTGGTATAGAGGAGTTGATCCATGCTTATGGGTGAATCATTCATAACCAGGTTGCCCAGATACCTCAACATTTTTGATGCCTCATAGCCCTCACCTCAGAAGGCCTGGTTGAGCTGATTGATCATGTGATCCTGCACAAGATGAGGATGCTGGTGAAGGAGGATGACGTCTATTTCTAGGTCCCTAGAATCCAGGATCATGTACCCAAACCGGATTCACATTAGAAGGCTGATCTGCAGGTGAATCCGCCAGCAACAGCAAAATACCCTTCTACCCCCATTCAACTACCCACCCATCACCACCGGTAGACCCAACCACCTCCCCATCCACCCAGCCTACACCTACCCATCACACTCCTTCTGACTGGTGGGTACTCCTCTAGTACATCCTAGATAATCTTTACTAGATCACTACCCACCTCCACCTTCCCTTCATTGAGCTTACTTCCTTCATCCCTCCACCACCTACTATAATTATCCCTTCCTCATCCACGTTTCCTCCCTCACCTAGTTTTCCCTTCAACCATTCTACTGACATCACAAACCCTAATACTTAGTGTAATTTCCTTGTGGAGTAGGCCTAGAAGGGAAAGGGACCAGCCACTGAGCCCACCCCCAACATCCAATTCAATGATCCAGCTTCTAGACATAGGTCCACTGTACAGATCAAAGATTCCCCACCACCCACCCCATCGCAGCTTACCACCTCCACCAGACCACCATATGCCTCCTCCCTACCAACCATTACTGTTGTTGCAACTGATGGTGATTTAGCTAAACAGGTCATTTCATCTACTACATCTCGTCTAACCATGGAAGAGATTTTGGGTTAGATGAACTGATTTTTATATTCATACATTTTTTGGGACGTGGGAACCTTTTTTATGGGAAGTATGCTATTTAATTATCTTGTACTACACTGGGATATTTATATAAATTTTTTTACTTTATTTTCCAATTTTCATGTGTGGTTACTTTTGCTTCCTTTTTCTTTTTTCTGTGGCAATGTCTAGCTCTTCTAAGTCATCTGATGTTATCGAAAGAACCATTCCTCCATCCATTCTTCTACAATGAGTAACCCAGTGCGTCACAATCATCCCAAATAATCATCAGTATTTATCATTAGAAATCCACCAATAGAAACAACCACCTCAACCAATGAATATATTTATACCGCATTTCATGTTTGTTCATGTTGCACCTAATTTTGGGTATCTAGTTAAAAGACCATGTGAATTTGAGGGCACTGAGACAAGTAGCTACATGAAAAAAAGGAGCCACTAAGCCAATGAGCCAACTCTTTTAATTTTTTCTCCACCCATCTTACTGACGATGAAATGTTATCACTTTATGGTAGGAAATAGATAGTTTTTTTTAGTTTTTTTGATTGTTGTATTTTTCAGTGATTCATTGCAGTACTTTTTATAAAAAATCATTCAAAAAATAAAATCGATATAGTTATTCCTTAATTTTACACCTGCCTGTTTTTCAGGAATACAGATGTTTAATCCTCTGAATTAACGTTTGTTTTATAGTTTCATATTTTCCACTCACATATTTTTCAGGTGAATTAAACTTCAAATTTAAAACTACTCAGACACCCCCATGGCATACCACTTCATCATAGGGAGCCCACTATTCCCTCTTTTTAATTTTTGAGTCACTGAAATATCAATTCAATTAAAAAAACCATTGCCACACCACTCCCACCAATTATTTCATTGACAATGGGGACACTATCTTTTTCTACGTGGGGGGGGGGCTCTCATGATTTCACTTGTTATACACATGATTTTCCCATGTTCTCACTGTTCTAGGAGACTTTCATTAAATTGATAAGCATGTTGAAAATTTGAAAATAGTTATGCCCATGTAAATTAAAGATAAATATAAAAACAAAAATGTTAAGAACCATGTTTCACCCCTAATTAGAATTTTAGAAAGATTTCTAAGTCTAGAAGTTTAATTAAAAATTAAAATCATTGAAATTATGAGTAATTAACTCACTACATAGGATTTATTTCCTTTTTAATTGAAATTTTTTATCTTATTCTCATTATCCGAGTGGATTCTAAGCCTTCAATATCATTTTACCTTTTGATAATATTTATTTAGAGATACCTAGGACATGAAAGACTATAAAACACGCAATGATATCTTATCCAAACAATGATTGAACAAGTGTAATTTCAAAATGATTGAGGTAGACTTTGATAGCCATTATACCAGAGATCCACTTGATATCTATCCTTCATTTAGACCATAGATTCCTTGAATGACTTGTTAGAAGAAAATCTATTTCAATCCTATTTTCCATACTACCATAATCTTTGTAAAATGCTTGAAGATTATTTTTTAACAAGTGTGGGAGAGGAATTCAAATAGCATCAGATGCATTCACATTCAGAGATGTGTGGTGTGATCACCTGACTAATAGGTTGTGATCTATATACCTTTTTATTGTATCTCATTTATATTTGGTTCCTTTGCAAAATCGAACATAAATGAAAAAAATTGATATGGGTTGTGTACTTAAATGGTCAATAAACAAAATTTTACAGATCAATTAATCCCTCAAAATATCATATTGGGATAGGTGATGGATGCGATCTCTATCATAGGAATAACTTTCGAAAATAAAAAATTCAAAAGAAAAAGGAAACAATTATAATCATTTATTTATCTACTTACTTACTATACATATGGATCCAACCTGAGCTAATGGATTACAGACCTGAATCTCTAGATAGAGGAATTTTTTCACACTTATCTTATTTCATTTTCATTGTAAATTAGATATTACCCTCATTTTGAGCCAAATTTTCACATTTTACCTACCTACCTACTGCCTCAGAGTCATCAGAACCTTGTTTCTAAAAGTCCTCAAGATTATCTTTATACTTGTCCTTAAATAGAGGAGATGATAGAACAGGTGAAAGCCATTGGTTAGGAACATGGTATCAGGGTACAATCCCACCCTACTTACATTTTACAATGGGTGACGAGAGAAAATAATGGTGAGAAAAATTACAATTGGGAATATAGCTTAAGGAACAGTTAAAAGATTATTATCAAAAGAATTTAATTTGTTTTAAAAATATATACTATGAGGCATGACTAATTTACTATTTATGATTAAAACTAGAACATGAAAAATTTTCTACTTAAACGTATTTTAATTGCATGGACATAACATCCATTTCATGGTTTAAAATTTATTATCCTTTTAAAATCATTGTTGAGATATTTTTCTTAAGGAAAATCAATGATTTAAGTGTAGTTAGATTTGATTAGACTAAATGTTATATATATTTTCCTGTCACTTTTCCATTTTTCATTCATTTACTCGATAATGTGTGTAGTAGATGTCTGAAATTTCTAGAGATAGCGCTTCACAAGATTCCAAGTAGTAAATGTTGAAAATCTAAAATAATGTCCAAGTATAGCTCATGATGTCCATGTTAACATCGTGTACATGATGATTAGATCCTACATCAAGCTAGAGAAACTTTCAGTTCACATCGTGAAGCCCTCATACACATCATGACTCATGTAAAACCAGAAGCTGTGAAATCCATGAGGATTTAATGTAAAAATCCATCTGGCTATGGGCTACACACCATGAACCTCTTGTACACGATGTGTCCATGATCAAACTCCATTTATTAGAGGAAGATCAACATGCCATGATGGAGATCGTGATCAATGTAACATGGGTCAAGGGTTCATGACCACATCAAGACCATTTTCACTTTTTTAAGGATGAGCTCGACAACACATTGAGAGCATTATGGGATTATCTCTCTCTCCCTTTTAAACTCCCTTCAAAATTCCATTCTCTTTTCCCTCTTAAAACACATTAGTTCTTTGTAATTCCTTTACATTTTCAATCAAAGAGCCATGGATTCATTTTGTTCAATGCCTTTAATTCCTCCGTCGTTTGAATTTCATTTCATTCTATTCGAATAGGGTTCTATTAAATTTATTATTTCATGTTTATTTCATATCGTTACATGTTTATTAAATTCAATTCCATTATCATAGTTATTATGATATCCTTTATCCCTATTATTGCGTTATTTACCATCGTGAGTAGAAAAACACATTAGGGGTACAGATCAAGATTTGATGCATCTACACTCTTAATTAGACATCTAATTCTAAACTTGGATAACCTAATTAGTTTAGTAATTAGGATATAAACCAATGGTCAAACCCCATTTTTGCGACTCTACCATAACCATCGGATAGTTAAACAAACAAAACTATCCTAACTAGAGTAAACAAAGACTATGAACATTATACTAGGGAACTTTACCCAATAAAAGCTGAAATTAATGCTTCTAGGACTTTAACTAGCCTCATGACCATGTAATAGTTACATCCTATGTAGAACATGAAGACTGGGTTAAGTTTAAATAGGGACTACCACTTTCTTCACAGATTAAGTGTAACACCCCAGGTAAATAAAATTGAATGACATTTTCATATTTATCCATATTTCTGAATAAAATATTAATATTAATTTAAAGGGGACTCTATGCTCGATAGCGTACCCAATACCAGACAACAAGTTCCTTTGAAATCTTACGTTACACTCTAATAATAAAATAATATTATTTTAAATGGTAGTTAATGCCTAGCCATTTTAATGGAGGGAAAGAACAGAACTAACTAAAAAATGATTATGTATGTTTGTCAAATATTTTTACGTTTTACAATAAATGTTAGAGGATTAAAAATGCGAATGAATCCAATTTTAAGCGTAAATATTCAAATATTCTTTAAAAGGTCGATTAACCACCTTTTGATGGAGAACCACTTTTAGATTCACTTTTTGAAAATTTTATGTGTTATATTTGAAAAAATAAAGTTCTTCTTTATAATCGGGACATCAAAATTTACTTTGTGTAAAGTTTTGGTATTTTTTCCGATAAAGATCATTTTTTAATGAATATTGAAAATGTTGTATTTTAATTCAAAACCCCTTTTTAATCTAATTTATTTATATGATTAGAATATATTTTGAATTGGTTTTAAAGTTCAATTAGAATATATTTTTACCATTTAATACAATAGTGGTCATTGTAATTAATTTCACTTTTAAATTGGACTTAAACTAGTGTCAATCTTTTTATTGTTATTATTTCTTAAAAACACGCTATTTGTTTTGACAGTGGGAATCGATTATTAAATTAATTAATGAAACTTATATGTTTTAAATTTTGTAAAATGGAAATAATTTTTGAATTCTGAATATCAAATATAGCTTAGGGTGAATTTTTGGTAATTTTCTGAAAAACATCAATTTTTGATGAATAGTGAAACCACTAAGTGGTAGTTAAAGAAACAAATTTTTCGTTTAAATGAAACTTTACCACTTCTATGATTTGAATTTCAAAAATCCGACATACATGTTTGTAATTAAGAAGTAAAATTTGGTTCAATGGGATTAAAATAATTTTTTTGGTGAATAGTAACTTTTAAGTTTATTAATCGCGATTAGAGATAATTAGTGTAGTTTAAGGTAAAAATAATGTTTTAATGATATGAAATGACCTAGAAACATGTCCTAACCTTATTTTATGTGTCATGGCCGACCACGAAAATCCATGGGTCAACTTGGGGACCCCATGGAGCCACTTTGGTAGGAAAAGGACATTAATAACGTTTTATTTAATGTTAAAATAAAAATGTCACAAACATGAAATGTTTTACTAAAACAATTTTTAAATGGGGTTATACAAGTCATAATTTTAACTATAAATATTAATGGTAAATATAAAAAGATTTAATACATCATGATAATTTTTTTATAATTTTTAGACATTAAATAAATTAAATTATTTATGACACCATGATGGTGTAGCGATTACCTCATTATTTAACGATTTAAATAAAATGAAACAATAATGTAAAATCTAAGACCTAAACTTTTCAAAAACCTATTGGATGGGTTTATTTCTAACCTTAATCACCTTATCCTCTATATTTATAGTTATGGGACCTCTTTTATCCTAAAATCATTTTATAATAATGTATCTTTTCTTTACTTTCCAAGACTGCCCCTCCTTTTCTCTTATAAAAGGCCGCCACCTGTACCACCTTACCAACACCTCTCAAGCATTTGGCTCGGCCAAACCCTTCCCATTTCATCTCTAAACATCCCTCTATTCATCATTGAAGTCTCACATTGGGCAGAATCCTTTCCAAGGAAGCCTTTGAGCTCAAATCAAAGAGAGTTACCCGTTTTAAAGGCAGTGTCCTCTCTTGTGTTTTTATGTTTTATTTTGCTTCTCCAACCCTCTAAAATCTTTTTATTCCTTTATTTTGTAACAAAAAAAGTATCTTCAATATACTAGGATGTTTTCATGCGAAGGATTCGTGCTAAAATTACACACACCTTCGTCTAATGGTTAAAGAACATAATGTTTCTGTGGATGGTGAATTTCTGCCTCACGAAATGATGATTGTTCAATCTTCTCTTAACACCTTTAATGGTGGCAATTATGATGTCACTATATTTTATATATTATATATATGGTATTTATTTTATCTATATTTTTCTGAATTTTAAATTTAAAACATCCCTTTAGGCTTTTCATGTTGTGCAAATGCGATAATTTTATACGAGGAAGTGTGGACTACCGCCCCCTCAAGTGATGTGACTCGTTCATGCAATAAATGGAATGTATAAAGTATGAAATTAATGAAAATATGTAACCTATATAACATATATATTATACTGGAATTATAATATATATATATATATATCTCTCTCAATTATTTTTAATTACATTAATTTAAAAAATAAATGAAAGTAGCGTTCATGCGTACGTACGGCCTACCGTCTCCATGAACGGTGCATTTTATTTCTTTTTTTTCTCCAAATGTTATGTAGTAGTATAAAATGAATATTTACTAGATATATATGATATTTAAATCATTAATACTATTTTGGAGATGATTTACTTATAACTATATGGACAATCATTTTCAAACAAGTTCATTTTTGACTCATGTACCAAACATCGACAAAAACGTCTGATATGAAATCACATTATTAACCAATTATTATAAAATTATAAAATGTGATATGAGCTGAATAATTATCTTTAAGATATCTCCTTATGAAATTATAAATTGACCAAATTTTATTATTCCGGAATATAATGAAACGAACAAGACAAGTCGGACTTGAGGTAAGGGATCATACCCCTCTCTTTCTTTTTAAGTACACCCTTTTTTGTAATTCCTTTTAAGCTCATCTTTATTATTATTGGGGATGTTATTTTATATTCCTCATACTTTAAGTTTTATGTTCATATTATGAGAGACCCTATTTTATCTCATAAATCCATTTTTGGAAGTTTTAAGTGGTGTCATTAGGATGCCGAGTTTTCGTAAGGGATTTTTCATCTCACCTTTATTCCCGTGACTTTTATACTACGTTTGCCACTATTTCATTTAAGTGGTGTATGTACTATCCATTATTATACAATTTTTGTAGTATAATTTAATTTATGGGTATTTACATCTTCATTTTATGACACTTCTTCCATGGGGTGTACTTCTCGAATGTTACCCAACTCGGTAAGGGGACCTTTCCCCCTCCTCTTTTTAAAAGACTTCTTTGTTATGTCTTTTAATTAACATAATATTATGTTGGGATATGTTATTATATATCTTTATTTATGTAAATTTTATGTCCAAGTGATGAGATACCCTTTATCTCTCTCATGAACCCCTTTTTTAAAATTGTATGTGACGCAGTTAGGTTGTCGAATTTTACCAAGGGAACTTCTTAGCCCAATTTCGATTTCTTTGGGTTCAACATGTAGTTATTGAATATGTCATACATTGAATATGTGTGAATGACCTTTTAGTGTTTTACACTTAATATCCACTTATATTGGGTGTATTTATATTTTTCACACATAATTATGAGATTGATTTATCCTTAATTTAAGGATACCTTTTTTATAATGGATTTCATCTCATTTTACATTTCTATTGAGACTTCATTGTTGTTATGCACCAAT
Source organism: Viscum album (assembly GCA_963277665.1). Lineage (NCBI taxonomy): Eukaryota > Viridiplantae > Streptophyta > Magnoliopsida > Santalales > Viscaceae > Viscum > Viscum album. The sequence continues at coordinate 748,830,724 of OY728166.1, read as the reverse complement.
TCACTCTTATATGGTGTGTATACTGTCCTTTGACATATTATATCATGAATAACTTTATTCTCATGATATTATAAAGTTCAGATTAAATGTTATTCCGCAATTATTTGTATTCAAGAGTCTCTCATTTTGTTAAAAACTCTTTAACAAAAATATTGTTTTAAATATTTTAAAGATTTATTATTTTAAATCCTTATCTTTAATGTCCATGTTTTCCAAATGGTTTTCAGTATTTTTTTATATGGACATTAATGTTTTAAAATTATAATTCCAATTAATGCTTCAAAGTGGTATGGGACACATTGATTCAAAAATATCTTTTAAATGATTTTTGAAAATGGATTGATTAATTCAATATCTTGGAATTACTTATTGTGATTGAAAATGAAATGTTGTTATTGAAATCGTTATATTTTAAATATTTTATGTGTAATGATGGTACTTGGAAATTTTACCGGTGGTTATGTGATAAACCATATGACGGGTGGTGCCATGAATACTAGGACGGGTGGTTATGTTATAACCTCCAATGCATTGGGTATAGAAGTCGGACGTATGGCTATTCCATTAAGTATGTGTGGAAGTTGAATGTATGGTTATTCCATTTAAGTATGTTTATGTACCAAGTTACCTTTATATGTTATGTGTTCTATATATGGGTTTTATGGTAATCTTTTGGTTACAAAAGGGTAAGTAATGAACTTTTATTCAGTGAAGAGTTTTTTTTACTACTTCATAAAGGTGAAAAGTATTACTTTGATAAAGTATACATGGTTTACTTATTTTTTTGAAAAACTAACAGTTTTCATTCTTTGTGTATCCCTTACTGTGATTTTTATGTTCACCCCAAGTTTTTTTGAAATATTTTTCACAGGACTTAATGTGGAATATGGTCATGGATGGGATCAAGGGAAAGTCGGGATATCTAAAACATGGAACTAAACATGATTCTTTTTAAGAGTTTTTATTTTATGGAAACTTAGTAGAAGTGTCTACTTTGTAATCTTTTGAGATGTAACAATTATGTCCTAATTCTCTAAAACTCTAAACCACAAAAAGATCATCAATGTGAATTGTTCATTTAATTCAATATTAATTAAGGTTTAAGGTTTGTCCTTATAGTTGGTATCAAAGGTCGGTTTAGAAAACTTTAGGGATTAGGAGTTTTTTTAGACATATGGTTAGTCCCTATATCTATTATTTCAGTTAAATCCTTGTTTTATAACTTTTTTCAGGGCAAGTAAAGTCAGTTATGAATGGAAGGAGAAGGATCTCAAACGGCATACCTATATCTTCATGATGACATGCTTGCAATAGTTATTGCAAAGTCATGTTCGGATGATTGTGAAAATTTTTCTAGCATACAACTCACTTAAAAGAAGTTGTTTGAGATATCAAACACCTCCACTATACCTCGTTATCATTGTGGATCATGGGTTGTATTTAGAAAAATACTATTTTCACAATATTCTCATATTTTAAAGAAAGGAAAAAATTATCATGGTATTTTCAAATATTTTACCTTATCACAAGAATTTGAAGCATATTATGATTTTAAAAATGGTGCTAAGGAAGGAGACCCTGACGCAACCTACTTATATTTGATTTTAAAATATAGTCTGTCAGCACATAATTACGGTATTTTAAAAAGACAAATAATATAAAGTTTCCACTCAAATTCTGTCCGACTATTTTATAGAAATCATGTTTTATCAGATGTTTTGGAATTATATGTCATACGTGATTATTTTCCAAAACTATTTTTCTGTGTACACCCATATGACCCATGTTGTACAACGTGTATTTGGATGGCGGAAGCAAATGATTTTGAAGGATCTCTAAATCATTTTTGTAATGCATGGGATGTCTACCTATGTGAACATGATGACGATGAAAACGAGTGGACTCCATGATCAAGGTATGCTGTTATTCATTTTGGGAATGGTTTTATTTTATCTTATGGTGGTGAAATAAGACTTCAATAATTAAGATGTTGAGATCGAAATTAATTTTGATGAAATGAGAGGTATAAGGAAACTATTGAGGTTAAAACATGTTAGGGTTATTTTTGGAGTTTTATAAAAAGGACAACACGCAGACCGAGTGACAACCCGTCGTGTCGGACAAAGCTGCGTAAAATCGAACCCACAACCAAAGTGTGACTGGTATTTATCGCCTACCACTTGACTACATGAAGTCCCTGGTTAGTTTGACTAATTAATTTTAGTTATATGATTTCATGAATTAAGAGTAAGTGGATTTTGGGTTATCTATGGAAATTATTAACCTATCATGGAGGATATGTTATTAGGTTAATTACTTTTCAATATAAGAATTTAAGAGCAACTGATGTTATTTGGAGATAAGTGTTATTTTGTACCTTGGAATATTATGTGATTAAATCCTTCAAATATTTGGGTTTCAATATTAGTTTGGTTTAATTTGAATAATTTTATGGACAAATTGTTTATCTAATGGTCTTCGTTGAACATTGGGTTTTGTTGGACAAATTTTGGAGATTAAGAATAGATTTTCTTTTTATAAAGGGTTATCCTTTTCTGGATTATCTGATCTTGTACTAACCTTTTTGGTTTTGGTTTTGGTTAAAGTCTAAAGACATGGGAGGTATATAGTTCTCCTTTGTGGATTAGTTGATTCTCTAGAAGTTGATTATATCTCTCTTAATGTAAACAAGTAATCCTAAATACTCATCTTTTTGAGAAAATACGAGTTCATGTAAGAAATATAGTAAAAGTTGAAAGTCAACATGACAAGTAAGTATGTCCCTTATGTTTTAGTTAAGCTCAAAATTAAATTCCTCAATGAAAAGTAACTAAAAAAATGATTTCTGTTAACTTTTTCTACTGGGGAATCCAATACCGTTTAACCCATCGCAAGTTTGTGATTTTCTGGTGGTTAACTTTATCCTCAACATGTTTTCTTTCACACTCCCTCAGAACATGACCCTTTGTTTTTTCTTCCATATCCATGTTTTCATACATGGAATCCTAGTATGGGTTAACTTGGGTGACCGTTGTACATCCCTTCCTTTCTTTTAAAGTGATAGTTTAATTTACTCCTTTTCCAATGTGGGGCTTTCAATGATGTTTCTGAGCCCAATTTTAAAATTCCGAGGACGCAATTCCCAAAAGGGGGGAATGATGTAACACCCCAGGTAAATAAAGAATATGAAATTTTCATATTTATCCATATTTGTGTATAAAATATTAATATTAATTTAAAGGGGATGCTATGCTTGATGGCGTACCCAATACGTGACAACGAGTTCCTTTAAAATCTTACGTTGCACTCTAATAATAAAATAATATTATTTTAAATGGTAGTTAACACCTAGCCATTTTAATGGTGGGAAAGAACGGGACAAACTAAAAAATGATTATGTATGTTCATCAAATATTTTTACTTTTTACAATAAATGTTAGAGGATTAAAAATGCGAATGAATCCAATTTTAAGCATAAACATTCTAATATTATTTAAAAGTTCGATTAACCGCCTATTGATGGAGAACCTCTTTTAAATTAACTTTTTTACAATTCTATGTGTCATATTTGACAAAATAAAATTCTTCTTTAGAATCGGGACATCAAAATTTACTTTGTGTAAAGTTTTTGTATTTTTCCGATAAAGTTCTTTTTTTAATGAATAGTGAAAAATGTTGTATTTTAATTCAAAACCACTTTTTAATATAATTTATTTATATGATTATATTATATTTAGAATTGGATTTAAATTTCAATTGGAATATATTTTTACCATTTAATCCAATAGTGGTCATTGGAATTAATTTCACTTTGAAATTGGACTTAAACTAATGTCAATCTTTTAATATATATTGTTTCTTAAAAACACGCTATTTGTTTTGACAGTAGGAATCGATTATTAAATTAATTAATTCAACTTATATGTTTTTAATTTTTTAAAATGGACATCATTTTTGAATTCGGAATATCAAATATAGCTTAGGATGAATTTTTGGTAATTTTCTGAAAAACTTAAATTTTTTATGAATAGTGAAACCACTAAGTGGTAGTTAAAGAAACTTATTTTTCGTTTAAATGAAACTTTACCATTTCTGTGATATGAATTTCAAAATTCCTACATACATGGTTGTAATTAATAATTTAAATTTGGTTCAATGGGTTTAAAATAATTTTTTGGTGAATAGTAACGTTTAAGTTTATTAATCGCGATTAGAGGTAATTAATGTCGTTTAAGAAAAAAAATAATGTTTTTATGATATGAAATGACCTAGACACATGTAATAACCTTATTGGATGTGTCATTTCCGACCAAAACAATCCATGGGTCAGCTTGGGGTCCCCATGGAGCCACTTTGGTAGGAAAATGACATTAATAACTTTTTATTTAATGTTAAAATAAAAATGTCACAAACATGAGATGTTTTACTAAAACAATTTTTAAATGGGGTTATACAAGTCATAATATTGACTAAAAATATTCATTAGAAAGATAAAAAGATTTCCTACATCATGCTAATTGTTTCCTTATTTTTATACATTAAATAAATTAAAATAGTTATGACACCATGATGATGCAGCGATTACCTCATTATTTAATGATTTAGATAAAATGAAACAATAATGTAAAATATAAGACCTAAAATTGTCAAAAACCTATTGGATGGGTGGATTTAGAACCTTAATCACCTTATACTCTATATTTATAATTGCGGGACCTTTTTTATCTGAAAATCATTTTATAATAATGTATCTTTTCTTAACATTCCAAGAGTACCCCTCCTTTTCTCTTATAAAAGGCCTCCACCTCTACCACCTTACCCACACCTCTAAAGCCTTTGGCACAGCCAACCCCTGCCCATTTAATATCTCCACATCCCTATATTCATCATTTAATCCTCACATTGGGCATAATCCTTTCCAAGGAAGCCTTTGAGCTCAAATCAAAGAGAGTTACCCGATTTAAAGGTAGTGTCATCTCTTGTGTTCTTATGTTTTATTTTGCTTCTCCAACCCTCTAAACTCGTTTTATTCCTTTATTTTGTAACAAACCCAGTATATAAAATATATTAGGATGTTTTTATGTGAAATATTAGAGATACAATTACACACACCTTCGTCTAATGGTTAAAGAACATAATGTTTCTGTGGATGGCGAATTTCTGCCTCACGAAACGCTGATTGTTCAATATTCTCTTAACACCTTTCATGGTGGCCATTATGATATCACTATATTTTATATATGATATATATGGTATTTATGTTTTCTATATGCTTCATAATTTTATATTTAAAACATGCCTTTATGCTTTTCAAGTTGTGCAAATGCGATAATTTCATACATGGAAGTGTGGAAAACCGCCCCCTCAAGTGATGTGACTCATTCATGCAATACATGGAATGTATAAAGAATGCAATTAATGAACATATGTAGCCTATATAACATACATATTATACTGGAATTATAATATATATATCTCTCAATAATTTTTAATTACATTAATATGAAAAAGAAATGAAAGTAGCGTTCATGTGTACGTACGGCCTACCATCTCCATGAACGGTGCATTTCATTTATTTTTATCCCAAATGTTATGGAGTAGTATAAAATGAATATTAAATGGATATATATGATATTTAAATCATTAATAGTATTCTTGAGATGATTTACTTATAACTACATGAAAAATCTTTTTTTAAACAAGTTCATTTTGGACTCATGTACCAAACATCAACAAAAACGTCTGATATGAACTCACATTATTAACCAATTATTATAACATTATAACATGTTATATGAACTGAATAATAATCTTTAAAATATGTCCTTAACCAATTATAACTTGACAAAAGTTTATTATTCGGGAATATAACGAAACGAATAAGACAAGTCGGACTTGAGGTAAGGGATCCTACCCCTCTCTTTCTTTTTAAGTACACTCTTTAATGTCATTCCTTTTAAGCTCATCTTTATTATATTTGGGGATGTTATTTTATATTCCTCATACTGTAATTTTTATGTTCATATAATGAGATACCCCATTTGATCTCATAAATCCTTTTTTGGAAGTTTTAAGTGGTGCCGTTAGGCTGCCGAGTTTTCGTGGGAGATTTTTCATCTCACCTTTATTCATGTGACATTTATGCTACGTTTGCCTCTATTTCCTTTGAGTGGTGTATGTACTGCCCATTATTATACACTTTTTGTAGTATAATTTCATTTATGGGTATTTACATTTTCATTTTATGACCCATCTTCAATGGGGTGTACTTTTCGAATGATACCCAACTCGGTAAGGGGACCTTTCCCCCTCCTCTTTTTAAAAGACTTATTTTGTTATGTCTTTTAATTCACATACTGTTATGTTGGGATATGTTCTTATATATCCTTATTTATGTAAATTTTATTTCCAAGTTATTAGATACCCTTTATCTCTCTCATCAACCCTTTTTGTAAAATTTTATGTGACGCCGTTAGGCTGTCGAATTTTACCAAGGGAACTTCTTAACCCAATTTTGATTTCTTTCGGTTCAACATGTAGTTATTGAATATGTCATCCTTTGAATATGTGTGAGTGAAATTTTATTTTTTTACACTTAATATCCACTTATATTGGGTGTATTTATATTTTTCACACATAATTATGAGATTTATTTATCCATAATTTAAGGATACCTTCTTTATAATGGATTTCATCTCATTTTACATTTCTATTGAGACTTCAATGTTTTTATGCACCAATTCACTCTTATATGGTGTGTATACTGTCCTTTGACGTATTATATCATGAATCCCTTTATTCTCATGATATTATAAAGTTCGGATTAAATTTTATTCCGCAATTATTTGTATTCAAGAGTCTCTCATTTTGTTAAAAACTCTTTAACAAAAGTATTGTTTTAAATATATTAAAGATTTATTATTATAAATATTTATCTTTAATTTCCATGTTTTAAAAATGGTTTTCAGTATTTATTTATATGGACATTAATGTTTAAAAATTATAATTCAAATTAAAGCTTCAAAGTGGTATGGGACACTTTGATTCAAAAATCTCTTTTAAATGATTTTTTAAAATGGATTGATTAGTTCAATATCTTGGAATTACTTATTGTGATTGAAAATGAAATGTTGTTATTGAAATGTTTATATTTTCAATATTTTATGTGTAATGATGGTACTTGGACATTTTACGGGTGGTTACGTGATAAACCATATGACGGGTGGTGCCGTGAATACCAGGACGGGTGGTTATACTATAACCTCCAATGCATTGGGCATGGAAGTCGGCCGTATGGCTATTCCATTAAGTATGTGTGGAAGTCGACCGTATGGTTCTTCCATTTAAGTATGTTTATGTCCCAAGTTACCTTTATATGCTATGTGTTCTTTATATGGGTTTTATGGTAATATTTTGGTTACAAAAGGGTAAGTAATAGTCTTTTATGCAGTGAAGAGTTTTTTTTACTACATCATAAAGGTGGAAAGTATTAATTTGATAAACTATACATGATTTACTTATTGTTTTTTAAAACTAACAGTTTTCATTCTTTGTGTATCCCTAAATGAGCTTTTTATGCTCACCCCAAGTTTTTTTGAAATTTTTTTCACAAGACTTAATGTGGAATAGGGTCAAGGATGGGATCAAGGGAAAGTCATGCTATCTAAAACCTGGAACTAATCATGTTTCTTTTTAAGAGTTCTTATTTTATGGAAACTTAGTAGAAGTGTCTACTTTGTAATCTTTTGAGATGTAATAGTTATGTCCTAATTCTCTAAAACTCTAAACCATGAAAAGATCCTAAATGTGAATTATTCATTTTATTAAATATTAAGTAAGGTTTAAGGTTGGGCCTTATAGTTGGTATCAAAGGCCTGTTTAGACAACTTTAGGGATTATGAGTTTTTGTTAGACATATGGTTAGTCCCTATATCCATTATTTCAGTTAAATCCTTGTTTTATAACTTTTTTTAGGGCAATTGAAGTCAGTTAAGAATGGATGGAGAAGGATCTCAAATGAAATTCCAATCTCTTCCTGATGACATGCTTGCAATAATTATTTCAATGTCATGTTCGAATGATTGTGAAACTTTTTCTAGCATACAACTCACTTGCAAGCAGTTGTTTGAGATATCGAACACCTCCACTATACCTCGTTATCAGTGTGGATCATGGGTTGTATTTAGAAAAATACTATTTTCACAATATTCTCATATTTTCAAGAAAGGAAAATATTATCAAGGTATTTTCAAATATTTTACCTTATCACAAGAATATGAAGCATATTATGATTTTAAAAATGGTGCTAAGGAAGGAGACCCTTGCGCAACCTACTTATATTTTCTTTTAAAATATAGTCTCTCAGTACATACCTCTAGTATTTTAAAAGGACCAATAATAGAAAGTTTCAACTCAAATTATGTCCGACTATTTTACAGAAATCATGTTTTATCATATGTTTTGGAATTATATGTCATACATGATTATTTTCCAAAACTATTTTTATGTGAACACCCATATGAACCATGTTGTACAAGATGTATTTGAATGGAGGAAGCAAATGATTTTGAAGGATCTCTAAATCATTGTTGTAATGCATGTGATGTCTACCTACGTGAATAAGATGATAATGAAACCGAGTGGACTCCATGACCACGATATGTTGTTATTCATTTTGGGAATGGTTTTATTTTATCTTATAGTGGTGAAATAAGACCTCAAGAATTAAGATGTTGAGATTGTAATGAATTTGGATGAAATGAGAGTTATAAGGAAACTATTGAGGTTGAAACATGTTAGATTTATTTTTGGAGTTTTATAAAAAGGACAACACGCAGATTGTGTGACAACCCATCACGTCGGACAGGGAAATCGAACCCACAACCAAAGTGTGACTGGTATTTATCACCTACCACTTGACTACGTGAAGTCTCTGGTTAGTTTGAATAATTCTTTTTATTTATATGATTTTATGAATTAAGAGTAATTGGATTTTGGGTTATCTTTCGAAATTATTAACCTATCATGGAGGATATGTGATGAGGTTAATTACTTTTCAATATGAGACATTAAGAGCAGCTGATGTTATTTGGAGATAAGTGTTATTTTTTACCTTAGAAGACTATGTGATTAAATCCTTCAAATATTTGGGTTTTAATCTTAGTTTGGATTACTTTGAAGAATTTAATGGGCAAATTTTTTATCGAATGGTCTTCATTGAACTTTGGGTTTTGTTGGACAAATTTTGGAGATTAAGAATAGATTTTCTTTTTATAAAGGGTTATCCTTTTCTAGATTATATGATCTTGTACTAACCTTTTTGGTTTTGGTTTTGGTTAAAGTCTAAAGACATGGTAGGTATATAGTTATCCTTTTTGGATTAGGTGATTCTCTAGAAGTTGATTATATCTCTCTTAATGTAAAAAAATCATCCTAAATACTCATATTTTGGAGAAAATATTAGTTCATGTAAGAAATCTAGTAAAAGTTGAAAGTCAACCTGACAAGTAATTATGTTTACTTATGTTTTAGTTAAGCTCAAAAATAAATTCCTCAATGAAAACTAAATAAAAAATATGTTGTCCGTTAACTTTTCCTACTGGGGAATCTAATATCATTTAACCCATCACATGTTTGTGATTTTTTGGTGGTTAACTTTCTCCTAAACATGTTTTCTGTCACACTCCCTCAGAACATGACCCTTTGTTTTTTCTTCCATATCCATGTTTTCATTCATGGAATCCTAGTATGGGTTAACTCGGGTGACCTTTGTACTTTATTTTATTTCTTTTAAAGTGATAGTTTAATTTACTTCTTTTCCAATGTGGGGATTTCAATGATGTTTCTGAGCCCAATTTTAAAATTGCGAGGACGCAATTCCAAAAAGGGGGGAAGGATGTAACACCCCAAGTAAATTAAGAATATGACATTTTCATATTTATCCATATTTGTGAATAAAATATTAATATTAATTTAAATGGGACGCTATGCTCGATGGCGTACCCAATACGCGACAACGAGTTCCTTTGAAATCTTACGTTGCACTCTAATAATAAAATATTATTATTTTAAATTGTCGTTAACGCCTACCCATTTTAATGGAGGGAAAGAACGGAACTAACTAAAAAATGATTATGTATGTTTTTCAAATATTTTTACTTTTTACAATAAATGTTATATGAATAAAAATGCGAATGAATCTGATTTTAAGCGTAAACATTCTAATATTCTTTAAAAGGTTGATTAACCACCTTTTTATGGCGAACCTCTTTTAAATTAACTTTTTGAAAATTTTATGTGTTTTATATGACAAAATAAAATTCTTATTTAGAATCGGGACATCAAAATTTACTTTGTGTGAATTTCTGGTATTTTTCCGATAAAGGTCATTTTTTAATGAATAGTGAAAAATGTTGTATTTTAATTCAAAACCTATTTTTCATCTAATTTATTTATATGATTAGATTATATTTTGAATTGGTTTCAAAGTTTAATTAGAATATATTTTTACCATTTAATACAATAGTTGTCATTGAAATAAATTTCACTTTCAAACTGGACTTAAACTAGTGTCAATCTTTTAATAGATATTGTTTCTTAAAATCACGCTATTTGTTTTGACAGCGGGAATCGATTATTAAATTACTTAATTAAACTTATATGTTTTGAATTTTTTAAAATGGACATCATTTTTGAATTCGGAATATCAAATATATCTTATGGTGATGTTTTTGTAATTTTCTGAAAAACTTCAATTTTTGATGAATAGTGAAACCACTAAGTGGTAGTTAAAGAAATTGATTTTTCGTTTAAATGAAACTTTACCACTTTTGTGATTTGAATTTTAAAAACCCGGCAGACATGGTTGTAATTAAGAAGTAAAATTTTGTTCAATGGGATTAAAATAATTTTTTGGTGAATAGTAACTTTTATGTTTATTAATCGCGATTAGAGGTAATTAGTGTAGTTTAAGGTAAAAATAATGTTTTAATGATATGAAATGACCTATACACATGTCCTAACCTTATTTTATGTGTCATGGCCGATGATGAAAATTCATGGGTCAACTTGGGGACCCCATGGAGCCACTTTGGTAGGAAAATGACATTAATAACATTTTATTTAATGTTAAAATAAAAATGTCACAAACATGATGTGTTTTACTAAAAAAAATTTAAATGAGGTTATACAAGTAATAATTTTGACTATAAATATTAATTAGAAATATAAAAATATTTCATACATCATTATAATTTTTTTTATAATTTTTAGACATTAAATAAATTAAATTATTTATGACACCATGATGATGCAGCGATTACCTCATTATTTAACGATTTATATAAAATGAAACAATAATGTAAAATCTAAGACCTAAAATTGTCAAAAACCTATTGGATGGTAGGATTTAGAACCTTTATCACCTTATCCTCTATATTTATAATTGTGGGACCTTTTTTATCTGAAAATCATTTTATAATAATGTATCTTTTCTTAACATTCCAAGAGTGCCCCTCCTTTTCTCTTATAAAAGGCCCCCACCTCTACCACCTTATACACACCTCTCGAGCCTTTGAGTCGGCAAAACCCTACCCATTTCATCTCTCTGCATCCCTCTCTTCATCATTAAAGCCTCACATTGAGCAGAATTCTTTCCAGGGAAGCCTTTGAGCTCAAATCAAAGAGAGTTACCCGATTTAACGGTAGTGTCCTCTCTTGTGTTCTTATGTTTTTATTTTGCTTCTCCAACCCTATAAACTCTTTTTATTCCTTTCATTTGTAACAACACCAGTATCTTAAATATACTAGGATGTTTTTATGTGAAGAATTCGAGCTACACTTACACACACCTTCGTCTAATGGTTAAAGAACATAATGTTTCTGTGGATGGCGAATTTCTGCCTCACGAAACGATGATTGTTCAATCTTCTCTTAACACCTTTCATGGTGGCCATTATGATGTCACTATATTTAATATATGATATATATGGTATTTATTTTTTCTATATGCTTATGAATTTTATATTTAAAATATGCCTTTATGCTTTTCATGTTGTGCAAATGCGATAATTTCATACGAGGAAGTGTGGACTACCGACCCCTCAAGTGATGTGACTCGTTCATTCAATACATAGAATGTATAAATAATGAAATTAATGAACATATTTAACCTATATAACATATATATTATACTTTAATTATAATATATATATCTCTCAATTATTTTTAATTAAATTAATATGAAAAAGAAATGAAAGTAGTGTTCATGCGTACGTACGGCCTGCCGTCTCCATGAACGGTGAATTTCATTTCGTTTTATCTCCAAATGTTATGGAGTAGTATAAAATGAATATGTAATTGATATATATGTTATTTAAAAAATTAATAATATTATGGAGACTATTTAATTATAACTACATGGACAATCATTTTCAAACAAGTTTATTTTTGACTCATGTACCAAACATCGACAAAAACGGCTGATATGAACTCACATTATTAACCAATTATTATAACATTATAACAGGTTATATGAAATGAATAATAATCTTAAAAAGAGGTCCTTAATCAATTATAAATTCACCAAAGTTTATTATTCAGGAATATGAAGAAACGAACAAGACAAGTCGGACTTGAGGTAAGGGATCCTACCCCTCTCTTTCTTTTTAAGTACACTCTTTTATGTCATTCCTTTTATGCTCATCTTTTTTATGTTTGGGGATGTTATTTTATATTCCTAATACTTTAATTTTTATATTCATATTATGAGAAAACCTATTTGATCTCATAAATCCATTTTTGGATTTTTTAAGTGGCGTCATTAGGCTGTCGAGTTTTCGTAAGGGACTTTTTATCTCAACTTTATTACCGTGACATTTATGCTACGTTTTCCACTATTTCCTTTGAGTTGTGTTTGTACTACCCATTATTATACACTTTGTGTAGTATAATTTCATTTATGGGTATTTACATCTTCATTGTATGACCCTTCTTCCATGGGGTGTACTTTTCAAATGTTACCCAACTCGGTAAGGGGACCTTTCCCCCTCCTCTTTTTAAAAGACTTCTTATGTTATGTCTTTTAATTCACATACTATTATGTTGGGATATGTTCTTATATATCCTTATTTATGTAAATTTTATGTCCAAGTGATGATATACCCTTTATCTCTCACATCAACCCTTTTTTGTAAAATTTTATGTGACGCCGTTAGGCTGTCAAATTTTACCAAGGGAACTTCTTAACCCAATTTCGATTTCTTTGGGTTCAACATGCAGTTATTGAATATGTCATCATTTTAATATGTGTGAATGTCCTTTGATTGTTTTACACTTAATATCCACTTATATTGGGTGTATTTATATTTTTCACAAATAATTATGAGATTGATTTTTCCTTAATTTAAGGATACCTTCTTTATAATGGATTTCATCTCATTTTACATTTCTATTGAGACTTCATTGTTGTTATGCACCAATTCACTCTTATATGGTGTGTATACTGTCATTTGACATATTATATCATGAATCCCTTTATTCTCATGACATTATAAAGTTTGTATTAAATGTTATTCCGCAATTATTTGTATTCAGGAGTCTCTCATTTTGTTAAAAACTCTTTAACAAAAATATTGTTTTAAATATTTTAAAGTTTATTATTCTAAATATTTATCTGTAATGTCCATGTTTTCAAAATGGTTTTCAGTATTTATTTATAAGGACATTAATGGTTTAAAATTATATTCCAATTAAAGCTTCAAAGTGGTATGGGACACTTTGATTCAAAAATCTCTTTTAAATGATTTTTGAAAATGGATTGTTTAATTCAATATCCTGGAATTACTTATTGTGATTGAAAATGAAATGTTGTTATTGAAATGTTTATATTTTTAATATTTTATATGTAATGATGGTACTTGGACATTTTACGAGTGTTTACGTGATAAACCATATGACTGGTGGATCCATGAATACCAGGACGGGTGGTTATGTTATAACCTCCAATGCATTGGGTATGGAAGTCAGCAGTATGGCTATTCCATTAAGTATGAGTGGAAGTCGACTGTATGGTTATTCCATTTAAGTATGTTTATTTCCCAAGTTACCTTTATATGTTATGTGTTCTTTATATTGGTTTTATGGTAATATTTTGGTTACAAAAGGGTAAGTAATGATCTTTTATTCAGGGAAGATTTTTTTACTACTTCATAAAGGTGAAAAGTATTACTTTGATAAAGTATACATGGTTTACTTATTGTTTTTAAAAACAAACAGTATTAATTCTTTGTGTATCCCTTACTGAGCTTTTGATGCTCGCCCCAAGTTTTTTTGAAATGTTTTTCATAGGAGTTAATGTGGAATAGGGTCAAGGATGGGATCAAGGGAAAGTCATGCTATCTAAAACATGGAACTAAACATGTTTCTTTTTAAGAGTTTTTATTTTATTGAAATTTAGTAGAAGTGTCTACAATGCAATCTTTTGAGATGTAATAGTTATGTTCTAATTCTCTAAAACTATAAACCATGAAAATATCCTCAATGTGAATTATTCATTTAACTAAATATTATGTAAGGTTTAAGGTTGGGCCTTATAGTTGGTTTCAAAGGTTGGTTTAGACAACTTTAGGGATTAGGAGTTTTTGTTAGACATATGGTTAGTCCCTATATCTATTATTTCAGTTTATTCCTTGTTTTATAACTTTTTTCAGGGCAAGTAAATTCAGTTACAAATGGAAGGAGAAGGATCTCAAATGACATTCCTATCTCTTCCTGATGACATGCTTGAAATAATTATTGAAAAGTTAGGTTCGGATGATTTTGAAACTTTTTATAGCATACAACTCACTTGCAAGTAGTTGTTTGAGATATAAAACACCTCCACTATACCTCGTTATCATCGTGGATCATGGGTTGTATTTAGACAAATACTATTTTCACATTATTCTCATATTTTTAATAAAGGAAAATATTATCAAGGTATTTTCAAATATTTTACATTATAACAATAATTTGAAGCATCTTATGATTTTAAAAATGGTGTTGAGGAAGGAGACCCTTGCGCAACCTACTTATATTTGCTTTTAAAATATAGTCTCTCAGCACATACTTATGGTATTTTAAAAGGACTAATAATAGAAAGTTTCAACTGAAATTTTGTCCGACTATTTTATAGAAATCGTGTTTTATCAGATGTTTTGGAATTATATTTCATACATGATTATTTTCTAATACTTTTTTTCTATGAACACCCATATGACCCATGTTGTACAAGGTGTATTTGGATGGAGGAAGCAAATGATTTTGAAGGATCTCTAAATCATTATTGTAATGCATGGGACGTCTACATACATGAACAAGATGACGATGAAACCGAGTGGACTCCATGATCAAGGTATGTTGTTATTCATTTTGGAATGGTTTTATTTTATCTTATGGTGGTGAAATAAGACTTCAAGAATTAAGATGTTGAGATCGTAATGAATTTGGATGAAATGAGAGGTATAAAGAAACTATTGATGTTAAAACATGCCAGGGTTATTTTTGGAGTTTTATAAAAAGGACAACACGCAGACTGTGTGACAACCCATCCCGTCGGACAAAGCTGCAGGAAATCGAACCCACAACCAAAGTGTGACTGGTATTTATCGCATACCACTTGACTACTTGAAGTCCCTGGTTAGTTTGACTAATTCTTTTTAGTTAGGCGATTTTATGAATTATGAGTAAGTGGATTTTGGGTTATATATGGAAATTATTAACCTATCATGGAGGATATGTGATTAGGTAAATTACATTTCAATATGATACTTTAAGTGCAACAGATGTTGTTTGGAGATAAGTGTCATTTTGTACCTTGGAAGACTATGTGATTAAATCCTTAAAATATTGGGGTTTCAATCTTAGTTTTGTTTACTTTGAAGAATTTTATGGACAAATTGTTTATTAAATGGTCTTCGTTGAACTTTGGGTTTTGTTGGACAAATTTTGGAGATTAAGAATAGATTTTCTTTTTATAAAGGGTTATCCTTTTCTAGATTACCTGATCTTGTACTAAACTTTTTGGTTTTGGTTTTGGTTAAAGTCTAAAGACATGGGTAGTATATAGTTCTCTTTTTTGGATGAGGTGATTCTCTATAAGTTTATTATAACTCTCTTAATGTAAACAAGTCATCCTAAATACTCATCTTTTGGAGAAAATATGAGTTCATGTAAGAAATCTAGTAAAAGTTCAAAGTCAACATGACAAGTAAGTATGTTTCCTTATGTTTTATTTAAGCTCAAAAATAAATTCCTCAATGAAAAGTAACTAAAAAATTTTTGTCTGTTAACTTTTCCTACTGGGGAATCAAATACCGTTTAACCCATCACAATTTTGTGATTTTTTGGTGGTTAACTTTCTTATAAACATGTTTTCTCTCACACTCCCTCAGAACATGACCCTTTGTTTTTTCTTCCATATCCACGTTTCTATACATGGAATCCTAGTATGGGTTAACTCTAGTGACCTTTGTACTTCCCTTTATTTATTTTAAAGTGATATTTTAATTTACTCCTTTTCTGATGTGGGGCTTTTAATGAAGTTTCTAAGCCCAATTTTAAAATTGCGATGATGCAATTCCTAAAAGGGGGGAAGGATGTAACACCCCAGGTAAATAAAGAATATGAAATTTTCATATTTATCCATATTTGTGAATAAAATATTAATATTAATTTAAATGGGACTCTATGCTCGATGGCGTACCCAATACGCGACAACGAGTTCCTTTGAAATCTTACGTTGCACTCTAATAATAAAATAACATTATTTTAAATGGTAGTTAACGCCAGGCCATTTTAATGGCGGGAAAGAATGTAACTAACTAAAAAATGATTATGTATGTTTGTCAAATATTTTTACTTTTTATAATAAATGTTAGAGGATTAAAAATGTGAATGAATCCAATTTTAAGCGTAAACATTCTAATATTCTTTAAAATTTTGATTAACCGCCTTTTGATGGAGAACCTCTTTTAAATTCCCTTTTTGACAATTTTATGTGTCATATTTGACAAAATAAAATTCTTCTTTATAATCGGGACATCAAAATTTACTCTGTGTAATTTTTTGGTATTTTTCCGATAAAGTACATTTTTTAATGAATAGTGAAAAATGTTGTATTTTAATTCAAAACATCTTTTTAATATAATTTATATATATATGAATAGATTATATTTTGAATTGGTTTTAAAGTTCAATTAGAATATATTTTTACCATTTAATCCAATAGTGGTCATTGGAATTAATTTCACTTTGAAATTGGACTTAAACTAGTGTCAATCTTTTAATAGATATTGTTTCTTAAAAACACCCTATTTGTTTTGACAGCGGGAATCGATTATTAAATTAAGTAATGAAACTTATATGTTTTTAATTTTTTAAAATGGACACCATTTTTGAATTCGGAATATCAAATATAGCTTAGGGTGAATTTTTGATAATTTTCTGAAAAACATCAATTTTTGATGAATAGTGAAACCACTAAGTGGTAGTTAAAGAAACTGATTTTTCGTTTAAATGAAACTTTACCACTTCTGTGATTTTAATTACAAAAATCTGACATAAATGGTTGTAATTAGTAAGTAAAATTTGGTTCAATGGGATTAAAATAATTTTTTTGTGAATAGTAACTTTTAAGTTTATTAATCGCGATTAGAGGTAATTAGTGTAGTTTAAGGTAAAAATAGTGTTTTAATGATATAAAATGACCTAGAAACATGTCATAACCTTATTGTATGTGTCATGGTCGACCAATAAAATCCATGGGTCAACTTGGGGACCCCATGGAGCCACTTTGGTAGGAAAATGACATTAATAACTTTTTATTTAATGTTAAAAAAAATGTCACAAACATGAGATGTTTTACTAAAACAATTTTTAAATGGGGTTATACAAGTCATAATTTTGACTATAAATATTAATTAGAAAGATAAACATATTTCCTACATCATGATAATTTTTTTATAATTTTTAGACATTAAATAAATTAAATTATATATGACACCATGATGATGCAGCGATTACCTCATTATTTAACGATTTAAATAAAATGAAACAATAACGTAAAATCTAAGACCTAAACTTTTCAAAAACATATTGGATGGGTTGATATCGAACCTTTATCACCTTATACTCTATATTTATAATTTTGGGACCTTTTTCATCCGAAACTCATTTTATAATATTGTATCTTTTCTTAATTTTCCAAGAGTGCCCCTCCTCTTCACTTATAAAAGGCCCCCACCTCTACCACCTTACCCACACCTCTCAAGCCTTTGGCTCGGCCATCCCCTTCCCATTTTATCTATCCACATACCTCTCTTCATCATTGAAGCCTCACTTTGGGCAGAATCCTTTCCAAGGAATCCTTTGAGCTCAAATCAAAGAGAGTTACCCGATTAAAAGGTAGTGTCCTCTCTTGCGTTCTTACGTTTTATTTTGCTTCTCCAACCCTCTAAAATCTTTTTATTCCATTCTTTTGTAACAACACCAGTATCTTCAATAAACTAGTATGTTTTTATTTGAATTATTCGAGCAACACTTACACACACCTTCGTCTAATGGTTAAAGAACATAATATTTCTATGGATGGAGAATTTCTGCCTCACGAAACGATGATTGTTAAATCTTCTATTAACACCTTTCATGGTGGCCATTATGATGTAAATATATTTTATATATGATATATATGGTATTTATGTTTTCTATATGCTTCTGAATTTTATATTTAAAACATGCCTCTATGCTCTTCATGTTGTGTAAATGCGTTAATTTCATACGAGGATGTGTGGACTACCGCCCCCTCAAGTGATGTGACTCGTTCATGCAATACATGGAATGTATAAATAATGAAATTAATGAACATATGTAACCTATATAACATATATATTATACTGGAATTATAATATATATATCTCTCAATTATTTTTAATTACATTAATATGAACAACAAATGAATGTAGCGTTTATGCGTACGTACGGCCTACAGTCTCCATAAACGGTGCAATTCGTTTCTTTTTATCTCCAAATGTTATGGAGTAGTATAAAAATGAATATTTACTGGATATATATGATATTTAAATCATTAATACTATTTTGGAGACGATTTACTTATAACTATGTGGGCAATCATTTTGAAACAAGTTCATTTTTGACTCATATACCGAACATCGAAAAAAACGTCTGATATGAACTCACATTATTAAACAATTTTTATAACATTATAACATGTGATATCAACTGAATAAAAATCTTTAAAATAGTTCCTTAAGATATTATAAATTTACCAAAGTTTATTATTCTGGAATATAAAGAAACGAACAAGACAAGTCAGACTTGAGGTAAGGGATCCTACCCCTCTCTTTCTTTTTAAGTACACTCTTTTATGTCATTCCTTTTAAGCTCATATTTCTTATGTTTGGGGATGTTATTTTATATTCCTAATACTTTACTATTTATTTTCATATTATGAGATACCCTATTTGATCTCATAAATCCATTTTTGGAAGTTTTAAGTGGCGCCGTTAGGCTGCCGAGTTTTCGTAAGGGATTTTTCATCTCACCTTTATTCCCCTTACATTTATGCTACGTTTGCCACTATTTACATTGAGTGGTGTATGTACTTCCCATTTTTATACAATTTGTGTAGTATAATTTCATTTATTGGTATTTACATCTTCATTGTATGACCCTTCTTCCATGGGGTGTAATTTTCGAATGTTACCCAACTCGGTAAGGGGACCTTCCCCCTACTCTTTTTAAAAGACTTCTTTTGTTATGTCTTTCAATTGACATACTATTATGTTGGGATATGTTCTTCTATATCCTTATTTATGTAAATTTTATTTCCAAGTGATGAGATACCCTTTATCTCTCTCAACAACCCTTTTTCAAAAAATTTATGTGACGCCGTTAGGCTGTCGAATTTTACCAAGGGAACTTCTGAACCCAATTTCGATTTCTTTGGGTTCAACATGTAGTTATTGAATATGTAATGATTTGAATATGTTTCAATGAACTTTTATTGTTTGACACTTAATATCCACTTATATTGGGTGTATTTATATTTTTCCCACATAATTATGAGATTGATTTATCCTTAATTTAAGGATACCTTCTTTATAATGGATTTCATCCCATTTTACATTTCTATTGAGACTTCATTGTTGTTATGCACCAATTCTCTTTTATATGGTGTGTATACTATCCTTTGACAAATTATATCATGAATCCCTTTATTCTCATGATATTATAAAGTTTAGATTAAATGTTATTTAGCAATTATTTGTATTCAAGAGTCTCTCATTTTGTTAAAACCTCTTTAACAAAAATATTGTTTTAAATATTTTAATGATTTATTATTATAAATCTTTATCATTAGTGTTCATGTTTTCAAAATGGTTTTCAGTATTTATTTATATGGACATTAATGTTTTAAAATTATAATTCCAATTAAAGCTTCAAAGTGGTATGGTACACTTTGATTCAAAAATCTATTTTAAATGATTTTTGAAAATGGATTGATTAATTAAATTTCTTGGAATTACTTATTGTGATTGGAAATGAAATGTTTTTATTTAAATTCTTATATTTTCAATATTTTATGTGTGATGATGTTACTTGGACATTTTATGGGTGGTTACGTGATAAACCATATAACGGTTGGTGCCGTGAATACCAGGATGGGTGGTTACGTTATAGCCTCCAATGCATTGGGTATTGAAGTCGTCCATATGGCTATTCCCTTAAGTATGTGTGCAAGTTGACCGTATGGTTGTTCCATTTAAGTATGTTTATGTCCCAAGTTACCTTTATATGTTATGTGTTATTTATATGGGTTTTATGGAAATCTTTTGGTTACAAAAGGGTAATTAATTATTTTTTATTCAGTGAAGAGTTGTTTTTTACTTCTTCATAAAGGTGAAAAGTATTTCTTTGATAAAGTATACATGGTTTACTTAATGTTTTGAAAAACTAACAGTTTACATTCTTTGTGTATCCCTTACTGAGCTTTTTATGCTCACCCCAAGTTTTTTTGAAATGTTTTTCATAGGACATAATGTGGAATAGGGTCAAGGATGGGATCAAGGGAAAGTCATGATATCTAAAACATGGAACTAAACATGTTTCTTTTTAAGAGTTTTTATTTTATGGAAACATAGTAGAAGTGTCTACTTTGTAATCTGTTGAGATGTAATAGTTATGTCCTAATTCTTTAAAACTCTAAACCATGAATAGATCCCCAATGTGAATTATTCATTTAATTCAATATTAAGTAAGGTTTAAGGTTGGGCCTTATAGTTGGTATCCAAGGTCCGTTTAGAAAACATTAGGGATTAGGAGTTTCTGTTATATATATGGTTAGTACCTATATATATTATTTCGGTTAAATAATTGTTTTATAACTTTTTTTAGGGAAAGTAAATTCAGTTATGAATGGAAGGAGAAGGATCTCAAACGACATTCCAATCTCTTCCTGATGACATTCTTGCAATAATTATTGCAAAGTCATGTTTGGATGACTGTGAAAATTTTTCAAGCATACAAATCACTTGCAAGCAATTGTTTGATATATCAAACACCTCCACTATACCTCGTTATCATCGTGGATCATGGGTTGTATTTAGACAAATACTATTTTCACAATATTCTCATATTTTCAAGAAAGGAAAATATTATCAAGGTATTTTAAAATATTTTACCTTATCACAAGAATTTGAAGCATATTATGATTTTAAAATTGGTGCTGAGGAAGGAGACCCTTGCGCAACCTACTTATATTTTCTTTAAAATATAGTCTCTCTGCGCATACTTATGGTATTTTAAAAGGACCAATAATAGAAATTTTTAACTCAAATTCTGTCCCACTATTTTATAGAAATCATGTTTTATCAGGTGTTTTGGAATTATATGTCATACATGATTATTTTCCAAAACTGTTTTTCTGTGAACACCCATATGACCCATGTTGTAAAAGGTGTATTTGGATGGAGGAATCAAATGTTTTTGAAGGATCTCAAAATCATTGTTGTAATGCATGGCATGTCTACCTACGTGAACAAGATGACGATGAAACCGAGTGGACTCCATGATCAAGGTCTGATGTTATTCATTTTGGGAATGGTTTTATTTTATATTATGGTGGTTAAATAAGACTTCAAGAATTAAGATGTTGAGATCGTAATGAATTTGGATGAAATTAGAGGTATAAGGAAACTATTGAGGATAAAACATGTTAGGGTTATTTTTGGAGTTTTATAAAAAGGACAACACACAGACCGTGTGACAACCCGTCGCGTCATACAAAGTTGCGGGAAATGGAACCCACAACCAAAGTGTGACTGGTATTTATCACCCACAACTTGACTACGTGAAGTCCCTGGTTAGTTTGACTAATTCTTTTTAGTTATATGATTTTATGAATTAAGTGTAAGTGGATTTTGGGTTATCTATGGAAATTATTAACCTATCATGGAGGATATGTGATTAGGTTAATTAATTTTCAATATGAGACTTTAAGAGAAACTGATTTTATTTGGAGAAAAGTGTCATTTTGTACCTTGGAAGACTATGTGATTAAATACTTCAAATATTTGGGTTTCAATCTTAGTTTGGTTTACTTTAAAAAAATTTATGGACAAATTGTTTATCGAATGGTCTTCGTTGAACTTTGGGTTTTGTTGGAAACTTTTTGGAGATTAAGAATAGATTTTTTTTATAAAGGGTTATCCTTTTCTGGATTACCTGATCTTGTACTAAACTTTTTCGTTTTGGTTTTGGTTAAAGTCTAAAGACATGGGTAGTATATAGTTCTCTTTTTTGGATTAGGTGTTTCTCTAGAAGTTTATTATAACTCTCTTAATGTTAACAATTCATCCTAAATACTCATCTTTTAGAGAAAATATGAGTTCATGTATGAAATCTAGTAAAAGTTCAAAGTCAACATGACAAGTAAGTATGTTTCCTTATGTTTTAGTTAAGCTCAAAAATAAATTCCTCAATTAAAAGTAACTAAAAAAATTTTGTCCATTAACATTTCCTACTGGGGAATCCAATACCGTTTAACCCATCACAAGTTTGTGATTTTTTAGTGGTTAACTTTCTCCTAAACATGTTTTCTATCACACTCCCTCAGAACATGACCCTTTGTTTTTTCTTCCATATCCATGTTTCTATACATGGAATTCTAGTATGGGTTAACTCGAGTGACCTTTGTACATTCCTTTCTTTATTTTAATGTGATAGTTTAATTTACTCCTTTTCCGATGTGGGGCTTTCAATGATGTTTCTGAGCCCAATTTTAAAATTGCGAGGATGCAATTCCCAAAAGGGGGGAAGGATGTAACACCCCAGGTAAATAAAGAATATGACATTTTCATATTTATCCATATTTGTGAATAAAATATTAATATTAACTTAAAGGGGACTCTATGCTCGATGGCATACCCAATACGCGACAACGAGTTCCTTTGAAATCTTAAGTTGCACTCTTATAATAAAATAATATTATTTTAAATGGTAGTTAACGCCTAGCCATTTTAATGGCTGGAAAGAACGAAACTAACTAAAAAATTATTATGTATGTTTTTCAAATATTTTTACTTTTTACAATAAATGTTAGACGATTAAAAATGCGAATGAATCCAATTTTAAGCGTAAACATTCTAATATTCTTTAAAAGGTCGATTAACCACCTTTTGATGGCGAACCTCTTTTAAATTCACTTTTTGACAATTTTATGTGTTATATATGACAAAATAAAATTATTCTTTAGATTCGGGACATCAAAATTTACTTTGTGTAATTTTTTGGTATTTTTCCGATATAGTTCATTTTTTAATGAATAGTGAAAAATGTTGTATTTTAATTCAAAACCTCTTTTTAATCTAATTTATTTATATGATTAGATTATATTTTGAATTGGTTTTAAAGATCAATTAGAATGTATTTTTACCATTTAATCCAATAGTGGTCATTGGAATTAATTTCACTTTGAAATTGGACTTAAACTAGTGTCAATCTTTTAATAGATATTGTTTCTTAAAAACACGCTATTTGTTTTGACAGAGGGAATCGATTATTAAATTAATTAATGAAACTTATATGTTTTGAATTTTTTAAAATGTACATCATTTTTGAATTTGGAATATCAAATATATCTTAGGGTGAATTTTTGGTAATTTTCTGAAAAACATCAATTTTTGATGAATAGTGAAACCACTAAGTGGTAGTTAAAGAAACTAATTTTTCATTTAAATGAAACTTTACCACTTCGGTGATATGAATTTCAAAAATACGACATACATGGTTGTAATTAAGAAGAAAAATGTTGTTCAGTGGGATTAAAATAATTTTTTGGGGAATGGTAACCTTTAAGTTTATTAATCACGATTAGAGGTAATTAGTGTAGTTTAAGGTAAAAATAATGTTTTAAAGATATGGAATGACCTAGAAACATGTCCTAGCCTTATTGGATGTGTCATGACCGACCAAGGAAATCCATAGGTCAACTTGGAGACCACATGGAGCCACTTTGGTTGGAAAATGACATTAATGACTTTTTATTTAATGTTAAAATAAAAATGTCACAAATATGAGATGTTTTACTAAAACAATTTTTAAATGGTGTTATACAAGTCATATTTTTGACTATAAATATTCATTAAAAATATAAAACGATTTCTTACATCATGATAATTTTTTTATAATGATTATACATTAAATAAATTAAATTATTTTTGACACCATGATGATACAGTGATTACCTCATTATTTAATGATTTAAATAAAATGAAACAATAATGTAAAATATAAGACCTACACTTGTAAAAAAACCTATTGTATTGGTGGATTTAGAAAATTTATCACCTTAGCCTCTATATTTATAATAGTGGGACGTTTTGTATCCGAAAATCATTTTATAATAATGTATCTTTTCTTAACTTTGCGTGAGTGCCCCTCCTTTTCTCTTATAAAAGGCCCCCACCTCTACCACCTTACCCACACCTCTAAAGCCTTTGGCTCGGCCAAACCCTGACCATTTCATCTCTCCAAATCCCTCTCTTCATCATTTATGCCTCACTTTGGGCAGAATCCTTTCCAAAGAATCTTTTGAGCTCAAATCAAAGAGAGTTACTCGATTTAAACGTAGTGTCCTCTCTTGTGTTCTTATGTTTTATTTTGCTTCTCCAACCCTCTAAACTATTTTTATTCCTTTGTTTTGTAACAACACCAGTATCATAAATATACAAGGATGTTTGTATTTGATGTATTCGAGCTACACTTACACACACCTTCGTTTAATGTTTAAAGAACATAATGTTTCTGTGGATGGAGAATTTCTGCCTCACGAAACGATGATTGTTCAATCTTCTCTTAACACATTTCATGGTGGCCATTATGATGTCACTATATTTTATATACGATATATATGGTATTTATTTTTTCTATATGATTCTGAATTTTATATTTAAAACATTCCTTTATACTTTTCATGTAGTGCAAATGCGATAGTTTCATACGAGGAAGTGTGGACTGCCGCCCCCTCAAGTGATGTGACTCATTCATGCAATACATGGAATGTATAAAGAATGAAATTAATGAACATATGTAACCTATATAACATATATATTATACTGGAGTTATAATATATATATCTCTCAATTATTTTTAATTACATTAATATGAAAATGAAATGAAAGTAGCGTTCATGCGTACGTACGGCCTACCGTCTCCATGTACGGTGCATTTCATTTATTTTTATCTCAAAATGTTATGGAGTAGTATAAAATGAATATTTACTGGATATATATGATATTTAAATCATTAATACTATTCTGGAGATGATTTACTTATAACTACATGGACAATCATTTTCAAACAAGTTCATTTTTGGCTCATGTACCAAACATCGACAAAAACGTCTGATATGAACTCACATTATTAACCAATTATTATAACATTATAACATGTGATATTAACGGAATAATAATATTTAAAATATGTCTTTAAGCAATTATAAATTGACCACAGTTTATTATTCAGGAATATAAATAAATGAACAAGACAAGTCGGACTTGAGGTAAGGGATCCTACCCCTCTCCTTCTTTTTAAGTACACTCTTTTATGTCATTCATTTTAAGCTCATCATTATTATTTTTGGGGATGTTCATTTATATTACTCATACATTAATTTCTATGTTCATATTATTAGAGACCCTATTTGATCTCATAAATCCATTTTTGGAAGTTTTAAGTGGCGTCGTTAGGCTGCCGAGTTTTTGTAAGGGATTTTTCATCTCACCTTTATTCCCGTGACATTTATGCTACGTTTTCCACTATTTACTTTGAGTGGTGTATGTACTACCCATAATTATACACTTTGTGTAGTATAATTTCATTTATGGTTATTTACAACTTCATTGTATGACCCTTCTTCCCTGGAGCGTACTTTTCGAATGTTACCCAACTCGGTAAGGGGACCTTTCCTCCTCCTCTTTTTAAAAGACATCTTCTGTTATGTTTCATAATTCACATAATATTATGTTGGGATATGTTCTTATATATCCTTATTTATGTAAATTTTATGTCCAAGTGATGAGATACCCTTTATCTCTCTCATAACCCCTTTTTGTAAAATTGTATGTGACGCCGTTAGGCTGTCGAATTTTACCAAGGGAACTTCTTAACCCAAGTTAGATTTCTTTGGGTTCAACGTGTAGTTATTGAATATGTCATCCTTTGAATATGTTTGAATGAACTTTTATTGTTTTACACTTAATATCCACTTATATTGGTTGTATTTATATTTGTTACACATAATTATGAGATTGATTTATCCTTAATTTAAGGATACCTTCTTTATAATGGATTTCATCTAATTTTACATTTCTATTGAGACTTCATTATTGTTATGCACCAATTCACTCTTATGTGGTGTGTATATTTTCCTTTGACATATTATATCATGAATCCCTTTATTCTCATGATATTATAATGTTCGGATTAAATGTTATTACGCAATTATTTGTATTCAAGTGTCTCTCATTTTGTTAAAAACTCTTTAACAAAAATATTGTTTTAAATATTTTAATGATGTATTATTCTAAATCATTATCTTTAATGTCCATGTTTTCAAAATGGTTTTCAGTATTTATTTATAATGACATTAAGGTTTTCAAATTATAATTCCAATAAAAGCTTCAAAGTGGTATGGGACACTTTGATTCAAAAATCTCTTTTATATGTTTTTTGAAAATGGATTGATTAATTCAATATCTTAGAATTACTTATTGTGATTGAAAATGAAATGTTGTTATTGAAATGTTTATATTTTCAATATTTTATGTGTAATGATGGTACTTGGAAATTTTACGGGTGGTTACATGATAAACCATATGACAGGTGGTGCTGTGAATACTAGGACGGGTGGTTACGTTATAACCTCCAATGTATTGGGTATGGAAGTCAGCTGTATGGCTATTCCATTAATTATGTGTGGAAGTCAACCGTATGGTTATTCCATTTATGTATGTTTATGTACCAAGTTACCTTAATATTTTATGTGTTCTTTATATGGGTTTTATGGTAATATTTTGGTTACAAAAGGGTATGTAATGATCTTTTATTCAGCGAAGAGTTTTTTTACTACTTCATAAATGTGAAAAGTATTACTTTGATAAAGTATACATGGTTTACTTATTGTTTTGAAAAACTAACAGATTTCATTATTTGTGTATCCCTTACTGGGATTTTTATGCTCACCCCATGTTTTTTTGAAATGTTTTTCACAGGACTTAATGTGGAATAGGGTCAAGGATGGGATCAAGGGATAGTCATGCTATCTAAAACATGGAACTAAACATGTTTCTTTTTAAGAGTTTTTAATTTATGGAAACATAGTAGAAGTTTATAATTTTTAATATTTTCAGATTTAATAGTTATGTCCTAATTCTCTAAAACTCTAAACCATGAAAAGATACTCAATGTGAATTATTCATTTAATTCAATACTAAGTAATGTTTAAGGTTGGGCCTTATATTAAGGAGTTAGGACCTTGCCATGATTAGAATTAGGATCACAATTATCTAGATACTCGACCTTTATCCAGACCCCTCTTTAGTAAATTGAAGTAATACCAGAAAAATGTTATAAAACTCCAAATAATTATTCAAACTAGGAAGGACTCCTGCAAAAAAAATTAATACCATATTTCTTCTCCCCATAGAACATCCACCTCCTGGATAGATAGACCCCCGAATTCTACTATACTATTACCTAGTAGTTAGTAAGTTGGGACACATATAAATTTATAATATGACACACTTATGTATAATTAAATGACCCAAATAGATCACACCTTTTACCTAGTTAACTTAGAAGGGTGTCATGTTTCTCTGGACAGTTGAATGGGAGGAAAATTTCAAAGAACTGAGTAGAGGGATATTCAGTGCACCTATGCTTACCTTACCTTATAGTGTATAAGAGTTTTTAATATATAATTAAGCATACCGAAAGGGTTTGGGATTTTTTTCTCTATATGATAACATGGTTATCCCTTATGCCTCATGGAAGAATAAGATTCAAGAGAAAAATTACCCAACTCATGATTTGGAGTTAGCAGTGATAAATTCATCATTAAAGATAATGAGAAATTTTTATTATAGATAAAATTATGATATATATTGGTCATTAAATTCTAAAATATATATTCACATGTAATGAGGTAAATATGATCCAGATAATATGGTTAGATTTGATAGAGGATTATGACTACTCAATACATTACCAACCTTAGAAAGTGGACAAGGAGGTTGATGCTTTGAGTCGGCAGTATCATCCTAGCTTATACATGATTAGGATAAAAAATATACAAGATATCTAGATTGGAAAATGATTGATCTATAAATATTGCAGGAAGGGGAATAATCTTATCTTTCTCAAATAAATGTTCAACTCACTTCCCAAGGGATGATTAAGAAGGCAGGGAAAGAAGATGAAGAGATGAAAAATAAAGTCAATAATGTTCATCAGTTTAACCTTGATATGGATGGAATGGTAAGGATCCAGAACTATGTATGGGTTTCTTCCATACCAAATTTGATGGGTGAGCTATTAGAGGAGGCTCATAGTTTTTCACTCTCTATTCATCCTAGTAGTACAATGATGTATAGGGAATTAAAATAATACATATGGAGGGATGGAATAAAGAGATATATCATAGAGTTTATATCTTGGTTCTTGGTATACCAACTTGTTAAGGATGAATGATATAAGCCAATAGGGATGTTTCATCCATTACCCATACCAGAATGGAATTGGAGAACACTACTAGTGACTTTTTCATTGGACTACCCAAAACCTATAAATTGGTTAATGATATATTGGTGGTAGTCAATCAAATGACAAATCTGTACACTTCATCACTATCAGATAATACTTCTCTCTAGATCATCGTTCTTGTGTATACATTAAGGAATTGGTAAGCCAGCATGGAGTACCACTTCCTATTGTATTTGATCAGGATATGAGTTTTACCTCAATTATTGGGTGAAGTCTTCAACAAGAACATGATACATAATTTAGTATCATAATATATTATCATTATCACATAGATAGTCAGTCTGAAAGAACAATTCATACCCTAGAAGATATATTGAGAACTTATTCTCTTGATTTTAAAGGTTTTTGGGATCAACAACTTCCTCTATTTGATTTTTCATACAACAATAGATTTCACTCATAAATTTATATATAAAATCATGAATCCATAAATTGGAAGAAATTTATAGCTCCAAAATACTGGGATGAGGTTGGAGAAAGAAATATATTGGAACATTAGGTTGCTAAAAAAATTGGTCGAGAAGGTAATAATCATTCAGTAGCATATCAGGGAAACACAAAGCATGATGAAAAGTTATGCTAGTAACCAAATATGTTGTATAGAATTTAATGATTTTGAAAAAGGGTTTTTATGAATGTCACCCTGGAAAAAAAGATATGAGATTAAGAAAGAAAGGGATACTAATACCTAGGAATATCAGTCCCTTCGATATTCTTGATCGTATTGGGATGGTAGCCTATCGCATGGCATTTCCTCCAATTATCTCTCTAGTCTAATATTTTATCCTGTTATCTCTCCAAAGGAAGTAAATACCTGACCCTTCACATGTACTAAAATTAGTGTTCGTACCACTGGAGAAGGATCTTTCTTAATAACAACAACCAGTTGAAATTCTCGACCAATCGGAGAAAGTTCTACGAAACAAGACCACTCACCTTATTAAATATTTGTGGGGAAATAACTATTCAAAGGATGATAAGTGAGAACTTGAGGACGTAATGAAGTATAAGAATCATAATTGATTTACCCAAGATTCAAATTTCATAGAATAAATTCTTTAGGGGGTATAATGTAACTCCTATACTTTCTATGGGCCATTTTTCTGGAATAAATTATATTTTCACTTAAGTTTTACAATACATTAAGTTGAACATTAATTACACAAGGAATTGGCATCGAATACATTACATTAAACAATGAATTGGTGTATGATACAAGCAACACCAACTTGGAATATGTTACATGCAACAATGTCTTGGTGTAAGTTACACGTAACACCAATGTTTCTAGAAAACTTCCTCTTATTGTCATAATTATTTAAATGAGATTATTATAACATAACCTTTAAAAATATTAATATAAATATTAATTATTAATTTTCAAATATTTTTTACAATATTTTTATATAAATAAACCATATTTATAATGAAAAATATAAATTTTAGTAAAGTCCTTATATGTTTGAAAATACTATTTTATCAAATGAACTACTTTTAATGTGCTTTAAAGAAAAATAGTAAAATTAATGTTAGACATATTTATAAATTTTAATTTATTTAATAAAATAAATTTTGGGATTTATAATATCTAAATTATATTAGGGATAATTTTTACTATTTTTCTACGAAACATCATTTTTTGATGACTAGTGAAACATACAGGATATTAATTCAAAACATCATTTTCATATAATTTATTTATTAGTTTATATTATATACTATTTTTGTTTCAATGTTCAATCAGATAAAATATTTAGCAATTAATCCAATGTAGGTCATTTGGATCAATTTTACTTTTATCATGGGTATAAAAACAAAGCATACTTTTGATTGTTTTTACTTTAAAAACCTACATTGTCAACCCGACTACCTGATCAATTTTAAATTAATTTATAACACTTCTATTATTGTAATTGGTCAAAATGGATACCATATGTTTAATAATTATAATTTATAATATATAATCAGGTCAATATAGTCTTTTAACAAAATTATTAGTCGATGTAAATAAAATTAATTGCATCGATTATGGTAAAGTCATGCATAACTAAGGACTAAGCCTAAATGTTAAGACCGAAAACAACCTATAGACTTTTCCAATAGCCATTTTCAGGCCATATTTCAAACTTATCCTCCCATTTAATGAATTTTATCCATTATGGGATCCAATTTACATGTTTAAAATGAGTATGTAATTCCTTTGTCAAAATATTACATGATTAGCACTCTTCCTCCACTATAAAAAGGCCTCATATCCTCTATATCGTTACACATATCAAACCAATTAGGTCAGTCCAAGAATGAAAAAAATATCCTAAAATAAATCCTAATTTCCTCCTAAAAGTCTTCACTTGTTTCAAAAGCAATCCCAAAAAGCCTTTTGGCACAAACAAAAATGAGTTACCCCATTAAGAGGTAATGTCTTCTCTGAACCTCATTTAATTTATTTTCTTTCTCCACCCCTCCATTCTCTTTATTCTGTGTTTTTATAAAAAAAATAGAATCACAAATATAAGTGTATTTTTTATGATAATTTTTATACCAACACATAAACAAACATCCATATGATGGGTAATTAATATACTATTTTCTTGTATAGAGAACTACCTCCTCGCGAAACGATGATTGTTCATTTTTCCTTTATCATCTCTCATGGTGGAAATTATAATGTAATCTATGTTATTATGTGATTTTTTATTATCTTTTTTATTTATTTAATCTTATTCCATACTTTTTATAACACATATCTTTATACCATCTCTTTGGTGTAAATAAGATAATTTTGTTTCAAGAAGTGAGGACTACCGCCCCTTCATGGCAATGCGATTCATTCACAAACTACGTGGAATATTTTAAGGATATATTTTGTGAACATATATGATATATCAGATATAATAATTCGTCTTTATAATGATATATATATATATATTCATATACATATATATAAACATATGTAATTGACCTTATTTATTTCAACATTATAATAAAAACATAAAATACATTCATGTGTATGCATGGCTTACCGTATCCATGAATAGTTTATTCTAGTTTATATATCTATATTATATAGATTACTATAATAAAAATATATAGAATATGCATGATATTTATATAAATTTTTTCATTCTGTAAATATTGATATATGTATAAATACAATTGACATAACAAATTTAGACACTTGTGAAGAACAAAGTGAATATTAACCAATGTGAAACCTTGACATTGAATTGTTAATAAGTGGGTAATATATGGTCCTAATAAAAACATATAGGGAATAAGATATAAGAATATTATTCAGTAAAATAATTACAATAAACCTAAATTTATTATATATGATGTGTGTAAAATTATGAAAAGAGTCCGAACACAAGGTAAAGGGATTTCATCTCACTTTCATTTCCATGAGATAAATGCTTTATTCACCACCCATTCCTTTTATGTGGTGTTTATACTGCCAATGGATGTATTAAATTATTATTATAATTAAATTTATGTGTATTTAAATATCAATATTATTAACTTTCATTCATGGGGTTTAAGCTTCAAATGTTACAAAATTGGTAAAATTGTTTTCTCTCTATTTTATTTCTTTGAGACTCATGTTTTATTATCCACCTATATACTTATTTGAGGTATATAATTCTATTTCTCATGTTATGTCATGAATATATATATATTCATGATATGTTAATATTATTTTAATTTACATTTTTTAAATTTAGAGTATGACCCATGTAACCAAGTGGTAAGATTTTATTAAAAAAATCTCATCGCTTTTTGATATTATTAATTATTATACTTCTGAGATGGAATATTATTATCCATCACTCAAGAACAATAGTAAATTTCCTTATCCTCTATTTATTCATGATATATCAATGTATTGGTAATAGTTTTTCACTGTTTTGAACTTAATATAATTTGGAAAAAGTTTTTTTGAAAATATGATTGTCTTTCTCTTTTCGATCAGAAATATATTTTATTTCAAAACCCATGTTTTAAATAATGTTTTCAAACATCATTTCAAACGATACGTGAAGATCATTTTGAAGGAAAAAGTGTTTTAAATTTTTTGAACTATTTACAAGTCATTATTTATCAGTTTTTAAATAAATTTTCAAAGAATACTATTTTCAAAATATTTAATGTTTTACAAAGAATTTTCAAAGAATATATAATGTTTACCTAAAAAAATTAAAAAGATATTTTAAAAATTATTTCCCATATAAGATAATAGCTATTTACATTAATATTGATTATATTAATGTATTATGTTTTTATAGAATGATTTTTATGAATTTCATTTCTCTTTCATGAGTTATATTATTTTTATAAACGATTATTTTCACAAGTTATGTTTTTGAATAAATGATTATGAAACATTAATTCATCAAAAGATTATTATATGATTACATGTTTATAATACCAATTTCATTTCATGGGTTATGATATGATTATTTCAGATCACTGGGTATAATTATGTATGATTTCATTATGAGATAGGCGGGACCTATATCTCCCTCCAATGCATTGTGTAATGATTTAGATCTCATGATATATACATTGATGAAAAGGGAAATGAAATAGGTTTAGTATTGTAGGTATAGAATAAGAAATGAACATGGATCAGTATTATAGGGTTTGAATGAGGATTAAACTATATTATGTAACACAGGTCAGGAATGGGGTGTAAACCCAGTTCAGTAAAGGACTATTTCCACTAAGAGGGTCTTGGTAGCAATGCCATGACCACTATGGAAATCATTATATATCATTGTGTGTCTTCAAAAATTCCATTTTTATTCTTATGTTATGCTTCCATGGTTTGTGTTAATTATTTTCTTATCATTCATGTATTATGAAGTTTTATTAGCTATTATGTGCTTTAGGATAATGATCTTTGATATGAAGGTTATGTTCTTATATTTTCATGATCATGTTCACATACACTTAAACTCATGATTATGCTTAAATATTGCCATTTTCCCCTTAATAAGCATATGTTCACACCCCTTTTTATGTTTCCTACCCTTGGGTTATGAAGATATGTATTATGTATTATGTGTATAAGAATGTTTAATGACAAGAAACAATAAGTGGGAGATAATCTAGCTCATTTATGTACCAGTGTTTTTGTTTCCATGTTTCCAAATTCACTAGACTAGTACGGTCTTTGGACATCTGTTTTCAACATTGGAAAAGGCCAATATACCCACATTTTTTGGAAAAACCATTGGTATAGGTCCACCTATACCAACGGTTTTCTCAAAACTAGGGGCATAAAGGTTTTTCCAAACATATACACACTGTTTTTTTGGAAACTATGGGTATAGGGGCACACTTTGATCCTACACCCACGGTTTGGGAAAAACCATGGGTATAGGTCTTGAGTTAAGACCTATACTGACGGTTCTCTATGAGAAATTTGGGTATAGGTTTGGGTGAATACACCTACACCTCCATTTTAAGAGAAATGTGGGTATAGGTTTCCCTTGGGAATGCGGGAAAGGAATTAGGGCTCAAAAACCCTATAAATATGGTTCTCCCTCATATACCCATGGTTTAGATTAATATATTTTGGTCTATACAGATTTATATAAAAGTTATTTAGGTGGGTTGGTGGGTGAGGAACTGTGTTCTTTTATTGGATGTTACAGGATCGAAAATCACATCCATTTTAATAATATATATGAATTAAACTAAAATATATAGATAAATTTAATATATATTAGCATATGTTCTATAGCTATAGTGGTGATGTGAAGGTTATTTGAAGTAGAGGTAGCGAGGTTGAACCCCAAAACCTTTGTTTTCTAATAAGGACGGTGAGATTGATATAAATTGCTCGATGTAGATATATATATGTGTGTGTGTGTGTGTGTGTGTGTGTGTGTGTGATGAAGCTGGAGTGGTGGGGAACCTCATGTTAGAAATCCAAGTCATTGGTTCGAATTCTATTGCCTGCATTTTTCAAATATTTATACCCATATTTTTGAAACTGTGGGTATGAGGACAGGACATCATAGAAAGTGTGTATAAGTTTATGACATGGTGGAAAAACATTATACCCAAGATTTGGAAAACCTTAGGTATAGGTTGTGGAACTATACCAATGCCTCAATTTACCATCGTTCCCAAAACCATGGGCATAGTCTATTCCCACAGTTTTGAACTGTGGGCATATGTCCTTTTTTCAGTACTGTTGTATTAGGTTTAAATTATTTTTCAAAAGTGATGTAATGATAATGTATGAAATGAAAGGGTATATGTATGAATTGTATTTATATAATTAAATTATTTATTTTTAATTTTAACAGTTTTTGTAGTATAATATGTTTAACATAATTATTTACAATTAGGAATAGTAAAATCCGCAATAATTAATTATAGTAGTTAAGGTAGAAAATGATTTTCTGGGGGTTAAACAAAGAAGACGTGTTTTTAAAATGACATATAAAATCTCAAACACCCATTGGATATTCATAATTATATCTTCTAGTGGATAAATGTTTTATAATTACCAATTTTTTAGTCATGTGGCATGATAAAAACATGGTTGTGGTTGAATCTTTTCAAAAATTCCCTGTGTGTCCTCTTCCCAACTTATGAATGTCCACCACCTATCCTCAAGTCTTTACAAATCCAAAGAATTTTTTTAGCCAAGACATGCCCATATATATTAATTAATACAAAAAAATATATTACCATTATTGTGATCTTAAATACATCTTAGGAAGGATTTAATTCTAATTAAAAGACGTTCTATTAAAAAGAGGTAGTGTTCCCAAATGAGCATTTTTATTTTGTTTCTTCATCCACCTCAATCAATTACTATTTAATCATTATAATATATTAACACCATTATATACCATATAAAAATTATTTTTTTAATATAATAACCTATATATATATCTACTTCCATCAAATGATAAATGAAACAGTCGATTGGGTTTACGGCCGAGTACCTACTCGCGATCATTTGTAATTCGTGTTCCCTCACCACCTTTCACGGTTAGATATACTGATATATTTAACAAAGTTTTACGGTATTTATTATATTATTATATTTTTTTAATTTCAATATGACATATTCCTTCTTAGGTTCCATTACATTTAAAATATGATAACTTCTCTTGTGTCCATAGTGGACTACCATCTTGTGAAGTGACGAGATTTGTTTTTCAGTTATTCTTTTCATGAAATTTAATAAAGATAAATTTATTGAATAAATATGATATATATATATATATGACATTTTATTGATTCATGGGTATTAATATATCGCCTAAATCTCCATCCATTCACTCGTTAATGGAATTATGTTGTCGCTCGGGAGTACATACGACCTACCATCTCCATAAAGAGATGTGATTTATTTTCCATTTTAAACTTTAAAGATTGATTTTAAAAATGTTTATAATTATAAAATATGTTATTTATAACATTTATATAATTATATATTTAATGTATCTATATAATATACCCAATAATTAGAACATTCATGACAAAGCCAGAATGAGAAAAAAGGCCATTAACACCTGAAATAATGAAATACCATCAAAAAAATCGGAGGTAAAATGTTATGATAGGATAATACATTATATTATAAATATTTATAATGTTTTTAATAACTTAATATGATTCTTAAATACATTATACATGAAGTCAAATCATGTTCAGCCTAAAGGAAGGATTAGGTAAGGGACGTCATCTTAATTTCCCTTCATTGAGGCATATTTTATGTTTGTTAACCTAATTTCCTTTATTTACTGAAGATAATTCCACTTTAAATGTAATACCATGATTAATACCTAATTAAATTTATTTTAATTTTAAATTTTAATTATTTCCTCTAATGGGATTTGATTTAAAATTACTAAGTTTTAAATAATTTCATTACTCCTCTTTTTCATTATGATATATTACCTTTTAATTATTTTAGATATTTTAATATCACATGAGTAATAAAATTTTACTATAAGATGTTATACATACACATGTTTTATATGGATTTAAATTTTATTATCATAATCAATCCATCGATCAATCATCATTTCAACGGTGTGATTATTGTAAGAGATTTCATCTTAAATTCATTTCATTGAGTTATTCTGTAATGTTATGGATCTAATTTATTTTATATGGTGTATGTACAAAAACAATTGCATGAAATATCACCAATACTTCATAATTCATCATAATTTATGTTTAATGTTTAATTATTTCATTCAAGTGTATTTAACATGAAAACTTCCATGTGGTAAAAAATTCTGTAAATCAATTTCTTTTCATTTGGATATATAACATCTTCATTGTCTTTAACATTGAAAGTTTATATCTGTTAATAATATTGAATATTTTTTGATGTATTTACACTTATTTTTTGTTTATTTAAATTTTATATACATAATTTATTGATTTATTAATTCTTATGTCAATGTTATGTTCTTTTTAAGAGTTTATTTCACAATTCCATTTTAATCTAGATTATTTAAACTTGAATTTCCCTTGATGTTACTTATTTGTTAATTTTTTAATGAGACCATTTATGTTTATTATGATTTTTTTATTAATGACTTTTTAATGTAATATTTCTTTTTCTTACTCTATAGTACTTGAAATTATTGATAAATTTTTTTTAATAAAATCTTACATTATTTCTCTGTTTAGTCAAATATCCATCTTCTTCCAAAACAAAAATTTCTAAAAAAATTTCTAAAAATGTTTTTAAATTTATAAAAATGATTTAATAATTGAATTTTTTCCCATTATTTAATTTTTACAAGATACATTTTAAGGGAATCCTAATTTCATTTTCTAAACAAGGTTCATTTAACTTTTTCAAATAAAGTGAAAGGGATCTTCATTTTAACACGTACAGAATTAATGGAATTTCCCACCATCATGAACACTAAATATTATAGTGAATATTTTATATATTTAAATGGTTCTTTTTTAATAGAAACCCTTTCCAATATATTTTTGAAGCCTTAAATTTTGATATTATTTTCCACTTTAAGAGGGCATTTTCATCAAAAATGTTTTTAATAACCTTTTTACGACATTTCTAGTCATCAATGACATAAAACCATTATTATAATTAAAAATCACAATGGATTACTTTTATTGATATCATCATCATTATTTATCTAGATGGTTTAAAATAATTTTCACCAAGGAACCAATTAAAATTCAATTTCTGGATTCATTTTTTTAGTTACAAACATTCTCTTAATATATTCTCGTTAATTTCATCATTAGAAATTAAATTTCTCTTAAAAATACTTATTATTTATCATGGAATTACTTATTTTTTAAACCTATATGATTTCTACATTTGTTATTTTACTTTGACATTTATATGATTGACTGCCGAAATAGTTATTCATTGGTATTCTTTACACGATACAAAAATTTGTTGATTAGGAAAATTGTTCAATAATTAAATCGACTATTGAATGTATGAATAATTTTTTGGAAATATAGATACATGTGTAATTAGTTTATACATATCCTTTTAATGAATCTGAAGTTGAATTAGATGAATCAGTTAGATAGTCTTAGATAGATGGTTTTCTGGTGTATACCTACCCATCAGTTTTAAAATAAATTTTAAAAGGTCTTGAATATATAGGTATAATTACTCATTACTCATGAAATACAATAAATAAAAATTTCATTCAATAGGATTTCAATTATTATGAACCAAAATATTTTTTCTATGATATTTTCTATGGAATAATTAAATTCACATATTATTGATTAAATAGAACATATTTTTAGTTATTTACCTTGATATTTTGATTACACATTATCCATATATGATATTCATGTTACTAATTGTATGTAATGAGTTTTAAATTATTTACCATTCATTTTAGAATATAATAGAAAAATTATTTCAATGGAATGTGTGTTTGGTTATTTACCTTTCTATAATGATAATGTTTGTCGATTTATGATAGCAACCACTATTCTTAACTATTACAAATAAATTGATCCTTCCTTTATTAGTTTCCCATTTTTAATTATCTAGTAAGTGTAATAAGAATGATATTCAAAGAAATTATTGAGTTAATAATGATATTATAAATAAATTTTATATTTTTTATTCACAAATAAAATATGGGAATCAAGTATGTGTCTTGTTTTCCAAGGCCACGAAACTATTTGGTCATTTTTTATGTGATTATATTTATAATATGACAATATACTAGAGAAGACAATAGGTACAAGCTACTAGGGTCGAGGTCTCTATAGTTGGTATCAAATAATGTTTAGTACATTCTTTGAAAATTATATTAAGGAAAACATGGATTACAAAAAATAATCCTATGATAAAATTTGAGGATATATATAGAAGAACATAATAATGTTTATGTAATTAAAAAAATGTGTGATCTTTTATTAGAAATAAATTATTTTATGGATACTACAAGTGAACAGGGTTGTGAAATAGTGTTAACTAGGGGTATAAAATCTAATAACAATGCATTAGGATTGACTCGATCATCACCCGGTGCATGACAAAAATCCTTACTAGGAACCTGGTTAGAAACTCTTGAGGGGTATGCTTAGGATATTTCACATTTTCCTTAAATACCATTATAATTTAATTTAATAGATGATAAAAATTAATGAACATAATTAAAAATATAGTTTCTTAGATTTAAAATAATGTTTCATGATTTGGAAATTCACTAATTGATTCATCATGATTATGTTGTTTCCCAATTTGATAATTATTTCTCACAATATACTTTTGGTTATATTCAATGCATGTAACCTGAGGGAGTCACGTTTGCATTAAATATAATGAAAAATATGGTGACTAAGAGAAACCAAATGGGATGATTACAAGAGTTAATGATGTCATGATTATTCCTTGTTATTTATCCAAATATATGATTAACAACTTATACCATAACCAACTCTTAGAATCACCTGAGAAAATGGAGACATGGTTTTCTAAGATCTCAGGTGGTGGGGACCATGGAATAATTATAGGTCGA
This sequence comes from Viscum album, assembly GCA_963277665.1. Taxonomy (NCBI): domain Eukaryota; kingdom Viridiplantae; phylum Streptophyta; class Magnoliopsida; order Santalales; family Viscaceae; genus Viscum; species Viscum album. Next base: position 748,790,336 of record OY728166.1, on the reverse strand, counting down.
TTTCCATCCTATAAGAAATTTTAAATCAGAAAACATGGAAAATATCTCAAATAAATTGAAAAATAATTTATGTGCAGAATGAATTGGAATAAAGAAAAAAATTATTGAGAAAAAATGATGATTACACTAGAAGGAAAGAAATCTTGTCTTAGGGTTCCATTTATAGTTCATTGTATTAAATATGGGGTACCTCAGAATTATCAAAGTCAAATCCCTATTTTATAGGCTATCATCTAGACCAAATAAGGGACTATGTGGAAATAAAATGGATGATGTATTTATGTATTATGATTCAAGAATCAAATTGTATAAGTCTTTTTTACAAATTGATTTTTTGTTATAATAATAATGAGTCATGTTCATATTTTTTTATAGTTTCAAAACCATACATATCTTCATTGACATAAGTGTTATAGATACCATCATCATCTTATGAGTATAAGGATGATGATAAGTTCGAACTCATAAATATACATTTCAAGAAATTTGTAACAATAATGTGACATTCTTAATGATATTTTTGGAAAACATAAATAGAAACCCAACCCATTTGTTTAGTATGTGAAAAAGTTATTTGCGGAAGAATGGATTGAAATTTTTTGTCATATGATTAAAGGTATAGGTATCCCTTAAGGTATATATTATCATTAATATTATATTAATTTTGGTTCATCCTAATTTTTTATTGTTATAGGATTTATATTAATATATTATTTTGAAAAATGAAAACATATATATTGGGTTACAAACCATCTTATCTGGAAAGTCCATAGGGATTGAACCCATAACCAAAGGATGATGAGGGTGTAGCACCTACAACAATCATACATACGGCCCATGTAAATATTACATTTCTTTAGTTAAATGATTTTACAAATAAATATAAATTATTAACATTTTTTATTGTTGTTTATATTTAAATATTAATATATTATATTGGATAAATTGTTCCAACTGTATTGGATTTTAAAAATAATGATGGATAAATGGAATTTTTTTACTATTTTATTGATCTTGTGATATATAAAAAGTGAATTTCAACTCTTTAAGATAAAAAATTATATATTTGATATTAATTTCCTAGATTAAGTAAAGAAATAGAATTTAAATGAAGAACAATGAAAAGAAGAAATTATTATAATGAAATATTAATGTATCAACTATGTATATTTCAATATATTCATAGACATTAAAATAAATCATCAATTTTAGAGAAAAATATTGAAACAAATTATCATTTTGAATTCATATCTGATTAATAAAATGGAATTTCAAATCATCATAGATTTATGGTTTGGAAGGTCAATAACCTTTCATTTTTCATTCACTTTCAAGTGATAAATAAACTCTTTCACTGACTATTATTATTTATCATTTTCATCCATTTCCATATCATTAAATTCCAAACATGTTATCCAAAATAGAAACATAATTATGTGTTATTCAATATTTTTTTTCACATCCCTTTCTCTCTTATTTAGAGGATATTTTAGTAACAATTTTTATGATTTATTTTCCCAAAAATTAATTTTTAAAATATCATACCCTTTTATTTTTTATCACAAGATCAAATTTAGAGGATAAAATTTATTTAACGTGGGGAGAATTTAACATTCCAAAACTATAAAATAATAACACTATATTAGATAGTGTGTGTGACATGAAACGCCGATCTCAAACAACCCATGAAATTTAATTCATTAGTTTTATTATCCTCAATAGCCTGAGAAACACAAAACACTGATCCTAAATGAACTGTAATATAGTATAATGTTATGTCATAACTTGTTCCAATGGGGACTGTACCATGACTACCCTGATCTGACCTCTAATAGGCCAAAGGATCGAGATTGGTGTTGAGTTGGCATATCACGCACATGGGAATCTCTAACCTAATGTACCTCTACAAATGAACTCATATCTAGGCCCACACAATGATGAAATGTAACACAATAGATAACAGTGCATGAATAAATATAAATTCCCACTATCAATGTTTGACCACAATTACTGGAAATAAAAATGTTCAAAAAATTCCACTGCAAAGAGACTAAAAATAATTCCCAAATGTAATGTGGATGAGGACTGATTACAATGTATTCATAGAAATAATCCTCGGCCTATCCCACTCACTATGATCTCCCTATTCATGGTCCCTCTAGGACTCAATCAAAATATTGTTCATCTACATAGACATGAACAATGAAGGAAAATCCCATGAAGGGTTTATTACAATAATAACAAGAATGACACAATAAAATCGCATATCATATAACATCAGGTATAAATATCATCTCATCAGATGTATTTATTTGTCGAACATATAACAATAATATCTAGATATAGTCAACATAGACACATAGTCCCACGGTAAATTCAAAAATGTAATACCAGTCTAGGATTCCAACATGAAGATTCAAGAATGAACTCATCTAGGAGAACACACTCTATGAGTCATGTGACACGAATTTCATCTATCTATGTTTTTCTTATCATTAGGTCTCTCTATGAAAATAATATTATAGAGGTTTGAAAAGAATGATATAAAGATTGATATGACTCCCATAACCATAGGGTATACATATAATCAATTCAAAATAAACCACTATATAGGGAATCAATACCCACATGTTGTTCGTCAGGAATATTAAAAGAACCCCACCTAAGGAAATGATTATGAGAGAAGATCTCACTATGTGCCTCATGGAGGGGTTCACACAACTCTATTCAAGACATAAGTTCCTCAGATGGGATAACCATCATATACATAGGATATGACCCCATACTAAACCAATAGAGAATTTACCCTAAAGAAACTTCTCTATGCTGAATGGGCTAGGGGCTCGGATCTAACATTTAATAATCACATGGAATGTACTTGTAGTACCAGGAATGTACCTTCATTAATATGTCCTACTTGTTTATCATGGCATGTTACAATGTATATGTGTGAGTATAGAATGTCTCTAAGCCATTGTATGCCTACATGTGTCAATGTTAGAATTTTTGTTTCTATGTCTCACTGGTTGTGTCCATGTATGTCTATCCATGCTTCTTTCTATATACCTTTGTGGGAACTTGAAGATCCTCTAGAAAATTACCACAATATGTGTGACGGGGTGTGATGGTGTTCGATACTTATCTCCTCTATGTAAATCCAAGACTTAAATTAAACACCCCACACAACATGTAATTCCATATTAATTGTTGTGTAACCTACAATTTCATTGAACATGTGGGTTATTACTCCACATCAATGTTTTCTCCTCCATCCTCTATTACTATTGTGAATCTGACCTGTTGTTTAGGAACTGGACCAACCAAGACACACCATCACCACTAATCAGAATCTGGCCACCATATCACATGAAAAAACCCATCTGTTGAATATTTCTATTTTTTAATTACAAAAATACAACTAGGGTCCCCAAATCTGAACCAATATTCTATTTTTATTTTCATCTTAGGATATCTACTTCATTTTTGTCCCATATCTACAATATCAATCAGTTGAACTAAGAATCCAATGTGCAATAAATAATTTCATAGCATTGTGACCAAACCACCAATCAAATGAAACACAGGTGTTGAACTCAAGAATAACAGTGAGAGAAATTCAAAAAAATCAGAAAATTGTAATGACTGAAATCATTTTTTTGTATTCCTTGATTCATTTATATTATAACAATGAAAGAGGATCCATAATAAAATGAAAATTTTCACCCACTAATTCTTGTAAAATAAGAATTCACCTGTAATAATGTCTGACTATGGAAAATATACATTGGATGAATGATTCAAATTCACTTCATGATTAGAAAACATGTATATATCAATACTATATAATCCTCTAAACTAATGGTGGATTGATTATTGATGAATAATTTATCCATTTCATTATCATTGGTGAGATAGTCGAATTTTATTAGGGTATATGATAGTCGATCTATTATTTTTCCTCACCAAGGATCTAAGGAATGCTTGTTCTCAATTCATAGGTTTAAATAGACAACATTTATAATTTTTGATTTTAATTACTAAATAGATACAGATTAGTTCATTGTGTCATGTTAAATAAAATAATTAATTTTACTAATTAATCTTCTTTATTCGCTTCTGACTGCACTTTATGTAATTTTATGATGCCAACAATGGTTATTTCATGAATAGGGTAAATCCCATGCTCTGATTTCTATAGTAGCCTCATTTTTTTAATTTGAGCGTCTTTATAGAGTTTGTATAATTTTTGGGAAAACTACACACTAGTTTTATTTAATTTATTTAATATGTTTCCAAAAATAATCTCTGTCTCATCAGGCTGCATAATCTCACATCGTCTTAGCACATAGCTCCAAAACTAATTCATACACAATTCTTATGTAATTTTGGGAAAATATAATTGTCGTTTCATTCATCCCACCTTGGGGATTTACATCTTGTAAATCAAAACAAAAAGGCTACAAAAAGAGATTTCGGTACTGAGCATGGATATGGGTATCCTTCTCCTAGGTCCAATCCTAAAGATTCTCTTACTTTCACTAGACTCATACTTGGGGAATCAATCACCCACAAAGGATACCCTCACTCTAATCATTGATCTCCATTGGGTACTTAGAAAATGTACCCCCATCCTCAATTTATATCTCATCCCAATCAATATCAAGTGGTTATTTTTACACGCACATCCATAGTTGTGGCCATTGATAGATAGCATATACCAGGTCTAATATTGGAGGCATAGCTAAGTGGTGCACCACCTAACCTACTATACAAAATATCTAGAATGGGAAAATGAGTCTTAGAGCTATCTTTATATCCCATTAAAATATCTATAATACACATCTTGGTGAGATCCACTGGAACACATGGCCATAATACTCCATCTCTAAAGGCCACCATCATTGGTCTACATAGGCCCTGTGATGGATCTTTGATGTCCCCATCATCCCTAGGAAGATCTGATCCTTCAATATAATGTCTCTTACCCACTCTAGGATCATGAGTGTTGACTCTCTTGGGTTGGTCTACCATAGTTTTGACCAAAAGGGTTTTCCCATACAAGGCCTCAAATTGTGTCATGCCCATTATGTAATGGTAGTTGTTTTTTTAAAAACACCACTAATTACATGTGATCCTCCCAAATATGAAACCATTATTACATTAAATCCCACAGTATATCCTCAAAGGCCAGAATGACCAGCTTAGTCTAACCATCAGTTTGTGAGTGAAAAGTCATTCTCAGATGAAAAGGAGTCTCAAAGGCCTCGTATAAAACCTTCCATAACCACGATGCAAAGAGAGAATAATGGTTGGAAATGAATTTAAGCTTAAATCCATGGAGTCAGAATATATATTAAATAAAGTTTCATTCTAGGATCTCTACTAAACTCTTCTTTGAAATATCTTGAAATTGGGCTCACATGGTGAGTCAGACTATGATCACCTAGTTTCCATCTCATCCACTATATATAAATGGTATCCCCTTCATGATGTCCATGGACATCACATCCCACTTATACTTTCATACCTCAACTTGTTTTTCAAATCCCATAGGAACCTTGTGTGTAACATTCACTTACTGAAAAGTAAGGCAATGAGAGAAAGGCTCTGCCACTCCCTTCTTCACCTCTTTACAACAAAACTAACATGGGAGGTCATAGTATATCTTTACCACAATAGGTTTTAGATCCATGGTCGATTTATGAATCTACATCAGATCCTCATTCCATAATGGACCTGGTATAATTATTCATCCTCTAAAAAGAATTAAATAATCCCCACCTTCCTAAAATCCATCAGGAGCATGTACCATGGAAATATGAATATATAGGGTCATAGAGTCAAAATACCTGAGTTGTGTCTCCTTTAATCACTATAAAAGAAGAGGGGTAAAAACTATTAACTTGATGAAAGTTTCTCCATCCCTATCTGCAATGGATAACTGTAAAGAGCCTAAATACTCTAATGCCTCACTCAGTAACCGCGAACAAGATCTCCTGTAGAGGGAATCTTCTACTATGTTTCACTTCATAAGAGTATAGAAAATATTGGAGTCATAATCCTAGGGGAACCTGAAACATTTCTTCTATATTATGCTAAGATCCTAAAACATGATTATATTCTTGAGACACTTATAGTATTAATACAAAATAAACTGCTCAACCATTAGTTCGTGTCACCACATATTCAGTGCGAAGACAACCACTTATTACTCAAGATTGTGGGTCATATATCTCATCTCATGTGGTTTAAAATAATGTGAAACATCGTTAATCACTATGATCCTCCCCAAAAAATACAACCAAGCCTTCTCCCTGAACCATCTTAGAACACAACGTACTCAAAACCCTGCACTAGATATCTCGACATGGGTGAGGGGGGGATTGTCAATCACTACCTCAGCTCCTAGAAATATTTTTGACAGCTCTCTATCTACAAAAAAGTCTTTCCTTATTGGGAAAAATATTTCATGGGAGATAATACCCTAGATAAATCATGTATGTATCTATGATAGTATTATACCAATCCAAGGAATCATTTCACCTCCATTACACTATTGGGATGCTCCCAAGATAACATTGCCTCAACCTCTTCCAAGCTCACAGCTAAACTTTATACTAGGATAACATTTCCCAGAATGTTTACTCTAGAATCATAATCAAAATCTTAAAAATCCTCCCATAACGCTGGTTCTCTTACAGTACATCCAAAACCATCTTCAGGTGATTTGTTTTCTCCTCCCGAGACTTCGAGTACATTAGGATATCATCGATGAAGATTACCACAACCTAGTAAAAAAGGATAAAAGATCTAGTTCGCTATTCTCATGAATAATACTAGGGAGTTATTCATTCCAAAAAGAATCACCATGTACTCATAGTGACTGCAATGAAATCAGAATGTTGCCTTCATTATATCCTTGTCTCGTACTCACAACTAGATATAGCATGATCTATGTTCATTAAATAAGAAGCATCATTTATCACTCAAGTTATTAAAGAGTTCATTGATATTTGGTTTTAGATTAATGTTCCTTATAGTCACCTGGTATAGGAAAGTATAATCCATACATAACTTAAATATCTCGACTATCATCGTGGTGAACAATACAGGGGATTTCCATCGTGAATCATTGGGCCCATCAAATCCCTTCCTCTGCATGTCATGTAACATCACACTCATCTCGTGAAGATCTATAGGATGCTTCAAATATGTTGGTAGACATATCATGGTAGTATCAGGGTTTAGATCAATTCAAATGTTGATATCTCAGTAGGGAGGCAATCCCGACAGGTCCTTAGGAAAGACACCCTCATACTCCACCACCAGTATAGGAGACTAAAAAATAATAGCATCCACTTCATCGAGGATCATGAAATCCAACTAATTATTAATCGCTTTAACCCTAATATGTATGAGTCCATCCAACTCTATCTTGGATTCCTTTTCTCAAACAATGAAAAACATCATCCAATCACTATGCATCATCCACATAAAATGGTCTATCTAGTTATGAAGTGTAGATAACCAATCCATAAAAATGATGTTGTCATAAGCCCTCATCACTATTAAAAAGGAAGTCCCAAATAAATATTTTCCCTCCAGGAGTAAGGTCGCACCTTTAGAAGAAGCGTGTGATCACCGAGTCAACTTTAGTCAGATTACATAAGCTTATGGGTTGAGCCAAAGGATATTCTAGAATATCTTTTTCCTGAACCAGATAACAGTAAATGAATGAATGAATTTTATCTATGTCTAATAGTACCTCAGATAAGTTTCAAAAGACACAAATTATACCATGTATCTTCACTAGAGACTTTGGAACTTTTGCCTTGACCGCCTATAGCTACCCTTTCTCCCATCCCCTAGCTCACTAAGCCTAGTACAAACTACCTGGTGGGGTGGTGGAAACATATAAAAATGAGAGCCACCTCTAGCTACTCTACCATATCCTCTACTATTTCCTTTTCCCTAAAAACATTATGTATCCTATTTGTAGTTCTTAATAGTTGGCCTATACACTGTCTTCCTATAATCCTTATGGTGGGTTGGGTAATCATGTGTGATATGTCCCCTACCATTGAAATAGTTCCATTTCCTCTCTATAAGGTAACTTGATCAATCCTATGATCTATGAACCATATAACATATATCATTAGTTATAATTTTTAAATGTATATCACATCAAGGTCCTAGTGTATGTCATTGGCTACCCTCTATAAAATAATCATCTTTTAGGTTGCCACTGCCAGCACCAATTGCCTTTGTCTACCAATCCTGGAAACTCTCATACAAGATTTTTAACTCTATCATACCATAATATGTAATAATTCATAGAGGTATCATGATTTCTTAGACGTGTTTTCATAACCCATCCACATAGGTCCAATCCTGAAAGAATTGATCACGTAAAATATCCATCGAGTACCGAGAGATGTTACCAAACCTCAATGAATACAATCCCACACTCATAAATCTGTAAAGATTTTATTGAATCTCTTGGATGGGTACACCCTAAAAATACCTGGACAAACTCCTCTCTAAACAATTCCTCAAAATATGACCATACAATAGTCTCCTAATCATATGAATGGGCCACTAAGCCCCACCATCATCCTATGTAGCCATGGAGGATGCTCAATTATAGGACTACTATGTAGTTTATAGGTGTCCGGGAATGAAGGAAGACTTGTTTCCATACCTCAATCCAATCATCCACATCTTGTGGGTCAAAATTTCCATAAAACTTATGGTCTCACTATCTCTAGTACTCATGAAGTGTTCACATCCTATGAACCTCATCTGTCGGTACTCCTGGTAACATCTTCATCTCAATATGGGGTGTTCATATTGGTTCACCACATGGATGTAACACTGCCTGATACGGTCTCTATATCAAATCCCAATCACTCAAGATATAACCCTCTTAATATTGATGTTAAATCCTATCTGGAAAAAATCATAGAGGTATCTTGAAATATGAAAGATGTACCACATTCACTTGGTATATTTGGAGATATAAATCAATAAAGGAATTGAAACAAGAAATCATTCTTATAAAATGTATGTACATGTGTTTTCCATGTAACCAATGTCTATATATATTGAGACATTAAAATGGTTTTCCATGTCCTGGTGAATGGATACATCGGACACTGCACCATCAATGGATTCCCTACACTGAGAGCCGGGCTCAAATCACATTACATTATTTCCCCAAACCAATATCATAGACTATGGCCCTATGGTGGAACTAACTCCTATGATACCACACTTTCATGACACAAACCAGTAGGGATTGGTCATAACCACCCGAATACCACCTTTAATAGGCTAGGGGCTGTAGACTAATGTTGAGTTGGTATATCACACACATTGGTGGCCTTAAGAAAATGTACATGTACATGTACACACACACGCATCTCCAAGACCTAAAAATTATAAAATGTAAAAATAACTGATCATAATGCATTATTATATCTATAATCCCAATATCAGAGTTTGAAAACAAGTACTTGAACCAAAAATACCAAATAAATCCCCTAAAAATAAAATGAAAAAATTTCCAACTTGTAAAGTGGGTGTGGACTTATATCAAGTTAATCTCATAAATACACCTTGGTATATCTAGATCACTGTGTTCCACCTGGTCTTGGTCCCACTAAGACTCCAATAAAAGGTTGTTTGTCTGCAATTGATATGAAACAAGCTGTAAAAGAACATGCATGGGTGGGTATACAAATACCCAATAGGAATCTCATATATCACTAAGCATTTGACATCAATAATAATGGTAATCTCATCATAGGTATATGTAAGACTCAAGTATAACATAATATCTATATGTACACAACATGGACACATAGTTTCAAGGTAAAGCGTCAACCATAATTCCATCCTTGGATTCCTATTTAATAGTTCCACGTAGCACTTTTCTGAGTGAACACACTCACCAAGAAAGATATAATTGATTGAGTCCATTCGAATGTCTTGATTTTTCGGTCTCACTATAAGAATTACATGTTGTAAGTCTGAATAGAATGATACATGGCTGGGGATCAATCCCAAGGTCATGGGTTATGCCAACAACCCAATCCATATTAACCTGCTAAGTAGGGGATTGATGCCCATCTAGTGTTGGTCACAACAATACTGAGAGCCCTACCTCAAGAAATGATGATGATAGAGGATCAAACTATTGGACTCAAATAGGGATTCCCAGAACTATATCCATGGCTAAAGATTCTCAGATTGGATCACTATCATATACATAATGTGTGACTCTATACAAAACCCTTAGGGAATGGATCAAGGGAATGTACCCCTAAAGAAACATTTCCATGTGGAAGAGGAAAATGGATAAAATATGAACTTAATTACACGATGTGTACTGGTAGTACAAAGCTTTCCCTTCAGCCCTGGGTCCAACCCGTGTATCATGGCCCATGACAATCTCTGTGTCCGAGTAAACAACGTGTCTAGCCCTATGTACACCTAACCATGTCTATGTATGGTTGGACATGTTCATTCCTAGATGGCCATGTCTATTTACAAATAGATGTGCACATTTCTACGTACCTTCCTGAGTACACACTGAGCCATTAGAAAAGGGTTACACTTCATGTGACCGAGTCCCTTAGCATGTGATACTTAGCTCATCCATGAAAAAACTAGTGCCTCATCCAAAGCCCCGTTAAATGTGTAATTTTATATTACATGCCATGTAAACATGAAAAAGGGGAATGATGATCATTCCCGATTAGGGTGAAATAGATATGTTTAAGTTACACCAATGAATGAAGATCTATCTTAAAATAAATATTTTCTCATAATAATCCTCAAAAACTAATCCCATACGTTCAATACAATTGAAAAGTGAATCAATATTTTGATCAATTGATTTGTATTCATTATAGGATAAAAAATGGGAATAAATCCACATAATTAAAAATTCCTATATCACGGTAGATAAATATTTTATAAATAAATAACCCATGTTATTTTCAATGGAAAAATCTGTGAATTTCATTGGTTTGGATGATCCGTGATCAGTCACTGTCGCCTGCAAAGGATCTCTCAAACGTTGTTTATAAATTATCAAGGCTACATGGCCAGCCATGAGATTTATTCATTAGTTTGTTTAAATATGGAGATATTAGTTCACTCTTTCATGTTAAATAGGGTAAATTATTTATTTTATTTATTCTCCCACAAATTCACTTTATGGAAACTTCTGGCACTCACAAAGCTTATGTCATGCCCAGGGTAAGGCCCATGCTCTAAACTTAATAATAGCCCCATATTTCTAATATGATCCTTCTTTCAATATTTGTGAATCTTTTTCCAAAAAATTATGCATTCATGATATTTAATATATTTAATATATTTAATATATATCATAAATTAATTTTGGGATCATCGGGAATCAAATGACACATTGTCTCAATTAATTGCTCTGAAAATAATCCATAAAATATTCAAAATTATTTTATGGAATATTGGAGTCATAAAAAATTATAACCTATATGGTAAATCAATGGGTATTAATATTAATAACTAAATTATGAAAATTATTGTTATGTATTGACTATACATATAATAAAAATCATTTAGAATAAAAAACAATATTTTTCTAAAAGATGGTTTAGTCATGATTTGGGCACATAATATAAAATTAATTTATATCATTTTATGGAAATTTTTTAATAAAATGTTTTTTAAAATAATTCTATCAAAATTAATTAATGTTTAATTCTTGGGATTTTTTGAAATGCTTCATTTGATAATGAATAGGGAAAATAATGATATTTAATGAAAACATATTTTTTGGTTAAAATAAATCTCTAAGGAAAATTTCAATTTGAATTTATAATTATGTTAAAATGAGTTAAATTATATTAAAATTTAACTATATTAGATAATTTTAATATATTTCATAATAAAATTTGATGTTAATACCTTCTGTACTTTTGAGATTTTTTTATTTGGACTCCGTCTTTTTCATCGTGACTACATGTGTAATATTTAATTGGAATATATCAATTCATTAAACAAAATATATAAAAATAGATTCCATATTTGGAATAAAAATAATAAATATTATATAATAACATAAACAATATTTTTCACCATTATGAATTGTGAACGCTGTAAAAATTAATTATCACAGTTAAGGTAAAAACTGACTTACTAGGGGTTAAACAAAAAAATTAAGTGCCAAAAATGACATAAAGGATATTTAAAACCCTTTTTATTGAAGTATTTAAACCTTATAAACTATAATGGTAACTAATTACCCATTTTTTAGGCTTTTGGAATGATAAAAACATTTACGTAACATAATCTTTTCAAACATTCCATTTATCTCCTCAAATCAACTTATAAAAGGCCACACACTCTCCTACCATATTATAATTTGAAAAGCCATTTGTTTTCCCCAAAACCTTCCCCAATAACATCATTACTTCCATAAGAACAAATTATATCCATTAGTTTTATCTAAAATCCATTTTGGGAATTATTTTTGTTCAAACACAATGAAGTTCCTTGAAGAAGAGGTAGTGCTACTAAATGAGAATTTTAATTTTATTGCTCCATCCACGTCCCTAAAAAATTATTTAATCATGATAATATAATAAGAAATTATCTACCAAATAATTTTATGTTATTATTTTACTCTAATAACCTATATCCATATCCTCTTTTGTTAAATAGGAAATGAAATGATCGATTTTATTTATGGCGGACTACAACCGTACGAAACAATTTAAGACGTTTCACATCACCATCTTTCACGGATGGAAATATTGATGAATTTAATACATGTATATTATTATTTATTATTATTAAACTTATTTAATTTTAACAACATAGAAACATTTTTATGTTTCATTCTTTTTAAACTTTGATAATGTCCCTCGTGTGTACGGTAGATTACCACCTCATGAAGTGATGTGATTCGTTTTCCACATATGATAGAAAATTGAATGTAATATGGATAAATTAAATTATTATATTTTATGTATATGATATTATTTTGATTATTTAATAATTATATGTCAACCAATACCTTATCCATTCACTTTTTAATGGAATTATATTGTCTCTCATGCGTACGCATGGCCAATTGTAACCACGAAGTGATGCGATTCGTTTTCTATGTCCACCATTAAATAATAACTCCAAAAATAAATATAACGAGTCAATATAATATTTATAACTATAATATAATTCTTTATATTATGTATCTATATCATACACCAATAAATAATAACTTTCACGACAAAGCATAAATGAGAAAACAAGGCAATTGAAACCTGAAATAATAAAAATAATGAAATATTATTATCATAAGGGTGGTAAAATAATATAAAAGGATATTATATGATATTATAAATATGAATATGTTTATTTAATATATTAATAAAATTTCTAATTACATTAAACATATGGATAAATCATATTCAACCAAAAGGAAGCGTGGGTTAGGGGACTTCATCTCAATCTCCCTTCATTGAGGTATTTTTTATTATTATGTTCTAGTTTATTTTATATGATATATTTGTTACACATATAATTGTAATAGAATTACTCCTTCATAAAATATGGTGTTTTAACTTTTATATTGAATTATTTCAACCATGGTTATTTTATTTTAAAAATACTATGTTGTAAATATTTTTATAACTCAATTTATTATCATTGGGTTGCATTACATTTTCATTGTCTTTGATATTCTAAGATTACGTGTTTAATTAGTTTTTATTATCATATGTTTTATTTAAATTTTTTACTTTTATATACCTTAGATATATATAATTAATCAGTTGACTAAAACATACATTAATGGTTTGATCATTGTATGTGATTTGGTCACAATTTCCATTCAATGAATAATGTTCTATTGTTATATTCCTTATTTCTATTATTAAGTGTTTGTAATTATTATTTAACATTTAATATAATTAATAATTCATAAATAAGGTTATTTTATGTTTAAATTTGAATTGTTTAATCCATACATATTTCATTAAAATTTAACAAGTGGTAAAGAATTTCATAACTGAAATTCTTTTTACTAGGTCATATTACTTGTTCATTATATTTGACTATCACATATTATGTTTGTCAAGAGTATTGAAAATATTTTTTTAATTCTAATTTTTATATGTGGATTTATATTTTCAATTCACGTACAATTAATTGATTAATTCTCACTTTAATATTATGATCTTTTTATTGTTTTATTTCACAATCTCATTTTAATCAGGATTGTTTATCCTTAAATTTTCCTTTGAAGTAACTTTTTTGATAATTGTTTAATAAAACCCATTAATTTTATTATTTCCATTTTATTCATGATTTTTTCATGTAATAGTACCATTTTTACACTATTTGGTACTAAAATTGATTGAGAAAATACTTTTTATAAAATATGACTCTATTTATCTCTTTAGTCAAAAATCATACTTCTTCAAAACCCATGTTTTCTGAAAATGTTTTCAAAAGTGATTTTTACATTCGATAAATTATTTACTAAAGGAACTTTTACAAATTTTTTATAGTTTAATGAAAAGTAATAATCATGTCATTTTCAAAACCATGCATATATGGATTTTTTTCAAAATTGAAAGGATTATTTGTTAAAACATGTATTTTAGGAAAAACAATTTCCACATTTATGACTAATAAATGTTTTAATGAATCCTTTATAATTTTAGAATAATTTATTCAAGGAAAATTCTTTTCAAACTATTTTGGGACCTTCTATTTGTAAAATTATTTTCAATGTAAAAAGGATTTTTCTTTCATCAATTTTTAATGGAATTTTTATTGTATTTGTATTCATCAATGACATGAACGATTTGTTTTACTAATAATTTATCCAGGATATATTCTGTTAATACCATCCTAATTATTTATATTTATGGATTAAAATATTTTTTTACCATGTATTGAAATTCAATTTCATGATTAATTTTTAGAGTCTTTAACATTACCTTAATATTTTAAATTTTATGTCATCATGAAAAAAAAATTCCCAAAATGTCTATATTATTTCTAATAGAAATATTGATTATATAGACTACATATCATTTCTATATTCGGTAGTTTACTATTAATTATATATTATTAATTAAGAAATTATTGTAAATTTTTATTCCTTAAATGATATGGAATTTTTTTATAAGGTACATTATTTATGATTAAAATTGATTACCATATGTAAATAAGGATTGATTCTAACTTAAAGATATGTGTTGGGCTCGGTTATAGAAATCCCTTGGATGCATTAGAAATTTCATGAGATGAATTAGTTGGAAATATTTAGTTTAATGGTTTTCTGTTGTATACTTACCCATAATTTTCTTAAAATACATGTGAAAGGAATTAACAACATATGTATCATGATTCCTGATATCAATGCATCCAATAATTAATCATTTACTTCATAAAAAATACCTTTATTATTTTCTGTGATATTTTCACAGTTATATTATATGTGAATGAATATTATAATCTGTTTATAGATTAAATTTCATGTGTTTATAGTTATTTAAAATTACATATTTATTATGCTTTATCTAGTTTCAATGGTCCTGTTATTGATTAAGTATATTTTTTTAGTTATTGACTTTCCATATTGATTATGATAGTCAAATTATCTAATTGGAATGTGTGTTTCATTAAATACCTTTACAAGTTGATTATTCTTATAAATTCAAGATATATTCTACCGTAATTATCTCTTACTTTATATTTTCTCCCACCCTTATTTCATTTTCATTTCCCATGAATCAAGGAAGTGAACTAAAAATTATAGAAAAGGATATTTCTGAAGGGATAATTATATTATCGAAAATAAGATTATATTTTCAAATGTGAGGTGGGGATCTCATTTGTACATAATTAACCAAAAATATTAAACTATTCAGTCCATTGGGATGTGAATCCTTATGTCTTTTTCCGATGTATTAAATAATGAACATACACCGGGATATTGGAGTTAATTTCACTATAGTTGGTATCAGAAAATGTTTATTAGAAACCTTGTATACTATATTTAAGAAAACATGGGATAGGGTACATAACCCTATGATATCCTCTGAGGGTAAGTATAAAATAAAATTCAAAATATTTTTTAACGAAGAAAATATGATGTTTTATAAGATACTATAAGTGTACATGGTAATAGAAATGTTTTAACTAGGGGTAATAACTCTAAAAAGGGAACATTGGACATGACCTGATCAAAATCGAGTGCCCAAAAAATGGGTTGTACTATGCACCTTTTTTGACACTCTCTGGGGTTATTCTATAGATGATTAAAATTTTATTTACAAACCAATATTAAGTATTTTAATTGATTATTAAAATTAATAAATTATCTTAAACAAAAGGTGTAATATAATTAAAATAATGTGTCATGATTTTGACATCCTATAAATTATTCATCATGATTTTTGGGTTTCCAATAATGATTATCATTTCTCACACTATACTAGTTGGTTTTAGGAAATGGATATAACCCAAAATAATTGTATTAACATTGAATATGAAGAAAAATGTGGTAACTATGAGAACGAAAATGTGATGATGTCTAGATTGAATTACATCATGATTATGGATAATCAGTTATCCAGAAATATGTTTTACATCCTATACCTTAGCTAACTCATGGATTCACCAAACAATATAAGGATAGGGATTTATATGATCTTGAGTTTTTTAGATCTTGAAGGAAATAAGTCTTGATTTCCATCTTATTAGAAATTTATAAATTCACACACAAGAAATTATCTCAAAAGATTGGTAAAAAATTTTATTTTTGGAAAAAACATTTTTTTTAAAGAAATTAATTGATTAAGTAAAATGAAGAGAATTATGGAAGGGAATAACTATCATCCAAGGGATAAATATATTTTTCAATGTCTAAAATTTTAGAAAATTGGTTTTTATCTATATCAATTCACTCTTCTATAGGCTAACCCCTGGATTAAGGAAGGGGATATGATGAAATAAAACAGATGAAGTATTTATATATTGGGATTAATGAATGAAATCGTATACTTTTTTTACCATTAGTATTTTGGTTATATGAATTATGAATCATATAAGGAATTTGGAATGTTTTAGAGTTATATAGGTCTTTATTAACTTAAGAGTTATAGATAAAGTCATGGATTTATGGGTTTATGTCTTAACATAAGATCAATGGATTAAAAATATATTTTCAAAAATTATGTTATAAGAATGCTACGAGATTAAGGACATTTTTGGAAAACAATTCAGGGAATATAACCAATTGGTTTAATATGTGAAAACATTACTTGAGGAATAATTCCATTATATGTTTTGGGTCATAAGATTAATGGTATTGGTAATCATTAAGGTTTATCTGAATTATTATGTTGTATTAATTATAGGTCATCACAATTTTGGAACATTATAGGAATTATATTAACATGGTTTTAGAAAAAGACACTCTGCCTTGCGAGTGACAACCCATTATGGCCGACAAGGCTGTGGGCATTGAACCTACTACTATAAGATGAAAAGGGTTTAACACCTACCACTAGTCTACATTATTTCCATGTTAAAAAATCATTATTTTTAGATAAAATATTTGACAAATAAATATTAATAATGAACATGTGGTTTAACAATTGAGGTATACAGATTGATGTATTATATTGTGTAACTTATGCTCACCATACTGGTTTAAGAAAATAGTTAGATATATATAGATAGAATTGTCACTATTTTATGGATCTTAGGATATTTTAAAAGTTAAATTTAATACATTGGGCATAATAAAATTCTTTTTTGGATATTCATTAAGTGATTAATAATAAATTGATAGAATCAAAACCAAATGAAGAAATCTTTTTAATAAAAATGGAACATATTTGGTAAGTGTATTTCCTTATAATTATTGATAGTAAAATAATTCCTCAACATTATGAAAAAGATCATGAAAAAATTATCATATAACCTTCATATCTAATGAATACAAAGGTATTATAAATAATCACATATTTTGGGTTTTGAGGTCCATAACTTTCCATTTATCATTTAATTTATTGTGATCAATGGCTTCTATCACTCGCTTTAATTATTTACGCTTCTCTTCAATGCCCATATCTTAAAATTCCAATAATCTTATCCTATTTAGAAGCCTCATTATGTGTTATTAAATATTAAATTTATGCTTCCATTTCACTCTTATTTAGAGGATATTTTCTAATCCCTTTCAACAATATAGTTTTTTAATTGAGGAATTTTTAAATATATAACACATGACTTCTGAGCGGAAGATGAAATTTAAAGTATAAAATTTATATTAGTTTTGTAAAATTTAAAAAAAACAAAATTATAAAAGAATAAAATTTTATTTTATAGAATATGAAACATATAAGATCAAGATTAAAAAACCCACAAAATATATTTCATTAAATTTAACTACTTTGATAGCATACCTAACTCTAAATAAACCTTAGTATAAAATAATATTATAACCTAAAAAATAAATTGATGTTTATTAATAGTAATAACTAAATAATGAAAATTATATTTATCTATTGGTTATAAATAAAATATGAAACATTTAAATGAAAAGGTAATATTTTCTAAAAAATGTTCTTTTTCAAAAAGACAGTTTAGTCGTTCATTGCGCACATAATTTAAAATTTATTTTTAAAAATTTTAGAATATTTATTTTATAAAATTAAATTTATTTTATAAATTTTCTTATAAACATTATCTTATGGTTAATTTTCTATATTTTTTGAAATGATTCAAATTTTCAATGAATATTGAAAAATATTTATTTATAATGAAAAATTGTATTTTCTATTATGTAATTAACAAGGTTGAATAAAATTTTAAATTAGATATAATGTAAAATTAGTTAAATTTTATAAACCTTTACTTACTTTTTGTTATTTTATTGAATTTGATATTGAATTTTAATATTATAACCTTCTATACCAATGAGAATTGACTTTTTGAAATCGCACTTTTTTCGACACGTCAATGGGTATAATTCTAAATTGGATTCTATCACTTATATGAATTTAATTAAGAGATATTGATTAAATATTCTTAATTATAATAATTTATATTATATAGAAATTTAATCTTAATTTTTTTACCATAATGAATTTTAAAAGAAATAAAAACTAATTAGCATGGTTAAGATAAACAAAGATTTACCTATAGTTTAAAAAAAGAGGATAAGCCTTAAAAATAACCTACCAAATTATCATAAACCATTTAATGGAAATATTTCTACCTTATAATCTATATGGGTCAATAATGACTTAGTTTGGAGTCTTTTATCCGGAAAAATTGTGGGTGTTGTTGAATATTTTTAAAAATTCCAAGTGTGTCCTCTCTTGCATTAATACAATGTCACCCCCTCTCTTCCACTCATCACACTGCCAAATAAAATTCGTTAATACAAGAAAAAACCAAATAACTTCATTAATATCCTCCCATAATCCTATATCAATAGTTTCATAAATATATCCTTGTATGTGTTTTTATTCAAAATAAAATATTTTCCCCCAAGAAGAGATAACATTCTTAAATGAGCATTTTTTTTGTTTCTTCTCCTACCTCCCTCTAATATTATTTAATCATTGTAATATATTATCACTAGTATATACCATATAATGAGATGTTAATATTTTAAATTCATAACCTATATCTATCTCATCTTCCATAAAATGGGAAACGAATCCATCAATCATGTGTAAGGCAGATTACAGCCTCATGAACCAATGTAATTCGTTTTCCATCACCAACATTCAATGAAATATATAGTGATATATTTAACGCACATATATGATATTTTTTATATTATTATACTTTTAAAATTTTAATATCACATATACATTTTCTTGTTTTATTTCGTTTGCAATAATACAATATCACTCTTTTGTGTGGAAAACAACCACCTGAAAAAGTGATGTGATTTGTTTTTAACATACACTTCAAATGAATATAATAAGGATAAATTTAATGAATATATATCTAATATGTATTCATATGATATTATATTGATTATATGATATCCATATACCACTCACTACTACTAAGTAGGGATAATAACGATGACAGCAAAGACACAAGAGGGGGATGAATTGTGGTTTTCAAAACATTGACAGATTGACAATACCTATCTTCTTATGCTGCAAACATTTCCTTTTCTCATTAATTTGAGTGAAAATTGATAATAAATATTCTAAATGAACAAAATTATGTATATTGTTTCAAGGAACAAATATCCCCTATTTTACTCCACCAATGCTCAACTCCATGAGCATGTTGATTTTCACTAGGTTCACTAATAATAAAGACATTAAACAAAAACTGAGTGTAGGTAGTTAACACATTATAATAATTCTTTATAGAGCCTTATATTTATTTTACATAAAACTATAAATCCAAAACATTGTTTAACAAAATTACAATTAACCATGACTGAGTATGATCAGTTGAAACTCCACCAAATAAATAAATATTTATTTTGTTTAGAATACAGGTTAGACATCACCATTTCAGTAGAATATGATTGATGTATTCAAATATTCAATAAAATAGTGCGGGAAATAGATCTTTATCATTGAGTAGGATTTCATCAAACAATAATAGAAAAAACCAGACATATGCTTACACATTAAGTATCTAAATTTTACTTCTGAAAAATGATTCATCATTCTTGTCGAAAATGATGTAACAATAAAATTTTGTAGTAGTGAGAGCTGTATTAGTGAAATGATAGATTAAAACATGAATGTCACAAAACTATATCCTTGATGTCAAAAACCGAAGTCTTCGTATATCTCATACTATTTGTATATTGTATTGTGTTGTATCCCTTTCATATTCAAGGAATGTAAATCTTCAGATTTATACTATTGGATGAACAACTCAAGGATAAAAATCTCTATAAATATCACACAATAAATTGTGAATATTCGAATTCAAACCCATTCTTGAGAGTTTGTAACATCTTATGAGAATAGAAATTATTCAAAACATTGAATGCGAGCCTTTAAAAAATAATAATTATCCATTGAAATGTTCATAAAATAGTTTTGAATACATCCTTATATCCAGTAAGTCTATTGTAAAAATCACAGATAATGTCATATATTTAAAACTCCTTTATTGAATAGTCAAACATCGGGTTCCTTTATGTGATGATAAAACATCAAACATAGCGTTGAAAACATGTGTTTGATCACAAAATTAGGGTTGATTTATCATACATTATGTTCCTCAAATGTAGGGTTATTCATAAATATAAAGTTCTTTAACCATACTGTCCCAACAGGATGGGGCATATAATCCATACATGTTGTTTCAAACATATGGTTGTTAATCAATAAGTTACTCTTACTAACATATGATTTGAACAGAATTTCTAGAATACAATAAAAAATTCCTAAATGCATCAAAAAATATTCCCAATGAATCAATAACTTGAATATAATTCCATAATAAATGTTTCAATAGATACCAATTTCCAGAAATTCATTTAAATATAAATTTATAAATAACATAAATGTAGTCATTTGTGAGTGTCAAAAACAAAATGAAATTAATGAAATTAATGAATCAATACATTCTCAGCAATCTACCCCTTTTTTATGGTCACAAAACCCATGTCAAAAATAAATTGAATTTAGAAACAATAAATTTATCCCCCTTTTGATAGAAAATAACATTTATTTTATAAATAAAATCTCTCCCCCCTTATACCATAACATAATTTTTATTTTATAGAATCCTTCTCCCATATATAAAGGTTTATTCAGGAAGTTAACATTATAAATACAAATTTCACCCATAAACTTCTCCCACATAACATTAAAATTAAAACAATAAACTTTTCCCCCTTTTGTGACATCGAAAATATACGATTAATGGGTATTGGAAATTAAATTGCCTTAAATTCATGCATTGAAAAGATATAGAGATGTAAGAAAGAAGTATACTATAAACGTTTAATGAGTAAAATGATCATGAGATTGAAATTCCCCACGAATAATAGAATACAGGTTATTTAATGAATTAAAATATTTATATAATAAACAAAATAAATTAACCAGTTTTTTAAAAGTAATATATAAAAAAATATTATATTTTTACTTAAATAAATGAGATAATTAAATATTATGTACATTATTTTTTAAGATAAATAACAAAAATAAATTATGAACTATCCAATATAAAATATTTTCACAAAACGATATATATTTAAAACAAGACATATAATACTGATTTAACATAAACAAAATAAAAATGAAGGGTTAGAAGGAAGTAGATTATCCGTCTGAACATTAAAAATTTCACACATTTTCACTTAATATAGCAAAATCTATTGATGGTTATTATTATCTACATTAAATATATATTGTTCTTGGATATTAAGAATATGAACACTTTTCCTGCATAAAAAACTTCAACATATCAAGATCTATCTTGGTAGAAGATTCTCTTTTAAGAAACTCAATTTGTATTTAAATTTCATCTATGAAAGCTTAAAATTATTCTTTCAATATCGAACTATAATTTATATTCTTTTACCCTTATAGTAACGAATCTAAAAAATGTGGTACAAATACTTTCCATAGATCTTCATATAATTTCTTAGACACATCTAGAAGAGATTAAAGTATTAATTTTCATTCGTACTATGTGTTGACTTTAAACTGAATCTTTTGATATGATATTTGAAAATAAGAGACTTGGAGTTATTATTCACATTAAAAATCATTATTTATTTCATAAGTCTTCTCAAACTAATCTTCAATATACAAAAAAATGATCTTTTTAAAAACTAGATGGATTACCTTTCAATATTTTATAAAAAAATATATTCTTCTGAATAGGATTAATTTGATCGGTTCATCATATTGTATTTTGTTTTTATAAAACCTTTTGAAAAATATATTTTGAAGAAGAGGACGTTATAATTAAATATTTTCATGAAGTTGATGAAATTATTTTTTATGACATAATGTTGAAAACATTTCATTTTGATTAGAAAAAAAATACATAACACTCCCTACACATTATGTAATAAATGAATTCTATTTATTCATAAATAAATGAAAATATAAGAACATGGAATATAAATATTTCAAATTAAAACAATTTTTTTTATGAATTAAACTAATTATTATACAACTAATTAAGTATAAATAATTTTTATAGGTGTCTTAAGGAAATTATGAAATTGGTTATATAATCAAAATAGATTAAAACCTATTTTAAAGTGTAAAGAAAAGTCTGTATTCAGTTTTTAGAGATACCTTTCTCCTCTTGTATAAAACAATTAATGGACCAGCATAATATAAATAAAAAATGGATTAATTCCAAGATCATAATTCTTAGTACTGAGGTATTTAGATAACAAACTACTTTTATGTAGTCCAATCCTTTGGTAGAGACTTTCATGTTTCAATCAATAAACCACTAAAATATTTAATGATGAATCATAGTGATTCTATCCCTAGAAAATAAATTCAATGGATTTTCTATACCCATATGATTTTTGGTAAAATAGTGTTAGAAATTAACTTTTTAAGTAACCATACTTTTTTTTGTAGGAATTATACTATTGAAGATAAAAAAAATTATAACAGAACTTTTTAACACAAAAAAATTGAGGTTTTATAAAGTATAAATCAATAAAATAATTTCAATTAATATAATAAAAAAATTAATATTAGAAATTTTTATTCTATTTATACCAGTAAGAAAATAATTTCTATATAGTTTTTTTTAATTTTCAAAATAATTATTTTTCCAAATTTCTCATTCGTTATTTTATTTTTTTCAAGGATTTTATTTAAAATGTTTTCTCCTTTATTCAACATTAAATAATCATGTTTTAAATTGTAAAATTCTCATAATAAATCATTACTCTTACTATCAAGAAAATAACAATAACTTTTAAAATAATCGGATTTTATGTCTATAATTTGTTCTAACAAATTTTATTTATCAAATAAAATATTATAGTATGAATTTATAAATTTTCATTGATGTTTGATTAAGGATTCAAACTTTTATTTTAAAATAATTCAGTACTTATTTAATTTATCCTAATTCATTTTCTCATACCTATAATTTTGATAGTAATATGATTTTACCAAATGATTAGTATAAGCCCAAAGACAAACTATTTTCTTTTTATGGTCAATCGCAGAATATGTAAAGTATTTATCGTGTGATAAAAAAGTATTACTCTAGGTAGATTCTATTATTTTATTTCCTTTTCACTTATAATTACATTACTTTGATATTTAATTAAAGGATATTTATCCTTTTTATGAACATTTTTTCTTACACTAAAAACATATATTCTCTTTTTTCCCTTTATTTTTAACTCTGTATAGAGTTTAAAATTTCAAAGAAATATCTGATAAGTATTTATTCAATTCTAAATAATTTTAAATAGATGATTCATATGTAGTTTTTTTGAGTGCATATTCTTCATGTGTTATTTGATTTTAAGCTTTTTTCTATATCTCAGCTTTGTGCATCATTAAAGTTATAATCAACTCCTTCATTGTCAAAATTTTCACTGGTGTACATTGAAGTGTAGCTATATATATATTCCATTCCACTAAGAGGGTAGTAATCTAATTACTTTTGATTATTGTTCTAATTGTGAAACTGAATTTCCCAAGGTAGAAACATTGTTGATAGTCTCTATCAATCGTTCATTCATTTGAGTGATTGTTTAATCTTCATACATTCTAAATATATTAAACATTTGTTTCACAATATCAACACAAAATTGTTTTATATTGTCATTTCCTCTACATGAAACATCAATAGTTTTCCACATCTCATATATAGTAGGAAATTGTTATAGTATATTGAATCCATTTGTTTTATAAACCACACATAATAAGAATCATATATTTAAATAGATATAATATTCCCTTTCTAGTTCATAATTCCAATATCCCAAACCTACATTAGGGATATCATAATGTTTAATAAACATTAAATATACCCTTATTTAATATTTTTTATATAAATAATCATACAAGATTTCCAGCATCCATAATTTTCTATTAAAAAAAGGAGAAAAGATCACTGACATATCATCTCTAGAATCATCCATTTAAAAGATATATTCCTCGGAATATTTTAATTAGTCCTCTTAGAGAAAGATAATATTTAATAAAGCCTTATAATACCACTTTTTTAACAAAAAAATAAACAAGAAATCCTACTAGTAGGGAATAGCCTTTGATACCAATTGTTATGTTGGGATGAGAATGATGAACACAAAGACACAAGAATGGTGAATTTTTGTTTGCAAAACATTACAAGATTTAGAACACCTCTATTGTTATGTCATGAACCTGTACTATTCTCCCAAATTAGTGTGATTATTTGAAATAAATAGAGTAAATGAATACGATAATGTATATTGGTTGAGGGAATAAAGATCCCAAAGTCTACTCCACTAACTCTCAACACTACGGGGCTTTTTATTTTGAATCTGTCATCTTATCCTAATACTATTAAAAAATAATTGAGTGCAAGTAGTGGAAAAATTACAATAAGAATTTATAGATATGTCTAGTTCTTTTAAAATAAACGGTAAAACAGTATCTCTTTGCAAGATGCTGAAACTTAACCATGACTATGTACGAGAAGTTAAAACTCCAAAAAATCAACAGAGATTGATTTTGTTGAGAATATAGGTTAAAAATCAAAGGTTCAATAGAAATTGGTTGATGTATTCAGATTTTTAATAATACACAATAGAAAATAAATCATAAAAAATTCATTGAATTTCATAAAAGAGTGATAGATAATACACCATATATTTTTTAAGCATGTCTGCCCCAAAAGTGCGTCTACGATAAATGCTTCTTCATTCATGAAGAAGATAATGTAAGAATAAATTCAATTGGAGAAATAGTTGTATCATTGATACAATATATCAAAATGTGCATGTGTCCAACATGTAGGATTGAATACATTGACAAATAGTTTTTTATATCTCCTTTTCTTTTTATATTATTTTGTGTTTTATGCCTTTCATATTCTGATGAAGAGACTCTCGATATTTATATTGTTGGTCAAACAACTACAGGTCAACCATCTATAGAAATATCAGAAAAAATCATGAATATTTGAATTAAACAAAATTAATGAGGGGTCATAACATCCAATAAAAATATAAATGATTAAATTTGTTGAATAAAAACAATAAAAACAATCATAACTATCCTATGAAAATTTATAAAACAACATTGAATATATGTTTACTTCCAAAAAGACTGTTGAAATAATAATAGAAAATATCACATATTTAAAACTTTTTCATTAAATAGTCTAACCTATAGTTCAATCATTTGATGATATAAATAGAAAACACAAGGTTGAGAACATATTGTTGATCAATAAAGAGGGGTTAATGTACCATATGTTTTCTTCATTAAACATGGGGTTGTTCATAAACATAGAGTTTCTAAAACATAATTTTCTGATAAATGGTGTATATAATCCATAAATGCTATTTCAAACATAGGGTTGTTGAATAACACATTAGTCTTTCTAATGTAGGGTATGAAAATTATTTTCATAATATGTTAAAAACGTCTCTAACTCAACAAAAAATACTCCTAGAGAATCAATGACTTTAATATAATTCCATAATAAATATTTGAATGGATATAAACTACCTAAAAATCAATAAAAATTAAATGAATTAGTAACATAAATGAGGGAGTTTTTGAGAATCATAACCAAAAGGAAGTTAAAAAATTATTGAATTAACACATTCTCAATAATATCCTTATCCTTTCACTCATTAATTGAATGATATCACCACTCATACATACGTATTCATTACCATATCCATGAATTGATGTGATTTATTTTCCATGATCAGACTTGAATAAAAAATTGAAAAAAGTATATAATGAGTAAATATGATATTTATAACACTTTGAGATGATGGATAAATATTATATACTGAAAAACCCTAACATTCATTACAAATCATGAATGATAAAACAAGGCTATTAACATTTGAAACAATGAAAAATATTGATATATTATTATAAAGAGGGTAAAATAATATTATTAGTGGATATTATATAAAGCTATTATGATTCCATTATAAATTACTAACATGATTAAAATGATTATATCTGATTTTAAATCATTCTCAACAAAAAGGAAGTGTGAGGTAATAGAGTTCGTCTCAATTCCTCTTCATGGAGGAATATTTTATTATTTTGCACCTAATTTATTTTATAAGGTGTATATACTACCCCTTTACTTGTAATAACATGAATAATTAAGACATAATTTTATTTTATATTTAAATTTTAATTATTTCAAAAAATGGGATTTTATTTTAAAGTTACTATGTAGTAAAAAAAATTCATAACTCAATTTACTTTTGTTTGGTTATGTTACTTCATCATTTAATTAGATATTTAAATATTATATGTGTAATGAATTATGATTCATTTAAAATAATTTTTGGAATTCAAATTTGATGCACATAATAAATCCACTAATTAATCTTAACTTCAATAGTATGATCATTTTTGGGGATTTCATCTCTATAACTATTAATTGAGGCATGTTGTAATGTTATGAACATAATTTCTTCTATATGGGGTCTGTACTGAAGCATTCAAATGAAATTTCATGAATCCCGAAATTTTTTTGATATTTAATGCTTTAATTTGTATTATTTCATTAAATTTGATTTTCCATGAAAATGGGAATGTTGTAAAGAATTCCATAACTCAATTTCTTTTCATTAGGTTATATTATTTGTTAATTTTCATTAACATTTTAAGATTATTTTTGTAAATAATTTTTTAAATTTCTTTAATTTCCTCTTAAAATATGTGGAATTAATTTTGATACAAATAAAAAATAATTTATTAATTATAATATCAACATTACGATCATTTTAAGGGTTTATTTCACTGTCTTGTTTTAATCAGGATTGTTTATACAACAATTTTCATTAAGGGAAATTATTTTATCATTCTTTAATAAACCCATTAAATTTTCATATCCTCTGGTTATTAATAATTTTTTCAAGTAATATTTCCATTTTTAACTCTTCGGTACATAAAATTGTTAAGAATTTCTCTTTAAGAAAATCCAACTTTATTTCTATCTTCAGTTGAAAATCCTTCATCATTTAAAACCATGTTTTCTAAAATAATTGACTATTTTGACATTATCCAAATGATTTATTAAATAATTTATTAATAATTATTTAAATATTATAATATTCTATAATTTAATCTTTATGTAGTCTTCCAAAAATGATTCTTTTGGTTTTTTCTGTAAAAATTTAAATGAGTTTTTATGTTCACATACACTTCATAAACAGAATTTCCCAACTCTATGACAACTCAATGTTTTATATAATCCATTGTATTTTCCAATGGTTATTATATAAATAATTTTATTGTAGTATTATTACCTTACATTATCATATAAAATATTTATATTCATTTTCTAGTAAAAATAGATAGTCTATATAGTTATCAACTACCAAATCTAAGTACATTTCAACTAGTAGTTATTGTTATTTGGTGTTTTTCATTATCACATACATAGATTATTTTAAATGTATATTTATTTTAATTTCCATTAATTCTTTGTTTTGGGGGTTTCCAATTGGTTTTTTAGAGAATAGGTGAGTTTTCGTGAATTGGGCCAAACTGTGATCCCAATTCTAGATTTAAAAATAAATTTTGTTTCTTTTATAAATTATTCTTTTTTTTAATATTTTTCACTCATTCCAACTCCTAAATGTCCTCCCCTGAAATATTAACACCCCAATTAAAATTTTGAGCCTTGGGATATCCATAACCAAGGTTTGTTTTGGTTTTTTGTAAGGGATTGGGCCTGCCCGGAAGCCCATATCCAATTTTAAAAATTATTATTATTTATTTAATAACTTATTCAATTTTAAGTATTTTTCGGTGAGTCTAAGCCTCATATGCTCCCCTTACACCCATCTGCTCCCCCAACCTCTTAACCCCTCTTTTGATCTCTTAGGAATCGTGATTTAGGGACGAACATCTTAGGGTTTCTAAAATCTGCAGATTTGATGAGGTATGTTAATTCAATCAAAAATCTCACAATTCATACTCTTTTCCCTCCATTCCAATTCCTAAATGACCTACTAATTCTTGTGCGAACATCCCCTATGTTTTGGCCGTTTTCAATTTCAGATACTGGTGTTTTGGGGAGATTCATTATAGATTTTTCAAATAAGTTAGTCCATTTCATTTCCCCTTTCAAATTGATTAGGGTTTCATTCTATTTTTTTTAGGGTTTCATCCCTTTTCATTGAAGTGAAAAATTCCCAGTGGGTAGGGGTTCGAACCTAAGGTTTAACCTTGGGTTTTCATGGTCAAATTTCCTATTTTTAGGTTTGATCTACCCTTCTTGAGGTGCGGCGGTGGTGCGTTTGTGTTTTCGCACAAAGGATTCAATGGTTTCATTTGATTTGGTAGGTGATTCCAATATTGATGCAATAATTGTGTATTAGCATGCTCTATTTATCATATTTTCAAATTTATATCAATTTATTATGGCTGAAAAAATTGGTTCAAATGATGTTTCTATTGAAATTGAATTTTAAATGCCAATTTGGTGTGAAATTGGGGGTTTTCCAAAGAAGTGTTTTATTTATTTATTTGGGGATGCCCTATAAATACATAGTTGTTTTTATTGATCTGTAATAAGGCATAAAATAATGTTTATAATGTTTATTTCCTTTGGTTATTGCTGCAAAAATGGGTTTTAATTGTGTTTGTAAAGAAATTGAAGTTTTGGTTCCACTTTTGTGTGAAAATGAAGGTTTTACAAAGTTAACACTTCTTGTTTAACATGGGGATGCCTGAAAATTGATTTGTTGTTTTAAATGAAATGTATTGGGATAAATTTACTGTTTTGGTAACTTAAAAGTGTGAACATAGTTTACAAGTGGTTTTCTTAAGGGTTTTTGTGTGCAAAACAACATGAGATTCTGAGAAATTGATTTATTCAAATTCAAAGAGTTTGTTGTGAGTTTTAAGTGGTATAAAATGCGATAGCTACTTTATTTGGTGTATGTAACAAGTAGTGGTGTTTTACATTAAAATGGATATGTGTTAAATCCTAAAATTGTTTGAGCACAAAGGGGGAAGTCTTGGTACATAGGTAGGGAGGATTTGTACTAGTACGACTAGTGGACCGAATGGGTTTTGTCCATGTTTCACTTATCATTTGGATAACGACAACTCTAACTAAACTATGTTGATGATGAATGTAACACCCCGAGCTTTTATGAAAAATATTTTTTTTAATTTCATTAATGTCTTGTGTTGTACGCTACACCAAAAGGATCTTGCACAACACTCATCATTGACTTGCCTTCCATTACACGCAATCACGACCTTCCTCGATAGCGTGTGTAGTACGCAATACCGAGTTTCACTAAACAACGATATGCTATTAAAATATTATTAAAACTAGCTATTATGAATAGTAATAACCACCTTTTAAAATTTTATAAATTTTATCTCTCAAAATGGACTTCATTTTTGGATTCGGAGTATCGAATTTAGCCTAAGGTGAAATTTTGGTACTTTTCGGATAACATTCATATTCTGATGAATAGTGAAAATTACTAAATTTTAATTAAAAACAACTTTATTAATCAAAATAATTAATAGTGATAAATTATTAATTTGAATGGGTTTAAAGTATATTAAGAATAGATTTTTTACAATTTAATACAATGTTGGTCATTGGATGTAATTTCACATTTAAACCAGATATAAACAACTGTCGATCTTTTGATAGTTATTATCTCTTAAAAACACGCCATTTGTTTTGATGACGGGAATTAATTTTTAAATTAGTTAATGTAACTAATATGTTTTCAATTTGGTAAAATAGACATCATTTTTGAGTTCATAATATCAAATATATCTTAGGCCTAATTTTTGGTATTTTTCTGGAAACTTTCATTTTTTTATGAATAGTGAAACCACTAAGTGGTAGTTAAAAAATGATTTTTTCATAAAACTTAATTTTACCGCTTCTGTGAGTGGAATTTCAAAAGTTCGAGAGACACGGTTGATGACAAAAAGTAAAATGTGGTTTAATGAGATGAAAATAATTTTTTTGGTGAATAGTAACTTTTTACTTTTTTTTTCCACGGTTAAAAGTAAACAGGGTAATTAAGGGTAAAGATGATATTATTATTACCCTAAAACATGTCCTAAATATATTGGATAAGTGTAATTCGACCAAAAACAATCTTAGGAATAAAATATGACCATTTAGTCCCACTTGGATTAGATTAGGACATTTATTATTAATTTATTTAAAGAAGGGTTAAAATAGTTAAAATCAAAGATTAATAAGTAGATAATTATTAATATGGAGTTATACATAAGATAAATTCGACTATAAATATTCATTAAAAAGATAAAAATATTTTATACATAATGGTATTTTATTTGTAATTTTTAGAGATTAAATAATTTAATTTATTTATGACACAAAGATGATGCTGTAATTATCTTATTAATGAAATATTGACATAATTAATGTTATAAACACCAAAATAAATGTAATTTGAGACTTTTTATGAATTCCACTAATTTTTTAGGTTACTATGACATGATAGTATTGATTTAATTAACTTGGTTCGAACTAATAATTCTTTTATGATTTTCACAAAAATCAATTACTAAATAGTGTCAAAATTGACATAAAATAGTTTTTAAAACAAATATTATATTAGTAATTGTTATTTTATTCATAAAAATCTAAGTTTCGGAAACATGACTTATATAAGGTTATATATATTAATAATAAACAACTTGGGGTTCGTTTTTCTGCTTATAGTATGTTTATTAACCTTATAGTATAAGAACACAAGAAGACACGGTAAAAGTAAACTTATTTAACTTAATGTTAAATCTAAATGATAAGTTTAAAATAGGAATCTAAACTTGTCTAAATTCTATTGTATGAGAGGATTTAGACCCATCCATACCTTAGCTTTTAAATATATCAATTTGGAGATATTTAAAACCGAACTTGACTTTATAATAAAATAATATTTTTAGTTTTCCCAAAGGTGCCCCTCTCATTTCTTATAAAAGGGAACCTCCACCCCCTCTTCCTCCCACCACTTTGAGCCTTAAAGATCGGCCAAACCCAGTCAATTCCTCTTATCCACTTCCCTAGAGACATCCAAGAGGTCCTGGTCTTCTTCAAAGACCAATTTTAGTGCCCTAAAAGAAGGTCTCAAAGAAGCACTTCAAAGAAGAGGTAATGTCCATTACCGATTATTTCATCTTTATTTCTTCTTCCACTTATTCTTCTTTAGTTGTTTCATTATGAAGTAATAACATCAGTATATCTCATATACTAATATGTTATTATAATTATGATACAACCCTATTTCACCATCTATCTATCCTACAGAAAAAGAAATCACCGCGCGTGCGTACGTACGAAATACCGTCTCCACGCTGTGGTGTAATCTATTTTCCACCACCACCTTACTTGGATGGGTATAATGGTGTAAATAATTACTATATATGACAATTATAAAATGATACTGATAATGAAATAGTATACATACACTCCAATACAATTCCATGATTATAGGAACGATATCATCACTCGTGCGTACGTACGGAATACCGTCTCCACAATGTGATGCAACTCGTTCTACACGATATTCATTTCATAATGATTATATAAATGAATTTAATGAATGAATATGATATAGATTACACTAATACCATTCTGGAAATGAGGTATCAATAACCTAAAGATAATAATAATAATTTATTCAGCAAAACACGCATAAGAACAAAAAGTTATAAACACCCGAATAACAAGTAGCAATGAAATATTACTACAAAGAAGCTAAGAAAATGACCATATATGATATCATAAAAATAAGTATGATTCTGGAATAAGTCAATAACATTATTTAAATCATTATACAGGAGGATCAGACACTTACGAATCAAAACAGACCTAAGGTAAGGGAAATGTCACAATCTCATTTTTATCCGAGATTGTTTATACATTGGTATCCAATTTTACCCTTCGGTGAGTTTTTAGTAAAAGATACGAAAGGAATCTTTTGTCGTTTTTCGTACGAGGTACTTTTTGACTTTTCTGACAAAAGTATGAAGAATGTTTTTTTTAACTTATACGTCATGAATGGATTTTTAAAAAATTATTTCCAAGAAGATTCCTTTACAAGTTTTCAAGTTTATATTTAATCAACTTCTTTTAGTTTAAAATTGTAAGACATGTTAATAAAGGAAAAGGTTTTTGAAGTAGAAAGGATATTTTCCTCAAGAATGGAGTTCAAGTGTTTTATCAAAATTATTTTACATCTAAGATAATAAAGGATTCTGTTTCTATCCCTATTATTACATGGATATGATTATGTTGTAATGGAAATATTTTTATGAATTCCATTATCTTATATGAATTGTTTTATGATGTCATGTTGTTTAAGAATCCCATTTTTATTACATGGGTTATTCTATGATGTATGGTTTATGATTTTGTGGCACACATAAGAATGGTATAATTATTAGATGGGTGGGACCTTTATCTCCCTCCAATGCATTGGGTAAAGATTTTATATCTCATGAGATAGACATGGCTGGAACGGTAGGTTATACCGGTTCAGTGAAACAGGACTGAAACGAAGAGTGAACTCGGTTCAGAAAGGGACTTTGTCCACTAAGATAGTCTTGTCAATGAGTCATGACTAATAAGAAATGATTCTCTATGATTATGTGTGTATTCCACAAAATTTCATGTTTTAATTTATGATTATTGGGATTATATTTCACTAATATGATTTATCCCATGTTAGGAAATTATGATCTCTTTTGGAGGTTAAAATTTCCAAAAGATATGGTCTTATAAATATGATGTGATTGATATTTCTTTTGTTTACCCTTAATGAGCATTTGAGCTCACCCTTTTATTTTTCTTTTCCCCAGGATATAAAGAAAGGATTTAGGTTTAAAAAAAAAGTAGATCTTTATGGGAGATGTTGAAGATCTTTCACCATGATTAGAAGATTATATTCCGAGTTTCCAAAGACACTATACTATTACGGTCCTTGTGTGTGTGTTTTTGTTATGTATTAAGTATTCCACAAAAGTAATGTAATGTTCATGTATGTCAGGCTTAGAGTCTCTATAATGAATGGGTACCACTAGGTTATGGGTATGTTCCCTACTAGTGGCTCGTGCATGAGAAAAGATTTTACTATTGTTACATTACACCGAGGTACGAGGTACTTGGGGCTCGAGACTATCTAGTGGATAGGGGTGTTCCCGGTTTTGTTGCTCATTGGATTTGTGGTATTTGCCCTTGTATTTGAGTGTCTTTGGAATTATATTTCAGTATATAAAATGCCAAATTAATGTGTTAATATTCTTAATGTTTTATCTTGAAAACAGTTTACAATTTAAAGGTGCATTTCTTGGAATTTGTCACCGCTTTTCATTGCATATTAAAACTACTTGATTTTTCACCTTGTATTTCATGCACCTTGGAATAATAGGGTGTTATCCTATTGGGCTTAGGCTCACACCCTACTTACACCCCTTGGGTGTAAGTAGACTTTTTTTTGACCCAGGTAAAGGAAAGGCTAAGGGTGATGGCGGTTCAGGGTGTTAGTCCTAATCCATGGGGCGAAGTACTGGAGACGACATTGGGGGTGATGACCCCTTGTAATGTGGAGTCCATGGGGATGTTTTGTTGCTATTACATTGTGTCTTTGGACCTTTTGTATTTAATTTGAGCTTATTTATTCAGTTTTGGATTTTTTATAAACCTTGTTTGTATGAATTTTTCAGATTCATTTTATCAAATGTTTTTGGTGTTTTATCTATACATATTCGGGTAAATCGTTCCCAAACCAAGATAAATTATACCAAGGCACTTGTGCCAGCCCGTGGGGATAGGGAACGCCCTTCAGACCTTGTCACAGGCTAGGTCTGGTTCTGGTTTTGGAGGTGACCAGATTCGGTTCGTGACATGCCTGAAACACTCCTTAATTTATTTCGGATTAATTTTTTTATCATGTTATATCTAAATGTGATAACAAATTTAATAGTTATATTTCCATATAATTTGATAATATTGAATATCATATTGTAGACATATTAAAAAATTCTTTATTGGATGACAGATTTTATTTCATTAAAATTTAATTTCTATTTCATTATTTTAAATGATTATACACTAATTTAATTTTTTTTAGAATAAATTAATTATTATGAGATATTTAACTCCAAAATTATGTCTTTTGATGGGATTAGTTGTCTTCACTATTTCAAAATTAATTTTTTATTTTATATATTATTGGTTTCTAGCTTTCATTTTTTCTAAGACACTATTAATTACATCACTCAATGTTATAATAAATAATTTCTTATCTATAATACTTTTGATATTTAAGGGTCTCTTAGATCGAACACACTCTTTTTTTGAACCACAACGCTCCCTCGATACCTACCAATAAATCTATCTCTTTCACTCAACAAAAAACCAAATAGTATAACTATTACACAAATTAAATGAAACAAAACTTTCATAAAAATCTCAAGGTCATTTTTTTGGGCAATATAAATTATTGTTATTTTGGAAATTAGATGTTTTAAAATGGGGTTTTTCAAAATAATGATGACGTTCAACATAAAGTTCCTTCTAAGAAAACCATTCTAAAAACGTGAATTTACATCACCTTTAATTAATTTTTAGTTCATATGATATGTATAGTAAATAAGGATCCAATGTTCTTATATTATAGTTACACGGTAAATGGTTTCTTAATATTATATCCCTTTCTTTTAGTTAAAACCTTTTGAATTTAATCTATCTTTATTCCTAGTGATGACACTTTGACTATCCTATTTATTTATAAATTCCAATATACTACATAAAAAAGATAATCAAAGAGTAAATTAACTAACTCTCACAAAATTATCCCATTGAACTGGATTATTAATTATTTTATAGCATCTAAATAACTCTCATCAGTTAAGGATTCTTTTATGCTTTTCATTTCAATCGTGGATAAAAAGTTAGAAAAATATGATATGTATAAAATCCTTCTAGTACAAGCTCTATAATCGTCACTTCATATAACAGTCTCAAAAGAATGGTTTTAAAGATTTATTTGAAATATAATATGAAAACTATAATAACCCAATATTTTTACACGTATTATAACATGATTTTATGCAAAGTTATCCATGAAATACTAACCAAATATCAAAAAGTTTAGTATCTTTTAATGACTAGATACAAAATAAAAACACTGAAAATAGAACAAAACATAATTTTATTAATCTCCATAATGATCTCCTAACTCCATTTTAGATCATGTAACATTATATTATAACATTGGGAATACGTAGACAAATGGATAAAAGAAATATCATGGTAAGAAAATAAACATGGGAATAATGAATAACACGTGAGTTAGAGGGAATAACATGATAAAATAAAAGCAATAGACCATGAATAAATATATGGAATCATAAAATATAGAACATGGAATCACATTATGTTATAAATAAATGAATATAGAAGAAACAAAATAACATGAAATAAATATGAGCCAATATTAACTTCCAAGGTTGTGTCACATTGTGAAAAAATTCCCCATAATGGATTAGGTTTAATTCCTAATCCCATACATGATGTATCATCATACTAAACATAATCCAATGCATTAAAGCGCAATATTTTGAAACCTATCATAACATGTTCATGATGATGTGTTTCACATAAATAAACCATCATAAGGAATATACATAAGGGTCTAACAACAAAAATAAACGGTTATCATAATCATGTCATAAGGAATAAGAAAAGGGCGTATAATAGTGGAATACATGATATAGGGGAATTAAATCATTATTGGACATTAATTAATAAAACATAATTATAATAAATGATTAAAGTACATCCAACTAAAGTTAAAACCTGTAAAAATAGTATTTATGTAACCATGGAAATGTGCCCCTTAAGTGGGGTTTTAAGAGAACAGTTAAATAGTTTTTTAAATGGAGTATGAGATTAATAATAAATACAAGACCACAACTGAACTAATATGGTTTTATAAAATATAATGTTTTTTTAGAAATCATAGTTTTTTTAAAAAAATTTAATTAAGTAGTAATTTTAAATGAGGGAATAATATTGAGAAGTTCCCTTTAATCGACTTTCTGAAAGTAATTAAGAATAAAACTTATAATAAATGAATATATCCTACAAAAAAAGATTCAATAAACATGGAATATATGTTTGAGACATATATACAGAATATATGATAATTATATAATAATAATTTAGTTATAAATTGTGGCAGATATAGAGGGAACGTAAATTAATGGAAATATGGAGGTTCAAACAGATCCATCACCTTTTTTCTGAATGCATTCTTCAAATTCACTAAATGTCTTAGTTAATAATATTGGATAAATTAATTACATAATTCATTGACTATTATATATATATTTAAATTATTATAATTTTTTTAAATTCATAATTGTCCATTTCTATGAGTTATAAAGTTCAATTTCATCATTCTAGGAGCATTAATTCCATGGTTTCATGGTTAGTTTACTTTTGTATAATAATGGATACTCTTGTTAAATGGGAATAATTATATAGAAGATAAATTATGTGGTATTAATGAATTAAAAAATATTTAAATTGTCTCAAATATCATTTTTTTATGATTTTAAGATGATTCATTTGATAAAACATTAATGATAAATGATTTGTTTATTTTGGCGGTTTTTGGAACATTAAGAACTACTTTCGTTTTATTTCATATTATTTTTATTTATTAGTTACAGAACATGAAACATGTTATAATATAAAAATTAAAATCTTTTTTTTGATAATAATGATTTAATGACCTACCTTGAAGTTGAAAACTAAAAAACATTATACATTGAATCAACTCACTGTTATAATTTTGTAATAGTTTCCTTTCATTGAATAAGGGGATATAACAAAACAGGTGGATAGAAGTTATTCAATTTGTAATATATAATTAATGTATATATAATGTACTAATTTTTTTTTATTTTGTGGATTAAGGAGTTGGGGAGAAGATAAAATATGATATTAAAATAAATGAGATGGTTTGATAAATTTACCTCTTAAATATCACCTCATTGAAAGAACACTTAGGGAACTTTGAATTGGAATTTTTTTGATACTAATAGATCTTGTCCCCCAAAATTTTCATTGTACATACTAAGGTGAAAACATTTGAGGTTATTAATACTTCATTGAACTCTCTAATTCCCATGTCCTCTATTCATAATTATGGTTTCTCAGAAGTTAACAAACCTGGTGAGTAGTCTTGTTACCTCAAATATTGTCTCTATTTTCCAAAAATATCACCAGATTCTCCTCATAAGAGAGATTTTTTCCAACTATACCCCCTCAAAATTATATAAAAGTGATGGATTTGGTATGTACTTACTCAACTTTGATATATGGAATACATCATTTATGTGATACATGGTTGGTAGAAGTGTTAGTCCATAGGACACAGCTCTAACAAGAGCTAGAATCTTGAAGGAGATAATGTACCTGGTATATAGATTTATATTCTTCCTAAATATCATGACCCTATTTTTTGGAGATATGAAGAGAAATATATTTTCCAAAACCTCAGACTATATATCTCATTGATGACCATCTTCACATCTCTTCTATCGCATATGGGTGTGCTAGATATGTTGTTGGATGGTATGGACATTTTATTCCATTTCCTCAACCATTTCATGTCCCAACATCTTACATTCACCAACATTATCCCAGTATACATGTGTTCTTCATATATTCCAATAAACAGCTTTTTTTGGATCCATTTTTATGATTTAGTGGAAAATAATTTTTGTAAAATAACTAAACTAGTGGAAGATGTTTATCTCTTACTACTTTTAATTCCACTGAGAATGCTCTCAACACAGATTCCATTGTCTTAATAGTCTATTTAGATTGGACAAAGATTTTACAGTGATTAGATGTACTGAATTTCAACTTAGTATTTAGAGGTTTTTTGAAAATTCTCCCAAACACGGAGGTAAATCTCAAATCATTATCAGATATAATCAATAATGGTACTCCTTAAATTCTCACAACATCTTTCATTTATATCTGTGTATGTATTTTGAGTGGTAAGTCCTCTTGAATCATAATAAAGTTACAAATTTATATAAGAAGATCCATAATGAGACATAAAAAATTATTTCCACTACATGTATTCAAAATCCTAGTGACAATGTCCATATTGAATTTTTTCTTAATTCCATGTAGGTATGGGTAATTGTTCCATAGTTCTCCTATAATTTATCTACTAATCCTTATCTTACTTACATACTGGACACATTATGATATATTCCACAATATACCTATTCATATTTTCTTTCTAATAGTGCTCTCATAGATCTTGATTAATCATTATTATCCCAGGGTGAATAGAAAATGTGGATCTTTGTGCATCATTCAAAATTTCATTCAATATCTCTGTACTTGATGGTACACATAGTTGTAAACAAAATAATACAATTGCATCCTCATTTATTTTTATGTCTGGGGATTTACCCTTTTTTATATCTTCATTTTTTCTGAATTTTGACACCATCTCCTTGATCATCTATTATGTTATCTGAATGGAACAGTTGGGAATCCTTTGAGAAATGAATGAATATGTATATTCCATTATGATTATCATGTCTATCCATGTCAAGTATTATAATATTGGATCCTTCCCAATTCTCGTCATTGATAAAGTTACAAGATCCTTCTTACTTAGAGAATATAACACTTTATTTTATTTACTACGATCATAGCTGATTTAGCATTCATAATACTTGATGGGATGTTACCATATTTTCTGGTGTATATTAGTTTCCTTATGTGAGAATATATTTTTTAGGATATTATGATAAGTATATATCTAACACATATCCTCATTGTGATAATGGAACCAAATTTTAAAATGTGAAGATCACAATAGCTAACTTCGAGTCTTGCGTGGTTTAGTTTTACTCATTGTCATTCTGTGACATTGATGAATAGGATATTAACTAATCAATTATCATTATTATAGAAATTAATCCATTAACTGATGAATCATTTTATACCACAATGATTTCCCCACTTGTTGGTAGTTTAAGTACGGGGGTAGTGATAAGCCTCTTTCAACTCTTCTAAGTAGTCACCACCTTCATGATTCTATACAAACATTACTCCCTATCGATTTAGCATAGTTATTGGGTTTGAAAATGATAAGAAAACTATAAGATATCAATAATAATTCTTAACTAGGCCACGGAAACTATTTAAATCTGTTACATATGTTGGTATGGGCCACTCCTCAATTGAATTTTTTTTAAAACGTTCAAAATATATTCCTTTTCGGGTGATAACAATCCCCAAGAATCATACATCCTACATAAATAACCCACATTTATTATACTTTTATCATAGTTTCTCCCTTTTTAATGTGTTTAGAATTGTATACAAATGATTCTTATATTACTTATTTTCTTAGGGTTCATCATAATATCATTTATAAAGACTATCAATCATTTTTCAATGTAATGTCCAAATACTATATGCATTATTTCCAAAAAAACATTATGGAGAATTATTGAGCATGAAGGGTATCATTATGAACACAAATTATCCGCAAATTTTTTAAAAGGCCATTTGGGAATATTTTCCTTATTCAACATTAATTGTTGAAATCCTGGCCTGAAGGTCCACCTTAAAAAAGAAATTTCCCCACATAGTTGATCAAATGTGTAAACAACTAGTGGTAGGGGATACTTGTTATTTATCATGATTTTATTTATCTTGTGATAATCAATGTAGACGTGCATTGATCCATCCTTCTTGTTGAAGAGGAATGGTTCACCCCATGGTGAACCACTCAATAACATAAAACCATTGTCTATATTATCATGTATCTTATTATTTAGTTATTCCAACTCAATGGTGGAAATATTTTATAGATACTTTTATATAAACATTTTTCTTATTATAAGATCAATTGAGAAATCAATCTCATGGTCAAGAGAAACACAAATTAATTATTTAGGGAACACATAAGTGTAATACCTCATAGTAAGAATGCCATCCATCATCATCTTATTCATTTTATAAATCATTTATGATTTCACATAGGTCAGTAATATCCATAATTCAGATGTTGATTCTGAGAGAGATTCATCCCACTCCTTCTAATTGTATTGAAATGATGGATGACTCAGGATGTGAAGAGTGGTCTCCCTTTTCCAACAATTGATGTTATATTTGTATAATGAAATTTAATCCATGCCCAATATAGCATCAAACTCTACCAAAGGAAGTAATATGACATTTGATGGATGTTTTAAGCCAAAAACTTTACCCAGATAGTTGTTATATACTAACGATTCCATAATATACACATTATTTACTCTCACAAATAACTAAAACATCGTATTTGTAGGTGGTGTGTGAATAGTTCTAAAAAAAATAAAATAAATGAAAGAATGTGTATAAAAATAATAAAATAGTAAATTTAGTATTCTTAAATGAAAAAAGAGTGTTCATATCACCACATAATTTTCAAAATCCACCTCAGTAGTAGTGATCACACATTCCCAACCTTACCTCCATGTAGGTTGTTGTGGTTCACTACCTCTGATTACCCATGGCTAAAGGAATTGGCTCGCATTAATTGTATCTAATATGAAGTTGTAACAATATACTATAGGATTAGTAGTGATATGAACCTTACATTCTTCTCCCACATTAGTGTTATTCTTAAAATCATTTCTAATAAAATTAGTTTCATGTCCCTCTAATCCACATTTGAAGAACCTCTTGATTCTCTTTAGAAAATTAATTGGATGATTATTCCCACACTTTTGATATATGGGATGTTGGGTTTTCTTATATTTATAAGATTTATCTATTTATCCTACTATATTAAACATCATTTTCAACTTTTTAGCTATTTTCCCATGAGACCACTGAGATCCACCAACCTTCATCTCATCCTTCAAGGCGCATCAGAAAATATCTTTATAGATTTCAACATCTCAAATCACTATGGCTTTTCATAGACATGTCTTGAATCCACTAATTATTTGATCCACCTAAAATTTGGTTTTATTGATAAATATAGAGGTGTATTGTGCAAGGATTATAATGTTTACCTCATAAACACTGATAGATTCTACTTCCATTTTTTCAGTCTGAGGAACTCCCACTCTATCTTAAGGTAGAGTGTTTGGGGTAGATATTTATTGGAAAATATTTTCTAGACTCCATTCTAATCCAGCGAATCAATTTCCCCTTTAGAAAATGTGTGTTTTTTATTAGTTTCACCCAGCGATATGATTCCCTATCAATTTAATAGAATACAAGTATGAATTTCTCTTCTTCTAAAAATTTTAGAATCAAGAATATCTTATCAATAGAGTTAATTAATTGTTTTTCAATGAGGGGATCTGAATATCTACTAAATATAGTATGTCTTTAAATATAATGGATTCAACCACAACATTCTATTTCTTATGAGATGTATATATTCCCACATGATTCATGTTGTTATTTATAACTTGACCTCGTTGAGATAGTACTATCATGATGTTCTGATCTCCTGTTACCTTTTTATTTAGAATATCATTAGGGAAATCATAAAATTTTTTATCACCTTTTTTGTTTTCACGGTTCCTCCTATTTCCCGCAATTAAAAAAATAATGATAAAATAATACATTTAGGGTTATTTAATACATATCTGATAAGTATATAAAAATTAAACCATAAATATTGAGGTAATAACTTATAAATGAAAATTATACCCTAACTTTTAATTCCCAAAGATTCAAGTTAGGTTATTCATGGTGATAGTATTATCCATAGGGTTCTTACTAATGTTTAATAGTCTTAATCCTCAAAAATAACTATATCATGATCTCGTACCATCTATATTGAAGAATGAATTTTATACATATTCTTACATGAATTTAATTATTATTATCCATGAAATACAAACCAATTATTAAAAAGTATAGTGTATTTTGACGAATATGTACATAATTAGAAAAAATGAAACTAGAATAAAAAATCCGTTTATTAATCAAAAAAATAAGATCATAAGTCCCCTTGACCTCCTTTAAATACATAAATATAGCTTGGGGAATATATAGGCAAGTTTATGAGCTAAATAGTCCAGTAAGGGAAATATATGACAATAAAGCATAGTACATCAATTATAAGGAATAACACAATAACATAAAAGGAATGGATCATGAATAAACATATTTAAGAATAAATTATAAAACATAGTTTCATATAATAATGGATTTATTTTAATGTGGAAGTAACATATAAAATGATAGTGAAATCACTCTTAGATGACTTCCTAGACTATATTTCATGGTTTACAATGTCCCATAATGTATTAGGATTACTCCCTAAACTCATATCTCATTATACTAAACAGTACCCAATGAATTAGAGTTCTATTTGGGATCACCCATCAAATAAAATTATTCATATGTGTTCCACATAACGATTCAAATATAAGGAATACACATAATGGTTAACAACAAAATGAAATGGGTATCATAGTCATGTATTAAGGAAAAACCAAAGGGATTATAACAATGGTGTAAACAAAGGAAGGGATTTAAATCATTCTTGTACATTCATAAATAATAGATTATAATAGGTGATGAATAAATTATTTCCAACTAAATTTAAAACATTAAAAAAGAGTGGATATGTTACCTTGGAAATGTGCCTCTTAAGTAGGGTTTTACGAGAAGAGGTAAAGTGTCTTTATAAGGGGTATGAAAATAACAATATAGATAATGAAAAAAGTGAACTAAAATGGTTTTCCAAATAATAATGAGTTTTTTTATAATTCATATATGTTATAAAACATTTCATGGAGTGTTACTTTTAAAAATAAAAAAATAGAGAAGTTTCCTTTAATCATAATTTTTAATGGAATTGAGAACAAAACCTCTAATAAATGTATATCCCTATACAATAAAGATTAAATAAACTTGTAATATATTTTTTCGAAATATATATCTTATATTTAATAATTATATAAGAAGAATGATGTGATAAATTGAGTAAGATAGATATTTAACTTTACATACATGAAAATAGAGAGGTTTGAAAAGATCCCTTCAATTATTTTTGAATACACTTTTCACATGCACTTGATATCTTGGATAACAAAATTTTATTCATTAATTACTTATATGAACCCATATTATACATGTATTTGATTTATTATATTCATTT
This sequence comes from Viscum album, assembly GCA_963277665.1. NCBI lineage: Eukaryota > Viridiplantae > Streptophyta > Magnoliopsida > Santalales > Viscaceae > Viscum > Viscum album. The sequence continues at coordinate 748,745,908 of OY728166.1, read as the reverse complement.
ATGCCTATTTTAATGAGTTATAAAGATCAATTTTGTCATTCCATGAGCCTTAGTTTCCATCATTTCATGGATGGTTTAGATGTGTGTAATTATGAAAGTTATGATAAAATTAGAATAATTATATATATGTTAATTTATGTGATATTAAGAAAATTTCATAAATTTAAATATTCCCATATATCATTCTTTCTGGTATGAGGATAATTTGTTAGATAAAACTGTAAATGATAAATGTTTAGTTTATTTTGGCAGTTCTTCGATCATCAAAAAATCGTTACTTTTTATATAATATTGTGTCTATATATTAGTTTTAAAACATAAAATATGTTATAATATACATATTTATATCTATTTTAACCATAATAATTGTCTTTTGACCAGCCTTGAAAGTTGTAAAGAAAACTCATTATCCACAGAAACAATTTACAGAGATAATTTGGATAATAATTTCAATTCGTTGAATGAGAATAGATAACAAAAGAAGTTGGTATAATATATTCAATTACCAATATAAAATTCCAGTATATCCATGATGTTAGTGTTAGTATTACTTTATTAATTAAGTAACTGAGGAGAAGTTAGAATAATAACATAAATTAAAATAGATGGTTTGAGAAAGTCACATCTGGAATATCACCTCATTCAAGGATCTCTTAAATAACATGAAATTGGTCTTTTTTTGAGACTATATGAATTTGGATGTGAGTATGTGGCTTGGTATAATAATTGGGTAGAGTGTTGAAAAGCAAAAATGATAAGAGGGTGTGAGGAGAAGGGGTGGAGAGGTGTGGTATTTATAGGTGGAGGGGTGTTTTTTATTATTATATTCATTACATTTTTATTTTTAATCTAGAATATCAATAGTTTTGATTCATATGACAAAATAAAATAAATGGTTTGTTATAGTTCAAACTATAGGTTTATTTCATCATCCATGACTCTAAAATTAGTGTATTTGTCTTATACTATAAAATACTATATATTATCATATTAAAACATTCACTTAAAAATAAACTATTTTATAAAAATATCAAAACAACACTATAAATATTTTTCTATGTGTAGATTTAAAAAATGGATTACATTTTATGAAAATAATTTTCTAAATATCAGAATTAAACATTTTATATATATCCATCATTTATTTTAAAAATACTATCTTTAATATTTTAATCGACTTTTTCCCCTTTGAAAAATTAATTGAGGTCACGTAAAATAATATTATAATTATAATACAAGATAATATTAATTTATGAAACCATTTTTAAAAAATAAATTTTATTTTAAATCATTATATAAATTATAAAATTCTAAAAAAATTAAGTTCTATATAAAAAAAATTTATCATTATTAATAATTTATTTACTTATACCAAGATATAAAAAAGATATTTTTTTATTTATAACATACCTAAATTTTATTTTATACTATCATAAGTGATATTACTTTTTTTAGCCATATTACTATTCTTAATTGATAGATTACTTTTCCAGTGGTCATATTTATAATAGTCATATAGGTTCCTTAATTTATATATTTACTAATTATTTCATTTATTCTAGATTGATATTTACATTCTCATAGGGTTATATAATTTCAACATCAAAATTTTAATATTATTAATATTATGTTTTATTTCTATAGATTTATTCATGACTGTGGTCATTTTAATAGATCGATCCAAACCAAATTTTCCCATTATTATTATCTTAGTTTTTATTTATTGTCCCACTATAATTTTTGGAATTACTATTGGATTATTTTTAGAGTACTGTATAATTATTAGTTTATAAGAATGATGTTTTTATTGGATTCTCTATGTGATGTATGTGTTTTACTAAATTTTAATGGAAACTCTATTGACAAAATTATAGGTCATTACACAAACTTTTAGGATCATAATATCCAATTAATGAAAGACTATATTATAATTCATTATGTTTTAGACCATCATCATTTTTCTCATCATAGAGTGGTTCACGTCTCAGTTTTCCTAAGAATCACTTTATTAATCTATTTGAATCTTTTTCTGATAAAAAGATTAATGTTAATAACATTTGACCTGAGTAGATTATTAAACTACCTTTGGATACTTATAGAAATATATTAAACTTTTATAAGTGGTAGAATAAACTATTATTATTCATCCATCATCCATTGGATAAACATACCATGATTGTCTTTAGTGTTCAAGATATAAACTATTTATCCAGAAATATTAAATAACTATACTTTTATTATTATTAGATTACTCATAATGGGTTTTCATTATGATAGAACTTGTTAGAACTGAATTTATGACATTTCATGTTGTGTTAATAGCTTTAATTCAAAAATTAGTGGGAATGATTCATTTACACAACATAGGTAAAGATTTATTTTTTGCAAAGTTGAGTTTCAACATTCAATAAAACATCTACTTTTGCGACACTAGGGGAAGAGATATTTTGTTTAATGCTATGTTTTGAGAAAAATATATTGAATTCATGATTCTTATACACTCTCCATGGTTTTTTATAATAGAAAGAATTTTAATATTTTTTTAAAAAATAAAAATCTTGTGGAAATTACATAAAATAGAACATGGTTAAATTTTATTCCATAAAAAATGTACCCATATAAATATAGAAAATTCATTAACTAAAAAAATAATAACAATCCACTATGGATATTAGTTAGAGAGGGTCAAAAAACCCATATGAATAAGTTATAATGACCTAAAATATAAAACCACTTTAATTGATTTAATAGTAATCTTCTGTTTCTCACTAATTTAGCATACATCTCATAGTTTCTTTTTATATAATTTATGTTGATGAAAATATGAAACTAAATTCTTTTTGGATATTTTTCATAAGGAGTGAACATTGTTATATCCAAGACCTGTATTCAAAATCTATGAATAATTAATTTCTACATTAAAAAATTTCACATTTATTTCCCATAAGGAATGTATATCTAGAGTATATTCATTTTAAACTCTTGGTTCACTCTTTTTAATCAATTTAACATCAATAACAGAGTATGAATTGTTTAAAAAATCAACAAAAACCCATAATCATATAGTTAAGAGTTACTTATAAGATTATTTTTAATCCCATCAACATATTTAACATTGATGATAGTAACTGAATCAAAATTTTAGCTCCCCAACCCCAGTCACCTAGAGCTAGTGCATTATTTTAATATATTAGCATGATTACAAGGAATAAATTCATAATGTATTGGTCAGTTTAGTTGTCAAAACCTATCCCCCAGGGCCCATACTGTGACTACCCCAAGCCCGCCTTCCAGAGGTGAGGGTATAGCAACTAACACTAGAAAGCCATATCCCTAAAATGGGAAGGCACTGCCTTTAAACCAGTAACACATAGACCAGGTACACAACAAGAACGAACCATGTAGTATAGCTGCTAAAAATAAAAGTTCCAAACCAATGTAAAATTGGGACAACATACAAACCTAACTAAAAAGTGAAAGAATAAAAAATAATAACTGGTTCGGAGGTCATCCTCCAAGGATCTTACCTGGAGGGTGGGTACTGCTCATCATCTGTCGTCACAGCCACTCACCAAATATTTCTATCACCTCTGAGCACCGTCTAGTACTAGCTACCAAAAATTAGTCAAATATTTTCTTCTTCTGTACAAGACACATCAAGGTTTGAGCGAACCCCGACATGGGTGAGTATAACAATACCCAATAGGGACCCCAAGACCCCCAAAGCATTCCTAGAATTCCAAAAAGGAAAAATCACAAAGCATTATCTCAATAACAAAGGAAAAATAAATTACTCAGCTCAAACTAGGAATATATGTTAAATAACATGAATAATGATGATTAGTCATAAAGAAACATCATCTTATTCCATTGATAAGTTCCACAACTGAACCACGAAGTAGTCACTCTATCACTGATCTACACAGGGCCATTAGTTGATGATCAACACAGGGTGGTAAGTCGTTGATCCACATAGGGTCATAAGTCTCTGATCCACGGAGGGCTACTCTATGGCTGGCCCTCATCGGGTTGCGCTACAGCTAATCCAAATAGGGTTGTAATTCATCGATCCACACATGGTCGTATTCATCGATCCACACAGGGTCGTAAGTCGTCAATCCACACATGGTCGTATGTCTTCGATCCTCATAGGGTCGTAAGTCACCTATCCACACAGAGTTGTAAGTCACTGATCCATGACGGGATACTCTTAGGATGGTCCTCATTGGGTATTGCTACCGTCGATCCACATAGGGTCATTATAATGTTGCTTCACAAAGGGGAATATGTCACTACACAACAAGCCAGAAGATTCTCGCACTTGGTGTGGTTGAGTTTCCAAAAACCGATGCTCAAGATATTTTTCGTACCACAACCACCATGATGTCCCACGAAGAAGTAACCTTATCATCTTCCATGTCGTATGTTTTCTAACGCAACAGACGACACGTCAATCAGATGCTCGGTCTGTAAGTTATATGCATTTTGGTGTCGGGGGCCCGGTTGGATTCGAGTCCAATCCAAGCCAGCCATACACCAAATTTCTCCAAAACCCAAGTGGAGTATCTCAAAAGGACTGCCTAATCCTAAGGGTATTGGTTCCTCAGACGGTTCGTCAAATGGATTTCATGTTTAGGAGATATATCCCTTTAACTGAAACTACGACGTAAGTGGCTCTGGGTCCGGTCTGACCAGTTTGAACCGACACGACCTGGCCCGCTGGGTTGTGGGCTCGATCCACTGAGCCATGGGACCGCCCCAGCCCACTCAACTGGGTGTGGCCCACCGGGCTGCTGCACCAACCCGACCCATGGGTTGGGTGCGGCTTCCCAGCTGAGCCTGGGGGTTCGCTCCCCTCCAGAACAGACAAGTTGTCTGTTCGTCTCATCAATCAGTAGCGCCAGTTGGTGCGGCTCCACCTAGCTGATCTGTGTTGACCAAACATCGGAGGGACCCATGGGCATGGGGTAACCCTTCACTCACCACCTCAGCTCGATCCACAGATCCATCGCTCCGACGTGCTATTTTGACATGTCGCCCAGCATTAATTCACCCAGTGATGGTCGGCCTCCCTTTTCATCCATCACGGTACCTTTAGGAGCCTCCACATCCTCGCTGCCGACGAGAGCCGGCTTCCGCCGGTTCTCCAGCACCGCTACAACGGTGGTGCTTCTGCGGCCCACCGGTGAAGCTCTAGTGGTCTGATTTTCTTCCTGACTTTGGCTATGGGCCTTCTGGGAAGACAACATCATTATGTGTCCCCAGGTTTCATCTTACCGCTGTATTGGTTGGTTACCCATGAATAACACAATCAATACCATCATTGGCAGAAGTTCTAGGCCTTTATTGGTTCGGCCCACTCCCTCTATATTAGAATCATAACATGAGAAGGTTTGAACATCATAAATAGGAGATGAAATAAAAAACCGTAAACAAAACCACAACCTTGAACACATTGGGTTCTCTTTCGGTAGAATAAGAAGGTTCACGTGTGTGGACGTTCATCACCGGTCGACCTCCAGATCGATTCCTCAAATGGCATCGGCAAAACTCCATTCTTCATTGGAGGAAGACGTCACAACAATTCATCAGGAGTCCTCCCCTGGATTCCCAAAACCCACGCCAATGATTTTATGAAATATAAAAGGATAACTACTCATGTTGGTTCATTAATATGATTCATTAATGAATCATAATTTATCAACCTATTAAACCACTAGTGATTTGGTTACACATAGATTGGTTCAAAACATTAAATGACCCATATTTATTGCTTGACGTTACAGTATAGTCCCACCAATCACCACTAAACGGTTGAAAAAAGAATAAAATAACATCTTTAGTTATTTTATCAATATTTTTCAAAAGTCCAAAAAATTAACATTTCCATTTTGAGTTTTCCCAAAAAAGTTTTGCTTCTTTTAGGAAAATACTAGCATTATGAATTCAATGGTGGCCTCAGATTTTTGATCTAAGTAGTGGTTGAAAATATAGAAGTCCCTGCTCGTACGTTTACTAAACGTACCTTCAAAAAGATAAAAAATTATTTATAGTCACCCTCGACCCACGTCGATGGAGGATAGGGTCCCCCTAAGGGGAACACACCCTCACGTGCTCAATGGTACTGTCAGATTTCTAATCTATGATACATTTTAGTAGTTTTAAGGATTTAAAAATAAAATAATTGTTACTTAATTTATTTTAATTATGTCCAAAAACTAACTTCCACTGCTGGCCCACACTGGCCAATGTTAGGATATGTGTAAGGAAAGCGTATGCTCATGTGTTCAGTGGTGGTCTCATATTTTTAATCTGAGTCACCGTTTGTGAGTTATAAGCATTTGAGAAAGAAAATAATTTTATATAATTATTTTATTTATGGTTATGCCATTTTTGGGTTTTTTCACTAGAGGCTTGCGCCAAATAAACATAAGTCACACATAGGGTAATAACTACATTTTGAACACAATAGTGCCCTCATATTTCGGATCTAGGCACCCGTTTAAGAGTTATTTAACTTTTTTGGAAAAAATTCTCATGTGTGCTATTTAAAATTTAACATTTTTCGATAGATCATTCCAAGAAATCTGGGCCTTGGAATCATTAGCCATAAATTTTTGTAGTCTTGTAAAATTCCATATAACTACAAAAACGTATATGGATTTTTTGGGTCTTTACATTATCCCCACCTTAGGAATTTATGTCCCCAAAATCCAAAACAAAGGAAAATCAGGCAAGGGGGTACTGAGCATGAATCTGAGCTTCCCGTGACTATGTGCTCCCTGGGAGGTTCCTGTGCTACCACAGAACCCACACCTGAGGAATCAACCATCCACGGAGGACCTGATCTTATCGATCCTCAATCTATACATGGAACTCGACAAAATTGTCCACGTAGTAAATGCCCATCTTTCCTCATTCGGTGATGTGCGATGGGTCATGCACGTATCTTCTCAACTGCGAGACATGGAAAACATTTTCCACCTATTGCATATGTGGGGGAAGAGCTTGGGGGTACACCACCTTTCCAACTATGCTGAGATTATAGAAAGGTCCGATGAACCTTTGATATTTCTTTCCACCCCAACCAAATCTCTACAATCCTCATCATGGTGAGACTCATAGGATGACATGGCCTCCCCTCGATCTCCAAGAGCCTACATCTCCTGTGGGTATATTAATTATTCCTTCTTTGTGTTGCCTTCATCCGCTTCTGGATGATCTACACCTTATCAGTGGTATCATGTACCAACTCTAGACCCATGAGTACTAACTCCCCTTGGTCTATCCATCATAGAGGTGATCTGCATGGCCGCTCATACACGGCCTCAAACTGTTTCATGCTAATGATGGAGTGATATATATTGTTGTATGAAATTTCTACCTCTTGTAGGTGGTCCTTCCAACTATGAAAAAAATTCAGGAAACAAGCATGAATCATGTCGTCAATGTTTTGTATGGTTTGCTTTATTAGATCATCTGTCTGAGGGGTAAAAGTAGTGCTCAAGCATGTTGGAACCAGATGCTCGGCCTTCACTTGCTGACAAGTGAGGCTTTGTGAAATGAACTCTGCCACTAAAATATTCATCCATGTTCACCATTACTAATATCGGGTGTCCTGGTACATCTTCGCCACACTAGGATATACCCCCAAAGGGGATGTGTGGACCTCCCTCAACACTTCCTCTTGTAATGTAACTTGTTTCATGGTGCATCCTCTGAAAAGAATGATGTGCTCCCCACCTTCATAAATTCCTTCATTAGTATTTCCTTAGGATATCTAAGCACGTCGTGTCTTGCATTCAATGTCCCAATGATTAGCCTCCATGACTCAAAGAAGGAGTGGTGGAGTGACTATCACATACTAGAGGTAAGTTTCTCTATCACTATCAACAAATGATATCTGCAACGCAGCTAGATTCTCTATCACCTTACTCAGAAACTATAAACTATACCTCCTGCTGAGTGAGCCTACCACCACGTTCCCTTTCTTATGAGTGTTGACTATCTCAAAGTTAGAATCCTGGAGGAACTCTATCCATCACCTTTGTCTCAGGTACAGGTCCTTCTGTGAGAAGATATACCTGAGAATCTTGTGATCATAGTAGATAGTAAACCTTTCCCCAACTATACTCTCAACTATTCGAGCTCCTCTAGAGCCATCCAATATGTATTAGTGGATATTGGTGTCTTCCTTGGTTATAATCCAATGCATAATTCCCTCTCCCTGTAGGGAGGTAATCCTGGAAACATATTTTGTAAGTATGTTCCCACACTCTACCACTACTATGGGGAATTGAAAACTCCAAACACTTGCTACTACGAGGTTTAGGATGGTTGACTCAAGAGTGATCAGTTGCATCCTCTAATGCATAAGTTTATCCCATGCAGCATGGGTTTCCTTTTTCTCTGACCATGGGAAACCCCATTCCAAACCAGTAGATATACCACATCCTTTTTCCTAAATATATCAATATGAGTATGATCTATGGATGAATAGTCCATACCCAAACTAACGTATTAAGGCCTCGATGCTTCCACCCGGAGGTTGCAACTGAATCTCTCAAATCAAGGGTTTGATCACGTCGTCGGCATAAGTGTGATTATCACGTGTCATTCCATAGGTATCACCGGACATAAGTGTCAAGTCAACAGTTTAAACATAAACTCTTGGTCTTGAACAAGATTCATGACAAGAAGGAATGATTATTACCTATGACATTTAATATGGAATCTAGTAGTAGACTCATACTATATCTCAAATAATTCCTAGATCCCTTGGGTCACACTTCTTGACTTCATGCATCTACTCCCTTCCCTTATCCTTCATCATCTTGATCCTGGTGGGGACCACAATGGGGTGGTGGTTGTAACATGTCAAATAGTGTAACACCTCCTACTACTCTCTTTGCTCATCTTCCTTGTCTTATTCCCTTAATATTAATATTTTATTATTACATCCTCTTCCAAAACATTTTATACGTCCATGTATCTGAGTTTGACGTCAGTTTCCTACTTTGCCACTACTGACATTCACTAATTGTATATGCTCAGCCAAAGACTTTTTTACCAAAAAGGTTCTCTCACGCGCCCAAAAATAATTAGGAATGCTCATAGGAATAGTGATAGTTTGGATGTCCCTAAACACATCTCTCTAGGAAGTCTGATCCACGAAGCACTGGTCATATCGTATTCATCGAGTACTTGTAATGGTCGGTACGCCTCGATGAATACTCAGCAACCGACATGTCATCCTGTCAAATATATAAAAGCTCATGGAAAAACATTCCACATAGATTTTTATATCAAGAGATTGCTTCTCTACGAATGGTTCTCATGATGTGCCCATGGAAAAGTCACCTCATCGTATGATTGGATTAATCTAAACCTGACCATCGCTCTATTGAGCCACGTAAAATTCCCACATCTAGGACCACCAACTTATCTAATGGTGCCCAGTCTAGATGGAAACTCAGTAACCAACTCAGGAAAGTCTTTAACCGTCCATGAGACAAGCTCACCTCAGAACCTGAGGGGTATCTGTCACTGAAACTAATGTAAGGAACTCCACCATACTCTACCACTAGTTCCGATAGTAACTAGTGATCAATGGGCAGTGGTATCATTGGGACACCACCCAAAGGTTCCATCTTGGGAAAAATCCTTGTACTGAAGCCTCATCACACTGTGGAAAATCTTCATGCTCATGCATTGGAATCCTGGATGGCTGTCTATGTGGAGGCATCTTGAATGAGAATCAATATGAACCATGGTCAATAATTTATAACTAGTGAATTGACTCCAAAGAGATCAAGAGAAAAAAAAATTCCAACCACATGAAACTAGTGTTTTGTGTGCCGAGTCAGAAAATAGAATTCAGGGCCCTAGTTTATGGATACATCGGTCGCCCAACCAATACTAGACTCCCGGTTTGACTCGGCCTGACCTGAAGGGACTGGGCCGCGGGCTCGCCCCGCTGGTCTAAGGGCTCATCCTGCTGGCCACAAACTCAGCCCGCTGGGCCACAGGACCGGCACGACCCACCCAGTTGGGTACAACCAGCCATGTCGTTGGACAAACCAGGCCCGCTGGCTAGGTGCGGCCCACCGGCTGGGCACGGGGGTCCTCTCCCCTCCCGAATGGACATGTTTTCTATTTCGCTCTTTAATCAGCGGCTCTAGTTGGCGTCGCTCCACCTTGCCGGTTCGCGTGGACCGTTCATCGACGGGACCTTCGGGTGTGAGTCCATATTTCTCCCTCCACTGTGGCCTGGAGCCGTGACCCCTCCTCTGTGGAGTTCAACCATGGAGTTCCACCCGGATTCTATGTGGTCGTCGATGCATGGTCGCCCCTTTCGTCCGCCGTGACACCTTTAGACATCGCCGCCGATCACCGCTGCAGCCGGTCGCCGGTACCGTTGCGCCGACGGTGCTTCTGCGGGCCACCGATAAACCTCCAATGGTCCAATGTTCTTCCTGAAAACTCCTACATGCCTTCAAGAATGTCACCATCACTATGTGTCCCACAGTTTCATCTTAACATCATATTGCTCGCTCTCCCACAAAGAACACAATCAATACCATGATCGGCGGAGGGTCTATGCCATGTTCAGTTTGCCTTGCGCCCTCCGAATTAGTATCATAACATGGGAAGGGTTCAAAATCACAAAAAAGAGATGAAACATAAACCCCTTACAAAATACCCATACCTCAAACATGTTGGATACACTCGTAGAAGAAGAAGGAGGTCTGCGTGTGATGGCGTTCGTCATCTGTCGACTTGCAGATCGATTCCTCAATGAGCGTCATCAAAAATCCATTTTTCATAGGAGGAAGAAATATCCTAAAATTCATTAGGAGTCCTCCCATGGGATCCCAAAACCCATGCCAATTATTTGATTAAATAAAAATAAAGGATAACTCCCCATCTTGGTTCATTAATATGATTCCTTAATGAATCATAATTATTGAACCTAAAAAACCACTAGTGTTTTGGTTACACAATAATAGGATCAAAACATAAAATTACAGATGTTTATTTCCTAACGTTACACTATGGTCCCACCATTCCCTGCTCAATAGTTTGAAAAAGAATAAAATAACATCTTTGGTAATTTTATTGTTTTTTCCAAAAGTCCAAAAAATCAACATTTCCACTCCACTTTTTATGAAAATTTTTAAACTTCCCTTAAGTGAATATCAATACTGCGAATTCAAAGATTCTCTCAGATTTTTATTCTAAGCACTATTTCAAAAGATAGAAATCCCTACTCGCCTGTTTACTAAACGTACCATAAAAATGATAAAAATTTATTAACAGTCACCCCCGACCCGCTCTGGTTGATGTTAAGCTCCGCCTAAGGGGAACACACCCTCACGAGCTTGATATTACTCTCAAATTTCTAATATGAGTTACCGTTTATGAGTTTCAAGGACTTGAAAATAAAATAATTGTTACTTAATTATTTTATTTACGTCCAAAAATATAATTCCAATGGTGGCCTGTGATGGCCAATGCTAGGATCTACCTAAATAAATCATACCATCATGTGTTTATTAGTGGTCTTGTTTTTTAATCTTAGTCACCGTTTGTGAGTTATAAACATTTGGAAAATAAATTAAGTTTTTTAATTATTTTATTTACGGTTATGACATTTTTTAGTTTTCTCACTGGAGGCTAGCACCCACTAAACTTAAGTCACGCCTAGGGTTAACCCGCCATCCTAAATGCAATGGTACCCACAAATTTCTGATTCAAGCACCCATTTAATAGTTATTACTCTTTTTCAGGAAAACATCTCACATGCACTATTTAAAACATAACATCATTCGATGGATCATTCCAGGGAATCTGGGCCTTGGAATTATGTTCCGTCAATTTTCACAGTCTTGTAAAAATTCTATATAATTAAAAAAATATATGGATTTTCAGGGTCATTACCTTAACAGTTCTAGAAAATATATTATATACAAGAACATAACATTACAATTTATAACATGAAATAAACATAGAAAATCCTTTGAGAAAAAAATTATTCCAATATATTAACTACGTATATCATTCATAATACACTGGTTGGCATACTAGGAAAACAAAACAAAATAATAGGGTGATCCCAGATGCTAAGTAAGGGTAAATAATTTAGCGAAAGTTATAAACTATTAAGGAAATATGCATAACAAAAACAACAACATTTTATATATAAACTTGAACATAATATTCAAAATTAAATAAAGATTACTATATAAATATTAACATATATATTCTACTAGTCGAATAATCACATGTAATAACTAATTTCATAATGAGGGAATGCATAATTAAGGACATAATAACTAATACGTCAGGGCCTTATGCGAAGGACATACAAAAATATTCTATCGAGACCTTGTCCCAAGTCACTAGTTTGTCTCATAAGGCCTACCAATGCATCGAGGAGCTATAGAGGTCCCCACCCATCACGTACTAAGTCTTATGCATTTATCACATGAAAATTGTGAAATATAACATAAACATTAATATGAACAAAAGTGTACGAAAGGTCAATACTTTTATAATAAACAATTTATGGTATAAAAATAAAACATCCACAGTCAAACATATCATAACTAATTCAATACAATATGGAATATTTTATTATAATAAATAAAATTTAATGTAGAATAATATCCAATAAATTATGTTGTCATATTTGAAAATAATCAGTAAAAATGTTTAAGAGAAATATCCATATTTTATTAAATCATTTAAAAGTCAAACAATTTATAAAGGAATTCATTTAAAAGGGGCTTTTGAATAAAATTTTTCCATACCAGTTTGAAACATTTGAGAGGAATTAACATTTTAAAACAATCATGTCTATATAAATAAATCCTTAAAATTATTTTGAAAACATGGACATTAATTAAAAATAATTAGAAAAATAAAACATTAAAACATTAAAAATGACAATCTAGTTAAAAGGTCCCTTAAATAAAAACATAAAATATTCCTTTTGAAACAAAATTTATAGAACATGGACTTTAATGATAAATATGCCCCAGTAAATACTTACACATAAACAATCTTAGATAATAATGACATTAATGAATTAACCCTTAACTTAGGTATGATACTCACTGTACGTGTCTGAAAATCTTATATAATGTGTTTAAACATATTATAAACTTATATCATAATAATACTAATATTTATGATATCATATATGATTCTTTTTTGACTTCATATTACCCATTTATTGACAATTCCATGTAAATGAAATATTTCAGGTAATAATCTCTTTTTTATCATACATGTTTTGACTTTTTATTCTTATCATATTACTCAGATCAGGATTTAATTACTTTAAAAAAATATAACATTATTTATATATCATAAATTTAAACATATATAATAAATAGATATATGAAATTGAATACACCATTCATGGTGACGGTAGGTTGTACGTACGCATGAATGTTGTTTCCATTTTCGTATCGTATGGATGTAAGTGAATGAAATATATGTATATATATAAATATATATATCATCCCAGTAGAATTTTTGTGTCATAAATTTCATAACTATAAAGATTATTTATTCTTATAATAATTCATTGATTGTGAACATGGACTATGAGTCTCATCATGTCATGGAGATGGTAAGTCTTACGTACGCACGAGCGACGGACTCATTTTGTTAATGGATAAATAGAAAGTAATTGGATGGAATATAAACTCCAAAGAAATGGTATCATGTTATATTTATTATTTAAATCTATTATATTCATCATTACACACATAGAAATAATGTGTAAATGAAAAACAATTTACACCATGGCGTGGAGATAGTATGTCGTACGTACACACGCATGGTGGTATTGATTTGCATGGGATGGGTAAAGAGAATAATATAGTTGTCCCATAATCGTAACAAAATAAAAGAATATAGTATATTATTATGCTATTACTTTATTATGGTAACAAATTTATAAGAGTAATTATAAGAATAAATGAAGTTTGAAAGTAGGGTTAAAATGATTACCTCTTCTTTATGTGTTTCCTTTTTATTTGCACAAAAGGGATCCGTAAGTTATATTTATACCCAACATTTTGACTCTAAGATGAAATGAGTGAATTGTTAAGGAGTTTTGGGCAGGTTTTGGCCGAGTCAAAGGGCTTTGGAGGTGTGAATTAAAGATAAAGAGAGGTTCCCTTTTATAAGAGCGGTGAGGGGCACTTTAAGAAATGATTTAAAAATTAATTTATTATAAAAATATTTTCATATTCTAATAGTTCTAAATTGATTCATTTAGAGGATAAGATAGGTACTGGTATAAATACTCTAAAACAATAGGTTTTATACATGGTTACATAATAAAATTATCATTATCTCTTAGATTTTACCCTTTGTAGAATAAGTTAACTCTTATGATGTCCTCTTGTTTTTTTATACTACATGGTTAATATCATTACAATAAAATTCCAATAAAAACTAAAGTGGATCATTTATGAAATTAGAATCACAATACATGTTATTTATCCAAACTATAGTTTTTTAGGATTTTTATATCAATTAATATAATAGTATTGTTTTTTAAAAAACTCATTTTTGTCAATTCTAACACAATTTTGTAATTGATTTTTGTAAAATTCAAAACAACATGATTCTTTCGAAAAAAATGGCATTAACACATACCACATATGTTAATTTCATCAAAAAAACTATTTTATGGAATCAATGATTTAATATTATATTTATTTTAATATTTATAATATAATTTATTTGATTCTTTCATTAATATGAAAAATACTACATCATTATTGTGTCAAAAATAAATTGAAATATATATAGTCTAAAAATAACCTATAAAATATCATGATGTAGGAAATATTTTCAGATTTAAAATGAATATTTATAGTCTAATTTATATTATTTACAACCCTATATTAAAAAATTAGTTATTAAATTTGAAATTGACACTTTTAGCACTTCAATAAATAAAATATAATAAATGTCTTAATCTTACAAAAGTGGATTAAAAAAGATCATATTTTTCTCTTGGGATAGATTTCGGTCTAAACACAATTATCAAATAGAATTGGGACATGTGTTACAGAAATTTTATATTATTATAATATATGTTTTACCTTTAATTACCATATTTATCAGTAACTGTGGTAAATAATATTCAAAAGTTACTATTCACCAAAAATTATTTTGATACTATTTAATGAAATTTTACATACTGATGAAAAACATGTATGTCAGAGTTTCGAAATTCATTTTTGAGTAGCAGTAAAATTACGTTTTATACTAATTTGCAAATGTGCCATGATGATGGGTAAATGTGACTAGAAGGTTGGTCAAAGATGTTAAAAAAGTTCAATGAATTTTTATATCTAATTTAATTATAAAATGACTAAAATGAACAAAAATGAGTTAATATATGTATTATGTATCTATATTGACTTTAATATAAATTTTAATTAAAAATATTTATTTAAATATAAAAGTGGGGATTTATCTACTATGTAATATTTTTCACTATTCATAAAAAATTGAATGTTTTTAGAAAAAACACCAAAAAAATCACTCTAAGCTAATTTTGATATTCCCAATTCAAAAATGATGTCTCTTTTATGAAATTAAATTTTTAGGGGCGTCTAAAATTAATTTTATTATTGTTCACAAAAAGTTATAAAAAGTAGTTATTTTGTGAAAATAGTTTTTCTAAATATATTTCAATTTGAAAAAAAAACTTATACAGTTTATTATATATATGTTTAATTTATACAAAACATTATAAATAACATTAAATTTTTTTACTATTCATATTACAATATTTAATTGAAAAATAAATATATTGTTAAAATAATTATAATACTAATGTGTTGTTTCACATAAACTCAATCTTGCATATAATTCTAGCCAAGTTGGTGTTGTGTGCAATATAATCTATTAAATTATTTTAAAGCGATAACACACTATAAAATCACGGGGTGTTACATAGATCTCTAACTGAACCAAAATAACTGATATTTATATTTTCATGGTCAACTATTGTTATATGGCCTCCATAAATATTTGAAATTGATAGGAAGTAAAAAAAATTCAACCATATATCTCAGAAAAACAATGTACATAAACCATTTTACATTGTCGCACCCATGTATTTTTACATAAAAAAATTTAACAAGAAGATGTTTTTGTAGTCAAATGATCATGGGTATAGAAATTTTAGTTATAAAACATATGGGAACCCAAATCTACTTATATTATATCAAATACTTTTAATTCCAAAATTTAATGTTAGATAAGGTTTTAATAATAAAATATTTTTTAATACAACAAAATTATGTATATATTGAAAAAAATTATTTTCATAATGCTAAATTTACCACAATGAATAAAAAGTTATATAGGATATGTTTCTATACTTAGAACGTTTCTAAAAATAATTATTACATATCTTATGTTTGTTTCTAATACTAAATATTCATATTTTATATTTGTTTTCGTTATTCATACTAAGTATTTTATTGAGATAATTCCACCCTCAATAATGGAACTTGTATAATATTTTAGCTATGTGAATCCAACAATTAATTTTGTTTCTTCTTTTCATGGATAGACAAACTAGAAACAAATTTTTGTAAACTATATATTAATGATGAAATATCTTTAGATAAATCAACATTTCATGACTAAAAAATAAATGTAGTTTATAATATTATTATTCTTATTTTAGGAGATTGTTATTATTCATCTACCATAGTGAAATAAACATAAAATTATTTATAACAATAGTTTTTGGAATTATACATTGTTTTAGATTTTAAAAAAAGAACAATAAATAGTTTTTCCTCATTTTTATGAAGTATAAATCACATATTGTCTTTCTTGATTGATTTTTCATTATCTGAATCATAACGTGAATTACCAATGTATTCTTCAAAATCAACCCCATCTGTCCATATAAATTTTCTTCATTTTATTATAATCATATTTCTTCTAAGACATATTTTATATTTTCTAATATTCTTGGAGTTGATGATACTTTTGTTTAATAAGTCATAACTTATTTCCTTCATAGTACCATTCTTATTTTTAATTTCCTTCAATCATATTGTAAATGTTAGATTATTTGTTTAATCACAAAATCCTATTTTAAAACATCTTAAATTTCTTGGAAAACTAAAAATGGTCTTCATTATATTATAAGAAGCTGGAATCATTTTTATTTGATGGGTTAGATAAGAATTTTTTTGTGTTTATTTTAATCCTATTAAGTATAAATATTTTGTGAAATATTCTTATTTATAATTATTTTTTGATTATTAACTTAATAAATTATTTCTTTTCAATAAGAATTCATTTTTCTATTGGATTTGTTAACATTAAATCCTTCAAAGGTGTTGATTGTCTAATAAAAGAGGATATTCCACTATAAATTGAAATTATTACTCTAAAACCCTTCAATTATTGATCTAGATTATGAATAGGACTTCCAAGTGAAACAAAATCATTTATAATTTTTTTATTATATAATTAATTTGAGTTATTCTCATACCACATTTGATTTTTAAGGGGTCATATTTTTGCTGTTTTCAAACATTATCAGCTCATTTATAAGAAAATGAAATGTTAGAACATTTTTCATGAGTTATTCCTATATTTAAAATATTATTAAAATCATCATGATTAATCAAAAAATGATAACATTCATGTAATTAGAGTTCATATCATATTCATCTATGTTTTTTCATTCCATTTCTCTAGACCACACTTAATAATTTCATAAGGATTTATAGCATTTAGATAATCCTTTAAACATGGTACGATAGAGTATATAATTAGTCAATCATTCCAGAACCCATAGTTATCTCCATTAAAATAAAATTATTTTATCATAAAAATATTCCCTTGAAAATGGATCAATACGGAAACATTATAATGTGATAATGAGTCTTAAACAAGAAAATATTGTGCACTCTAGTCACTTTATTTCCTACTAATTTTTGGATTGATTGGTTTCACAATGATTCTAGATGGGGTAAATGGAGTTCCAAAAAATCTTCTTCGTTTGAGATAACCATATTTAAATCCAAGAATAAATCATTCACTCACTATATATCATTTAATAAGTGGAAACAAAAAATAAAAGACAACTGGAAATACATGATGCTTTTCTAGTGGTTCGGGGCACAAAGATCCCATGTTCCACTCCACCAGTCACTCTCTCTATAAGATTGGTAATTTTCACTATAAATGTCATTTTTCTAGGGAACTTGGTAGTTGTATGAATGAATCAAAAACATGTTGAAAAGGAACAAATATAATTTACTAAGATCTCCCTGTTACAAGACATTTTCAGAACCTTTTCACACCTAATACGTTGAGTATAAACATTACAAATAAAAAGATGAATAAAATATCATGGTTTAAAAATGTAGTTTACAATAATAGTTGTCAAATGTAGAATATTCTACAGAGACTAAGTACACTAAAAATAATCTAGGAATATCTTCACTAGTTATGGTTATAAATTGAAGTCACACAATAGGTCTACATTTTTTTAATCGTCATGAAGTAAGAATCAGTAAGGATAATAGAGTATAAGTGTGTTCATGTCAATATATAAATATATCTATATAATATTTCGAAAATAACTATCAAATATATATATATATATATATATAAATTAACCTATGAATTTAAATTTCTTTCTCTAGTTCGAATGGTCTAGAGAAATATAATATAATAATCATTAATTAATTTTTTTCCATTGCATGTGACTTCCTATAGAAATAGAAAAAATAGACTATCAGGATAATGTAACTTGTGTATTACATGAAACCTTTATCCTTTTCTAAATTGAATGTTTAATTACTCAGTTGTTTCCTCATTTATATAAACTGACTTTTGATTGAGCTAAAATATGCGTTGACATTTTCTGATATACATAAGTATTAGTAAATTACATTATAACAACATTAAAATACCTTAAACATACATTAAAAATACCCAACATCAAATTACAAAAGTCATATGTCTTTATCTAATCATATGACATTAATAGTAATTATAAAATATTACTAAAATACCATTAATTTTTTTTAATAGAGGATTATCCTTTGATCGTAAGAAATTAGGTTCATATTGTAAGTATGTATTATTTATCTTTCAGATCATAAGTCGTTTTTTCTAAACATAAGTAATTTTATCAAAAAATTATTATTTTTATCAAATAATAAGACATTTATCCATATTATAGACTTCATGAATTTGGGAATTTTCTAAAAATTAGAACATCGTACATCATTCATATAGAGCATGTGTCTGGATCATTACTCATCATGAAAAATATTAAAACTAAATATAAATATATTAAAAAACTATTTCTAATACTATAATAATTTTATTTACATCAATAAAAATCATTAAAAATAAAATTAATGGTTTATAAGATCATTAAACATTAGAAAAATGGAATATGTTGTAAAACATTAGAGTGTACAACATTAACATTATGATAATATGCGGGGAGTATCTATTTAACATTTAGTTGAACTTATAACTGTTCCTCATGTGTCACTTAATTTTCAAAAAGGAATATCCTATTGATTCAATGATTCATATGAATCCATTTTTCTGAAAATTACAATACACTTAATAAGAACATGATGTAGCTTTAATTTTTTTATAGTTTTTCATTTTTGTGAAAAATATAAATATATTATATAAACCTTTATATTATTAATTGAAAAAGAAATAAAATTTAGAGAATTTAATTTCATTCCATGACATAATTTCATCAAATGTGCAAGAATTATTGGGGCATAGAAAAATCTTCATCCCAAAAACTGATGATATGTTGACTTTATCAAAATTTTAAAAAGATACATATGATGTTGTTACAATAGACCCTGAATAACACAGAATCTAAAAACTAAAGGTTAGTTATAAATTTAATCCAACATAAATTATTATAAAACGTATTACAATTTGTGATAATAATGAATAAAATTTCAGAATGTTTTTTTAAATTCATTTTGAATCTTTTTATTTGTTGTTTTTTAGGGAGCTCATTATAATTATAGAATTTATTTCTAATATCTTTTTATAGAAAAACTGATAGTGAGGTTACTATTATAAATACAATAAGTTATCTAATTATAATAATTTTATTCCTAATCATTTTGATTAAGGGATTCCAATGATATGATGATAGATCCAGTTTTTCTGATTATCCAAATAGGGGGTTTTGTGGATTGCAAGATAAATCTAAATCTAATCCTATAAGATCAAGGTAATTCGAGTATAGTTAGAAAGAGAACCTTATATTAGGTTTATGTATAGGGGATATAATTTAATATATATATATATAATTTAAATATTTTTTTTGTTATAATAGAATACTCAATGTTTTAATGAATTTTTATTTTGACTATATTTTCTAATTTTACTTTTTTTGGATTTTACTAAAGTTTTTAAAAATGATTTTATATTGTGCTTAAATTGTGTATGATTATTTTCATTTCATCCAAATCATTTTGATGATTTCTGAATTTTCGATGAGTATAATATTTTCTACCTGATTGTTTTTTCACTGTATTTAAATCATATTTTGATTTCCTAAATTCATATATATTTAATTACTGAAATTTTGAGTTTATCAAAAGTTCATAACATATAGTAAAATAATTGCTTGAGATGGTATAAAAATTATAAATTAAGTTTTATATTACAATTTATAACCCCCACCCACATGTCTTTTACCTATCATGGTGATTTGGGACAATAATATATTGTTTTTGTAAAACACCATGTCCAAAATAATTGAAAATTTCATGAGGGAATTTAATTTTTTGGCATGGTTTGAGGTTCTTTCTAATAAAAGGATTTGAAATAAGGTTTCAAGAGTTTTATTGTCTCAAATAGTGTTTTGGATGTGGTTAAGGTTCTTGTAATATCCCAAGGGTTTGGTTGAGTACTAAAATTTTGGTCTAGGTCCTAGGCTACTAAAAGGGGAATGTGTGTCATTGATACTGTAAATAGGTTACTCACAACATCAAAATGGTTCACAGTGTGTACTCGATGAATTAAATATGTAAATGAGGTGTTAAAGAGGTTAACAATAAATTTTATTGCAAATTTAAAAAAATATAATAAACACTGCACCAAGAGAGTCTTCCAACACTCAAAGGACACCTCACACCACAAAATCATCAAGGGGTAGCACAGCCTCACACAAAACATGGGGTTCATGGCATAATAAATATTCAACAAGATATACCATGTCCTATATCAATCCTTAGTTCACACATGGTCACTATTCTCACCCAATATATCATCCATGTAGCTGGTGAGGCCATGCTACCACTTTATAAAGATGTGTTGTCTCGAACCTTTGAGTTTTGGGTGTTGACTGGAGAAAATATTCAAGACTAAGGACCCACATGAGGGTGCCTCTCATGTACGATGACTGGGGAGACAAGATTTGAAGACATGTTGATATACTGGACCTAAGGGGGTGGATATGGATATGGGTAGAGGGGTTAGATTTTTCACCATGAAACTGACTGGTATTTAATCATCTTAGGGATGAGATGATTTCTATGTTCATGGGTGTTCAACTGATCATTGTTATATATTTATTTTTATATGTATTTACACATGATGACAATTGTTTACCCAAGATGCATAAGAATAATCTATTGGGCCTATCATTGATGTGATTTCCAAACAAGCCAAATAAAAACATAATGGGATATATGAGACCATGGGGTATCTATTATATTTGGATCTGTACTCAAAGAGTATTTTGGGATTGGATTCATAGTCCATCTAGAATCAAAAGATGTGGCTAATACATGAGTGGATGCATATAGGTGGTGTATAGGATCTAGAATCAATGATATGTTATTTCTTATATACATGAATTATCATGATGGTAGAGATTCCTTTTATCACGACCTATCCTCGGGACCCATGTCGTGACTACCCCAAGCCCGCCATCCATAGTCCAGGGGCTGGAGACTAGCACCAAAGGCGTAAATCCCAATAAAAAGGGAAGGCATTGCCTTTATAAAGTAAACAAACACCATAGAGTAAGTATGCTGAAGTAAACACTAAGTAAACTGGGTACAACTGTATGTGATAGAAAGTAAATGGGCCAGAATACAAACCCAACTGATGTAAAGTAAATCTAAAAAGAAAGTACAGCAACTGAAAAGTAAAGCAGCAACACTGATCTGTCTACTGGAAACCCCACCTGAATGGTGGGTACAGATAGCCTCCTCAACTCCTCGGGTCCAGCTATCCGCGTCGTGTATGTCCCAGCCAGTGGTCGACATCCAGGTACCGACTTACACCACAAGACTCAACCACGATCATCTTTTTCCGTCATCTGAATCCAACACAACGTAGTGCGGGAATAGCCCGTGCAGGGGTGAGTATACACTACTCAGTAGGGACCCCAAGACCCCCGATGGTCTCCCAGAATCCACAAAGGATAATCCACAAAGGAAAGATACAATCACGAAGTAACAACCAACTCTTACTTAGGTATATGTGATAAAACATTATTTTATTGAATATTTTTTTATAATAAATGATATAATTTCCTCACATTGTGATAAATGTGTTTAATTGGAAAGTATTTGGGATTAGATCATTCATTTGAATATTTCATGAAAATTCCAGTTTTTCCCTTTTAAAATGACTATTGTATTTCAATCATAAATACTTTTATTTGAATTATTTGAACTTAATATTTTTTAACTATGTTCCTTACTTCATGGGTTACAACTTTTATTTAGTAATCTAGATAAAAAGAATGAATTTGGATAGAGTAATTGGGCTATAAATTCAAAGGAGGGCTGGACACGTCAGAATGGAGAAGCTTCTGTATTTCGGCCATAACGCCTTCTTATGGGCTTGGATAGAGCCCAAATTTTTAGAGGAGATAGGGGACCCATATACTCACATATTATCCTTCTGTAAGGCCGGCCAATTCATTCGTTTTTTGGTCAAATGGGCGGTTCAATTTGGAATAAAATATTTGACAGAGATTCCCCATTCACACTTGAAACCACTTTGAACCTAGCCTCCCCACCACTGTATAAATTGGTGTTTTTCTCATTTGGTAGGGTTGGGAAGTGAATTGGGAATTTTAGGGGAGATAATAGTTGGATCCACTCCGATTATCCAACCATTTCAATAAGGGTAGCTCTGGAAGCAAGGATCCCTTCGATGAATCCTTCTTCTTCTCCTTCATGTTGTAATGATTTTGTTTGTGTAATAAACTTCTTTGTTCTTCTTTTATTTCTTCTCTTTTTTAATATTTTGTTTAAATTTTTTCTTCTCCTAATTTTCCTATTTGGTCTGGAATTCTTTAGTAGAAGCGTTATTGGGTTATACCCATTATAAACCTTTTCACATGCAAAACGCTTCTATGATGATTACGCCACCCATGGAAAACTAGTTATTTTTAGTAATTGATCGACCTATATCCTTCTTCATTCATTTATTTTGAGTCAATGATCTACTGTGATTCACATAATATGATCAATGAATTTTTTTTTTAAATTACAGGAAACTAAGTAAGCAATTTAACAATTAATACAACACACGTGAGGTCGAGATTTTGTGTAAATTGTGAGAGCGCAATCTTAATCGGTAATACAAGACCACACGGGATAAATTTGTAGAGTTCAAATATAATCCCTAAACATAATTCATCCTCATTTCCAGAATGGATATGTTCTCTAATTAACCACTGACCATAATCTATCCTTAGAACAACAATCAAAGCAGGGTGTTGCGATTGCGTGTTCCGAAGCTAGCCTAGGGGTTAAGTAATTTCATCTTTGTGGATAAGTTTACTCTCTTAGGGTTCGAGGGATAACAAATTAGGGGATCTTAATTAAGTGGATATTGATTTAAATGATAATTATTAATAAGTGAATTATTAGGTAGAGTTAGATCGATTATGCCTTTTAAAATAGATTTCTAAAAAAACATCTTCTTGTTGTGTCATTTTAATCAAAATTCATTTCAAAACTAAAAACAAAAACAAATATACAATATTCTTCCAGAAAACTTCTTCTAGATTCATAAACCATAACAAACCCCAATCCTTTAAAGTAGTTTTTTTATTCTATTATATTTTATTTTTTTTAGAATACCTTTAATAAGTTGTTAAATTCACTTCCTCCTTTGAGAGACGACCTTGGTCAGCCACTATACTCCACCTAAGTACCCCAAAATCACACTAATCATTTGAGGGAGCCCACGACAGTGCTCTTTAAAATTGGAGTCATTTCCGGGGAGGCAAGTAATTTATTCAACCATTTAGAGATATTTATTTTATTTTTCATTTTATTATTTTCTTCACCACTCTATTTCAGCTTTCCCCTTTCTCAAGTTTTCATTTTTTTCATCCTCTTCTTTTCTTTTTTGGACCATCAACTCAAACTTCTCATTTTTATTTTACTATGCTCCACTTTATTTCATTTAATTTTTATTTGATTTATGACATGAACTAATCCCAAATATATCTTAGATCTTGACCCTGAGATTGAACGTAGCCTTAGGGCTCGAATCCGACATTCTCAGTCTATGAGAAGTTTCAATATTCAACCAGTTGGTGAATTCCTCTCTTCTGGAAACATTGAAATTGGAAGAAATTCAAATTCAAACATAATAGAGGAACCAATGGCTGGAAATAATGGAAATGAACTTAATAGAACCATTTGAGAATTGGTGGCACCTGATATTAACTATCAACCAAATTGTATTGCATACCCGAATCTCGAATCGGACTTTGAATTGAAATATGGATTAATTCACCTTCTTCCAAAGTTTCATGGCTTATCTGGTGAGGATACCAACAAAAACCTTAAGGAATTTAATGTGGTTTTCTCAACTTTAAAACCATGAAATGTTTCTAAAGATCAAATCAAATTAAGGGCATTCCCATTCTCACTTTATGGAGCTGCAAAAGAGTGGATGTATTATTTGCAACCGGAAGATGTAACATGTTGGAATGATTTGAAACGTCTTTTATTACAAATATTTTTTCTAGAATCAAGGACCAAATCCATTCAAAAGGAGATATTGGGGATCAAGTAAGACCTAGGGGAGTCAATGTATGAGTACAAGGAGCGATTCAAGAAGTTGTGTGCAAGCTTTCTGCATCACCAAATTAGTGAGAAACTCCTCATCCAATACTTCTATGAAGGACTCACATCCATGGAGAGGATCATGGATCATGCTACAGCTAGAGGAGAATTGGTGGACAAGACACCAGCATCCCCACATACATTGATCAACATGATGGCCCAAAACTCCAAAAATTTTGGCGATAGAGGTACACCACATGTTAGGGGAGTACATCAAGTAAGTCTGTTTTCTCTTGAAAGTCATTTGATTGATACCAAGTTAGAAGAATTGACCACTATGGTGAGGAAAATTTCTTTGTCACAAAAGACATCCCAATCCCCCTCCTTCAAAGCCATGTGGCATATTCACTGATACAAGCGACCCAACTGACTTTTTCCCACAACTACAAGAGACAGAGGATTGTACAGCAGTATTCCCAGGGAAACCATATCAGCAACAACAATAACAACCATATCCCCCAAAGAAGTTTGATCCAACATACAACCAAGGGTGGAAGGACCAATTGGACATGAGGAATGGCTCTGGACAACAACAAAGGCCACCCTTTCAAAAAAACTTCTAGCAGCCTCTACCTTACCAACAGTGTTTCCTATAACCCCAAAGGTGATTCAATGCTCAAACATCAATAAGTCAGCAACAAGGGAATCTCCAACACAAGGTAGACTCTAACACTGATGATCATTTGAAAAAAATTGTTCTTAATAAACAGAATGTGCTGAAGAGTCAAGGTTCAGAGTTGAGGGAGTTGAAGACTCAAAAGCCAAATTGCCACTTCCCTCCATGAACTAGTATGTAAGAATTCTGGAAATATTCCTTCCCAACCCACTCCAAATCCAAATGGGAATGTTAGTGCCATCATATTGAGAAGTGGGAAGCAAATGAACGATACATCTACACCAACCATTCCACCAGGATTCACCTCAACTCTAGAGAAGCCACATTCCATACCAACTGTTGAGAAATCCAAGGAGAAAGATAAAGGTATGAAAAAGAATGATGATGTTCCTCTTAAACCCATTCCTTTTCCAAACAGGGTTGTTCAAACCAAGAAGATGACTAAAGTAATGCAAAAGGATGTTTTGGACACATTCAAGTGTGTGGAGATCAAAATTCCTCTACTTGAAGCCATTAATCAAATCCCAAGGTATGCGAAATTATTATAAGAACTTTGTACCAATCGAAGAGGGATTAAGGGAAATGAGAGGATCAACCTTGGAAGGAATGTCTCATCACTCATTACACCAAGTCTAGCAATGCGAACAATGTGAAAGGATCCCGGGACATTCACCGTCCCATGTACCATAGGGGAGTTGCACTTATCTGATGCTCTTTGTGATTTAGAAGCTTCAATAAATGTGATGCCTCACTCTGTTTTCTCTTTTTTACAGGTTGGTGAGTTGAAGTCAACGAGATTAGTGGTGCAACTGGAGAATAGATCTACGACATATCCAGCGGGAGTTCTTGAGGATGTACATGTCCGGGTAAGAGACATGATCTTTCCAGTAGATTTATATGTGATTAACATAGAGGATGATTATGTAAGTTGTCATGACCCCATTATATTAGGTAGGCCCTTCCTAAAAACTACAAAAAATATCATAAATGTCAATGAGGGTACACTTTCCATGGAGTTTAGAGATGAATTTGTGGTATTTAAAGTCATGGAATCCATGAAGTACCCCTCAGAAGACCATTCTGCTTTTGTCATCTCCCATTATGAACCACCAAATAAAAACTCCATGGAATTTGATTGTCCTATTCTTAGGGAGATTATGAGTATTGGTTCGATTTTGATGTCTATGATCACTTCCACACATGTTGCTAATACACAATCCTCTCTTGGACTTGATTTTCATGTGGATTCATATTCCGATTTTGATCATGTTCACTCTGATTATGACATGGCTGTTGAGTATGCGGATGGATTTGATTCTTTATTCGCTGATTTTGATGGTGTTTATTCTGATACTGATGCTCTTGGTGCACATATTTTAGTTCCTTCAATGTCTCCATCCACACTACACCCTCCTTCATTATAACTCAAGCCATTGCCACCAAATCTAAAATACTTATACTTGTTGAGTGGTGAGAGATTACCTGTTATTATTTCTAACAAAATCCCTTTTGAACGTGAAGAAAAGCTTTTGAATATTTGAGGGAGAACATCATGGAGATTGGGCGGACCTTGGCTGACATATCAGGTATTAGCACCTCCATTTGCATGCATAGGTTTCTCTTGGAGGATGGGGATAAACCGGTGAGGCAACCACAAAGGAGACTCAATACCACCCTCCTAGATGTTGTTAAAAAAGATGTTGAGAAATTGCTCGAGGCTGGTATAATCTTTCCCATTTCAGATTATCAGTGGGTAAGTCCTATTCAGGTTGTGCCTAAGAAGATTGGTGTTACTGTTGTTAAAAATGAGAAAGAGTGGTTAGTTCGAATGAGGGTGCAAAACAGTTGGCGTGTGTGTTTTGATTATACTAAACTAAATCATTTCACTCGCAAATACCATTTCCCCTCCCATTTATGGATCAGATTCTTGAGAGACTAGCTGGGAAGACACACTATTGTTTCTTGGATGGATCTTCTGGATATTTTCAGGTTCTTATATCTCCGGAGGATCAGGATAAGACTACATTCACCTGTCCCATTGGCACATTTGCCTATCGGAGGATGCCATCTGGACCTTGCAATGCCCCGGGTACCTTCCAAAGATGCATGGTGAGTATTTTTTTCTAATTTTATTGAGACCTGCATGGAGGTATTTATGGTTGATTTTACAGTGTATGGGTCTTCATTTGATGAATGTCTAATTAGTTTGGGAAAGGTGTTGAATCGTTGTATTGAGAAGAATCTGGTCCTGAAATTTGAAAAGTGTCATTTCATGGTAGAGCATGGCATTGTCTTATGGCATGTACTGCCAAAACATGGTATAGAGGTTGATAGATCAAAGGTAGATATTATTTCATACTTACCATATCCTTCATGTGTGCGTGATGTTAGATCGTTCCTAGGGAATGTAGGATTTTATCGTCGCTTCATCAAAGATTTTAGTAAGATTGCTCTTCCGATGTCATGACTACTTTAAATGGATTCTGATTTTGTGTTTGATGTTTCTTGCAGGAATTCATTTGGTGAGATAAAACAACGTCTTACCACTCCACCTATCATATAGCCCCCACTGTGGGAGATTCATTTTGAGTTTATATGTGAAGCCTCCAACTTCGCGGTTGGAGTTGTCTTATCTCAGAGGGTAGAGGGATGTTCACATGTGATCGCCTATGCATCGAGGACACTGGATTCAGTCCAATCAAATTACAAAACCACAGAAAAGTAGTTTCTTGCATTCATATTTTATTTAGATAAATTCCGTTCATATTTATTGGGCTCTAAAGTAGTTGTTTGTTTTTGACCATGCAGCTCTGAAGTACATCTTGAAGAATTCAGATGCAAATCCCAGGCTGATCTGATGGAGGCTCCTTCTTCAGGAATTTGATATTGATATAAGGAAAAGAAGGGGTCAGAAAACATGGTGGCATACCACAAGAGTAGTCTTACTCACACACTAGAGTATGAAACCTTGGACCAGGTACCACTTTGGGACTCTTTCCCCGATGAGCATCTTTATTCCATCTCAGGTACGCATCCTTGGTATGCAGATTTTGTTAACTACCTTGTTGCCTCTGAAATCCCTGCAAATTTAAAGAAAAATCAAGTCCAAAAATTAAATAGTGAGTCATGATTTTATGTTTGGGATGATCCATACTTATGGCGCATGTGTAGTGACCATGTTATTAAGAGGTGTGTTCCTGATCATGAGTTTGAGTCTGTTTTGCAATTCTGTCATACACATGCATGTGGTGGACACTTTAGACCCGAACGGACAGCTAGTAATGTTTTGGACTCTGGATTATATTGGCCTAGTTTATTCCATGATTCCCATGTGTTTTGTAAGACATACTCTCATTGCCAACACACTTGGAATATTTCTAGGAGACATGAGATGCCCCAACAACCCATACTATTCTATGAGATTTTTTATGTGTGGGGTATTGATTTTATGGGTCCTTTTCCAAGTTCATATGGTTTTATGTATATTATCATTGTTGTTGATTATGTGAGCAAATGGGTGGAGGCCAAGGCCACCAGGACTGATGATTCTCATGTTGTTGTGGATTTTGTGAAGGCACAGATTTTTTGCAGGTTTGGAGTACCAAAGGCTATCATCAGTGACCAAGGGACACATTTCTGCAATCGGAATCTTTCTTCCCTTCTTCGTAAGTATAGGGTAACACAAAAAGCATCAACACCATACCACCCCAAAACAAATAGCCAAGTTGAGGTTTCAAATCGTGAGTTGAAACAAATTTTGGAGAAACCTATGCAGCCAAATAGGAAGGATTGGAGCAAGCTCTTGGATGATGCATTGTGGGCTTATAGGATAGTATACAAGACACCCATTGGTATGTCACCATTTCAGATTGTTTTTGGGAAATCGTGTCATCTCCCCGTGGAAGTTGAGCATCGTGCTTATTGGGCTATAAAGAAATGCAACACGGATTTGGCCCAAGCTGGAATCCAAAGGAAGCTGCAAATTCAAGAGCTTGAGGAGATTAGATTGTTTTAATATGAGAACTCAAGGCTCTACAAGGAATGATCAAAAGCACCTCATGATATAATGATCCAACAAAGGGAGTTTAGTGTTGGAGAGAAAGTCCTTCTCTACAGTTCACGACTGAAGCTGATGCCTGTTAAGTTGCATTCCAGATGGTTAGGTCCTTATATTGTATCTAATGTTTTTCCTTATGGTGTAGTGGAGATCACACAAGAGGACAGTAGAAGGAGATTTACAGACAATGGACAACGTTTAAAGAGATACATTGAGGGACTTCCTACTAATGTAGTGGATTTTATCACACTGCATGACCCCATCATCACTTGAGCACATCAGGCCGTTCCTAACCCTTTCACTTTTATATTATTTTTCCTATTTAAAAATTATGCATTTCATGTGCATATATCATCTCATGGGATCACATTGAGGACAATGAAATATTTTATATGTGGGGGAGGGAACTATTTAATATAGTAATTTTAATTGTTTTCCTCTTTAAAAAAACCAAAAAAATTTGGTGTTTTTCAAATTTTGCATGTTTTTGAAATTTTTGAGCTGAAATGACTCTCATCACAATTTTTAAATGCATATCAATAAGTGAAAAAGTTTACCCCTTGAAACTAATCTTAAATGAATGCTGAAATTACTTTGTTTCAAGTTCAAATATTTAGTAATTTCAGGAAAAATACTATGAATTTTGAATCCCATGCCACATCTCACTGTCTTTATATTTGAAATCACTTTCTTGTGAGGCTTCTAAACCATTATTTTCATATTCTTTACATTCACCTCACTTATTGAGAGAACCAAACCATGCTTGATTGAACCTGAATTTGATATATTTCAGGCTAAACTTGAGTGTTTTAGGTACTTATGTTTAAATGATTGAGGCATTTGTTTGGTATTAAAACCCCTATTTCGAAGAATCATTTTTCATAATGGCCTACCATAAACATTTAATCCTTGTAACCCTTAGAATCCATCCACAGCCTGTTAGGGTAGCCACATTACAAGCAAATATTCCCTATCCAACCAACTCTTGAAGTGAAATTTCATAATCTAGTTGAGCTTAAGTGTGAGGGAGGCTATCTTGTGTTGTTCTACCACATTATGTGATACATTGGGTGGAAAATTAAGTTTTTAAGAGATGTGTTTGCTGCTGAAGAAAATAATTATATTGAAAGCTATGCTTTTTCTGGAGCATTCATGACAAGTGAAGATGTGCCTTTTTTGGAGCTTCTAATTGAGGAATAGAGTTGTGCCTATCTAGAGCTTTCAAGAAAAACATGTTTGAGAAGATTGAAATTTTTGTTGTTGAATTGATGAATAGTGAAAACCTTCCATGAATTTTGATGATGATGGAGCTGAATTGATACTATGGGGATTAATAAGGAGCCCATATTTAAGTGAAAATTAGATTAATGCAATTTTGCATAAAAAAGAGTCAAGCCCTCCTTATTCAGCCTCAGAATTTTTCACATCTAAATCCTACCAACCAAAAGCCAAAGAACAACCCTGAAAAGTCCTCATGATAAAAATATGTCCTTGACTCACATCGGGTCATGAGGTATGAATTTATCAAGCCTATGGTGACCCTTGTATGAGTTTTGATGAGAAAGACATTTCAAAAATATATATATTTGAGTGAGGAGAGGAAATTCAAGCGAGGTAAGTGTTTTGTGCATGAGAGGATAAATGAAGTGGAAATATATTTAATGATATAAATGGTGAACTTGAAATAAGGTTTTTTATGAGGCATGATATCTTTTGATTCTTGGTGTGAAATTGATTGATCTCAATGATATGTGTTTTAAAGTTGATTTTGATTTGATATTGATGTTTACATGATATGAGGTTTTACTCAGGAGTGCAAAAGGGTAAGTGTGGGGGAGTTGATAAAACATTATTTTATAGAATATTTTATTGATAATAAATGATATAATTTCCTCACATTGTATTAAATATGTTTAATTGGAAAGTGTTTGAGATTTGATCATTCATTTGAATATTTGATGAGAATTTCAATTTTACCCTTTTAAAATAACTATAGTATCTCAATCATAAATATTTTTAATTGAATTATATGAACAGAATATTTTGTAAATATGTTCCTTACTTCATGGGCTACAACTTTAGTTCAGGACACTATATAAAAAGAATGCATTTGAATGGAGTAATTGGTCCATAAAGACAAAGGTGGGTTGGACACGTCAGAATGGAGAAGCTTCTGTATTTCGGACATAACTCCTTCTTCTGGGCGTCGATTGAGCCCAAATATTGAGAGAATATAGGGGACCCATATCATAAAATATGATCCTTCTATAAGGTCGGCCAATTCATGCGTTTTGTGGTCAAATGGGTGGTGCAAGTTGGCATAAAATATTTGGCTGAGATTCCCCATTCACACTTGAAACCACTTTGAACCTAGCCTCCCCACCACTCTATAAATTGGGTTTTTTTCTCATTTGGTGGGGTTGGGACGTGCATTGGGATGTTTATGGAAGAGGAGAAGTGGATCCACTCCAATTATCCAACCATTTCAATAAGGGTAGCTCTTGAATCAAGGATCCCTTCGACGAAGCCTTCTTCTTCTCCTTCATGTTGTAATGATTATGTTTGTGTAATAAAATTCTTTGTTCTTCTTTTATTTATTATATTTTCTTCAGTTTTGTTTAAATTTCTTATTCTCTTAATCTTTCTATTTGGTCTGGAATTCTTGAGTAGAATCTTTATTGAGTTATACCCATTATAAACCTTTGCACATGCAAAACGCTTCTACGATGATTACGCCAAGCATGGAAGAGTAGTTATTTTTAGTAATAGATCAACCTATATCCTTCTTCAATCATTTATTTTGAATAAATGAGCTACTGTTATTCACATAATATGATCCAATAATTTTGTTTTTATGTTACATGAACCTAAGCAAGCAATTGAACAATTAATACAAAACACGCGAGGTCGAGATTTTGTGTAAATTGTGAGAGCGTGATCTTAATCAGTAATACAAGACCACACGGGATAAATTTTTAGAGTTAAAGTATAATCCCTAAACAAAATTCATCCTCATTTCCAGAATGTATATGTGCTCTAATTAACCACTGAGCTTAAGCTATCCTTATAACAACAATCAAAGCTGGGTGCTGCGATGGGGTGTTCCGAAGCTAGCCTAGGGTTTAAGTAATTTCATCTTTGTGGTTAAGTTAACTCTCATAGGGTTCGAGGGATAACCAATTAAGGGATCATAATTAAGTGGATATTGATTAAAATGATAATGATTAATACGTGAATGAATAGGTAGAGTTAGATCGATTATGCCTTTTAAAATAGATTTCTAAAAAAACATCTTCTTGTTGTGTCATTTTAATCGAAATTCATTTCAAAACTAAAAACAAAAAAAATTTATAATCTTCATCAAGCAAACTTCTTCTAGATTCATAAAATATAACAAACCCCAATCATTTAAAGAAGTTTTTTTATTATATTCTATTTAATTTTTATAGAATACCTTTAATAAGTTGTTAAATTCACTTCCTCCTTTGAGAGACGACCTTGGTCAACAACTCTGCTGCACCTAAGTACCCCAAAATCGCACTAATTATTTGAGGGCGCCCAGGACAGAGCTCTTTCAATATGCCCATACATATACATAAGTCATCAATTATATTTTGACTCCTACATCCGAGCCCAAGTTCAATCTCATCCACACAGGATAGAACAACCCAACCCAAACATGAAAGCACAACCCAATCCACAAAGGAAAGAAAGTCAATCATATCGAAGATAATTATTCGAAGTCAGGACTCAGCTCACATAGGTATACATCAATTGTAAAGAAAATAAGATGATCAGATGTAGTTACTGATTTATCTAGCTGTGACCCACATAGGATACTAGACCAGCTAAGCTGTCGGACCCACGTAGGATACTAGTTCAGCTACTCTGTCGGACCCACATAGGATACTACAACAAAGGTCAATACTGTCTGACCCACATAGGATACAAGTACAATAGTCTTCACCGTCGAACCCATAAGGATTCCAGTAGAGTTTTCATCATTGTCGAACCCATGGAGGATTCTAGTACGAAAGTATTCACCATCGAACCCACGGAGGATTCTAGTACGGTTGTCATCGTCGTCGAACCCACGGAGGATTCCAATAAAAAAGTCTTCATCGTCGAACCCATGTAGGATTCCAATACGTTTGTCATCATCGTTGAACCCACATAGGATTCCAGTAGTCTTCATCCTCGAACCCACGAAGGATTCCAATACGGTTGTCATCATTGTCGCAGCCAGCTCTAGGGTTCTCGCACACAATATGCTTGTTTCTGGGAGGGTCGTTTCACGAGCAAAGGAGTCGATACATAAACTGACACGTAGTCCGGATTTGATGTATCCCAATGTTCCTCCTCGTCGACAGGAACTCAACATGACAGACGGCGCGTCAATCGAACGCCCTGTCTGAGAGTTAATGGATTTTTCGTTCCAGGGGCCCGGTTGGTTTTTAAGTCAAAACCAACCCAACCGTACTCCAACTACATCCAAACCTCGATAGGAGTAATCCAAAAGGTCTGTCTCACTAATAGAAATCCAACAAAGTCGACGGCATGTCAATCAGACGTCTGGAGCTCATGTTATAAGTGTTTCCGCTCCGAGGGACCGGTCGGTTTCGTGTTCGAACCAACCCGGTCGTACCCAAAGTTCATTGAAACCTTGAGTGTAGTATACCAAATTGACCGTTTCGATCCATGTATCCCATCGCAACTGACAGTTCCTCGATCGGAGGTCCGTAGCCCATGTTATGGTCGTTTGAACGAAACCTCCCGAGAATAGGGTGTTCGGGACCGGTCCGAACCGGGTCGGAACGGCCCGGCCCCGCCGGTGCTGGCGGTTCAGTCTGCTCGGCCCACCCCGGTCCGGCCAGGGGAGGGCGTTGGCGGCCAGCTGGCACGACACTTATTCCGTGCCCCTCAGCTTCTAGAACGGCTAATTCATTCCAGTTTGGTCCACCGATGCGGCTCAGCCGTGACGGTTCTGTTCCGGCGGCGCACCGCCGCCGCTTTCCGCGGACCACCGGACGTGCATCAATGGTCTTTTTCTCCTATAGTCTGCACCTACGGTCACTACGGGACCCTTATTTCACTGCAGAGACTTCGAATCACCATTGCGGGCCGTTTCGTTGTTGCCCCTCAATCTGTACATCAATAAAGAAGCTTCGGAGGGTTGTCGGGCCATGTTTGTTCGGCCCGCACCCTCCGTGTTAGGTGTTATAAATTGGAAATCATCTAAACACATGATTTTAATCATTTAAGATGGTATAATTTATTCATTTAAAAATTATAATAACATCAAATTGTTAAAATCTCATGCTCTTGAGATAAAACCACTCAAATTGAAATGAAACAAAAATTTCCCTACCTCAATCCATAATACGTCAATGACTAGGGTATAATTTATTCAAAATAAATTATACAAACACCCTGCAATTGAATACCCACGCACGAGGGTATAATTCACATAAACACTACATACGAAAACCCCTACCACTATTATAATGTTTGTTGACGATGTCGCGGAAAGAGGATGGAGTTGACGTCGATCATTGCGTCCGCCTCACACTTCATATCCTAGATTGAGCTTTAGAGATTCGTCGAAGTCCGTCCTCCGTTTGAAGTATCGTTCTTCGTCGGGAGAGAACGTTCTTCGCCGAAGGAGAAAATCTCTCTTTCTAACTCTTCCAGGACTTCCCCATCACAAGATTTTCCAACAAAAATTATAAAAAGGATTTTCCCAATTTAATAAATTTTCCGAGCATTCAAAAATCAAATCACCTCATTAATTAATTGAAGAGGACTCAATTTATTAATTTGAGTGTTGGCATAATTAATGGAGAGGAGAAGGTGAAGAGATTCCTTAAATAAGGGGGTTGAAGAATTAAACAAGGGAGTTCAAAATTTAATGAAGGGGGTATTAAGAGGGTTAAGGGGAAGCTAAGGTAAGGTGAAAGGCTGGGGCCCATGCGGGCCCCACCAATCATGTATCCACCCATGGGAAGTTGGTTGGTCATGGGCCCCACCAACAACTTCCCATTGAAGAGAATAATTCCTAATGATATAAAATAAAATTGTTCACACAATTTTATTTAATTAAACTAAATCCCCAATTATTAAAACTCAACCCGCTTAAAAAGAAACTGTGGTAAAGGTCCCCTTAAGCAATTACCGATGCTGTGAGTTCATAGGTACCCTCGGAATTCATTTCCGAGTGCCGGTTCAAAAGATAGAAGAACCCGCTCGTTCGTTCACTGAACGTACCCGAGCTAAAACATCAGAAATTGATTCCGGGCACACCGGGCCTTGGAATCAGGTGCCTTCAAAAGCCACAAACTTGTAAAATTACAAAGAAATTAAGAAAAAAAATTCCTTGAAATTTCTGGGTCTTTACATTACTCCTACCTCAGGGAATTACGTCCCCGTAAAGGTATAACACAAACTAGGGAAACAAATGTGGTATTGATCATGAAACTGAGCCTTTCGCTCCCATGTGCTCTCCTGGAGGTTCCCGTGTTGCGAGGGAAATCGCAAATGAGGAATCGACCATCCACGTAGGGCCTGCTCCTGTCGATCCTCGTTCTCCACTAGAACCTCAGTGAATGTCTCCCCGTTATCGACGTCGAACTCCCTACGGTCGATGGTGTGTGAAGGGTCATGCACGTATTTCCTTAGCTGAGATACATGGATGATATCGTGCACCCTGTGCAACTAAGGTGGAAAGGTAAAGCAGTAGACCACCTCGCCTACCCTACTGAGGATCTAGAAAGGTCCATTGAACCTCGGAGATAAATCGCCGCCTCGACCACATCACCATAAACCTCTTCAAGGTGAGACCCGTATAAGAACGTGGTCGCCATCCTTAAACTCTAGAGGCCTCCATTTCCTGATTAGAACTGAAACTCAAAACTCCTACATCCACGAGGGTAAGGTTGGCCAACCCAAGAGTGATCGGCTACACCCTCCTAAGCATGAGTTTATCATGTGTTGCCTAGGGTTTCCTTTTCGCCAACCAAGGAAAACCCATCCCGACGTTGTAGATAGACCACAACCTTTTTGACTAATACAGTCAATTTGTGTATGAACTATGATTGCCCAGTCCATACTCAAACTAACGTCATAAGGCCTCGACGCTGCCACCAAGAGGTTCCAACCGAGACTCTCGCCTCAAGGGCCAAAACACACCGTCGGCGTAAGTGTGATTATTGAGTATCCTCCCAAAGGTATCTCCAGACGTGAGGGTCAAGTCAATGGATTAACCGGAAACTCTAGGTCTGGGACAAGATTCGTGGAAGGAAGGGATGATTCATATCAATGTCTTGTTGTTATGGCAGCTAGTAGAATACACAGTCCATACTTCGAATCATCCTTAGAGCCTTTCGGTCGCACTTCTTGACCACATGCAGCTACTCTTTCCCCCGCCCTCCAACTCCCTGAGCCTAGCGGAGATTACAAAGGCGGGTGGTTGCAACATGTCAAAATGTTAACCACCCCATACTGATCTCATATCTCTGCTCCCACGTCTGAGGCCTTGCAGATTCATCTG
This sequence comes from Viscum album, assembly GCA_963277665.1. Classification (NCBI taxonomy): domain Eukaryota; kingdom Viridiplantae; phylum Streptophyta; class Magnoliopsida; order Santalales; family Viscaceae; genus Viscum; species Viscum album. The sequence continues at coordinate 748,708,523 of OY728166.1, read as the reverse complement.
TCCTTTTTACTTCTTCTACTTGAAACATCTTACACGCCCAAGTCTCCGAGACTGGTGCCAGTTTCCTGCTTTCCTACTGCCAACCTTCACTGACTGCATTCATTCATTAAAATAATTATCAACCACAAAGGTTCATTCTAGAACCCTAGTATATGTAGTAATTCATAGAGAAAAGGTGTTGTCTCGGATGTCCTTAAATATACCTCGCTGGAAGTCCGAGCCCTAAAGCACGAATCTCATTGTATTCATCGGGTACCAGGAATGGTTTGGTACACCCCGATGAATACTCAGCTACCAACATGTCGTCCTGTCGAAGCTTTATAACCTCTAGAAAACTCTCTACCACCTCCTCAAGCCAGTCCTCAACCGCCTGTCAGTCGGGCTTGCCTCGGAAGATGAGGTATATCTGGTGATGGAACACGTGTAAGGCAGTAAGCCTACATGTGTCACCTCCCAGTATCGCCGATTGTATCTGCTGACCAATAGGTAGTGATGTATAGCTAACACACTACCCGAATGCACTATATCAGGCATCGGTCCACATACCGAAGCCTCATCACTATGAGGACCATCCTCATGGTCACTCACTGGAAAAAACTAGTAGCCAAGTCCACCATCCACTCTATTGATGTCTCAGCTAGGCGGAAAACTCTAGAAATTGCCTCCAGCCAGTCCTCTGCTGTTTGGGAATCTGCCTCACCTCGTAACCTCAGAGGCCTCTACTGCTGGAACTCGTGCATCACGCTTTGCCGGCGTGCACTGTCTGCTAGTATGGAAAGTGGAATATGCTTCCCAACAAGAGGTGGTGCTGCTGTTACACCACCTGAGGGTTCCAATATAGCAAAAACGGACCCGCACAGGAGCCTCATTGCTCATTGGTCCGTCATCGTGTATTATCTTAGAACTCCAACTGACTGTCTGCGTGGAGACATCCTGAACAGATGAAACACGGTCAACGATTTATACCTGGTGAGCTGACCTATCTTGAGATGACTTTAAAACTCTTGGAAACCCACACACAATCAGTGTTTTCGTGTACAAAGTCAGAAATCAGTAGTCAGGGTCTTGGTGTACGAATACGTCGGCCGCCGCACCAACACTGGACTCCCTGAACCGAAAACCACAATTAGTAACCTTAACACTATTTCTTCACAGAATGAAAATATTAGAGTCCTAAGTTATGTGGTAGAACTGACTCCTCTGATTCCAATTTGTCACGACCCGTCCTCGGGACCTGTGTCATGACTACCCTAAGCCCGCCTTCATAGGCCAGAGGCTGGCGAATAGCACCAAAGGCGTAAATCCTGATAAAAAGGGAAGGCATTGCTTTTATAAAGTACGCAAAAACCACAGAGTAAGCAAGATGAAGTAAACACTATGTAAACTGGGTACAACTATATGTTCTGGAAAGTAAATGGGCGAGAATACAAACCCAACTGAAGTAATGTACAACTGAAAAGAATGTACAACAACTGAAAAGTAAAGTAGCAATGTCAAGCTTTCCACTGGAAAGCCCACCTGAAGGGTGGGTACATATAGCCTCCACAGCTCCTCAGGTCCAGCCGTCTGCTCCGTGTTCGTCATGGCCAGTGGTCCACCTCCAGGTACCGACTTTCTCCACAAGCCTCAACCACGATCAGTGATGTTTGTCGTCTACATCCTACACAACATAGTGTGGGCATAGCCCGTGCAGGGGTGAGTATACGCTACTCAGTAGGGACCCCGAGACCCCCGGAGATCTCCCAGAATCCACAAAGGATAATGCACAAAGGAAACATACAATTACGAAGTAACAACCAACTCTTACTTTGGTATATGACCATACATATACCTAAGTCATCAATTCCAGTTCGGCTCCAACATCCGAGCCCAAGTTCGATCTCGTCCACACAGGATAGAACAACCCAATCCACACAGGAAAGCACAACCCAATCCACATAGGAAAGAAAGTAAATCATATAGAAGATATTGATTGGAAGTCAGGACTCATCTCACATAGGTATACATCAATTGTAATGAAAAGAAGATGATCAGATGTAGTTACTGATTCATCTTGCTGGGACCCACGTAGGATACTAGACCAGCTAAGTTGTCGGACCCACGTAGGATACTAGTTCAGCTACTCTGTCGGATCCACATAGGATACTAAAATAGATGCCAATACTATTGGACCAACATAGGATACAAGTACAGTAGTTGTCTCCATCGAACCCATGGCGGATTCCAGTACAGTTTTCGTCGTCGTCGAACCCACGGAGGATTCCAATAAGAAAGTATTCACTGTCAAACCCATGGAGGATTCCATTACTGTTGTCAACATCGTCAAACCCACTGAGGATTCCAGTACGAAAGTCTTCATATTCGAACCCATAGAGGATTCCAAAATGGTTGTCATCGTCATCGAACCCCCGGAGGATTCCATTATGAAAGTCTTCAATGTCGAACCCACAGAAGATTCCAATACGGTTGGCATCGTCATCGAAACAAGATCTAGGGTTCCCGCACACAGCATGCTCGTTTCCGGGAGGGTCTGCTCCATGAGCCAAGGGGTCAATACATCAACAGACACGTTGTCCGGAGTTGATGTATCCCAAAGTTCTGCCTCATCGACAGGAACTCAACATGACAGACGACGCGTCAATCGGACGCCCGGTCTGAGAGTTAATGGATTTTTCGTTCCAGGGGCTCGGTTGGTTTTTAAGTCAAAACCAACCCGACCATACTACAACGGTGTCCAAACCTCGATCGGAGTAAGCCAAAATGTTTGTATCACTAAGAGAAATCCAACAAGGTCAACGACACGTCAATCAGACGTCCGTAGCTCAAGTTATAAGCCTTTCTCCTCTGAGGGCCCAGTTGGTTTCGTGTTTGAACCAACCCGGCCGTACCCAAAGTTCTACGAAACCTTTAGTGTAGTATACCTAATCCACCATCTCGATCCAAGGATACCATCTCAACTGACGGTGTGTCGATCAGAGGTATGTAGCCTAAGTTATGGGTGTTTGAACGAAACTGCTTGAGAATAGGTGTTCGGGCCCGGTCTGACCCGGCCCGATACCCCCTGGGTCGGCCCGATATGGCGCGGCCCGGCCCGACCGGCGCTGTCGGTTCGGTCTTCTCGGACCACCTCGGTCTGGCCAGGGGAGGGCATTGACGGCCAGTTGGCGTGGCACTTAAGGTGCGCCCCTCAGCTTCCGGAATGGCTATGTCGTTCCAGTTTGGTCCACCGTCGCGGCGGTTCTGTTCCGGTGGCGTGCCACCACCGCCGCCTTCCGCATACCACCGGATGCACACCGGTGGTCCTTTTCTCCTGCCGTCAATGCCTACGGTCACTACGGGACCCGTATTGCACTGCAGAGTCTTCAAATCACCATTGCGGCATGTTTCGTCGTCGCCCGTCAATCCGCACATCAATAAACATGCTGCGGAGGGTTGTTGGGCCGTGTTTGTTCGGCCTACGCCCTCCGCGTTAGGTGTTATCAATTGGAAATAATTTAAACACATTCTTTAAATCATTGATGAGGGTATAATTTATTCAAGTAAAAATTATACTAACATCTTATTATTAAAAGATCATGCTCTGGATATAAAACCACTCAAATGGAAATTAAACAAAAATCTCCCTACCTCAGTCCATAATACGTCAATGACTAGGGTATAATTTATTCAACATAAATTATACAAACACCCTGCCATTAAATACCCACGCATGAGGTTATAATTCACAAAAACACTATATACAAAAACCCCCTACCTCGATTATGATATTTGTTGACGATGTCATGGAAAGAGGAGGGAGTTGACGTCGATCATTGTGTCCGCCTCGCACTTCATATCCTAGATTGAGCGTCGGTGATTCGTCGAAGTCCGTCCTCTGTTTTAAGGATCATTATTCTTCAGGAGAGAACGTTCTTCGCAGAAGGAGAAAATGACTCTTTCTAACTCTTCAAGGATTTCCCCATCACAAGATTTGCCAACAAAAAATATAATAAGGATTTTCCTTATTTAATAAATATTCCAAAAATTCAAAAATAAAATCACCTCATTAATTAGTTGAAGAGGACTCAATTTATAAATTTGAGTGTTGGAATAATTAATGGAGAGGATAAGTTGAAGAGATTCCATAAATAAGTGGGTTGAAGAATTAAACAAGGGAGTTCACAATTTAATGAAGGGGTTTTTAAGAGGGTTAAGGGGAAGTTAATGGAAGGTGAAAGGTTGGGGCTCATGTGGGCCCCACATTTCATGTATCCACCCATGGGAAGTTGGTTGGTTGTGGTTCCCACCAACAAATTCCCATGGAAGAGAATAATTCCCAAAGTTATAAAATAAAATGGTTCACACAATTTTATTTAATTAAACTAAATCCCTAAATTTTAAAACTCAACCCGTATAAAACGCAACTGCGGTAAAGGTCCCCTTAAGAAATTATTGACATTGTGATTTCATCGGTGACCTTGGTATTCAATTCCAAGCATTGGTTCAAAAGATAGAATAACCTGCTCGTTCGTTCACTGAACGTACCCGAGCTAAAACTTCAGAAATTGATTCCTGGAACACCAGGACTCAGAATCAAGTGCTATCAGAAGCCACAGACTCATAAAATTCCAAAGAAATTAAGAAAAAAAATTATTGAAATTTCCGGGTATTTACACCTTTGATATAGTAATTCCATTATTAAATCTTGGGTTCAAATACTTGAATGGGAATTTCTGTAGGCCATTACAAATTACCAAGATTCGAATGGTAGTATAAGGTGTTAGGTGATCACAAATCCCTATGAACAAATGTTTTATAACCTAAGGGTGACAGTTCAATATAAATCATTGATTTTTACAAATCCTGAAGGATCATCTAGATGAACCATTGATATATTGGTTAAGATTGCAAGATTTATTAGATTACCACGTATAGGCAATTGGATTTTGGAGGGAATTCCATTTGATTTTCTGGTTCATCCAAGAATTAGTCACTCCTAGATATATAGTATTTCCTAGAACATCCTCCACCTCAGAAATAGAAATATACAAAAAATAAATAATTCCTACATACTAAGATAGGTTTTATCATTTAGTTATTGATTATTATAGATTCATTGTGGCTCCATAGGGTCCACTACTCGTCGTACTGTTGGTGTGGGTGTGGTATCCCCAGTGAGTGAAAAGGGGTTCCAATAATGCGATTCCAATCACACTGTGAGTTTTTATAAATAATTTATTTTCAAATAAATTATATATGTTAGAAATTTTTTTACACACAACACCGTGTTTATCTTGTGTTGTACACAACACTGAGTTTTTCTTGCGTCACACGCGACACTGAGTTTTAACAGACTATGATATATAATAAATATTTTTATTAAAATATATTTGTTATAAACTAAGAGTTATAATTATTGTATGGAATAGTAATAACCAGATTTAAATAATTAATTATAATGGTTTTATATAGTTAAAAATATTTATTAAAAAAGTAATTAATTTCTCAAAAATTATTTTTATCTTTCAAAAATAAAATTTTCTAAAAAATTGTTGTATTTTCTTTTCTGAAGAAAAAATAAAAATACTTTTTACCAATTATATAAAAAAAATTGATAAAAAAATCATATTTTGAAAATTTACATGTAAAAATTATATTGGGGTTAAATTTTAGGAATATTTTAAAACGATAAACTCTTCAGAGAATTGTGAAAAATACGGAATTTTGTTAAGAATTTTCTTTTTGGTTACAATATTTGAAGAAAATTTTTTAAATTTATTTTTAATGATAAATAAGCTCAATTATATATTTCTTAATCCAATTTAGTTCATTGGAATATATTTCATATCGAATTATGATTTTTCAAATGTCTCTACTTGTGAAAATTTTCTCTTAAAAACTTGATTGATCGTCACATTTACGGGTTTAATTTTAAATAAAATTATACCCATTATATTAGATGAATTTCGAAAATGGATTACGTAATTTAAAAAAAAAAATTAGGTAGTAAGTTTGAAGTATTTTTTTTACCAAACTTAATATGAAAATAGTAACAATTATTTACAATCGTTATGGTAAAAAAATATTTTCTAGGGTAGTTAAACAAAAAAAGATAAGGGTTTCAATTAACCCAAAACATACCCGGCACCAATTTTCATGAAATATTTTGATCTTATTCCCTCTAATAATTGATAATTTACTTTTTTTAGAGCGGTTTTCATATGGAAAACGTTGGTACACTTTATTCCTTTCACAAATTCCAAGTGTGTCCTCTTCCATAATTATTAAAAGGTCACCCCCTCTCCTATCCACTTCACAATAAAAAAACCATTACTTTAGGAAAAAAAATCCCAAATACATTACATAATTTAATCATATCATCATCAATTCTTTATTTTTAATTTAAATCTAACTAATTACTTCTTTTAATGAAAAACTATGGAGGTTACCCGAAGAAGTGACATTCATTAATGAGCGTTTTTATATTATTTCTTCCTCCACCACCATCAAATCATATCAAACCATGATAATAAAATATAATTATTATATTATATATAATTATATGATATTATTCTATGATAATGACCTAAATCCCTCTCTTATTCCATTAAATGAGAAATTATAATGTCACTTGTTTGTACGACCAACTACCGCCTCCTGAACCAATTGGATAGGTTTTCAAAAAACACCTCTCATGGTTAGGCATGAAAATGAATATAATGTATATGTATAAAATTATGATCATAAATATTTTTATAGATACATATTATAACTAATACATTTTTACACTCCATTTTTGTGGGATATGATAACGTCAATCATGCGTATGGAAGACTACCTTGTCACAAAGTGATGTGACTCAATTTTCACTTGTATTTTACATTATATGTTATTGTGGAAAAATTTAATGAATATATGCGATTTATTTAAATACCAATGATTTTGTAAATAGAATATATTATTTAAATTTCTTTCACTTTATCCATCAAAAAAATGGAAACATTATATATGTGTACGTACAGTCTGTCATCTCTATGAACTACTTATTTCATTTTCTATTTATAAAATTACAGATTAATAAAAATAAATACATAATTCATATATATAATATTTAAATCATGTTTAAAATTCATTTTATTATCTTACCATGATCATAGACAGATAATTTTAAATAAAAAAAACATGCATTAAAATGGAAACAGTCGTTACCCTAAACATAATTTTAACAATGAATTGTCAATAAAAGGGTAACAAAAGAGTATAAGTACATCATATATGATATAATATGTTTTATAATGGCCTTAAGAATGATTTAAAATAAATATATCTTTATTATAAACGATTCTATAATTATATCAAATAAATAGGAACCTATCGTAAGGGATTTCTCCCTATTATTGTTCCTTGATAAATATGTTAAGTTATGAACCAATCTTTTTTTATGATATAATATACATATAAATTGAAATTTAATCTCATGAATTTATTTATTATGATAATATTTTATGTTTAATTTTATTTTATCCTTTCTGTGGGGATTACAATTTAATATTATAAAACTTTTATGGGTTTTATGATACAATCTCATCATTTTTTGGCATTGTTTGTGATTATGTTTCTAGTGTTCCAATATTATGATACACATCACAATAAAATCCTTATTTTTACACTTATATGGTTATTTCATGGGATTACATGGTTTCCCTTCATTTTTATCTATTTATTTACACATTATTCCAAAAGAATTATTTTAATAAAAATCGATGTTATTTCTATCTTCGATCAAAAAATCTTTTCCATCCAAATCATTATTTTATAAAAATGTTTTAATTGTTTTTTCATTATAAAAATTATTTATTTAAGTATTTGTTACCCATAATTTAATTGAAAATAACAATTAAAAAGAAACTTCATTTTAATTTACAAGCAATTCATGTTTCTTTGTTACTGAAAATGTGAAAGGAATAATAGTTTTAACATGTACAACATGTATGGAATGTCCCACCATCATGAACACATAATTTCTTAAATAATAATTTATATATTTTAAATTTTATTTTGGAATAAAATTATTTACAAAATATTTTATTATTATTTATTTTTAAATTCTAATTTTTAATGAAAAGTTAATTTCCACATGAAATTTTCCATGTGATATTTCAAATTAATTTTCCATCTAATAATACATCCTTTCTGTTTAATTATGAATATTCGGGGATATTTTCCAGGGATACCATTCTTATTATTTCTTCAGATGTTTTATTTTTCTGATGAATATATTTTTATAAAACTCATTTCTCTTATACTGGTTATACCACGAGAAAATTCTTATGAATCGTGATTATTTTTTCATGAGTTATTCTATGATGAAATGATTATGAAGCCTGTTTCTTTTCCATGGTAATATTAGGATTAAATATTTAAGAAAACCATTAATTTTCTTGGGTTTTATATGATGAATGTTTTATAACCGTGTGGCACACATGTGTACAATTATCTTTATATAATGGTAGGAACCTATATCTCTATCAAATTAAATAGATAATGATTGATATCTCATGTGACAAAAAGAACTAAAATTGGGAGTTAACCCAGTTTTATAATGTAATTTATCCAGTATAATAGTCTCAGAGTGAGCCTTGACTCCTATGATGGTTTTGGAGGTAAATCCATTCCTCATTTAAGGTATTTTCAATTAGCCTTTAACAAAAAAGGGAATTATTTTTTATTCTTATGTGTATGACACAAATATATGCCTTATAAAAAATTGTATATTCTCTTGGTTTATGTTATTTTATTCCATTATTATTCATATCTTTTAAACTATAATGATTTATTACCTGATTTATGTTTTTGATCTACGATATATAGGCTTTTATTTTTAAATATAATTCTTATTTTCTCATAACCTTCTTCTCATGGTATATTGATATCTATCTTTTTTACCCTTACTAAGAATCAAAATGCACCATTCATTATGTTTCCTTTTCCCTGGTTATGATGAATATTATTATATATGATATGTCAATGAAGGGTTATAGTTATCAATAACATAGTGGGAGATGACATAGCTCACTTATGGACACGTTTATCTTTAAGGTTACAATGATTCGAAAGTCCCTAGGACTAAATGATTTTGGTGTATATAGTTATGTTATGTAATGAATATTCTTCATTTAAGAAGTAATATGTGTATATGGGATATTTTTGGATTTATAGTTTTTATCGTATAATTATTTAGTGAGCCTTTTTTAACTAGTATGAGAAAATATTACTAAGAAATATAAGGGTGGGCTAAGGATAATACATTGGATGATCTATATATAAGAAAATGTATTCATATATTGGTAAAAAATAGATGATTAGTTTCCAAGTAATTTATCTAATTTAGGGATATAAAAAGCTGATGTAGATTTTCAACTAAGGTTCCTATTGGTAATACCTCTAAAAAGGGTTCATTGAGTTGGACATCATCGTCACATTATGGACAACAACAGGCCTTGTTGCACACTTGGTTTGATATTCCCTGGGAATATTCTTTAAAAATTGAAAAAAACATTATGGACCATCATGATGGATTTTACAAGTTTAGGACTATGAATTACCTACGATAAACCTATGTTTTCATAGAATAAGTATAAGTTTTCATGATTTCGATATCCTACAAGTGATTTTTTATTATCATGTACTTCCCCACTCTGAGTATTGTTTCTTACAATATTATTTTTTGACTCTAATCAATGAATGAAACCTAAAGGAAGTTTTTAATACTAATTATGAAAGAAAATGTAAAGATTTTCCTCCTGATCAACCAAAATATATAGGATATTTAATGAAAAATATCATTTCTATTCACAAAAAACATTCTCAATACATGAATCATTGTAAAATTACAAATGAGGAAAAGAGGGAACTACATTATGTTACATCCTTCATGAGGAAATGTCCGCCTACTTTCCCTAGATTGGTTGATCCTGTAGTTAATGATAAATAGACCAACACCCCCTAAAAGTTTATTTTCCATTTTCTAGTGTTTATAACTTGAAAAGTTCAATTTAGTTGTCTATCATTTGGAAGGAGAAGTAGATAAATGGTGGAATCTCATTAAGAATACAAGGGGATGTTGTAAAATTGAATCCATGGGGTGGGATGAGTTTAAGAGGTTATTTTTTAATAAGCTCTTCCCTATAAATATTTTTTGGTAAATAGAAAAATAATTCATGTAGCTAAAATAAAAGTTTAATGAATCCGTGGGTATCTATGAGGAAACATTTACATGAATTACAAGGGACACTTATTGAATTATCATCAAACTAGAATGTTAGGTTGGTAAATTATTAAGTCGAATAAAACCAAGTATCTGGAGGGTTTTATCCCTAAGGGATGTCAATAGATTTGAAAAAATCATTCAATGTTCTCTCAAGGTGGAAATATTGATTAGATTTACCCATAAATATCACGGGTTTGATAAGAAAATGAAGATGGTGTGAAAAGGAAACTCTAAAAACCATAGATAGAATAAGATAGTATTTCCATCATAACTAAAGTGTGGAAGGAAACATGGAGGAAATTGTATTAAGTGGACTGGTAAATGTTTTATGTGTAGAAGCGATGTTTATTGGTAAATCAATGTCCAAAGTGATATGATGAAGTTAACTAATGCTTCATATACTATGAAAGATAAATAGAATGCACCACTAACATGCTAGTGTTTCAAGTACATGGAATATAGTAATCATGCCAACTAGTGCCCAAATTTTATGTTTAATGACGATTATTGATGTAATAAACCTCTTAATCCAAGGGAAAAATGAACATTTCATTGGAAAATTATTTTAGATGGGGGAGTTATAATGACATGGTGAAAGGTACACTTACAATCAACTCTAGAACTGAAAATTTCATATTTATCTCTAGATATTCCCATTCATTCGTATCTAAATATTTTTATTAGGGTATAAATGTTCCACCCAAATGACTAGATGTATAATTATTTGTCAAAACCCCAAATGTTATAATGATTGCACTTAAACTATATGATTACTATCTGATTGAAGTCTGTAAGATTTTGCTTCCTTTAAATCTTGTCATTTTTCCTCTAGTTAAATTTTATGTTATCTATGGAATGGGTTGGATTTCTCTACATAAATCCCTAATTATTTATCTAGTAAGGGAATTCATGTTTGATATTCTACGACAGCCTAAAATCTTCTATCTTTGTGATTATAACTATTAAAATATAATGAAAATCACATCCATTATAAGTTAATTTATTATTAATGAAGATAGGAGTTTATCTCTATTGGTTTTGGAGAAAAACAAAATCTATGATATGCCTATGGTGAAGGATTTCTATAATATTTTATAAAATAGTTTACAAGAAATTCTGTAAAATGTGATGTTCTAATCTCAATATAACTCCAACCTAGTTCAATTCACGTTTCAAATAATCCCTATAGTGTGGTACTCGTTGAGTTACATGTCTTTAAAAAGAATCATCTGGAGAAACTAGACAAGGGATACATTTTTTCAAGTGTTTCACCTTGGGGTTCACCTGTTCTTTTTATAAAAAAGATCAATGGATTTATGTGACACTGTATTTTTTATTGGGAGTTGAACAATATCACGATCAATAACATGTATCATATATCCTGTATTGATGACATATTTGATCATATGTATATATATGGATACTTTTCCAATGTCGAGCTTCATTCTAGATATCATCAATTAAGGTTTAGGAAAGAGGATATACCCAAAAAATGTTATGTGCAATGTATCGACACTATGAATATATATTTATTCTATTTGGAATTCCTAATTCCCCTACTATCTTCATAAAAATAATGAATAAAGTCTTTGGAGGTTACCTTAATACAGTTTTCGTAGTATTTATAGAAAATATTCTTATATATTCAAAGAGAAATGTAGATCATGAATATCACTTGATAATTTCACTAAAGTCCCTATGGAAGGATAAACTATATGAAATATATTCAAAGTGTGACTTTTGGCTGCAAATGATTTCATTTTTTGGTCATGTACTCACAATAGAGGGTATATCAGTAGATCCATCAATGATAGAGGATATTTTATGTTTTCCTAGGAAAACCACAATGACTAATATTCATAGTTTTCTTGGTTTAACTAGATATTATCAAAATTTTATGGGAATTGATAATGATTATCTAATCCCATCACCATGTTAACTAATAATGTATCCATTTTACTATGGATGGATGAGTGTGAGTTAGATTTCAAGGAACATAAGAAATGATTTGTTGAGGAACTTATACATACATTACCCTAAAATGTATAAAGGTTTTTAATGTATTTTGATGTATCCTATGAGGTATTGAGATTCATTCTTTTGTATAATGGAAGGGTTATACCCTATGTATCACACCAATTAAAGGTTCATAAGGGAAAATACCAAACTCGTGATTTGGATTTAGTTACAGTAATTTTTCTCATTAAAGATATTAATAAATTATATTTTCATAGAAACATGAGATATATATACTGATGGAAATTTTTAAATAACATATTCACCTAAAATAAGTTTAATATGAACGAGAGAAGATGGTTAAATCTAATTAATAATTCTGACTACTCAATACATTACTAACATGGGAAACTGATCTGGGTGCCTGATGCATTGAGTTGAAAGGTTTATGCTGGCTTGTCCACAATGAGTATCACAAAAGATAAAATATTTTTGTATTTGAAAATTATGGATCCCAAATTCCTTATGTATGGGGACAAATTTTATCTTTATCAATGGAATTTTTATCCTAATTTTTAACTGATGTTTAAATAGGCATATAGGAGAGATGTAGAGCTTCAAAAGAAGGTAAGAAATGTTCATATGTTTGTCCTTTATCGTGATAGAATGGTATGGTTTAGAAACTATATATGTGTTCCATCCATACCATATTTGAAGAATGGGTTGTTAGTAGAGAGTCGTAGTACATCATTCTCAATTCATTAAGAAAGTATGAATATTTATAGAAATTAAAAATAGTACTTATTATGGGATGACTTGAAGAGAGATATAACAGATTTTGTATCTTAATGATAGGTATATAATCAAGGTAAGGTGAAGTGATGAACGTATAATGAGATTTTACATCCATTACACATACCATAATGGAAATGGGAAATAATCAACAGGTATTGTTTTCCAAACTCCCCCAAATGTCTAAAAGGAATAATGTTATATGGGTTTTAGTCGATCACCTTACAATGTTAGAACACTTAATCACTAATAGATAATATTTCTCTAAATATCATTTTAATAGGACATACATTAAAATTGTTTAAAGATTTAATGGAGTATGAAATTTTATTTTATCAGCTCAGGATATGAGGTTTACCTTAATGTTTTAGTGATAACATCAATAGGCTCTGGATATTGAGTTTTGTTCAGTACTTTATATCCTTCATAGATAGTTGGTCAGCTTGAGAGAATAATTATAACCATATATGATATTCTTAGATAATATTATTGGGATTTCAATGGTGGCTAGGATCCACACCATCATCTAGTTTAGTTTTCTAATTATAATAGTAGTCAGTCAACAATTGAGATTCCTCATTTTGAATCCATCTGTAGAAAGATTTATTTAACACCAACATGATGGAATAAATTTAGGTAAAGAAAGCTATTAGAGCCTAATAAATCTAATTCAATATAAGATAAAGTTATATACATTCAAAAAACATCATGGAAACTTATATTTTGAATAAAATTTATACTGAAAAAATTTGGTTTGATCCAGAATTTTATATTTTTGATATTTATTCCTACGAATATTACCTTGGAATAAGATTATAATAATTAGAAAGAAGGAAATGTTAACCCTTAGATAAATTGGTACATTTCAGATTCTTGATCAAACCGAGATAGTATCTTATTATTTGGTACTAACATGGAATCTATCTCCAGTTCATGCAGTTTTATATGTATCTCTCTTGAATAAATATATACCTGATCCTCCACATGTACAAAACTCAATGGTTTAACTACTGGAGCAAGACCTATCTTATTAAGAACAATTAGTAGAGATTATAGGTTGTAGAGGGAATGTTATACAAAATAATACAACTACCCTGATCAATGTTTTTTGGTGAAACCTCTAATTTAAATATTATACATGGGAACCAGACGAAAATATGAGGAGGAAATATCCATACTTGTTTGTATCAGAGTGGTGAATTTAGATGGAGAAATTCTTTTTTAGGGGGTAGAATATAACATGATATATTTAAATGAAATGTTTTTTTATAATAAATTAAATTTCATTGATTTTTTTGTAACACCAACACTAATTTTCTCCTACATTACATGCAACACCGTGTTTAGCATGTGTTACACATTACACTATGTTTTAAAAAAATTGCGATATATTATTAATATAATTATTTAAATATAACTGTTATAAACTATATGTTAGACTAAGAGATATTAATAGTAATAAATACATTAAAATATTATTTATAATGTTATTATATAAATAAAAAAATTGAAAAATATAACTTATATTTTTGAAATTTGTTGTGTTTTTCAAAAATAATATTTCCTCAAAAAATGTTTTTATTTTAATTTGAGAACATATTATAAAATAAATTTTACCAGTTTTAGAATATTTATTTGAACAAATAAAATTCATTTTCTAGTTCTACATGGAAAATTTATCTTCGAGTGAAATTTTTAGAATTTTCAAAAAAGATAATTTTTTAGTGAATATTAATAAATACTAGTTTTTTCAAGAATTGTATTTATATTTACCACTTCTTAAAATATAAGAATTATTTTCTGATCCATATATATGTAAAATTATTTTAGTAAAATATTTATTAATTAAATTTCTTTTATATGAATTAATTTAAAATTTAATTTTAATATTTAAACTATATCTACTTATTAAAATATCTCTTCAAAACCTACTTTCTCTTCGTATTTGTGATTTCAAATTTAAATTTTATTATGCCGTGTCTGTGAGTTCAATTTTGAAAAATGAAACCAATATTTGCAATCTGTTCCAATTATATTATCGAATAAGTTCTACTAAATCTTTCATCCTAATGAGTAGTGAAAACCATAAAAATTATTTAACCATGTTAAACAAAGAATGGGTTTTTTAGGGGTTAAACAAAAAAGATGAGGCTTAAAAATGACCCAAACATGTCCAAAACCAATTGGATGTATAAATTTAAACCACATAACCACTAAATTTATATAATAAACAATGTTTTACCTTTTCTTAGTTCAAAAAAGTGTGTACACTTTATTCCTTCCAACAATACCATGTGTGACCTCCCCCCATCTTATAAAATGCCAGCACCTCTCATCTCTTATTCACACTTCAAATAACCTTTTTTCATCCAAGAACTACCCAAATACCTATTTAAATTCCATTATATCAAACTATAATCCTTATTTTTATCAAAAAACAATCCAAGAAATGATTTTTGAGAAAACTTAAAGTGGTTACCTGAAGAAGAGGTAACATTATTCAATGAGTATTTTTTTAATCAACTTCCTTTATATATTATTAAACCATGATAATATAATAACATAAATATATTACATATAATAATTTTTTTACGATATGATCAGGACCTAAATCCTTCTCCTCTTCCCTCAAATGGGAAATGAAAACATCACTTGTGTGTTTGGTGGTCTACCATCTTGCAAACTTATGTGACACATTTTCCCTCAACATATATCATAGTAGGGTATGATGAAATATATAATTTATATTTATTATACTTATAACATAAATATACTCCAGGAAAAATATTATCACATATACCATTATATAATCCATTCTGTGTTGGATACGATAATGTTATACATGTGTATGACACACTACTGACTCGCATAGCAATGTTATATATTTTTAACATTTGTTTTAAATGGAAGATAATAAGAGATAAATTTGAATATTATAATGTAAATATATTACATATAACCTATTATGGAAATATAATATATAATTTTCCTTAATTTTCTTCATCCGTTGAGAAAATGAAAACAACATTCATTTGTAAGTACGGCCAACTATCTTCATCAATAGTGTATTTTATCATCTATATGAAAATTTTATTTATTTATCTATATAAATATATAATTAATATGTTTTATAATTACATAATTATTAATATTTTTTATATCATGGAACGATGATAAAATTATGAGTACCAAAAATAAAAATCAAAACCATACATTGAAAATGAAGTAGTTAATACCAAAAATGTATTTTTAATAAATAATTGTTAATAAATGGTTAATAAAAGTGTATAAGTACATCATATGTTACATGATATAGATGATTAAGTAACTATAATAGATTTTAAATAATTTTTTTATATAATAGTCTATATTGCATTAGAGGCAAGAGGAACTCAATGTAATATATTTTTCTCACTATTTTCCTTCTTTGTGACATATGTTATGTTATACACATAACTTATTTAATGAAATGTATATACTTCCAAATTTAAAGATAATATAATTAATTTAATTAATATCATGTTATTTTATGTCTAATTTATTTTTATTATTTCATTTGGGCTAACAATTCAGATTTTCCACAATGGTAAAGATTTTATAATAAAATATAATTTTTTATCAGGATTGTTTATGATAATGTTTCTGATGAATTACTATTACGTTCCACATAAAAATTACCACATGAAATATATCCTCTAATATATTTTTAATTATTTTACATTTTCACCTTAACTTTCTTCTCTTTATGAACTCAAGATTTCAAAAGAATGTTTTAAAGAAAAAACAGCCTCATTTATCCTTTCAAATGAATAACCTTTTTTTCCAAAACCATTTTTTCAAAAATGTTTCCAAAACTTATTTTAACATCATACTAATGATTTATTTTATAAATTTTTATCCATGCTATACTCATTTACAAATTTTATTTAATCCAATCGTCATGTCATTTGGAAAACAAATGCTCATTTGGATTTTACAGAAAATTTGAGATGAGTATTTATTTCAACGTGTAATGAATTTATGAAATTTTCTTCCATAATGAACACATAATGTATTAATGGATATTATATAAGATTTTTTGTTTATATTCATTGAAAAGTATTTCCTAAAATTTTATTCATTTGTAGTTTTCAAAACTGATTTTCAAAAAAAGAAGTTATATCCAAAAGAAATGTTTCAAGTGATCTTTCAAAATCATTTTACATATTAGATGACATCCTTTGATGATAATTTGGAATTAATGAGAATATGATCCATGTATAAAATTATTATTATTTTATTTCATGGTTTATTCTTATGATGGCCATATTTTTATGGAAATCATTTCACTTTTATGGGTAATAAAATGATTAAATGTTTTTGAAGCCCGCTTATTTTTCCATGGGTTATGTTTTGATGAAATGATTAAATAAATGTGAAACCTATTTATTTTACATAGGTTATGTTATGATTATATGTTGATAAAAAAAATTGTGGTTTTTTATATGATAAATGTTTTATATTTTTTTGGAACACATATATATGATTTGAATTACGTGACAGGTGAGAAGTATATCTCCCTCTAATGGATTGGGTAAAGATTGACATATCATGATACAAATAGTAATGGAATGGTGAGAGAACCAAGATTATTAAGGGAATTTTTATACTACGATTTCTTAGGGAGTGAAACATAACTAATGTGATGGTTTGGTGAGTGAACCCATTCCATTATTATAGTCTTGGAAATATTCCATGAACTACTAAGAAATTTTTTTTTATGCTTATGTGTATGCCAAAAATTTAAGTCATTTTCTATTTTTATTCCCTCATGGTTCTTTTTATTTGAATCTATTATTATTAATGTCTTAGGAAATTCTAAAATTTATTCCATTACTTATGTTTATGATCTATGATATTTAAAGTATGGTTTTTGAATTAATTCTTATGTTATCAAACCCTTGTGCTCAGGATATGATGAAATATCCCTTGTTTAACCTTAAATATTATATGTTATCATCCTTTATTATGATTACTTTCCCAATGTTATGATGAAAGGTATTATGTATGATATGTCTAATAAGGGTTCTGTTTAAGCACACCATAGTGGGAGATAACTTATCTCACTTGTGGACCATTTTTTTATGTGTCCAAGTTTCCAATGTCCATAGACCAAAATGGTTCTAGAATTGATCATTATGTTATGTAATAAATATTCTTATTTTAATATTTAATATTTATATATTATAATTTTGGGTTATTAAAATTTTGATACTCAGAGATACTCTAGAACTGGCCAATGTAGTTATGGTCGATTGAGGTTGCAATCATGAGGATCAATGTTGGATAGTTGGCATTTTATGGGTTAGATGTGTACTCAAAATGGATGGTTGTTATAATATAAAGGTTTGATCAATATGATGGGCCCAGAGACTAAAACATTGGACTGAAGTATGTATAAATGTGGGGTAAAAATTTATTAATTTGTGTTATGTAGATTATTTATTTATACCGAAAAAGTCAGATCCAAGCAATCTTGGACCCAAAATTTATTAATAAAAAGAAAAGTGCAGAGATAAGCAAGAAAGAGAGAATGAGATTACAAGTCGAAATAATCATAATCATCACATTCATACCTGGTCATATCACCAGCATCAGCTGATTCCCATTCTAATTGAGGCTCAATCTGTTTAAACATCTTGATATATTCCTTCCTTCGCTGCAGTTGCTTCGTAGATAACTTCTCCTCAGCCTTCATGGAAGACGACCTAGTGGTCACCGTCTTCGGCACTACAGAGTAATCATTCATTGGTTTCCTTTTAACCGAAGCATTCATGATATCCTCACTCTCAGAGGTTCTTTTATTTTATCATTGAACAATATCACTTTATGAGATTTTATTCTTACCCTTGTCATTGTCCTTATCATCCTCACGGTCATCCCCCCACCTAAAGGGGATAGGAACCTCATTTCCCAGAGTATCGAGCTCGACCCTGTCCTTTCCTTCGTCAGAGCAGTTCCACCATTCAGCGGAAAAAGACAGATTCTTCTGTACATACAGTTGTGTAGAAGCATTCGCCACCAACGTTGGCACAGGGCACAGACTTTCAAAAGTAGTAGGCTCATGAACTCTTGAAGGGACACTATGAGATGTAATCGGAGTTGTATCAATAATCAACTCTTTACCTTTCTTAGAAGTCATCACATCAAGAGGAATTTGCTTCATAGGAAGGTAATTTTACTTTGTGTCATGCTTTGGCAAGGACGACTCCTTCAAGTTATCCTTCTTTCGGCAGAGGTTGGAGGAGTTGCCTCGCATTCCACACTCCTTACAGGTGTTATTTTTACAACACAACCCCAGAGAGTGTCCCAATGTCATGAATTTGGTGTAGAAAAGATGGTTTTTTCATATTCAACATCAATTAAAATTTGATCAGAGGGAATAGAAAGTGTTACTGTGTTAATGAGAGTGGATCTAAGATCAGCTTCCACCAACATTCTAGCAAAATTCCCATATCTGACATCTATTGTTTCCGTATCAAGACGAATGGGTGTTCCAATTGCCATTCTAATATCATGCAAAATCTATGGATTCCAAAGAACCCAATTAATTTCATGAATTTGTACCCATATCTGATCAAAGACATTTTTTCCATTAGAGATATTAATGTCAAGTGACCATACATGCAGATGAATCCACCCCGGCTTAAGAAACATGGAGCCAGAACACCAAGCCCTAAGCTTCAAGTCCACCGATGGGAACAAGCAGTGAAAAAATCTCTTTCCAAGGGAGACACATTTCCAGCTAGCAAAGCCCCCCAGAATAGAAATTCGACGTTATAAATCATCACATTTCCAGGGTTTCACTCCCTTAGGATGAACAATGCGAGCAATCAGTGAATTCTCACCCAAATCCAATCTCTCAGCAATCACACCAGGATTGGATTCAACATGATCTAAAGAACCCTTTCTAAGAATCTTCCTATGACAGAAATCCTCATTTCATTTCTTATTTGATGAAGAATCTTCATCACATCAGCAAAGGATCGCTGAACACATGGTGTAGCACTAGTGGGCACCCTCATAGGTTCCTGCATATGTCTAGTATTGACATGAGAAACAGGATACTCCTTTACCATGTACTCGGTCGAATCCTGAGCATACTAAGATTGGGAATTGCAGGTCGGAGGGTTCACTGCTGCACCATCTTCCATAGCCTTCACCCGATCCGCCTTCAACGTCGAATCCTCAGACCTCCACCCGAATGATTGAGGCACGCCGTCAGCCAATGCAGGCACGCCTGTCACACCTCCTCTAGTCGATTCAAATGCGCCGGTCATAGCCGGTGCAAGCTCGCCAAAAGAAGAAGACAACGGCTTCTTCGAAACAGGGTTCGGTGCAGAGGGGAACCCGCTCAAGACCACGCCTTTCCTTCAGATTCGTCGCTCATCAAGACGGTTGATGCCAAGAAAATAGGGTATCGCCATCGGAAATTAGGAACCCTAAGCGCCTCCATCGCTACGCCTCGCCATCCGTCCCGCCTCCAACATCTTCCACCTTATTTATTTATCTCAACTATGAATGTTACATGTATATATCATTGAATATGTTTTCTATTATTGTATGTTTTTTTTCATGGCCTTCTATGTTTTTTACTCATATCATGTTTGAGATTACATTTTAAAAATAACCAAGAAGTACACATGTAGTTATTACTAGCACATGTTGTATTGAGGTTTGGGATATCACAGTTTCGCGGGATCGCATGGACCTGATCTGAGTTTGGGATGTGGTGTCGCCTGGAGTGGTAGTTGAGACATGTTTTTATTTTATTTTTCTTTTAATGTATTTATGTGACATACCTAGTAGGTGGTGAGTTTTATTTATATCATTATTTCCTGGGCCTTTACTAAATTTGATATATTATTTTTTGATGATTATTTATCCATGTGTGGTCTAATTATTTCTTTCTATAGTTGATGTTAGTTTATTTATTTAAGATTTATTACAATAATATAGGTTGTAGAGCCTCCACATGATACCTCTAGAGACCCTCGCTGCTAGATGGCAGCCTTTTCCATTTAGGAAGGTACGCCTGAGGTCAGGTTGTTGACTTTTTTGAATATTATTCAAATTAAGTCATTCCATGGTGTTACATAGTGGTATAAAAAATTTATCTTAAAATTTGGGATTTTATATATTGGATACAATGGAATGTTTGAGAACTTGTGATGGAACTCAGACTAGTGTATCATGAGATGCTTTACCAATTGACATCATTGTTTCCATTGGTATGGGATTGATTTTGCTGGCTTCTAATACTATAGTTGATATGATTATTACCTCATGTGATACACAAGAAAATGATATTTATGAATTATAATTTATTATTTTCTTGTATCTTGGACCATTTCTAAGAGGCTTATTTTTGAATTTGGGCTCTTAGCCTATAAGTTACAAAACTGTCTCATACATCAGAATAAGAATTTATAATCAACATGATATAGGTCTTTCAGTGTGAGTTTTTCACTAAAACCTTAGTATAAATAGTTTAATGAATCTAAAACATCTCATAAATCATTTTCTTATATTAGAACTTGGTGGAAATATACTCAATTGGAAAAAAGTTTATCTGAATGTTTTATTCCGGTGAAAGGTCTTATGGATCCATAATAGGTTAGTAAATGATAATTTAAATCTATTGATATAAATATATTAACAGTGAGTATTGTGTAGGTTTTGTTATGTGTAGTGTCAAAAAAACCTAATCAGTTTTTCCCATGTTGAATGGAATACTATTCTACAAAACTGATCTTTTGTTTTATGTTTTCCCTTATTATGGATTTTCTAGGAAGATTCCACTATCTAAAATAGTTTTGTGACCAAATACTACAGGGACTAGTCTAATACATCGATTATCAAAGATGGTGAGTTCCTCGAGTTCAGTTATTTGAAGTGTTTTAACAACTAATTCAATGTTTTATCTTATTTCATGGATTGGAAATATAATTAGTCAAATAAAGAGATGATTATTTTCTAGATACATATCATCATTCTATATTGATGATATAATTAATATCACATGGTTTTTATCTTATAGTTTCACTAATTTATAGTTTTGGTACCAATCTATAAAATATTTTTGTATATATCTTGGAATGATATTTCATCTTACCGAACATCGTGACTATAGTTATTTGGAATATATTGTCTTAGACAATGTTGTGGAGTATCATCCTCATATTTTTATTCTTGATAGTAATTCTGGTATATATATTCATGGTGAGAATATGCCCCATTTTTGGATATTGAGATTACATGTGACTCTATTATATTGGGTAGAACATCAAAGTGTTCTTGGAACAATTGATACCATATGGGTATTGATAGGTATATGAGATATTTCCTATGGGTTTTAACTATAATGAGACCAAGTTTTATCAGACTGGTGGAAGGAAATAGAGACTCCTGATATGTGGCTCAATGTTTAGTGAATCGGTAATATGTGTTTAATGAGAGGGAACCCATGAGAGCGGTTGGGCCAAATTTATTGAAGATTATTAGGTAGGAAGAAAGGGTGAGTGATTTAGATATTTTTACCAATGTGTAGTGCTTCAACTATATATAGGATATAAGCATGGTGATTCCTTATGATTCATGGCAAAGAATCCTCATATTGCAGTCCATTGAACTTGTTGCTCAACATGGTGGGATAATGAGTATATGTTCATGGATTCTTATGAAAATGGGTGGTTAATATATATGTGGTTGTCTTAGAAAGATGGAATACTAGGGAGTATGGACAATCATTTTCAATGACATGAAACTCTTAGTTTCATGATTTTGATTTTTATGGTTGAATGTGTAGAGGAATTTGTCTCTTTTGTTTTGATCAGATCATGGAAGTGTGTCATGGAAAAGAACACTACACATTGAAACATAGATTTCTGAGTAATTATTTCTGAGCTTAGGGATGTGAAGTTAGATGTGAATATTATGGGAATAATGTCTTATGGAATGGGGAATGTTTTTAAATGTCCCTCGATGGTAGAGAAGAAATTTAAAGTGGATTAGGTCTAGTGACATGGTCCACCATGGATTCATTTGAAGTTAAGTGATGTATAGGGTGAAATGAACATGTCTCAAGAGGAGAGACATGTGCACAATGATGGAACCTATTTAGGTGGTTCTTGAGATGTTTTATAAGGTAATACATATAGTGGGAGTTCAAAACTATCCATCTGGGGGTGTGGCCCTAGTTATAGTGGGAAATTATCTATGTGTTTAGGATGATATTACTATTATTTTTGAAATAGGCAGTTACTGGTGGATATGTTTCTTCTCAGTTGTGTGTCTGGTGGTCACGTCCAAATATCAAAACTGGTAATAGATAGAGTGTGGTCTGTGGTTATGATATTACCATTTATTGGATGGTGAAGGGGGAACATGGATTTCAATGAACTGTAAATCATATTTATCTGGTCCCATTTAAATACCATGAATTAGATTTGGATGAGACTCTGGATGAATTAGTGTGTTGGAATCAGGCTCAAAATGATCTTAGTGAAACCCACATGTTATTTTCAGGGTGATCCAAAATTCATGATGTTTTTATGAGGGTGAATCCCCCTTTTTAAATGGTTCAATGGGAGAAATATTTTTATCAATTGGATTAGTGTTTGAATTGATGATTCGTTACATGGTTCAAGGGGTGTACACATTTGTTTTGCATAATTATGGGTGTAAATCATTTGGACAAACTCACTAGAGGTGTATAATGATAAAAACAATAGTTGGGAAACCTATGGAATATCAATATGTAATTTAGGTGGGTTGTATTGGGTTTGAAGGTGATGCTACAAGGTTAGTTGGGACTATCTAAGGAATGGCCAGTGTTTGTGGGCCCTGTATGTGGGTGGTGGATGCTCATTTTATTTGGTATAGAATTCTATGTTATGGGTAGTAATAGTCTATGGTGGGTGTTTTTATACATATTCAAAAAATTTAAATGAATACCATATCGAGTGGGTCATTGGACCACTGAGAACATTTATTTAAAAAAAATATTACCGGGAAGCATTATGGATCTGAATTGGATTTTGTGAGTTGAGTTCTATATTTAGTTGTATGATGCACTAGATAAACATTTTGATGAATAAATGGTTCCACAATATGGACATATATCATGTAGTTTCATCTCACTGGTTATGCAATAGTAACAATAGGAGGATCATGTTTTTATAAATGGTGTTCCTCATTTTTATAGTTACCCAATGGTAACTCATTTAGTGTTTCAGAATATAACATGGAAATATGGGAATCAAATGGTTGTCCAAGAAGGTCATGTGTTTTTTGAGTAGTTTATGGGACTTCATGAGAATGATGAGTGTTATAGTTATGATATTTTAAAACCCTATATCTGTATGGATTGTATACTTAGTGGGAATATAAATTTTCTAATATGGTGGGTGGTTTAATCCGTAAACCAAATTTCATATGAATGTTCTAAGAGACTAAATTTCCAATAATTTCAAATTTGGATGTGTTTTAGGTTTTAGGAAATATCTTGTGGATTTGGGTGAATTTTATATGAGTTGTTGGGGTGAGCTACATAAAAGTACAGTTGTAGGTCATTAACATAACGAATAGATTATTTAGGCCATAAAAATGGTTCACGGGTTTTTCATAGAGAATGGATGACCTGATCGATGGATAGAAAAGGGGTTTATGTACTCTTCTCTTAGATTCACATTTCAATTTAAGGTGTAACACTATGCATGTAGTCCAACTAATTTTAGAAAAAATAATATGGTCTTACCCCCAACCTTTTATTTAGTTGAATGAGAAATAGTGGTCGAGCATCATCCTGACCTCCCCCACGTACATTTTTCCTCTAGTTTTGATTGTTATGAGTATTTTTTTAATGTCATAGGTGGTATAGTTCCCCCTCATCACTATAACTATGTTTCATTCAATTTTTCTCTTCTATGTTTGTGTAATTTTAATTATCATTCCAATTCTGATTCCACTAAATAATGGTGGAATAGACTTTTTAGGGGGGTTATTTCTCAGCCTAGCTAGAGGGTCATTGGAGACAAGGACTTCATGATGTATATTATCATATTAGAAATGTAAAATCACTCAATATATATTATATAGGGGTTATCCTTAATTTTATAAAAATAATTCATTGAATCAATGATGATAATTTGGTATTTTTCATGGAGTAGGGTCATCTTCAAATTGGGAGGGGACCACACCATATTATTGGTTGTTTTGGTACGAAGGGATAATGTTGTGGGATTTGAGGCCTTATATGAAATTATGTAAAATTTTGAATTTAATTTTAGATTATTTAGATGATTATAAATTTATATTATTTAATTCAAGTTAAATATTTGATCTGATTTTGGGCCTAGGTTTGTTGGAAGGAGGCCATTTGAGTGTCCGAAAAGCTCTTGTGAGAGTTTTCATGTTGTGATTAAATGGTAAAAGTTCCCAGTTATATATGGGTGGTCCACATACTTTCCCGTGGAGTTTATTGATTGGTTATGACAAATTGGGTGTGTGGTCACACTACTTAGGTCATAAACATGTTTTATTTAATTATTTAATTTAAAATGTGATGCTTGGATTAGGATGGAAAAAGTGATAAGGCCCCAATTAACATTTTTTTTGTATGGTTATCTTAATCCATCAATGGTATAGGATTTGAAATTATATATTAATATCCTTGGAGGATAGACCTCAAAATATATATAACAGGATAGCTTACCAAACTGACCTAAAATGTCTTCATTATCGAGATGGGTCGTAAGACGTCTTCTTGACAATTCCCTATGTAGTGAAACCCATGTATCTATTGTGGCCATGATACCCCATCAATGATATCATGGTATGTAATTTCATAAGAGAATAAAGTTCCGACCTAAGACCCTAGTTGATTATGAGTACACACATTATGGAACCTCTGATATGTAGTGCCATAGGGGCTCGTGATGGTTCCCCATTAACAAAATGACCTGGAGTATGTGGATATTAATATGTATAATGAGGGTTTATATTCCCCACTAGAACATGAACTAATGTGTAATACTGTTAGTCCTGAGATGATGATTATGGGTATAGTGATTTGGGAAATAATTATAGTATATGTATTTTGATTTATATTTATGTTGGATGTCATGTGATTTCCCAGGATATATGTGACTCGATTGTTTTGTCTGACCCTGATGTTATTTCTCATTATTCCTAAGAATCACTTGATGACACAGTTGTGACCTTGAGATTTTAAGCGTATTGGGTTCTAGTTAAATGTATTATTTACTGGTGGATTCCTAGATCATGTAATGTATAGAGTTATTCTTGATATAGTAGTAGACTCTTAGTGGTGGTACATAGGATCCTGCATCATATTTATGTGATTTTGTGTGTAGATTAATCTAAAATATGTTAAGAATTCCTTTGATATAGTGATTCTATTGAGAATTTCTAGGATTCAAGAATCAAATGGCATCACCAATAGACCATTGAGAATGCACATGATTCACAGAATTTGAAAGCTAATATGAGGTGTTAGGTGGACATATAGACCCATTAATGGATGTTGGAAATCTTTAGGGTGGTAATTTCATCCTATAAATTGATGCCTAGGATACACCTTTGATCAGGTGGATGCACTATTGATAAATTGGTAGTGTATACGTGAATTATTAGATTACCAGGTATGGACTATCAGATCTAGAAGAGTATGCTATATTATTATTTTGTTCTCTTAAGAATTAGTCTCTACTAGACATGTAGGATTCCATAGGTCCTCCCCTATTAAGAATCAAACATTTTCATGCCATAGAGATTCAGCATTTTTATCTTGGGTTTTATCATTTCGGGATTGAGGATGATGGATTCATAGTGCAAAGCTAGTTTTTCCTAGACTTCTTAATGGAGGTGTTAGTATGCAAACCCTAGTGAGTGAACAAAGGATCCGCTAAAATGATTCTCAATCTTAGAAACACTCTAGCACGAGACCAATTAGGTATGGTCAATCTACGTCAAATCCCTGGGGGTTAAAAATGGTCAATGGGTATAGAATGCGTTATTCATGTACTCTTTATTGGGTCAGATATAGTTGAAGAAGAAAGTTCAAAGGTTGGTGAATAAACAAGATAAAAAATGTTGCAAATATGGATTAATTATCTATGTTAATTATCAATGTTAATTATTGGAGTTAATTAGTATTAGAAAAAAATAAAATAAATAAAAAATGAATTTTTATAGTGGTTTGGTCAAAATTAATCCTTGTACACTCATATACATCTCAACTCTGTGAGATATATTTTGTGTGATTCTTCTTTTTTAGGGGAAATCATAATCCAATTAAAACATAATAATTCTAGTGAAATTATAATTGAAATAAACAAGACTATCATATCGTGAGTCACAAAATAATTAGAATCCTGAATTTAGACATTGGGAGTAACAATTTTAATGGACCTCACTTTAATGTCATTTAGTTATAATCCAAATATATAGAATTTTTAGTAAGAAAATTGCAAAAAGAGAAATTGAAATCACGTGAGAGATGGGAACAAGTGTTACTGACTTATTATACAATAATAAACTAGATGTAAATTTAAAAAAAACATAGTTACTAGGTCTTGAATGTTTGGTTAACTTGATTGTATAATTTATCCACTAGAGGAATTCATAGAGTCTTTTGTTCACTCCTTGAGATATCTTCTGAAAGTAGTGAGAAATGTTCAACATGGAAATAATGTGCAGCACTTCGTTATATCAACATCACCACACTCTTCACACTGTATCACCTGAAAATATTAAATCACTTATCAAAAAAGCGTCATATCAAAATTCTATCACTTTCCCACATAAAGAAGAAATTTTTTTCCCCTTTCTAAGTAAAACATAAAAAAACTAAGAAATAAGTAGACAATTTACAATTTAAAAATTCAAATACTGGATTATAATCCAGATATAAAGAGATAATGATATTTTCATTGTATAATAATCTCTCAACTCAACTCTCGTTCTAAAAAATTAAAGAATAACTCAATCCAATTTGAAATAATTCTATTTAATATTTTAAATAATTCCATAATAATTGGTTAAAATGAAATACCATAAAAATTGAAGGTCTCTATTTGAATTTCAAAATTCAAAGATATTAAATTTTTTAAATGTAGTTAACAGGTATGGAATTTAAAATTTATAACACATCAAAAATATATAAAAATAATCTTTAATGAGTATATTATAAACTAACATTTATTTCGAAACAAATATATTGAAGAAAAAATAATAAAATAAAATAAAATATTATTTGAGTCTGAAGTTTTATGTTTCATATATAAAAATAGTGTAATATTCTGTTTTAAAAAAGCACATTTAAACTAGTGAAAAAAAACTCCTAATAGGTTTCACATAATTAATATTAATTTATAATGTAATTTGAACAATTTTAATATTTGAAATGACCATTTAGTAAATAGAAATATAAAAAAATGAAATGTAGAGCATAATTCTAGGTTTAAGAACACCCTGTAGAAATTCAAAAAACTAAGTAAGTGTTATCACCATAATATATTTTTCAATATTCAGATAAGAAAAAATTACTTATGATATTTTTGAGCGTATCTAAACTAGTTCACATAACTAAATATATATAAGTGATTCATGTTACTATATTTATGTAAGTAAATCATGTATCTGAATCTATGTAAGTGAATCACATATCCAAATTCACATATAGGTATTTTTGAAATATGTAAGTGGTTTTTATTATTAATTTTCAAACCTAAAATAGACATTTTTAAAGTAATAATTAGAATTTTATTTGTTTGATTTATATTTTTAAAATATAATTATATATCAAAATAATTAAGAATCACCTCAATCAAACCTCTATATCTCATGTTATCATTAAAAAATGTATCAAAATAATTCTAAAAATAAATAATTCCAACTAAAAACATATAGTAAATTACAACCAAATTTCAATCATCATATAGATCAATTCATAATTTTATTTTCTTATAATGAAATGTATATACATTTATTATCTTCTCCATGAAATAATAATCACTCATTTTTTTGTTTTTTAGACCGTTTTATAGCCAAAATAAAAAAGGTAACTGAATTTGGAAAATAAGTTATGTGGATTTGAAATTCATTATGTGGATTTAAAATCAGTTATCTGGTGAACAAAACATTTCCAATGTGTGAATAATAAAAATCTTTCTTCAATGATATTTTGAGGCCCCAAATGACTTATATTTCAAAGAAAAATATCATTTAACATGTAAAACGTTTTATGAACAACAAAAATAGGAAATAAAAATAAATATTATGTAAATAAATATTATGATATAATTAGAGTTAAACATATTAATTTTAAAACATAAAAAACCTATGATAAATTATAATTTGAAAATATATATATAATACTAAAAAAATATCTAAAATAAATTATTTAAAATTAATATTTATAAAAAATATATCTTGAGGCATTTTTTAATATTCAAAAACCTAAAATATAAATATAAAAAAATTAGAAAAATTAACATCCATGTTCTAACTAACTCGCTATTTTTTGAAATTAAATAATAGAAAAATATTTTTCAAAAAATATTCCCCTTTTGGAATTTATCAAAATAAATATATGAATGATTAAACAATATCCCACTTAATAAAAGATAAATATAAACTACATTTATAACATACTATGTTCAAATTTTATTTTCGAAAATATAGAAAAAATAGATGTTTTTTTAAAATATATACATGTTATATTTCAGTGGGGACATATTCAATAAAAATATCTCATTCATTAACATAAAATCCAATACATTGAAATATCATTTTAATATACTTAGTTTTAGACTATAGTAAAGGGTCCTTTAATATATAAATAGTAGAAGAATTATTAAAAGAAGATGCATTATTTCAAAAATAAAACAAATATTTAACAAATATTGTTTAATCGTATGATTGAGAAAGACAAGATGTAGTAGAAATATTTTCACTCTCATTCATAGGAAAAGATAGAGAATTTATTTCATAAAATCTATAAAAAATAATTTTTCATGTGAAAATGAAAAAAATATGAGGTAAATTTTCAACACAGTATGCATCCTAAAAAATCAAAGTTTGAGTAAATAATTAAATCAAAATAAAATTATACAATAAAATAATCCAGTATAAATATCAAATTCACTAGCAAAAAAATTGTATAATTTGTTAAAATTAAAATCATTTTAGGATCCAAAAACATTATCATCTATATAAATATGGAAAATGAAATTACTACTTAAATTTATATTGATAAACAAAGAATGATCTAATTTACCATTCTTCCATTAATTTTTTTAAAAATAAAATTAATTCTATCATACCATATTTGAAGTGGTTTTTTAATACCATATACATATTCTGATAATTTCAAAACATGATTAGGAAATGTTCCATTTTTAAACATTCGGGGTTGATAAATATAATCATATTCAAAAATAAATTATTTAAAAATGTTATTTTAAAATCCATTTTTAATAACATAAATCCTTTAAATGAAAAATAAGATAATAAAATTATAATAGATTTAATACAAGTATCATCCACAAAAAATACATCAAAATTTGTAAAAACTTCTTTAAAACGACCTTGATAAACAAGTCGAACTTTTTTATTATCAATTTGAACAAATTTATCTATTTTATTTATAGAAATATATTTATATACTATGAGATGATTATCTATAGGTGGATTAACAAGAGTCTAAATAGTTTTATGAGAATTTACATTAAGTTTATATTGAAAACAAATAATCCAATTAGCATCATTTAAAAAATCTAAAACATCATTAGTCACATAATTAGAGAAAAAATGATTATTTTCAAATAAAATCAATTAGAACATCCTGTCATAATAACAAAATCAAAATTTCCAATAAATTTATCAACTAGGTTATCATTATTAATCTTATAATATTTTGGAACATAATGGTAATGAGTAAGCCCCATTTAACAATTGCATCTTCTTGATGTTTTTCTCCACCAAATTTAAAATCATTGAAATAATATTGGAAATTTTATAAAATATATTTTTTTCAAAACATAATGAAAAATTAACATTAATAGATTATTATAAAACCATTGTTCTTGTATTATAAACATGAAATAGCATTAATTTTATTAGAATAACCATGAAAAATACCATCATCACATTTATCAACCAACTTATATAAATCAACCTTAGTATTTAAAATAAAAAACATTAAACCCAAAAACATTAAATTCAACAACATTAGGTTTTTTGCCGTTAAAAATCATAAGGGGATTTCATTTAAAAATATCTAACTAAAAATAAATTTAAAATATACGAAGTTTTTTTAATGGATTCAACGCAAAAAATATTTAATTAAAATATATCTATTTCACATAGTTCAAGCCATTTAGTTTTCTACCCTATAATGCTATTTTTTGTGGTGTTCTAGGAGAATAAAAATTATGAAAATATCCATTTTCATCATAAAATTATTCAATTTCAAAATTTATAAATTCACATCCATTAAAAATTCTAATAGAAAAAATTAAATAACTACTTTGATTATCCACCATCTTACAAAAATAACTATATCTCAGAAAATATTCACTATAATGAGACATAAAATAATTCCGAGTAAACCTACTAAAAAATCATCAATAAAAAATTATTTTTTTCATCTTAAAATAGAAACATTAATAGTACCAAATAAATCTATTTGAATAAGTTATAATATTCTATAAGTTATAAATTAATTATGAAGTTTTAATACATTTTTATACTGTTTAAAATTTAAATAAGAATCTATTGTAAAATTATTACTAATTTTTAAATTGTATATCTCTTTCACATGTGCTTTGTTTGAATGTTTATGTATCAATCAAAAGTTTACATGTCTTAGACATTGATTATATATTTTATCATCTATGTGTATAGCATTATGATACTTCAAATTAAAGTTATATAATTCATAAAAATCAATATAATGAATATTTTTACTCACATTTTCATAATATAAAACAAATTCATTTTTAGTAACAAAAAAATAATATCAAAAAAATTTAAAATAATTCTACCATAACATAGTTGTGAAATACTGATTATGATATATTTCAAACCATCTATGTATAAAAATTTATAAATCAAAATAATATTGTAAATAAATTACTTAAAAACCAATTACCACGACTTTTTAGATTTCACCAAATTTCATATAGCATCAATAAATTTTATTTTATGATAAAAACATTGATGGATCTCAAATAATTGTTTTGGAGAAGCTAATTTACATGCATCATGTATCCTTGACACTTTTAAGGAATATTTCATGAAAATATTAATCAATAATAAAACACTTCTGGTACCCATTCTATCTTGGGTCTAATTGGGTTATATTAATAATTCATAGGTATATAAAAGATTTAAAACATTTACTATAAGGTACTCTAAAGGTTAAATCTTTTTATATAAAAGATCCATTTTATCTAAGAGATTGAAGAAATCTAAGAGAACACTCATTATCATAATTTCCTTGTATACAATATTAAAGGAATGTAATATAATAATACTTTCTATAATAACATTTAACAAAATATTCATGTATAACCTAAGAATCTATGGATTATAACAAAAAATAGTTATATATTTATTTGGATTCATCTTACCCAAAAAAATTATATTTTTTTTTTCATTAAACAGAAGCAGATAACGTATCTTTTATATTTACAACTCCATTTCTATTATTGTAATTTTTATTTCTGATTAAACTCATTTTCATAATAGATCTTACCTTTATAACAGGAAGAATATTTTCTTATTCCTTCTTTAAGATAATCGTTCTACTTATGAATATCTTTCTTTCCTTGACATGCATCCTATATTAGTATTCTAATTATTGAATCCATTTATATCTCTTAAAAATATTTCTAAATATTTTTATTTTCTTCATAAAACCCATTAAAGGTATAGCCCCTACTATAATAACAATAATTGGAATAAAAAAACATAGTTTAGATCACCCTTTTTATCTGCCAAATTCGTCATTGGAATCTAATTCTTCTCTGAAGCTCCATCAATCATATTTGTGTAACTAATTCTTTTTATTATTTATTATTTTTATTGTGTTTTATCTTTTGACAATATGGTTTGATATATCCTTTAGTCATAAGTAAATAATAAAATACAATTTTTCCTATGTGGTAACATTGTTTACTTTTTTATCATTTTTTTGGACATTTAATTGATCATTTTTGAACATTTTAGTTTTAATCATAAAATTTAAAATATATATTCTTATATTCGTGATTTCTCATTTTTCACATTTACATTCCTTATATTTTCAAGAGTTATGAGAAACACATATGTGATACTTGAGAGAAATACCATTCTTATTTAAATTATCTTCTTCTACAATTTATTTCAACTCACCTTTGTATAGAAGAAGTGATCTGATGAGTTGATCCAATGTGTATTCTCTAAAATTATTACTTTCATCCATCCTAATAATATGTTATTTCTATTTCATGGGTTGATCTATTAGAACACTTTCAATAAGTACGAGGTCCTTTAATGTTTCTCCAATGCAATTCATTAAATCAAAAATTATTTTGAATAATTGGATCTTTTGATTGGAACTTTCCTCCTTGCCCATCTTGAAATCATTTTACTCCACTAGAATCACTCTGAGTTTTATTCTATTTAGCTATAAGTATCAAATGTGAGTAACTTGGAGAATATTCTATATATCATTATTTGTATTACATGAATATACATGACTAAACACAATTATGTTAATAGCATTGTATAATATATTTGCTACTTTGAAATTCAAAAACAATCTAGCAGAATAATTTCCTATAAGAGTATCTCAATAATGTTATTGTATATTGTATGGTATTTACATGATAAACTAGTGTTCCTTGCTTATCTATTGGGGGAATTCCATTATGGAGGATTATAAGTAACCATAGCTTTCACCATCAATGTGAGATGGTTTCTAATTAATCCATCCTTCATTTTCATTCATTCATGTTATCTTATAGATAATATCCTTAAGCTATGAGGTTCATGAATACATTAAAAAAAATATAAACAATAGATCTTATAAACCCTTAATAAATTAAATCCTTTGATACCAATTATTGGTTCAGATACTGTGAAATCATATGTTGTAGTGGGGTAAATATTCAAGGTTAAAAAATTTAAATTGATTGATTAAATATCCAAATTAATTGTTGAATTAACCAATGGATTTCATTAGTAGTATAAAAACAAAATAAACAACACAAGAATGTTTATAGTGGTCAAGTCCATATTGGACCTAGTCCACTATATAACTCTCTACTCGATGATAGATACATTTTTCACAACATGATTTTTAAAAATAAATTATACCCAATTACAACATAATTTTTCTAGTGGAAGTTTAACTAAAAGACTATTGACTTTTGAATAAGGACTCAAAACCTAATTACAACCATAAATTTAGATACCTGGAGTCACAACCTAAATGGTAGTGACATTAGAATCCCAAATTCAGTACACAAATATTGAAAATGATTTCATAAAAAAAAATTAAAAGAGAATGTAATCATGAGATATGGTAAGACATTGAGACTCAAGAAACATGAATAAAATAGATAGTAGAATAATAGGACACAAGTAATAGTTCTTGAGTGTTTGAACTACATAATTATGTCTTCAATATAGTAAAATAATTCATATATATTTTTTTTCATCCCTTTAGAGATAATCCATATGTAGTGTGAAATTTTTAGTTCAAGAAGAATATATAGCACTTCATTATATCAACACCACCACACTCTTCGCAATATATCAACTTAAAATATGAATTCTACGATTGAAAATGTATTTTTAAAAATTTATATCACTTATACACAAAGAAGAAAACCCCTTTAAAAAACATAACATGACTAAGAAATAGTTAGACGATTTAAAATTCCAAAATAACATTAATTTAACATCATAGAGAGAGAGAAAGATAGAAATATATTATCATTACATAATAATATCTAAAATTATGACTAATATTCAAAACATTAAAAAATAAATCAATCCTATTTGATATTATTCGATTAAATACTTTAAAATAATTCAAAAAAATAGGCCAAAAATAAAACCCATGAAAATTGCAAGACTATATTTGAAAAAAAAAATTCAACAAATATCCATTTTCGATATGTAGTAAACATTTTGATAATTTTAAAATTTAATAAAACAACATTAAAAATATAAAATAATTATTGAGTTTAATATAAACTAATATTAATTTAGAAACAATATAATTGATGAAAACTATATAAAATAATGAAAACCATTTCTTGAGCTTAAAGTTCCACGATTCATATGTGAAAATAGAATAGCATGTGATCTTCATATAAATATGATTAAAACATTGAGAAACACTTCACATATGTTCTATATAATTAATATGAATTTATAAAGTTAGTAGAATAATGTAAATATTTTAAATAAGTATGCAATAAATCTAAATATGAAACATTATGGAAAATAGAACATAATTCCATGTCTATAAACAATATGCAGTAATTCAAAAAACCACATAATAATTATCCATGTATGCAATTATTTATTATTCAATTAAGAAAACTTTATATATGATATTTCTTAATATATCTGAATTATTTTATATTAGCAATTCTATTTAAGTGATTCTTATATAAAAATCTATGTAAGTGAATCAAATAGCCTAAACTAAAAAACAATATCATTTAAATAAATTCTTGTATTTAAATTTTTTAATTATGTAAATAGTTTTACTTATCAAAAATTAGACCGAGATCATACTTCATTTAAAGAAGAATAATCATTCAATCATATTGAATTGTATTTAAAAAATTTAATTATAATTCTAAATAATTAATAATTTCAATAATTGGACCTTTATAACACTTTTTATTACTATAAATTTTAGAGAAATCGTTCTGAAAAACTTATAAATTCTAAATGAAAACATACAATGAATTATAACATAATTTTATCCATGAAATAGATCAATTAAAAATTTCATTTATTATAATAAAATTTAGATAATGTTTTTATCATTCCAAGTAAACAAGAATCCCTTAATTTTAATTTTTTGTATCACATTTTATGGTCATAATACAGATGGTAAAAGAAACAAGAGATTTTGAAATTTTTAATTTGAAATTGGCTACATGGTAAACAATACATTGGCTATGTGGGAAAAGTAAAATTAATTTATTCATAATATTTCAAGATCCAAATGATATATTTATCCTATTAGTACTTCATGAATCTTGTAGAAAATGTTATGATCAATCAACACATTAAATATAAATAAATTTTAAGTAATGGAATACTATGATTCAAATAAATATTAAACACACTAAATATATCACTCAATATAGCTATGAGTAATTAAACTTATGTAAAATAAAATATTATAAGATATAATTATACCTAAAATATTTTAAAAAAACATATAAAAAATATTTTGAGGTGTGTTTTAATATTTAAAACAAAAGATATTAATACTCCAAAGTTATGAAAACAAACATTCAGCTTCAAACACACCCTTGGGAAGGTGGTGGAACTATAGACGTATGATCTTCATGAGATTGGAAAAGAAACTATGTTATTGGGCCCAATTATGTATTGTGGTGTTGTATTTATTCGGTTATTTATTTCGGTTATTTCATTTATTTATATATTTAAGCTAAGTATGATAGGTGCACATATCAATGTATATGTTAGTTGGTATGAGACCACATTGGTGGTTCTGTACTAAGTTTTTTATGTACACCCTACTCTGACCTACATTGGAAATGGGTACCCAAGAAGCACTCACATGGTTATTACATTAATATGGTGGTCTAATTTCCAGGTTAGTATTATCATGTGGGATGTATCAAATGGGGTCAGAAATATGAATTTGAAATAGTCTAGTGTCATAGTATAGCCATGTTTTTATTTTCTGTTTATTGTTATCTATATATCTAACTAGCCTAGTGGGAAATCATTTTTATTTTTGGAATAAAAATTTAGAAATTTACAAAATTTCATGTATGATTATATTATCTTTATTTATTCCTGAATAATAAGATTATTTTTTTTAGCGGGTGATATTTGGTAACTTATTTATGATTTTACACTCTGATACAAGGGTATAGACTCCCCATAATACCTCTTAATACCCCCAGTGCTAGTCTGTATCCCCTAGATGTCGAGGATGTGTGCATAAGGTCACATGGAAGTTCGTTCAATCTAGTAATCTAATTGATCAAGTCCCTGGCATTACAGTAGTGGCATCCTCAATGTGGGAGTCACAAAATTTATATTAGGTTTTGAGGTTTAAACATAAAAGAGCAGTCCAAAAATCTTGGCTAATGAAAATAAAATCCCATATATTTTTATTTAAATAGTTTAATTTTATATTTTAGGATTTTCCCAAATAGTTTAATACCATGTTGTACGGACTCTTGTGTCATGAAAGGGGGGAAAACTTGGCATTATATAGTGATTCTGCATTAGAATACCCATTCTAGTTCCTAATAATTCATTGTAACTGAATAAGAGAATATTATTGGGGATAATATCTAATTTAAATCTCACATATGGTTCACTTTAGAAAGTGATCCATGTGAATGAATTTTTTCGATGATGGGAGAAGTATCTCAACTAATGGAATTTTTTTTAAATCAAGAAGAGTATCTCTACTCATAGATCTTGTAAGTGTGTCACACAAGAATAATTATCTATCTAGTTTACCCTATATATTAGTTACTAAATAGTTGAAGGAGTTATTAGGGCTTATACTTGGACGGATGTGTATTTATTATTATTATTTTTCCAAGATTTGACCATGGAGAGAGAAAACCAATAAGGTCATTTGGGATGGCTTGTCCTAGGAAGGAGACCTAAGTATAATAAAGGATATAAGGAATTCTTGGTTTTCAATATTTTGGTTTCTATGTAATGTTTCTATAAATGGAATGTATGATTCATGGGATAGTAGTAATGGAAAGTGGATCTAGGGAACCATAATTAGAACCCATCTCATATAAGAGAAACACATTATATGTAAGGGGTATATCCCAATTGTTGTCTGGGATAATGTTTTTGTAAAAAGGAGTATCATATACGATCTACATTGATACAAACTCATGGATGAGCCATTTCACATGAGGTTCATAATGAATTGTGTCTCCATGGGTGGATGAACATAGTAGCCTCATGAATTTTCACACATAAATAGTGTTCATGGTGGGGTCTATAGGTGTTAGTCTCACAAATGGACCATTTAAAACTCTATTTGTGGGAATTCATTGTCATAGAAGTCATACAGATTGACCTATGCTAATTTTCTTTGTATTTTACCATTTTCTAGAGATCCTTGACATGATTTTTTATAATGGAAAACATGTATGGGAGGGAATTTCCATATAATAGGGATTTCTCAACATTTATCATCCAAATTCTCTTTTTTCTAAGTGTGTGTCAGTATTTATAGGAAGATCATAAAACATCCTTCTAGGATAAGGTCAACTTGTAGAGATTATACGTATAATAACTAATATATCTAATCATAATTATGATGCATCATAGCCACAGACAAACCCTAACAGTTAATGGACCTTGTGATTTAAAAGAAACTACACCCCTTAATAAAAAAAAGTCTATATATGAACATGATACAAGGGAATAAAAAATTCACATGAAAAATTCAGTTTCATTTAGATTCCCTTTTTTATTTTTTTAATTATACTCAACATAAAACAACCAAATGTTTTTTTTCTATAAGTCTATTTTGGTTCAATAAAAATTCAAATCAAATCCCTAGAAATTTTATACATCAATTTCTAAAGATTTTCCATATATAAATGGTTTTAAAAGGCTAAAAATGCCAAATAATACCCTTGATATGATTTTTCGGTTTTTTAAAAACCTTTGTGCCTATAATGAATGAGATACATGCCCTGCTCCCTTTAGAAGGTTCCCACCGCCACATCACCGGACAAGGAAATTTTTTTGAGTAATCTATATTTCTCAGTGAGTGATTAATAATCTTGCACATAGAGATACCATTTTTATCTTCTTCATGCATTGAAATATTTTTCACCTCAATCAATATTTTTATCAACTATGTGAGGAAAAAATCATGTATTCTATGGAAAAGTAAGTGGCACCAAATATTTTATGCCAATAAAATATTCCGTATATAATTGGGATAATTATAAATTATAATAATCCTATGATAATGAAATATAGGACCCTTCGAAAAATTTATTTTCTATATGTTTTCTTTCTTTAGTTTCCCCACAATGGAGTATATGTTCCCTAACTGGAGGTTCATAATTCAATTCCTTTTTATCACTAAGAAGAGAATATCGACTCAACGTATTTGGGTTAGCAAGTGGAATAATTAACTTAGTGATTTATGGGTCTCTAAGGTGAATAACTTATTTGAAATTTTCATCTTCCAAGAGTTGTGTAGATTGAGAAAAAACTGACCTAAATTTGTAGGACCAAATTGTAACGCCCCGACCCCAGTTACCCAGAGTCGGTGCATTATTACATAACATTGGCATGATCACAAGAAAGATCAAATCTCGAAAGACCGATTGGTTTAGTAGCCTTGGAAACACTAGATATATTCATAAGTTTTACATTACATCATAAAATGAAAAACTACTACAACAACATAATGTCTCCATAATCCACACTACTATCCCCTCATAATATCCCTGCAGGTCATTCATAATTTACTTCTTCACATCCTGGGAAAAAATAAAACATAGAAAAGGGGTGAGCTCAAATGCCCAGTAAGGATAACAATATAGCGGAAACTTTCATAAATAAGAATAAACATTTAAGGCAATGCATTACTAAAACAAAAGCCTTTTAAATTTGAACTTCAACATGGTATGGCAAAAGTAAAATGAAATAATGCCATTTACTTATTCACATGGATATTCTACTAATCGAATAATCACATGCAAAAATCAATAACCACTTTCATAATGTTGGAATGCATAATGCCAGACTATCATAACCACATAGCCAAGGCCTCGTGCCAAGACTACAAATAAGATTTTGTCAAGGCCTTGTGCCAAGACACTAGTTTGTCTCATGAGACCTACCGATGCATCGAGGAGCTATAGCGGGCTCCACCCGTCACTTATTAAGTCCAATGCATTCCCATATGAAAAGGTTTAAACATAACATAAACATTCGTATTAAAACTAGCATACGAAATGTCAATACTTTCACAATAAACTATGAATGGTATAAAAATAGCACATCCACAGTCAAACATATCACAAAACCTTCAATACAATATAGAAGTTTTGTATCATAATAAATCAACTTCAAATAATCTTAAAATCCATCAAAGGATGTTGACATAGATGAAATCAAAATTCTTTTTAAAGAAATATCTCCTTTTATTTTGAAATCATTTAAGATCCATATAAAATAAAACATTTTCTTTGAAAATATTCTTATAAGCTTGTAAGGAAAGCTTTGAAGATTTTATAACGGCGTAAAATAACCGCACCCGCCGTATAAGTTAAAAAAAACATTCTTACCTCAATTCTGTCGAAAAGGTTAAAAAAGGACCTTGTTTTGAAAACGACGGAAAGATTCCTTTATAAACCTCTTATAAAAAGTCAAACAAGGGTATAAATGACTTTAACCCATATTCTTGTAAATAGAAAAAATGTTTTGAAATACATTTTTAAGAAACATGGATGTGGATGATAAAGATATCCCAGTAGATTATTACGTATAAACAACCTCGGATAATGAAGAGATTGTGAAATAACCCTTACCTTGTACTTTTCCTTGGTTGGGGTAGGTTAACCTCATGTATAATGGTGAAATAGTTGTTATTAAATTATACAAGAATCATATATATTAATATGATATCATATATGATCTTTTAACATTGATTTGTTAATAATATCTTAGAATTATCGTCGTTTCGGGAGTTAACTTACTCATTTTCTTTTATATGTTTTGTTAAATAAGCCATGGTTGTTGTATCTTATTCATATCCAGAATGATATACAGTCCTTAAACATCATTTTTAAATCATCAAATGATAATTATACTTGAATGGATACGATGGAGAATGAATCTCATCGCGTTCGTGGAGACGGTAGTCCGTACGTACGCACGAGCGACAATATCATTCTTTTGATATTAAAATAATATATAAATGGATGGTATATCATATATACAGAATCATTAACATGTTATTTTTATTATTTACATGAGTTACACATCATTATTATACCCATCCAAATAATATTATATTGAATAACAATTACACCACGACGTGGAGACGGTAAGCCGTACGTACGCACGTATGGTGACATGTTATTCAAAGGGTGGATAGAATACTGAATATGATTGTACCATATTTATAATAACATCACATTATATGTGAGATACTGGAGTTATTATTTCAGAATGGTAAGAACAAAGGAAGAAGAAGTGGAAGAAGAAATGAACTTAGAAAAGGGTGGTGAAATCATTACCTCTTCTTCGGGTTCTTCCTTTTGATTTGATCAAAAGGGCTCCTTAAGTTGGCTTTCTGATCAAACTAATGCCTCTAGGTTGTAGTGAGGGATGTTGGGAGAGTATTTGAGCAGAGTTTTGCCGAACCAAAAGGCTTTGAAGGTGTGAAGAAATGAGAAGGAGGAGTGCCCTTTTATAAGAGTGGTGAGGGGCACCTTTGGAAAAGCTAGAAATATTAATTTATAATAAATTCATATTCGGTTTCTAAAGGCTCCAAAGTTGACTATTCAAATGATGAGGTGGGGATAGGTCGAAAGAAACTCATCCAATAGAATTTAGACAGGTTTGGGTACTTATATTAACCTTATCTTTAAGTATTAACTCTAAGTTAATTAGTTTCACTTTTACAATGTCTCTTTGTATTTTATATATTATGGTTAATAAACTTACTATATACATCCAAGAGACCCCCAAGTGGTCCATTAATGATTAACCTATCATGATATAAGTCTCTTGGCCGAACCTTAGATTTTTAGGAATTTAATATCAATTAATAATATAATATTTGTTTTAAGAATTCTTTTATGTCAATTTTGACACAATTCATTAGTTGATTTTTTTGAAACTCATAAAAGATTTATTACTTCGAACAAAGTCAATTAAATCAATCCTAATATATCATATTATCCTAGAAAATTAGTTTAATTCATTAAAAGTTTCATATAATATTTATTTGGGTATTTATAATATCACTTATTTTAATTTTTCACTATTATAGTAATTACTGCATCATCATTGTGTCATAAATAAAATAAATTATTTAATGTCTAAAAATTATAAGTAAAATATTATTATGTAGGAAATCTTTTTATCTTTCGAATGAATATTTATAATCGAAAATCCAACATGTATAACCCTATATAAAAATTGTTCTTCTAAAAGATGTAAGCTTATGCCATTTTTATTTTTATTTTAACTTTATTAATATAAAGTGTCCCTACCACATACAAGTGGCTCCAAGGGGTCCCCAAATTGACCCAAGGATGCCCATGGTCGGGTATGTGTCCACCAATAAGGTTAGGACACGTTTTAGGGTAATTTTGAATTATTATAATATTATTTTTTTAACCCTTATTTACAGGATTTACCCTTTAACCATGGTAAATAAAATATTTACCACAGTAACTATTCAAAATGTCTAAAAATAAAAGTTACCTATTTACACAATTTGAACATCCTGATTCCAAATATGGAATCCATTTTCCTAAATTCAAAACACAGAAGTGGCAGAAATTAATTTAAAATTAATTCCCGCTGTTAAAACAAAAAGCGTGTTTTTAAGAGATAATAACTATCAAAAGATTGACACTTGTTTATGTTCGGTTTAATTGTAAAATTATGTCCAATGACCAAAATTATATTAAATGGTAAAAATATATTCTAAATATACTTTAAAACCACTCAAATTCATAATTTATCACTAGTAATTAATTTGATTAAAAA
Source organism: Viscum album (assembly GCA_963277665.1). NCBI lineage: Eukaryota > Viridiplantae > Streptophyta > Magnoliopsida > Santalales > Viscaceae > Viscum > Viscum album. The sequence goes on along the minus strand of OY728166.1, from coordinate 748,665,466 downwards.
AGTTGTTTTTAATTAAAATTTAGTAATTTTCACTATTCATCAAAATATGAAAGTTATCTGAAATGTACCAAAATTTCACCCTAGGCTAAATTCGATATTCCGAATCCAAAAATGAAGTCCATTTTCAAATATAGAATATATATGATTTCAAAAAGTAGGTATTACTATTCATAACGGCTAGTTTGATTAGTTATGGTGTGTTAGAACTCGGTGTTGCGTACAACACACGCTATCACATTATTCGAAGGGAAACGTACCGTAGAAGCTTGGGGTGTTACATTCTCCCCTCCTTCAAATAATTGTGTCCTCGCAATTTCTAGGGTATTACTGCATAAAAAGACTCGGGTGGTTCTTCATCATAAGTTCCTCGGGTTCCCACGTTGCCTCTTCCATCTTATGATTTCTCCACAAAACTTTTACCAGACGCGTCGTCCGGTTTCTCAGTACTTGTTCCCTTGTATCAAGAATCCTGACGGGCTCTTCACAATAAGACAGATCCGGTTCCAGTTCTAATTCCTCATAGGTGAGTACATGCGTTGGGTCAGGCATGTATTTTCTCAACAGAGATACGTGGAACACATCGTGAACTTTGGAGAGACTTGGCGGCATTGCCAATCGGTAAGCTACAACCCCAATTCGTTCTAGAATTTCGAAAGGTCCGATGTACCTGGGACTCAATTTTCCTTTCTTACCAAAACGTATGACTCCCTTCCACGGAGATACCTTCAGGAAAACATGATCACCGACTTGAAATTCCAAATCCTTCCTTCGATTATCGGCATAGCTCTTCTGCCTACTTTGAGCTGCTTTGATGTGATTTTGGATTACCTTCACCTTTTCCACCGTTTCCTCCACCAGTTCTGGGCCTACAAGTTTTCTTTCACCAACGTCATCCCAACAGGTTGGTGTACGACATCTCTTTCCGTATAATGCTTCATATGGTGCCATCTGAATACTTGAATGGAAGCTATTGTTATAGGAAAATTCTACCAGAGGTAAATATTGATCCCACATACCCTGAAAATCAAGTGAGCAAGATCTCAACATGTCTTCTAAGGTTTGAATAGTCCGTTCTGATTGTCCGTCTGTCTGAGGGTGGTAAGCAGTGCTCAAATGAAGTTCAGTATCCAGGGATTTCTGAAGACTTTTCCAGAATCTTGAAGTAAAACGGGGATCACGATCAGAAACAATCGATAGGGGTACACCATGAAGTCTCACAACTTCATTAATGTATAGTCTTGCTAGACGTTCCAGGGGTAGATCTTCTCTTATAGCAAGAAAATGTGCTGACTTGGTAAGACGATCAACAATAACCCATATTGCATCGTTCCTTCTAGGAGTCTTTGGTAGCCCCATGACAAAGTCCATCGTAATATTGTCCCATTTCCACTCCGGTATGGGAAGAGGTTGCATGACTCCTCCAGGCTGTTGCCTTCCAGCTTTCACTTGTTGACAAACCATACATCTTGATACAAAATCAGCAATCTCCCTCTTCATGTTGTCCCACCAAAAATGTTCCTTCAAATCTCTATACATTTTGGTGCTCCCAGGGTGTATAGAGAAATTGGAACTATGAGCATCATCCAGTAATTCCCTTTTCAGATCAGGTAAATCGGGAACACAAAGTCTCTTCCCGAATTTCAAAATTCCATCTTCATACACAAAGTCTCTCAATCTCCCATCATTCACAGCTTTAATCTTCTTTTGGAATTCTTCATCATCAGTCTGAGAACTCTTAATCCTTTCTAGTAAATATGGTTTGGCAACCATTTGAAAAAGCATTGATGTTTCACCTTCCCTGGTTATTCCCATGTCCATCTTCACTAGCTCCATGAAAATTGGATCCCTTTCAATTCTCATATTGTTCAAAACTCCATGGTCTTTTATGCTCAAAGCATCTGCTACTTTGTTTGCTTTCCCCGGGTGGTAGTGTATCGTGCAATCATAATCCTTGAGTAATTCAAGCCATCTCCTTTGCCTCATGTTGAGTTCTTTTTGTGAGAAAATATACTTCAAACTCTTGTGATCAGTATAAATCTCACATTTTTCACCATAGAGGTAGTGCCTCCATATCTTCAAAGCAAAGATCACAGCTGCTAACTCAAGATCATGAGTAGGATAGTTTTGTTCATGAATTTTCAACTGTCGTGATGCATAGGCAATAACTCTATCATTCTGCATAAGGACACAGCCAAGTCCTTTCTTTGATGCATCACTATAAATAACGAACCCATCATTCCCCGATGGTAGAGTCAATATAGGAGCATTGACTAATCTTCTCTTCAGTTCTTCGAAACATTCTTCACAATCTTTTGTCCAAACAAATTTAACCCCTTTACGTGTGAGCTTCGTTAATGGGTTTGCCAATCGGGAAAAATTCTGGACGAAACGTCGATAATAACCTGCCAAACCAATAAAACTACGTACCTCAGTTATACTCGTAGGTGCTGGCCATTCTTGGATTGCCTTGGTCTTAGAAGGATCAACAGAGATTCCATCTTTAGAGACAATATGTCCAAGAAAAGAAATCTTCTGAAGCCAGAATTCACACTTGCTAAACTTTCCATATAATTCATGCCTCCTCAGAGTCTTCAAGATAATGCGCAAGTGATTTTCATGATCTTCATAGGTTTTGGAGTATACCAATATATCATCAATAAATACTACCACAAATTCATCGAGATACTCCTTGAAAACTCTATTCATCAGATCCATGAATACAGAGGGTGCATTGGTCAATCCAAACGGCATTACAGTAAACTCGTAATGCCCGTACCTGGTTCGAAATGCTGTTTTCGGAATGTCTTCCTTCTTCACACACAACTGATGGTATCCAGATCGAAGGTCAATCTTTGAAAAGTATTGAGCTCCATGCAGTTGGTCAAATAAATCATCAATACGAGGTAGGGGATACTTGTTCATTATCGTTATAGCATTGATCTCCCTGTAGTCAATACATAACCTCATAGATCCATCTTTCTTTTTAACAAAAAGAACAGGGGCTCCCCATGGAGAAACACTAGGGCGAATAAATCCCTTATTACTCAATTCCTCTAGTTGTTTCTTTAGTTCGACTAACTCTACAGTGGCCATTCTATAAGGGGTCTTCGATATAGGCCTTGATCCAGGAATCAAATCAATAGAAAACTCAACTTCTCGTTCTGGAGGATGTCCAGGTAAATCTTCCGGAAATACATCTACAAATTCTTTCACAACAGGTACATCCTCTATTTGAACATTCCTTTCCTCACCGACAGTTATTTCATTATCTTCCTCCCCAATAATTGAATTAAGTTGAGCTACTGGGGGTGGATCTAAATAAGAATTAGGTGGTGACGATTCTGCTCTAAAAATAAGGTGCTCCTTATCATTATCATCAAGAATCGTAACCTCTTTCTTCTTACAATAAATCTTCGCATCATAGTCCGAAAGCCAGTCCATACCGAGGATTATATCAAACTCAATCATAGGTATGACGATGAAATCAGCAGATAAAGAAAATTTATGTGCTCTAATGGGGACTGATTCACAAAACTTTGTTGCAACGATACTTCCCTTAGGAGTTTTAACTGACAACTCCCTTATTAAATCAAATTGGAAATATCTAATTTTCTTAGCAAACTGGGAAGATATGAAACAATGCGATGATCCAGAATCAAATAATGCATTTGCTAAACTTGAGGAAACCATTAAATTACCTGCCACCACGTCTTTCGGAGCTTCTACCTCAGCAGTAGTGATAGCATAAGCCTGGCCTTGATCCCTTGGCCTTTTCTGAGGTAAGTTCTCCTGACGCTTAGGACATGCATTTTCATAATGCCCCATCTCCCTGCAATTGTAGCACTGAACGTTGGTAGCTTCCTTCTTCCCCTTGCAATCATGATCTTGGTGGCCTTTTTCACCACACTTGTAACAGACTCCCATTCCCTTCAAGCAAGTACCAGGATGTTTCTTCCCGCATTTACCACAAGATGGATATTCAACCTTTCCCTTCTTCCCCTTATTTCCATTCCCCGATTGATCAGCAGGTCTCTTCTTCTCTTGCTTTGCTTTAAAGTCATAAGACTTAGAGAATTCCTTTTCGGTCTTTATAGCACATGAGACAATATCTTCGTACGATGAAAAGGATTGTGAGACTAATGCTCGACGGAGAAATGGTTTTAACCCATCAAAGAAACGATCAATCTTACTTCTTGGGTTGCGAATATAATCTCCAGCATACCTCGCTAACCTTGTAAAGTTAGCCTCATACTTTGTGACATTCTCATCCTCCTTTTGTCCCAGACTCAGAAATTGTCTTTCCATATCCGCTCGATGGTCGCGAGGGAAGTATTTTTCTAAAAACAGATCTTTGAATTCCCTCCATTCCATATTTGATACTTCATCATCTTCCTTCGTATTTTGAATCAATGACCACCATTGATCAGCATCTCCAGTGAGGCGGTAAACTGCCATGATAACTTTTTCCCTTTCACTGCTCCCCAAAGCCTGAAATATTTTCTCTAAGGAAAATATCCATTGCTCAGCTACTAAGGGATTTCTATTCCCATTGAACGTTGGTGGTTGTTGCCTCATGAATCGATCTAACATTGATCCTCCACGCTGCGGATCAGGGTGCTCCATACGGGTAAGGTTATTATTCATAACCTGAGTAAGTTGTCCCAGTATGGTGATTAGCTGATCGGCACCAGTTGCATCACCAGCCCCACTATAATTATCTTGAGCAGGAGGGCAATCCCTACATGGAGTGCGCGCATTGATACGGTTTCCATTTCTTCCACTAGGCGCCATTTCTAAACAATGGCATAAACTAGATCAGTTTATGAATCGAAATACATAATCCCATACTTATAAAACACTTAACATAAATTGATCTATTTATGGATATAATCCATAATCATAATAATGTTTTCTTTGAGGAAGTATATACTCATAAACCCTTCATAATGATTTGTAAAGATAGTGAGAGTTATCCTAAGCATATCCCCCGGGAGTGTCGTAACCAAGAGTGCAGCAAGGCCCGTTGTCGTGCACCAGTTCTCGTTCGAGTCTAGCTCAAAGCGGTGTTTTCGGGTTTTACCCCTAGGTACATCTGTGCCAGAGCCGCCTCTACCTGCTCGTATCCAGACAGGGATGTATTGCTTGGAGAACTCACAAAATCTCTACAATACCAAAATTCTAGGAAGTTCTTCTATACTAATCCTCAAAGTTCATCTTAGGTCTACGTGCTCTAATCAGAGTTTATCTAAATCTAGCTTCCAAGGTTTGTACTAAACCTCCTCTGATACCAACTGTAACGCCCCGACCCCAGTTACCCAGAGTCGGTGCATTATTACATAACATTGGCATGATCACAAGAAAGATCAAATCTCGAAAGACCGATTGGTTTAGTAGCCTTGGAAACACTAGATATATTCATAAGTTTTACATTACATCATAAAATGAAAAACTACTACAACAACATAATGTCTCCATAATCCACACTACTATCCCCTCATAATATCCCTGCAGGTCATTCATAATTTACTTCTTCACATCCTGGGAAAAAATAAAACATAGAAAAGGGGTGAGCTCAAATGCCCAGTAAGGATAACAATATAGCGGAAACTTTCATAAATAAGAATAAACATTTAAGGCAATGCATTACTAAAACAAAAGCCTTTTAAATTTGAACTTCAACATGGTATGGCAAAAGTAAAATGAAATAATGCCATTTACTTATTCACATGGATATTCTACTAATCGAATAATCACATGCAAAAATCAATAACCACTTTCATAATGTTGGAATGCATAATGCCAGACTATCATAACCACATAGCCAAGGCCTCGTGCGAAGACTACAAATAAGATTTTGTCAAGGCCTTGTGCCAAGACACTAGTTTGTCTCATGAGACCTACCGATGCATCGAGGAGCTATAGCGGGCTCCACCCGTCACTTATTAAGTCCAATGCATTCCCATATGAAAAGGTTTAAACATAACATAAACATTCGTATTAAAACTAGCATACGAAATGTCAATACTTTCACAATAAACTATGAATGGTATAAAAATAGCACATCCACAGTCAAACATATCACAAAACCTTCAATACAATATAGAAGTTTTGTATCATAATAAATCAACTTCAAATAATCTTAAAATCCATCAAAGGATGTTGACATAGATGAAATCAAAATTCTTTTTAAAGAAATATCTCCTTTTATTTTGAAATCATTTAAGATCCATATAAAATAAAACATTTTCTTTGAAAATATTCTTATAAGCTTGTAAGGAAAGCTTTGAAGATTTTATAACGGCGTAAAATAACCGCACCCGCCGTATAAGTTAAAAAAAACATTCTTACCTCAATTCTGTCGAAAAGGTTAAAAAAGGACCTTGTTTTGAAAACGACGGAAAGATTCCTTTATAAACCTCTTATAAAAAGTCAAACAAGGGTATAAATGACTTTAACCCATATTCTTGTAAATAGAAAAAATGTTTTGAAATACATTTTTAAGAAACATGGATGTGGATGATAATGATATCCCAGTAGATTATTACGTATAAACAACCTCGGATAATGAAGAGATTGTGAAATAACCCTTACCTTGTACTTTTCCTTGGTTGGGGTAGGTTAACCTCCTGTATAATGGTGAAATAGTTGTTATTAAATTATACAAGAATCATATATATTAATATGATATCATATATGATCTTTTAACATTGATTTGTTAATAATATCTTAGAATTATTGTCGTTTCGGGAGTTAACTTACTCATTTTCTTTTATATGTTTTGTTAAATAAGCCATGGTTGTTGTATCTTATTCATATCCAGAATGATATACAGTCCTTAAACATCATTTTTAAATCATCAAATGATAATTATACTTGAATGGATACGATGGAGAATGAATCTCATCGCGTTCGTGGAGACGGTAGTCCGTACGTACGCACGAGCGACAATATCATTCTTTTGATATTAAAATAATATATAAATGGATGGTATATCATATATACAGAATCATTAACATGTTATATTTATTATTTACATGAGTTACACATCATTATTATACCCATCCAAATAATATTATATTGAATAACAATTACACCACGACGTGGAGACGGTAAGCCGTACGTACGCACGTATGGTGACATGTTATTCAAAGGGTGGATAGAATACTGAATATGATTCTACCATATTTATAATAACATCACAGTATATGTGAGATACTGGAGTTATTATTTCAGAATGGAAAGAACAAAGGAAGAAGAAGTGGAAGAAGAAATGAACTTAGAAAAGGGTGGTGAAATCATTACCTCTTCTTCGGGTTCTTCCTTTTGATTTGATCAAAAGGGCTCCTTAGGTTGGCTTTCTGATCAAACTAATGCCTCTAGGTTGTAGTGAGGGATGTTGGGAGAGTATTTGGGCAGAGTTTGGCCGAACCAAAAGGCTTTGAAGGTGTGAAGAAATGAGAAGGAGGAGTGCCCTTTTATAAGAGGGGTGAGGGGCACCTTTGGAAAAGCTAGAAATATTAATTTATAATAAATTCATATTCGGTTTCTAAAGGCTCCAAAGTTGACTATTCAAATGATGAGGTGGGGATAGGTCGAAAGAAACTCATCCAATAGAATTTAGACAGGTTTGGGTACTTATATTAACCTTATCTTTAAGTATTAACTCTAAGTTAATTAGTTTCACTTTTACAATGTCTCTTTGTATTTTATATATTATGGTTAATAATCTTACTATATACATCCAAGAGACCCCCAAGTGGTCCATTAATGATTAACCTATCATGATATAAGTCTCTTGGCCGAACCTTAGATTTTTAGGAATTTAATATCAATTAATAATATAATATTTGTTTTAAGAATTCTTTTATGTCAATTTTGACACTATTCATTAGTTGATTTTTTTGAAACTCATAAAAGCTTTATTACTTCGAACAAAGTCAATTAAATCAATCCTAATATATCATATTATCCTAGAAAATTAGTTTAATTCATTAAAAGTTTCATATTATATTTATTTGGGTATTTATAATATCACTTATTTTAATTTTTCACTATTATAGTAATTACTGCATCATCATTGTGTCATAAATAAAATAAATTATTTAATGTCTAAAAATTATAAGTAAAATATCATTATGTAGGAAATCTTTTTATCTTTCTAATGAATATTTATAATCGAAAATACAACATGTATAACCCTATGTAAAAATTGTTCTTCTAAAAGATGTAAGCTTATGCCATTTTTATATTTATTTTAACTTTATTAATATAAAGTGTCCCTACCACATACAAGTGGCTCCAAGGGGTCCCCAAATTGACCCAAGGATGCCCATGGTCGGGTATGTGTCCACCAATAAGGTTAGGACACGTTTTAGGGTAATTTTGTATTATTATAATATTATTTTTTTAACCCTTATTTACAGGATTTACCCTTTAACCATGGTAAATAAAATATTTACCACAGTAACTATTCAAAATGTCTAAAAATAAAAGTTACCTATTTACACAATTTGAACATCCTGATTCCAAATATGGAATCCATTTTCCTAAATTCAAAACACAGAAGTGGCAGAAATTAATTTAAAATTAATTCCCGCTGTTAAAACAAAAAGCGTGTTTTTAAGAGATAATAACTATCAAAAGATTGACACTTGTTTATGTTCGGTTTAATTGTAAAATTATGTCCAATGACCAAAATTATATTAAATGGTAAAAATATATTCTAAATATACTTTAAAACCACTCAAATTCATAATTTATCACTAGTAATTAATTTGATTAAAAAAGTTGTTTTTAATTAAAATTTAGTAATTTTCACTATTCATCAAAATATGAAAGTTATCTGAAATGTACCAAAATTTCACCCTAGGCTAAATTCGATATTCCGAATCCAAAAATGAAGTCCATTTTCAAATATAGAATATATATGATTTCAAAAAGTAGATATTACTATTCATAACGGCTAGTTTGATTAGTTATGGTGTGTTAGAACTCGGTGTTGCGTACAACACACGCTATCACATTATTCGAAGGGAAACGTACCGTAGAAGCTTGGGGTGTTACACAAATACTACGATGATAGGGCTAAAGTAAATGCTGTGTTTATGACTATGTTTGAGAAATTTTATAGATATTTCATTATGTATCCTATGTGAATTAGAGTCCATCCACATTTTTTTTCTTAATGGAGGATATATTTCTTGATTAGGAACTTTTATTGGGGGAAAATATAGTGGTATTATCCTAGTGTATTGTTTTTAGAAGGAAACTCAACATGAGCTATTGAAACCTCCCATTAGGAACTTGTATTTAGATCTAGTTCATCTATAAGTAAATTAGGTCATATATAGTATACCACTAAAATAATTTTTACATATTTTTAGATAGAATGTTGATTCAATCAGATTAATGTCATTGAATAGGGACCTTGGGTGCCCTTGGATAGATCATATGAAATAATATATGTGAATAACATAAGTTTAATGTAAAATTTTCTTACGCATATATAGAAGATAGTATAGAATAACTTTTATGAGGGTCGAATTGTGTTTCTTTATGAGTTTAATATCTATTAATTATCCAATTAAATTTTACATAAATCATTGATATAGTGGAAGAGTAGGCCAAAACATTTTTTCTCAATCCTCCCCTTTTGGGTTTTTAACTTAACATGTTTTTTAACTTCTCATTAATCAAATGCTTATAATTTTTTCAGCATTATTCGAGGTTTATGCCTAAAGAGGGAAGAATCAAATAATTCATATTATAATATATAATGGTTTTCTACCTAGTGACTACTAATTATACTTTATTTGGTGGTCTATGGTCTTTTATTTCTGACAAAAATCATTGGAATTTAAAGATATAATACTTTAACCCAATGTTTAGGGGGTTTAAGGTTGTACGTATTTGACCAATGTTTTATATAGTGTATATAAAAATATGTGAAACATAACTAACAAGAATGGAGGACCAAATGCTAGTATGGATGATCCCATAAAGTGGTTCACATAGTGTAAAGTCATGGTTCATATAATATTATTTCTTTTAGTTTAAGATCATTTGTAATGTCCCGGACCTCTCTGGTCCATTACTTTGTGAAATGTTGGTGTTGGAGGTGTTCTGGGAGGGAAAGGGGACTTATCCCCAACACTTTGCCAATTTTTTTCCAGTTCTGTGAACAGTGTTTCCAGTTTTATGAACAGTAACAGATCGGTCTCACCGATCGGTCTGACAGATCGGTCTCACAGATCGGTTTCACAGATCGGTCTGACAGATCGGTTTCACAGATCAGTCTGACAGATCAGTTTCACAGATCGATCTGACAGATCGGTTTCACAGATCGGTCTGACAGATCGGTTTCACAGATCAGTCTGACAGATCGGTTTCACAGATCGATCTGACAGATCGGTGTGACAGATCTGTTTCACAGATCGGTCTGACAGATCGGTTTCACATATCGGTGTGACAGATCGGTTTCACAGATCGGTGTGACAGATCGGTTTCATAGATTGGTCTGAAAAATCGATTTCATAGATCGGTGTGACAGATCGGTTTAACAGATCGGTCTGACAGATCGGTTTCAGAGATCGGTGTGACAGATCAGTTTCACAGATCGGTGTGACAGATCGGTTTCACTGATCGTTCTGACAGATCGGTTTCACAGATCGGTGTGACGGATCAGTTTCACAGATCGGTGTGACCGATCGGTTTCATAGATCGGTCTGACAGATCGGTTTCACAGATCGGTTTCACAGATCGGTGTGACAGATCGGTTTCACAGGTCGGTGTGAGAGATCGGTTTCACAGATCGGTGTGACAGATCGGTTTCATGAATCGGTATCATAGATCGGTTTCACAGATCAGTTTCACAAATTGGTTTCACAGATCGGTTTCACAGATCGGTTTCGTGTACAGTAACATTGGGTGAACAGTGTTTCCAGACTCCTACAGTTTTGCCCCTTTTGATGTTTCCTTTGACGTAAAATACATTTAAAGCCTTATTTTAAGGGCTCTTAAGGCCGTTTAAAATGCCATAAATACTATATTAATTAATCCTAAGGCTTGGAATGTTTTACTTGGTCAAACTGTGTGGGTTAATGCGATCCGTTTTTAATGGAGAATTAACAGGATCTTAAACTGTCGCCCCATTAAATCTTAAAAAGGGACGAGATATCATTCTCCCTTGTTCTTTCCCTTTCTTCTCAGCTAAGAGACGCTATAACCTTTCAATCCTTTCTGTAGGAGTTTCACAATCAATCTTTACTCCTAGGATTGGTTCTTCTCTATTTTGGATGAAACCGAACTGTATCGGTCAATCTTCCAAATAAGGTATGTTGTATCGTCGTTCTTTTGGGGTTTATCTTCTCCTATCCTCCTTTCCATAATTATACCATGTAATTTCCAAGATTCTAATGGGTTTTCTTGGGGTTGGTTGGTACTGTCAAACTGCAGCATCCTCCGGTGGATGCAGTTGTCCCGAGGGGAGGATCGTGACCTGTTGTGTGGATAAAGAACTTGAGGAACTGTTTGAGGTAGGGGATTCATGGATTCTCTAATTGTATATGTGCAATCGTATAATTAGCATGATTTATCCCTTTGGATCACAATGAAATTAACCTAATTAAATACTTGAACCGGATTAAAAGAATTGGTTGATCGCATGTTGTTCCTTTATACCGTGATAACGGTTTGCCTCATGTTTTCCTAGATATAGTGATTTCTATGTTTTCATTGATTTGTTGTTCTTTCATGATAGAAATTGATAATGAACGTAAAGCTGGATATAATTGTTAATTAATTGGCTAAATATAAAGAGGCATGTAAATTAATCTGGTTATTGTCGGTGTTGTGGTTGTTCTAATTTGAGGATAATCAAATTATAGAAGTAAGCATGGTTATTTAATTGTGATAGCTTGCTGATTAGGTATCTTTGATTGGAACCTACGAATAACAAATCTACCAATTCAATATGGATTAAAGAACAGATTATGTTGGAATTTCTAAAGGGGTTCTGAGTTACCCTCTTGTTTGCTAAAGGTTCAAGGGCCCATGGTTGTGATTGTTGTTTTTCTGCTGCTTGTGCTGTGATGTGAGCCTGGATGGATGTTGAGATATGTGGAGGTGTGTAGGCCTTGTGGTTATGACAGTAGATGATGCCTAGAGTGGCGATATGCATCAGTTATGCATGTGGGTGTCGGGGAGGACACCAGGGGTGATGGAATGGGATGGATGTGGTTGCTGGTTGCTTGCGGTTTTCTTGAATGGTAATCTGCTTTGCTTTTCCCCACTTCTCAAGGCAGCTGGTCTTGCTACCCTTCTTCCGAAGGAGGTGAAGATGCACTGGGTATGCCACGTGCTTTCCGTGTTTAGCCTCTCGAGGGGGAATGGGTATATGCTCTTTCTATAGGTGGCAAAGACTCGACGGGTAGCACATCTACTCACCGCGTTGAGCCTCCTTTGTGTTTAGAAGCATAGGATGTTTTTTTCTAGAATGCCTAGGAATGTGGAAAATTAATTATGTAATGAATGTTTGATTAAATGGTGAAAATCCACGGGGATGGAGATACTGGAATTTAAAGGTGATGTGAATCTTAAAAAGGAGCAGTTGTTTTTGAATGTGATGCCAATTCAGTTTAATGTGGAATTGTTCATTCTTAATTAATGTTTAAAGAATTAATTAATGTACAGTGGAACTGATAAAATGAGAACAGAGTAATCTAATAAATCTCTTCAAATGTTTGTGTGCTTATAGGATACCTAGTCTTAGAAGTAACATCCTAGAGTCTGAGAGATGTTATCTTTAGTTGTATCTAAGACTAGGTAATGCCCATAGTGTGGATGTGAGTTACTTATATATTCTGTACTTTTTGTGTTTATATACGCTACTCCACCCTTTTGGTAAGGGAAACTGACACCCCGGGGATTCTGAGCCCTAGGGGGTGTTTTCCCCAACATTCTGATGGGAGGTTGAATGGATGACTACCCCCTTTGGCTCTGCTCTCTTCTCTTGGTAGATACTTGTGCCATTAGGCACAACGGTTAGTTACCCCATATATGTGTGTAGAGGGTTGTAATGGCTTGTGGTTATTCACACACATATATTCTGGGTATAGTATCCTACGGACTACTATACGTGTAATGTGTATAGGCTATGATGGCTTGAGGATCCTTACTTGGAGTATCGGCTGTAATGGCTTGAGGTATTATACCCGACGTATGATACACGTTATGTGAGATGTGGTGGCTCCCGGAGACTACCTGGTTACTTTTGGTTGTGAGGACGGTGTGGTGCTTCGCCCAGGTGTCTGCGGGCAAGCCTATGTGGTGCACGGGGTGCAGATTGTGGAGCTTCGCCCAGGTGTCTGCGGGTAAGCCTTTGGACAGATATGCACAGGACGTATGTCATTGGGGAAAAGCGGCAAACCAGTGGGGAAGTAGTAGCGGGGTACCCTTGATATTCTATACTATATGATATATTCTTGTATGTGTTACTTGGTGAGAGTAGCCATGGTGAGGTTGGGAACATAGTATACCTGTTTAGGTGACGAGTTAGATTCACTTGTTGTTCACTGGGCTTTAGCATGCTTTCTTTACTTTTGCACGAGAGGCTTGGGGAGGATCCTACTGAGTATACTGTTATACTCACCCTATGTATATATAAACTCTTTTTCAGGTCACTTGGATCAGGTTGGAGATCAAGCGGGTTACTACTAGCTTGTGGTTGGAGGAGGAGCTGTTCGGGCTCGTGGTCGTTGTCGTTTAACTTTTTTTTGGGTACTTTTAGTTTTCCCCTTCAGTTGTAGTACTTTTTCATGACATTTCATATATGTAATTGGTTTCCTTTTATACCTCAGTTCTAAGTTGGAGTTGATTGGAGTCTATTCTATCTCTCTCTTCTGTATGTGTTCTCTTAGAGGGTAATGCCTCCCATTTTTATGTTATTATACCCTCGGTGCTAGTCGCCAACCCGGGGCCTACTGGAGGCGGGACTCGGGGGTCATTATCTCTCTTTTCACATTGCTGGCCCAGGAGGGGTACACTTTGTGGGGAGGGGGTCGTGATAGAGTGGTATCAGAGGTCTGGTTGAGGGATAGGATGGAGTTTGGAGTTAGGCACAAGTGAGGATGCATGGGCTGGTAGGGCAATGGTGTCATTCATGTTTAGCAAGTGGGGTAAACACTGGAGACCGGCAGAGACATAGGCGTTCAGGGCCCCCTATGATCTGTTGCATGGACCTTTAAGTTTACGATGGCTACTAAACAAAGTGATACTAGTTGCAGTTTAGAGACCTAGGAAAGGATCATGCATCATTATTCTTTGCGCCTATGTTTGAATGGGTAGACCTTGGGATAGGTAACCTAAAATTAATAAAACAAAACAATTAATTAATTAATGTTGATTCTTCCATATTTCAGGCTTAGGAGCTCTAACAGTTGTTATTTTACAGGTATGGCTCCAGGTCGACGTCCTCGTCAGGTTTGCGCAGAAGATGCCAAACAGGCCGTTCCAGAAGATCACCGCCGAGTAGAGGTTGACGACGATGACACTTGGAGGAAGACACTCTGAGAGTTTCAGTTCCAGAGTCTACAGAAGTATGAGGGCTCCGTTTCCGATGCAATAACAGAAGACTTTTTAGAGGAGGTCGAGATAGGCTTCAGTTCGATTCGTGCTCGGAAGGAACATTGGGTGTCCTTGGTTGTGACGATGTTGCGTGGAGTAGCGATACAGTGGTGGTTCTTGTTCCTCGGGGATCGTGATGAGTCAGCGATCTCATGGCAGGAGTTTCGAGATAGGTTTAGAGTTGAGTTTCTTTCTTCGACTGCGAAGGCGTCCAGTCTCCAGGAGCTTCTTACACTTCGACAGGGGAGCTCCAGTGTTCGAGAGCTTGGAATTCGTTTCAGGAACCTTCTACGATATGATTCAGACCTGTTACCAGATGAGGAGGCCAGGGCGAGGCATTTCGAGGAGTCTTTGCATCCAGAGATCCAGCGCCAGGTCACCCCATTTATACTGAAGACATATCTTGAGGTGCTGGCGAGGGCAGAGGTTGTTGAGAGGACTTTGGCTAGGACTGGATCGTCATGAGATGGGAATCACCATGATTTGTCACGAAGTAGAGCTGTGGTCCGGGTTTCCCGATTTTCAGGACTTAAGAGTTTCCGTTCACCTGGGGGTAGGTCTCAGCCCTTCCCATCTTGTTTCTCCGGAGGAAGCAAATCTCAGGCCTATGTCAAGGGATCAGGTGTTTTTTTTTCTTATGGTGTTCGTGGTCATCAGCAGCGGGAGTGCCCAACATTTCAGAGTAGTCATTGTGCACCAGGGACTCCACTCCAGGTTCCTCCGTTGAGGCAGTTCCAGCCGAGGCAGCAGCAGTAGGTTGCACCAGCTTTAGATCACCATAGGGTAGATGGAGTAGGCAGAGGACAGCCCCATGACGCTCCCCGTCCTCAGAGAGCTGAGCGCGGACGTGGTGGTGGTCGTCATCAGGGTCAGAGAGGTCGTGTAGGTGGTCGTGGTCAGCTTCATGCTCTAGCGTTGCCAGCTCCAGGCGAGCCAGACGTTGTCCGAGGTACCCTTTGATTGTTTTCTACCTTGGTGTATGCCTTGTTTGATTCAAGAGCAACACACTCTTTCATATCATCTACCCTTGTCCATGCTTTGGGACTTGAGGTAGAGAGGCTTCCAGTTCCCTTGGTGTTGACTACGCCAGTTGGAGATCGAGCTGACTTGTTTGAAGTATGTAGAGACTGTGAGCTAGTGTTGGGGAAACACCTCTCTTGGGGAGATTTCCTATGTTTACAAATACAACCATATGATTTCATACTTGGCATGGATTGGTTGTATTCGGTGCAGGCTATTGTGGATTGCTACAAGAAGAAGGTCGTTTTCTTTGATGCAGATGGAGAGAAAGTAGTGTTTGTTGGTGAGAGAGATCCTCGGATGAGTCATAGACGTGTTCCTTCCTTATCATCCATGATGGCTGGAATGATGCTGAGTTCTTCAGAGGTTCAATAGTTGGCGTTTCCTAGGGTTGTAGAGGAGTACCCTGACGTCTTTACAGGAGAGGTTGTATCCTTACCCCCTCGACGAGAGATCGAGTTTGGGATCGAGCTATAGTCGGGAGCGTCTCCTATCTCTATGTCTACGTATAGGATGGCCCCTTCTGAGTTACGAGAGCTACATATACAGCTCTATGGTCTGTTGCAGTGTGGTTTTGTTTAGCCAAGTGTGTCACCGAGGGGTGCACCATCTTTTTTTTGTGAAAAAGGCTGACGGCAGTTTGCGGTTGTGCGTCGATTATCGTCGATTTAACAAAGTGACAATAAAGAACCGCTATCCTCTTCCACATATTTATGAACTATTCGATCAACTTAAGGGTGCAAGATGGTTCTCAAAGATCGACTTGTGGTCAGGATATCATCAGATGCGTGTAATGGATGAGGATATCCAGAAGACTGCTTTCCGTTGTCGTCATGGGCATTATGAGTTTGTTGTGATGCCATTCGGCGTGACGAATGCTCCAGATGTTTTCATGGGGTTGATGAATGATGTGTTCCGTGAATTCCTGGACAAGTTTGTTTTGGTTTTCATCAATGACATCCTTGTGTACTCCACATCTGAAGAAGAGCATGCAGAGCATCTACGAGCCGTTTTGGGAGTTCTTCGCCAACATCAGTTGTTTGGTAAGTTGTCCAACTGTGAGTTTTGGGCTCGAGAAGTTCGTTTATTGGGGCATGTTGTGTCCCAACAGGAAGTAGCTGTGGATCCTTCAATGATAGAAGCAGTGGTGTCTTGGGTAGCCCCCAAGACCGTGTCAGAGGTGCGAAGTTTCCTTGGTCTCGTAGGCTATTATAGGAGGTTTGGAGCCAATTTCTCCTGAGTTGCGACTCCTCTGACAGCTTTGACCAAGAAGGATCAAGCGTTCATATGGACTGATCAGTGTCAGGCAGCTTTCGAATATCTAAAGGAGAAGTTGTTAAGTGCTCCAGTTCTTTGTCTTCCAGGTGAGGGAGTCCAGTTTGACGTCTTCTACGATGCGTCACATCTGGGGATAGGCTGTGTACTTATGCAACATAGGTCAGTTATTTCTTATGGGGCTCGGCAGTTGCTTCCACATGAATTCAACTACTCCACCCATGATCCTGAGTTGGCAGCCGTGGTGTTTGCGCTAAAGTTGTGGAGACATTACCTCATTGGCGAGCGCTTTGTGGTTTTCACCGATCATAAGAGTTTGAGGTATGTTTTCTCCCAACATGACTTGAACATGAGGAAAAGTCGGTGGATGGATTTCTTGTAGGAATACGACTTTGAAATATCGTATACACCGGGAAAAGGGAACGTTGTAGCTGATGCACTAAGCCGAAAGTCACGTAATGATGTTGTGCGTGAATCTGGTGATTCCTGGAGAGTGATGGAAGAGCTAGCAGCTTTGCATCTTGATATGGGAGAAGTTGGGGGTAGAGGTTGTCTTTTCCAGATGACGGTGCAGTCATCCATGATGCAGAAGGTGGAAGAGTCTCAGTTGGGTGATCTAGAGGTGGAAGTTTGTAGAGACATAGTTGTGTGTGGTGAGGCCCTTGATGGTTGGTCGGAGGAAGAACAACACCGAGTGTTGTATCATGGAAGGCTTTTTGTTCCCTTGGCAATTCGTGAGACGGTTCTCTGAGAGTTCCATAGTTCACCCTTGGAAGTACATCCTGGTGTGAAGAAGATGTACCGATCCTTAAGGAGTCAGTTCTGGTGGCCTGGGCTGAAACGTATGGTTGCAGATTGTGTGTCTCGATGTTTAGTCTGCCAGAAGGTGAAGGCTGAACACCGTGTTCCTAGTGGTCTTCTCCATCAATTAGAGATTCCTTAGTGGAAGTGGGAGGACATCTCAATGGACTTTGTTACAGGTTTACCTCAAACTCCGGGAGGACATGATGCTATATGGGTGGTAGTGGATCATTTAACATAGTCGTCCCACTTTATAGTGATCAAGGAGTCGACCTCAGTGGAATTTTTATTGAGGCAGTATCTAGAGGAGGTTGTGAGACTTCATGGAGTACCTAGGATGACAATTTCTGATCGAGACCCTCGTTTTACCTCTAGGGTGTGGAGAGGTCTCCAACATGCTTTTGTCTCTCAACTGTGCCTTAACACTGCTTTTCGTCCCCAAACGGATGGTCAGACAGAGAGAACCATCCAGACTCTTGAAGACATGTTGCGCTCTTGTGTTCTTGATTTTGGAGGTTCATGGACAAAGCACTTACCCTTGGTAGAGTTCTCTTACAATAATAGTTTTCACTCTACCATCGGCATGGCGCCATTTGAAGCCTTGTATAGCCGGCCATGCCATTCCCCATTGTGCTGGACTGGGGTCGGAGAGTCAGCAATTCTCAGACCAGAACTAGTGTAGAATACAACAGATATGGTTCAGGTGATTCGTGAGAGGATGAAGACATCACAGGATCATCAGAAATCATATGTTGATCAAAGAAGGAGACCGTTAGAGTTTAATTTTGGGGATCATGTGTTTCTGAAGGTGACGCCCCGTCGTGGGTAGCGAAGGTTTGGTCGTGGAAGTAAGATTTCTCCCTAGTTTGTTGGGCCTTTCGAGGTGTTAGCTCGTGTTGGAGCTGTGGCATATCGAGTAGCACTTCCCCCTCAGATGAGTCGGATACATGATGTTTTCCATGTATCATAGCTCTGTCGTTATCTTCATGATAAATCTCATGTTATCGATTGGGGAGAGGTCGATGTTGACGATGATGCAACCTTCGAGGAGCGACCTATGGAGATCCAAGACCACAAGGAGAAGGTGTTGCATGGGCATTCTATCCCCTTAGTTTGTGTCTTGTGGCGACACGGTGGCATGGAGAAGAGTACCTGAGAGCGTGAGTCACAGATACGTGCTCAGTACCCAGAGTTGTTTAATGTTTAACTCCTTTCATGTAATGATGTTTTCTTTGTGGTTGGACCTCTCATGTTTTATTTATGTACCTTTGATGTGATTTTATGTTTGAATTGTTTGGATATGGATTGTTTGTTTCCATACTCTCGGATGTCGTAGTTTTGTTCCAGCTTTTGAACAACTCATGGTGGTTTTCCCCTGAGATGTATCTTATGGGGTGGTTGTTCGGACCCCTCTTTTCTTCTGGGTTGGTTTTTAAATTCTCGAGGACGAGAATGTTTTGAGAGGTATCTAATGTAATGTCCCGGACCTCTCCAGTCCTTTACGTTTTGAAATGTTGGTGTTGGAGGTGTTCTGGGAGGTCAAGGGGACGTATCCCCATCACATTGCCAATTTTTTTCCAGTTCTGTGAACAGTGTTTCCAGTTTTATGAATAGTAACAGATCGGTCTCACCGATCGGTCTGAAAGATCGGTCTGACAGATCGGTTTCACAGATCGGTCTGACCGATCTGTTTCATAGATCAGTCTGACAGATCGGTTTCACAGATCGGTCTGACAGATCGGTTTCACAGATTGGTGTGACAGATCAGTTTCACAGATCGGTCTGACAGATTGGTTTCACAGATCGATGTGACAGATCGGTTTCACAGATCGGTGTGACAGATCGGTTTCATAGATCGGTCTGACAGATTGGTTTCACAGATCGGTGTGACAGATCGGTTTCACAGATCGGTCTGACAGATCAGTTTCAGAGATCGGTGTGACAGATCAGTTTCACAGATCGGTGTGACAGATCAGTTTCACAGATCGGTCTGACAGATCGGTTTCACAGATCGATGTGATGGGTCCGTTTCATAGATCGATGTGACCGATCGGTTTCATAGATCGGTCTGACAGATCGGTTTCACAGATCAGTGTGACAGATCGGTTTCACAGATCGGTTTCACAGATCGGTTTCACAGATCGGTTTCACAGATCGGTTTCACAGATCGGTGTGAGAGATCAGTTTCACAGATCGGTGTGACAGATTGGTTTCACATATCGGTATCATAGATCGGTTTCACAGATTAGTTTTACAGATCGGTTTCACAGATCAGTTTCACAGATTGGTTTCATGTACAGTAACAGTGGGTGAACAGTGTTTCCAGACACCTACAGTTTTTTTCCTTTTGACGTTTCCTTTGAGGGAAAATGCATTTAAAGCCTTATTTTAAGGGCTCTTAAGGCCGTTTAAAATGCCATAAATCCTATATTAATTATTCCAATGGCTTGGATTGTTTTACTTGGTCAAACCGCATGGGTTAATACGATCCGTTTTTAATGGAGAATTAACCGGATCTTAAACTGTCGCCCCATTAAATCTTAAAAAGGGATGAGATATCATTCTCCCTTGTTCTTTCCCTTTGTTATCAGCTAAGAGACGCTAGAACCATTCAATCCTTTCCGTAGGAGTTTCACAATCAATCTTTACTCCTAGGATTGGTTCTGCTCTGTTTTCGATGCAACCGAACTGTGTTGGTCAATCTTCCCAATAAGGTATGTTGTATCGTTGTTCTTTTGGGGTTTATCTTCTCCTATCCTCCTTTCCATAATTATACCATGTAATTTCCAAGATTCTAATGGGTTTTCATGGGGTTGGTTGGTACTGTCGTACCGCAGCATCCTCCGATGGATCCAGTTGTCGCGAGGGGAGGATCGTGACCAGTTGTGTGGATAAAGAACGTGAGGAACTGTTTGAGGTAGGGGATTCATGGCTTCTCTAATTGTATATGTGAAATCGTAGAATTAGCATGATTTATCCCTTTGGATCACAATGAAATTGACCTAATTAAATATTTGAACCGGATTAAAAGAATTGGTTGATCGCATGTTGTTGCTTTATACCGTGATAACGGTTTGCCTCATGTTTTCCTAGATATAGTGATATATATGTTTTCTTTGATTTTTTGGTCGTTCATGATAGAAATTGATAATGAACGTAAAGACGGAATTAATTGTTAATTAATTGGATAAAGATAAAGAGTCATGTAAATTAATCTGGTTATTGTCGTTGTTGTAGTTGTTCTAATTTGAGGATAATCAAATTAGGGAAGTAAACATGGTTATTTAATTGTGATAGATTGTTGATTATGTATCTGTGATTGGAACCTACGAATAACAAATCTACCAATTCAATATGGATTAAAGAACATATTATGTGGGAATTTCTAAAGGGGTTCTGAGTTACCCTCTTGTTTGTTAAAGGGTCAAGGGCCCATGGTTGTGATTGATTTTTTTATCCTGCTTGTGATGTGATGTGATCCTGGATGGATGTTGTGATATGGGGAGGCATGGAGGCCTTGTGGTTACGATAGTAGATGACGCCTAGAGTGGCGATATGCATCAGTTATGCATGTGGGTGTCGGGGAGGACACCAGGGGTGATGGAATGGAATGGATGTGGTTGCTGGTTGCATGCGGTTTTCTTGAATGTTAATCTGCTTTTCTTTTCCACACTGCTCAAGGCAGCTGGTCTTGCTACCCTTCTTCCAAAGGAGGCGAAGACGTGCGGGGTATGCCACATGATTTCTGTGTTTAGCCTCTTGAGGGGGAATGGGTATATGCTCTTTCTATAGGTGGAAAAGACTCGACGGGTAGTATATCTACTCACCATGTTGAGCCTCCTTTGTGTTTAGAAGCATATGATGTTTTTTCAAGAATGCCTGAGAATGTGGAAAAGTAATTCTGTAATGAATGTTTGATTAAATGGTGAAGATCCATAGGGATAGAGATACTGGAATTTAAAGGTGATGTGAATCTTAAAAATGAGCATTTGTTTTTGAATGTGATGCCAATTCAGTTTAATGTGGAATTGTTCATTCTTAATTAATGTTTAAAGAATTAATTAATGTACATTAGAACTGATAAAATGAGAATGGAGTAATCTTATAAATCTCTTCAATGTTTGTGTGCTTATAGGATACCTAGTCTTAGAAGTAGCAGCCTGGAGTCTGAGAGACGTTAGCTGCAGTTGTATCTAAGATTAGGTAATGCCCATAGTGTGGATGCGAGTTAATTATATATTATGTACTTTTTGTGTTTTTATATGCTTCTCCACCCTATCGGTAAGGGCAACTGACACCCCGGGGATTCTGAGCCCTGGGGGGTGTTTTCCCCAACATTCTGTTGGGAGGTTGAATGGCTGACTACCCCCTCTGGCTCTGCTCTCTTCTCTTGGTAGATACTTGTGCCATGAGGCACAGCGTTTAGTTACCCCATATATGTGTGTAGAGTGCTGTAATGGCTTGCGGTTATTCACACACATATATTCTGGATAAATTATCCTACGGACTACTATAGGTGTAACGTGTATAGGATATGATGGCTTGAGGATCCTTACTCGGAGTATGGGCTGTAATGGCTTGAGGTATTATACCCGACGTATGATACACGTTATGCGAGCTGTGGTGGCTCCCGGAGACTACCTGGTTACTTTTGTTTGTGAGGACGGTGTGGAGCATCGCCGAGGTGTCTGCGGGCATGCCTTTGGAGAGAGATGCACAGGACGTATGTCGTTGGGGAAAAGCGGCAAACCAGTGGGGAAGTAGTAGCGGGGTACCCTTGATATTCTATACAATATTCTATATTATTGTATGTGTTACTTAGTGAGAGTAGCCATGGTGAGGTTGGGAACATAGTATACCTTTTTAGGTGACGAGTTAGTTTCACTTGTTGTTCACTGGGCTTTAGCATGCTTTCATTACTATTCTACGAGAGGCTTGGGGAGGATCCTACAGAGTATACTGTTATACACACCCTATGTATCTATAAACTGTTTTTCAGGTCACTTGGAGCAGGTTGGAGATCAAGCGGGTTACTACTAGCTTGTGGTTGGAGGAGGAGCTGTTCGGGCTTGTGGTCGCTGCCGTTTAACTTTTTTTTTGGGTACTTTTAGTTTTCCCCTTCAGTTGTAGTACTTTTGCATGACATTTCATATATGTACTTGGTTTCATTTTATATCTCAGTTCTAAGTTGGAGTTGATTGGAGTCAATTCTATCCCTCTCTTCTGCATGTGTTCTCTTAGAGGGTAATGCCTCCCATTTGTATGTTATTATACCCTCAGTGCTAGTTGCCAACCCGGGGCCTACTGGAGGCGGGACTCAGGGGTCATTATCTCCCTTTTCACATTGCCGACCCAGGAGGGGTACACATTGTGGGGAGGGGGTCGTGACATCATTCCATTAGGACTATGTACTTGATAGGAATATTCCATCACGAGAATCTCAATGTAATGCTTTGCGATTTACAAAGGGAGTATCTTGGCATGGTAAATTTGCTATATCATTTGATATGGACACCTAAATGTGAAGGTCATATGAATAATATGTTTTCATCTTTCTTGAATAATAGGAACGATACAGAAATATAAAACATCAAGGGTATTTGAATCTACTTGAAGAGTTATGTTATGGAATGCCTAAATCATAACAAAAGAATATTCGAGCTACTTGAAAATGGATACTTGTGGGTTTAGTTAAACCAATAGTAATAGAGAATATAGATTATCACCATTAAAGGATAAATCATTGAGATTTAGGGGGAACTTGATTTTCAAAAACACTATCCCCTATATGTCACAAAATGAATTAAATTTAACTATCTTTCTCATAATTAATTCTTACATGGTCAATTTGTATTAATCAATAACCCTGTTAAAAATATCTAAAAAAGGGATATGAAAAAGATTTCATTGAGATTTATTGGATTACAAGTGGGGTATCTAAACTAAATTCATTGAGTTATTGATTATTCAAACACTAAATATATGAATTTGACTCATAATTAAAATGATATTCAAGTAGGATTGGTTCACCCTTAAGGTTATTCAAATTCACATTGAACACATTCTCTGGGAGAAGTGATATAATAGAAAATTATTGAGTAAAAAATCACATAAATAGTATTTTAATGAATGTGAATAGGTTTTGAAATCATCAACAATAATGTTCCAAGAGAATAGAATAAGATTAGTTGTAGAGATAAATGAAGTGATGCCCTATCATTTTCTTATACCAGTTGGTCAATCAAGAATAGATTTACTTTTTATAATGCCTTTTTTATTACTAAAAAACTTTTTTCATTATTTACATTGTCATATTAATTTATACTAATCCATGAAAGTAAATATATTATCTTGTGGATATTTGAATTTTCATAAATCTATCCTTTATGGGAATTTAAATTTAAAATCCATTGTGTCTCTTTTCATTTTTTTATTATGTTTTTGAAATTTTCAAAATGATGTTTTATTTTTTAAGGTCATACGGCTTCAACCAATGGTGTCTAAAGATTAAGGATTAACAACTATGACCAACAATGTATAATAATTATGTTCAAATATCATTGAACATTATAGAACTACTTCTCTAGTAAAAGGGGAAGAAATTACCCAATGTGAACGATGAACACATGTTGGTAGATAGCCCTCAGGCCCTCTACATAGAATTGCCTCATACATAGTAGGAAATCAAATATGCTTGAAGTTTTTTGTTGGGCCAAGGATATGAAATCTAGGAATTAATATGTGTCTTATAGTAACACAAATCAATCAACACCTATAACATGTATAGTTAATTACATACAAAGAAGGATTGTGTATGACTGAAAGATAATGATGGAATCATCCTAATGATATGGAATTAAGAAAAAAAGATGTGAATGAGAACCCTCAAATCATAGAAAAGAGTGGTTGTTCGTGTTAAAGGGATTTTCATCTAGTCTTAGGATAAAATATCCATGAAAAAATAAATATTTTTTGTTAATAATAATCAATCCATATAATGTTATATAAAATTTTATCTACATATATTTACCTCATATGTCGGAAAGTGAAATTATATTCTTGTTATGAGTTTTTAATAAAGACAAACTCGAAGTGTATAACCCCGGATGGTCAATACAGATTTGGTTTAGTTGTGGAGTTTTTTATCCTAGAAAATTTTTATCGATATATAATATACACCAAGAACTTTTAAATTGATCAAAATATCATGAAGGTATATTGGTTAACAACAAACAGACCACTCAAAGTTTTTTATGGTCATAAAATTTAGCCAATGTGTCATGAAGATTAACATCATGGCTGTAGGAATATGATGAACAAATTTTAAGGTTCACATGATGGGGGACGTTTTGGGAAATATTTCATTCCATTATATATTTTGTTACTAAAATACCTACTATGAATAAGGAGACAGTATATTAGGGGAGGTATTTGAAGAAATCCTAAAATTAATACATATCCGGTATGAATAGAAATCAATCTATATATAGATCTATTAAATGGATTTATCTATCATAGGTTAGGTAAAACGTAAAATATGGGTTCCCTGTTGTAGTCATGGACATCAAATACTAGAGAAAATAAGTCTACCATTTAGATAGAGATCTTGCATGGGTGTATTTTTGTTTGAAATTGAATTGAAATAACATAGCTGAGTATTTTTAAGGTTGTACGAGATATACCACATAGAATAGTTTAATATCCCCTGAGGTAGATTTTATTTAATTTATTCTAATTTCATGTGATTAAGAATCAGATTTAAAATATTTTTATGATCATATGACTTTGATAATTTCGATATGGATCAGATTAATTCAAAGTTGACTTTTGATGTTTATAGTTTAAGTTCAAAACTATTTTACCAATGTATCATTCATTCTATTATCCTTCAAAATGAAACCTCCAATATAGTTTCTTAAAAAGAAAATGGAATAAAATGTAGGAATATTTTAAATCCTCTTGAATATTGAGAATTGGATAATGTGAATCATGTCATGAAATTCTTGAATTAATGATAATTCAATTATCACTATTGAGATTAGGTTGACTGTTTATAATTGGGAAACAAGTGTTACACAGTCAGGAGTGCATCGAAAATTTGGGGCCCTATCCTTCTGGGTAAAAACATACCATAATGGTTACATAGTTTCTCTCAAGAAACTGGGTTGTTATCCTTTCATTGGTGCGTCTTCTTGGATCAATCAACATCCATTTTATCAATTTCATTGAGACAGAAATCAATGAGGATTTTCTCATGGATATATGAATTTCAATAAGAGTATCTCTATTCCAGGTGTTTATTTAATAAGTATTAGGACATCAAAATGTTTGATGTAGGTTATGTGGAATTGAAACTGTTAAAAAGGATTTTGAATAATTTTATGTTACATCATAATGTTCTAGATAGGATATTTTGGAATGTGGAGTAAATCATAATTCTAAGGAATAGTAAAATAAACCTCATAAGAAATGGAGTGAGTTTATAATATATATTAGGGAGAATCTTGATCATTTGTTATATAAAAAAATTATAGAGTGCGTGAAATCTATTATCTTATATGTTTTAATGATCAATATAATTTAAGGTTATAGGATATTGACTATGAGCTACACATTTTATGGTAATGTGGAAATGACCTCATGTTTTACAGTTTAAGGAATTGCAAAAAAAAATATGCTATAAAATTGGAGTCATGTAGTGAGAAGTTTTATGTTATAAAATGTAGGGTTATATGGTGATGAATATTATATTGAGGTTTTGTTCATATTTGTCCCATGTGACATAGAAGATTAAATATATTAATCACATTGTTGAACCCTTGGGGGAAAAACCAATGTGAATTAGATCGTCCAAACAGTAAGACGAATCCAGGATATGATTGGGATGAGTCATGTGGTTGGGTCTAAAAGTCTAGATATCATGGAATATATTCATATAGTAGGAATTTATACTTCTGTAGTTCTTATATTATGTGTTCTTTTTACCTCAACATATATTAATTAATGGGGAAAATTATATGTAATTAAACTCATCATTACAGGTTAAAAAATCAAAAGGGAAAATGGATTTTTCATTTGGTGACAGGTTCATTTGAAAATAAGATCCTAGACTAGATTTCTAATAATTTCAATGTTTCTAATAGGTTTTTTCATATGTGGTTTGAGGATTAGAATGTTTTCTATGGTATTTGGAAGATTTCAAGGTGAATCCAGAGTGTCCAAGAGACCGGAATCAGTAAGATTATAATATGCTTGTTGTGGCCATACCTGTTACACCAAGATAATTATGAGGAAAGGGGTTGTCCCTCTTTTTATAGGTGGATCATATATAACCTATACATAAAAATTTGATTGTTTTTGGAAACATATTAATTATTTGTTCTCATTTAGTTATTGGTTTTATTGGGAACCCCTATTGAGGATACCTCAATTTTTCCATCTAATAGAGAGTGAAATATATATTAGGTATTATTTTTCTCCCTCCATGTATGCATTTGATCTCGATGGGGTGAAACATATCCATAAATATGATTCCTTTTAAGATATATACTACTTTCCATCCAATATATCCCCCCAAACTATCAATGATTTAAATGAGGATATGTTAGTTTTTAGATGAATGTTTTATATGGAGAATGGAAAAAATGTCTTGCTTCAGGGGGATTTTTTATACAACTCATTGAGGATACCCTGAGAGGTTCTACTTATGATTCCATAAATCCTATGATTCAATGTATGTTTTTTATGGTTTTTTATGTTTTTCTATGATTTTTAATAAAATGTTTCACTCAATTTAGGTATTAATTTATGTTATTTTTGTTACCTATGTAAGGTGCTTTGTCGGGATAGGAGAGGACCAAAGCTAATCGCTCGTCGTTTTACCATTGTTTGATTCCCCAAAAATCTTGACATCAATTATACCAATTTAGATAGAATGAGTATTTGTGTCCCTTGTAATGGGTTTTCTTTATAGAATGTGTCTGATTTTAATGGTGAAATGGTTTAATTTTAAATTGAAATATTATAAGTGGGATTTTGTTGAGAGGTAAAATTAAAAGAAAAAAAATCAATTTTAAACCATGTTTTGAAATAATATTTCAAAACGATGATAGAGATTTAAAATGAGTTTTCATTGGTTTTCTTACTCAGTCACTACATGGGTAAGGAAACATGATTTAAATTTTTGAGTGGTTTTAAATATTTTATTTTTCTTGGGTTCAAAAATAATAACTTAGAGATTATTTGGAGTTGGTTTTGGTACATTCAAACTTATTTTAGTGATTCTATGTTTTACAATGATATTTTTGATTTTTGTGTTCCCTATTATAATTTTTTTGTTATGTATTTTTATATGATTTTCTCATTGTGTGGATATCCCACTAAGAATGTGTATTGTGGTACTAAAATGATGAATCATATAGATGGATGTGACAGACCCCTTATAAAGTTTTTATGGGTTTTGAGTGTGTTCAATATGTGGGACTATGTCTTGAGGGAATATCCCCTTGATGGTGAGTTCGTGAGCTATGAGACAAGAAACATTCCTTATTTGGTGTTTTATAATTGTACTGATGTGGCCTCCCATTAGTGTACGAGGTTGGAATTTTGTGATTTATTTATCCTCCCATGTGTGTGAGGGGATGCATAATTTTTATTTCTATACGTTTCCTTTAGTCAATTGGGTTGTGTGCAAGATGTAGTTCTTTCCCATAAAGTATTTGGTCGAGGAATGACATGGGGTATGTTGGTTGACTAAACACATAGAAAATATAACACCCTTGAGTGATAAGGTATGTGTCATGGCATATAGATGTATGAATGTATCATGCTAATTAAGGTAGTGGTTTTTGGTTTTGAGGACACCCCACCATAAGAATATAGTTGAATCATGGACATAATTTTGTTCATAACCTCCCTTGTTCTTTGAGTACATGACATGTTATTCTATGAGGATAATTCTTCCTTCAAGTAGTGAGTTGACGTAGGTAGGGTCACATGTCTTGGTTTTATGGGTAGCACACAAAAACCTATCTTGTATATTTATATATTCATTGTCTGTTATATTTCTATGTGTGATTGTTACATTGAAATGATTATACTCCAAATATATTTATTGCATGCACATCCACTTCATCACAATGACCCTCAATGTTGTTAAGAAATTTAGGATCTCAAATCCATAACTAGACTCAACCCTTACTCGTGTAAAAGAAATGGGATTTGATATACATGGTTCTATTTTTTAAAATTTTATCTTAGGAGAAAGATATAGCTTGGAGGTGGACACGTGGTTCATCTAGCTATTCATATAGGTCATGGTTATCACAGTATTGAATGTGAGTTAGGCTGAGGCCATGTTTTTATATTTAGTTAAGGTTTGGTATAAAACTTATATTTTTATTTTTTATATAAGTTTATTTTTATGTCATTATTTATTATTAGTTATTCCCTTTTAGGGAAAGTGCTTCATAAATATATATTCACTTCTTATGATTTGGGACTATGAGGGCATATATGGATACCTATTTTTTTACATGTACATTTTGATGTTCGCCATAAATATGGGAGATACAATATTTTTGGTACATTTATGAATGACTCATGGATTTTTTAGAGGGAATTTTTTCCCTTTAACTATTTTTATCCCTCTAAACAAGTCAAAAAGCTCTTATGTATTGGGTTTCATGATTTAGATCATACGGTGCCCCTTCTCGAGATAAATTCAGGTAGTTTGTTAAGGGTTATTAAATAGTGGAATATAATCATATCATGGGATGAATGGTTTAGTTGGTGGTTGAGAATTGTTTTCATGAATCAAGATATGGATCAAGAACTTGTATAGTTAACAGTCTTTGGTTAAAGCCCCAATTTTCATGGGATGTCTAGTTTCTAGACTAGGAACTATGGGATGAGTGAGTTATGTGGTTGGATAGACACTCCCAATGTTGTATAAATGAGACTACAAATATTTCATAGGGATATCCTAGTAGAATTGAGTTCTGCATGCATTAGGATATTAGTATGTTTGTGGTATGATAAATGTTCCAATAGGAAGTTTTTTTTAATACGAAACTTCATCAGAATCCATATTATTTTGAAAACAATTATAATATAAATGATTTTTCATTGATATATTAGGGGGAAATTTTATTAATATAGATATAAGGTTATTTTTGATTGATTTTGATTGATATATATTATCTACCAAGGGAAATTATTTTCAGGTTGATTGGTTTTCGAATAAAACCGTATTTTAATAATAAAAACCAATATTTTAGATGAAAAATCATACATTTGTGTGATGTGTGTATAGAATTAATTTGAATTTCCATTTTAATTCGAATATCCCATGGTGATGGTGATTTGTAAATGATTTTAGATTTTTTAAATTTGAGAAGATTTTATAGATTACTTTATAATTTAATTTTGAAATTTTTTTGTTAATAGAAATAGTCTTCTGAAAAGAGATTATCAATGATATGGATTTTGGGTGATTTAATTATATTATGAAAACCATTGGAAGTCATTGGGTGTTTTGAAAACACGTGTGAGGTTTTTTGTGTGAAAGATATTTTGTAATTGGTTTTAAACTATGAAATCAGTTCCTATAGAAACCGATCTTCTTGATTTTTTTGTTTTATTTAAGATTTTTGTGGGTGCTTTAATTATGTGTCTAGATTGTATGTCATTTTTCTTACAAACCATTATGTCATATTAATGAATCTATTTTAATAGTTTGTTTTGGTTTGAATAGTGAAAATATATATTATTTAGAATGGTCTATTTGATCTTTGTTGTTTGATCAAGATATAACCATGTCATTTATTCTTTCTTTTAGTACTTATTATATGGTTGTTTTGAGGGCACACTTGTGGTGGTGTCATAAATTTATTGATGTTGTTGGGATTGGATAGTCAAATTTGAGATAGTGGGTTCATGGGTTAGATACATCCACATGTATTTTGATTATTTTCCATGTTATATAACAAATTTGTTTTTTAGGTGATTCATATAGTGGATAACATTATTATATGAGGTTATTCATTATTTAAAGAGTCTTTTTTGGGGAAAAAATAAATATAGAATAATTTCTGGTTGAGAAATCTATGTTTGAGATTTACATATGTGGTTAAGAATTATCATTGTTCTTGTCTGTATATGTTTCATGTTTAGAAGCCTAGTGCAAGCCAACATGATTCATGTCTTTTTTTAGGGTGTGACCCAAGGTTTATGACATGATTCATGAGGTGAACATAGATTTATGACATGTTTTGGGGGGAACCATTTCTAATTTCAGGATTCAGAGGGGTGAATATTCTTTTGAAATGTATTGAATTGTATGTTTAGTGTTTCCAATGTTGTTTTTTTAATGAAACACTAAAAGAGATAGGAGGAAAGTTATCCCCTTTAGTTCATCTATTTTCATTGCATAAACATCTATAAAATAATACATGGGAGAGGGAGTAAAAATAGAAGTGTGTCGGTGGATCCAATTGATCCAGTTTCATTGATAATACCATATTAGAGAATCATATACACTATAATATTTTGTTGTTGTTTGATGATGGAATTTATTATAGTGTTGGTAGACATTGCACTTGCATTTGGTTCAATGTTGGAGTCGACCTGAATCGAGGATGAGCTGAATTGGGAATTTTTTGGTTCTCAGGTTGCGTGTGATGGTTCACGTGGAAATTTGAGGAACCAAATGAGGAGTTACAAAGATTTATTTTGGGTTAGACATCATTATGGATAGAGGAAAATGGGATCATTCTTATGGGACTATGACATCATATTCTTGTGATGTGCTGGTGTGTTGGTAGTTGACTGTACAACCCCAAGAATTTTATGATATAGTTTTTTTATTTTCATCGATTTATTTATTAATATACGTTTTTTTAATTTCATTGATATCTTGTGTTGTACTCAACACCATGATAACTTTTCTCTACATGAAACACTATCTTATCATGTGATATATGCAACACTATTCTTGCATTCTATTAAACACAATTTCATGAACCTTGGTAGAATTTATTTCACACAAGACTGAGTTTTAGTGAGAAACTAAATATTAATATCTTACCTTATAGCATAAAAACTATAATGTAAGTTTGAATATTAATATCTAAATTATGAAAATATTATTCAAAATTCTGTGAGAAATTAAATACAATTGAAAATAAATATTTTTTTAAATAAAACAAAATATTTTTCTTTAGGTGAAACTATTTAAATGAAAATAATAGAGTTTATAAAATAATATAATAACTACTTATTGATTTTATCAAATTGATAAACATTTAATATGTTCAATATAACATTTACAATTCATCTTATGTGTTTTCTAGACATGATGTATGAACGAATTCAATTTTTCGGATTAAGGATGTAATTTTTAAAAAATGAGGTTTTTTTCTTTTTGATGGAGCTCACATTTTAATTCTAGTTTTCAACACCTTTATATATGATATTTTAAAAAATAATCATGTTATTTTTAAGTAGGATATAAAAATATACTTTTTATTATTATTTGATATTTTTCTGATAATTTTCAAATTTTGATGAATAGTAAAAATACCCTATATTTTAATTG
Source organism: Viscum album (assembly GCA_963277665.1). Classification (NCBI taxonomy): domain Eukaryota; kingdom Viridiplantae; phylum Streptophyta; class Magnoliopsida; order Santalales; family Viscaceae; genus Viscum; species Viscum album. Next base: position 748,633,152 of record OY728166.1, on the reverse strand, counting down.
AAAACAACTTTTTCTCATAGGAAAAATTTAAATTGTTAAATTATTATATTTAATAGTTTTAATTTATAAATATAATATATTTCTCTCATTACATATAATTTATTCCATTAGCTTTAATTTTAAAATGAATTTTGGTGTTAAAACATTTCATTCTTTTTCCTAAGTTTTATCTTTTAAAAACCGTTTTTCATTCTAACCATGTGTTTAATTGTAATTTAATCACAAAATTTTTTTTTTAATCATTACAAATATATTCAATATTTTAAATCATTATTTCCAAATTTTTAAAATATAATTATTTTATTTTTTTGTATTACGAATAGAAACATCAGTAATTATTATTAATATGGTAAAAAGGTAAATCATGTAATTAATGGTAAATATAATATTATAAAATTACAATAAACATTTCCTAAAATTATTGGATGATTTATTTTCAATATAAACCATCCTTGGGTCTAAATTATACCATTTGGAAGGAATTGGATGAGATTATTACACTTAATATATTTTATTTAAAGAAAAGTTAAATATTTATTAAGAAATTTTTATTGAATAACTATTTTTAATATAAGGTTATACATAAGATAAATTATATTATAAACACTTATTTAAAATATAACATGTTTTTATTTATCATTGTAATTTATTTTTAATTTTTGGGAAATAAATATTTACCTTATTGGTTTATATATTGATGATGCAGAAATTTTTTAATTGATAAAATGTCAACAAAATAATTTTTATTAAAATGAAAATAACCATTAAAATACAAAAACTCTTAAAAAAATATTTTTGGTAGAGTATACCTCAACTGTTATCATCAAATGGTAGAGTTATTGACCATTTGGAGCCCTATAGAATAGATTTATGACACTTATATTATTTTATTTAAATTGTTGGTAAATTTATCACATTCATGTTTTGATGAGTATAAAATTTTTAATGATTTATTTATTAAAAGATATATTAGATTACAAGTATTATTATGAAATATTTTAGATTTATACATATTATTTTATATTATTTTTATTTTTATTTTCACCAAATAACTGTATTAAATAATTACACAAAACATATGTTGAAATTATTTTATGAATCAAAATAAAAAATTAATGTTATTTTAAATATAAAAATAAATATGACGTGGGATAATTAATATATCCAATTAATTTTATACATTCCCTTGCGCCTATAGGGAAGTAATAAAATATTGTTTTTGAGGATAACATCTTTTCTTGATAATTTTAAAAATATAGGAATTTAATATTGTCAAAATTAACACTATTGTTCCTTTTCCAAAATAATAATTAATTAAATTTTTAAAAAATCCCAAATCTTTTTTAAAAATATTTAATAAATATTATATGTTATACAATGTTCTAAATTATATATTTATGATATAATTGACATTATTTAAGTAAATATTTCACCATTTAAAATAGAAATATATGTTACCCTAGTTAAAATGAAATAGAATAACTAAGTGGTAATATTAAATAATAAGAATTAAATTGATTGTAAAACATTTATAAAATTTAATGGATGATTATTTTTGCAACATTATCTCATCCCGTCTACTAAATTTGTAAATTTTAGTGTTTTTTGGATTTGTTCTCATTTTATTATAAGAAAATACTTTTGGAGATTTTAAAGGTGTCCCTCACCACAATTATAAAAGTGAACCTCCTACCTCACCTCTTCATTTCCCATTAGGCTTTAAATATCGTCCATCCAATGAAAATTTACCTTATAAACTTCTCTATTTACATTCCATATGTTCTGGTCTTCTCAAAATACCAACTCTAGTGCCTTTAAAAGGATATTTATAGAGAGATCATCGAAGAAGATGTAATCTCCTCTACCGATTATTTAAAAAAAATCATCTTCTAAATCCACTTAATGAGTTGTTTCATTATAATGTAAAAATTATATTATAACTTATATACTTTGATTTTATTATAATTATTAATCCCTCACATTCCACCTTCTATCCATCCTACAAAAAATGAAAGCACCATGCATTCGTACGTATGACATACTATCTCCAACTGGTGGTGTAATCTATTTCTCACCACCACCATGCAAGGATGGGTATAATGGTGGAAATAATAATTATATATGATTATTTTAAAATTATATTGATTTAAAAATATTATACACTATCTACTTCATTACTATTTAACAGTTATTAGAATGATATCATCGCTCATGCATATGTACGGACTACCGTCTCCACGATATGATGGGATTCATTCTACAAGATATCCATTAAAGCCTAAACGTATGGAATGAAGAAATAAAATATACACTATATTAATATAATTATGTAAATAACATAACTATAACCTATGAATAGAAATTACAACTTATTCAACAAAATATGTATATAAAAATGAAGCTGTTTATACCAAAATAATGAGTAATAATGAAATGTTGTTAAAGAGATTATAATATGATCATATATTATATCATAAAAATTAATAAAAATATAGAATAAGAAAATGTAATTACATAAATAATTATATTTGAGGATAGGATGCATGTAAAGGATATCATACCTAAGGTAACAGATAATTTCACAATCTCATTATTATTTAAGATTGTTTATACCTATGTATTTATTCAGCTATATTTGGCATGCATGTCAATGTTTCACACATATATATTACAAAATATTCAACATATTATTATACTATTGTTTAAATTCAATATTACCCTTGTTTATTTTTAATTAAATAGTATGAAAGGAATCATTTTTCACTTTTGATATGTGGTACTTTTTGACTTTCCGATAAAAGTGAGAGAAGAATGTTTTCTTTTAACTTATACAACATGAATGGATTTTTACAACTTAATATTTCCTTATTTCCATGAATCTTACTTTACAGGATTTCAATTTCTTTCAAATAAATTATTTTCTTTCAAAATCAGGTTTCATTTTGAGAAAAGAAAACTTTTCTGAAGAAGAACGAATACTTTCCCCGAGAATTAATTTCAAGTGTTTTGTCAAAATTATATCCCGTCTAAGATGAAATTCATTAAATAGAGTTATCTTTATATCACTATTATTACTTTTTATTGATTTTCTTATTATAAAATTATATTTATGAAATCTATTCATGGATTTATATTATGATTGAATGATGTTTAAGAAACCCATTTATTCCTTTGGTTATTCCACGATGAATGATTTATGTTTAACAGAACACGTAAGAATGATTTTGTTTTAAGATAGGTGGGACCCATATCTACCACTTATTTAGTTGGAAGATATTTATATCTCATGAGATAGAAATTATTGTAATGTAAAGTAAATATAGTTTAGTATTACATGTACAGAACTGTAATTAAATACAATTCATTAATAGACTTTGTCCACTGTGATGGTCTTTGCAATGAGCCTTCGCTAATATGGAAATGATTTTTTATGCTTATGTGTTTTCCACCATTAGATGTTTTAAGCCAATGATTTTTTCTCAGGGATCATGTTCCATTATGATTTATACATTATGAACAACCATGATTTAATTCATGACTCAATATTTTGTTATTTGTTATGCATGGTATAATTTTCAAAAGTTATGTTCATGTTTTTACATTTTTATATTGATGTTTTATTTGATATTTTCCATGTTTAACCATAATAATAATTTTAGATCAACCATTTCTATGTTTCTTTTCCCTACGATATTAATAAGGGTATTATGTAAGATTTGTCTAAAAGGTTCATTGTGATGAAGGAAAACACAAGAGATGATGCATATGTTTTACAAACTGGTTGTTTGTGTTTCCCAATTTCTAAAGACACTAAACTAATAAAATCATTAGTAAATTTTTTTTGTCACATATTAAGTATTCTGAAAACTTAATTTAATTTCCATGTAAATTAACATTATGTTCCTTACAGTTGGTATCAGAGTGATGGTTTAGTCAACCTTTGGAGACTATGATGCAAAATATTTACTTAGATCCCAAGAAATATTTATAAGGTTTGTCAAGGTATATCCCTAAGGATAAGTCTAACTATAGGATAAAATCCTTGAATCTTGGTAATGATCATTGGTAATCTAGGATTAATCCTAAGATGTGAAGGATTGAAAGTAATTCCCCTTGAATATGTTGTTTTTCTGGTATGATTTTTTCATCACATGAAATTATTTTTTGGTTTTAGAAATGTATAGAAATTGAAGGAACCATGTTAGTGATCAATGAAAAGGGTTATTAAATGATTTTCTTCTCAAAAAACCAACTGTTATTGGAATTGAAATGAAATATATTATTTAAATACTTACTCATGTTATGAATAATTATGGACATCCAAATGAGAAGAGAAGGGAACAACATTCTTTTGAGTCCTTCATGAGGCAACAGCTACCTTTTTTCAATGGGTCTCCTGATCCAATTGTTGATAAAACATGGATCAGTACCATTAAAAATATATTTTTTATACATAGATGTTTAGAACATGAAGAAATTATTTAGGTTGTTTATCTTTTAGAAGGGGAATCAGACTAGTGGGGACTCTAATCAAGAACACAGTGCATCAAGATGAAATTGAATACATGGAATGGGAAGAGTTCATAAACAAAATTCTTAAAAATTATGTTACTCATATTATTCGTAATAATATGTTAATGGAGTTTTATATCTTATGAAAAAAAATGATGAACCCGTTAATGCATATGAGAAAACTTTTACATGATTTTTATGGTATGCTTCTGCTTTTTTCATCCAACCTGAAAGTAAAGCTGATTGAATATTTAGTGTCTTAAAACCAAGTCATTGGGCGTTAGATGTAATAGGATTTATTAGATATTAATATATTGTGTGTTTTTCAATCAAGTTAGAAATGGAATTTTGTGTTACATATCAATCTCATGGTTTCAGTAAGAAAATAAAGATTCAGTTCAAGGGAAAATATCAAAATAATGGCGAAAAATAAAATGGGTACTTCCGTTTGCTCAAAGTGAGGAAAGAATCATGGTTGAGATTGTCTTAAATGGACTATTAAATTATTTATCTATGGTAAAGATATCCATCAGTTAGTTGAGTGTTGAAATAATGGGGAAAAGGTAGCCAATGATGCAAATAGAGAAAAGGCTGCACATAATCCACCTACCACACTTCAATTTTACCTGTGCAAGGAAATGGGGAATTATGCTATCTGATTCCATAATACAAGGGTTATTTAGGATTATCAATATCAAAATATGCTCAAGTACAAAGACAAAGGCAATTCACTTGTGATCTCTATTGACGATATTGAGTTTGACAACGATGTGGTGGAATGATTGAGTGTTTATGTAATAGGATCCAAGATTAATGTTGTAGAATATATTTTATGGAATATTTGAATATCTATATAGTGGTGCACTATGGATTTCTGCATGTATATAAAGGTATATGATGAGTGGTACCGGTAACCTTGATGTGACTGAGGTAATAACATGATGTTTTTAGAAATCACGTGATTAGGGGAAGTATAACCCCCGATATGAGCATTATGTTGAGATAATGATATTTGGATAAAGATATATTCGATAGGAAAAAGTAAATTTGATGATTTTAGTAACCTTGTAACTGGTTAAAGATATATATACATGTGGGTTATTCAATCATAGATGATGTTTACATCTTTTTGGACATAAGAATATGGAAACATGCATGTTTTTAATAAGGATATCTGATAATTTAGGTTATTACCATGGCTCAAGAGAATACATGAAGATGTTGTTCACATATTTGGAATGTTACCAACAAGAGATACATTTTGATATATGGGAAAAAATGTGAAGCAAATTTACTGAACAATTTTTATATATTTGGATTTTCAACATTCAAAAGGATTGTATGATTATCAATTTATTTAAAGATTAAGTTAATTTTAAGTTGATGTTTGTTAGAATAATGTCTTATTTCACCATAGGTAGACTTTTTGAAATTAGATTACTTGTTCGATCTATTTTTTGTGATAAAGACATATGTAATGGCCTATGATTCTATTTACAGATCGCATGACATGATAACACTTTAGGAATGAAATTTTTAACTTTATTTCATTGAATAAGAGATGATGTGTAAATTTTACAAGGCATTACCAATGGGGAGATTGTTAAAAAAACATGTAAGTATATCTTCTCATGCCATTTTTTAACATTAGAAAAAATGGATCATTATTTTAAAGGGTCTCTTATCTTCATCATTTTTTATGATATCAATATCCACTTTTGTGCTTCTTTCCTTTATGGTTTTGAAATTATTAAATTTCACTGGATCACCAATTTTTTTGGGATCAATGATCTTTATCAATCTCTAAAATTATTTATGCTTTCCCACTATGATCAATATTCACCTTTGTTCATGAACATAGATACCTAGTTATGATTTACTATTGATAACTATTGTTTTCTTGCTATTTATTTTTAAAAGTAATATTTTTCCCTTACTTTTATGATGTGGGTTTCTACAAAAAAACTTTTACATATTAGATCCTTTAAAATCCCAGATAAATTATGAGGGTGAATGTCACTTTAAGGGGGGGTAGAATTTAAGACCCCATGATTTTTAGAAGATATATTTTTTATTTTATTTTATTTTATTAATTTATTTATTTATGTGTTTTAATTTATTTGATGCCTTGTGTTGTTAAAAACACAAAGATAATATTGTTTTAAACACAACACCATCTTATCTTGTGATATACGCAACACTATTCTTGTCTTTTGTTACACACAATTTTAAGTACTTTTGATATAATTAAATTCATTCAAGACTGAGTTTAAGTGTACAAATAAATATCAATATGTTACCTTATATACTAGCCATTATAATGGTGGTATGAACTGTATTAACTGAATTACAAATATATTCTCTACCATTTTGTGAGAAATTAACTATAAATGAAAATAAAACATTTTTTAAATGAAAGGAAATTTTTTTCTAAAAAAACTATTTAAATGTAAACATGCGAGTTTATTGAAAAATAAAATCACTCTTTACAGATTTTTTAATGTAATACATATGTAATATATTCATTCTACTATTTAAAATTCATTTTATATACTTTCTTGACATGATATAATAACATATTCAATTTTTCAGATAAAAGAACTAATTTTAAAAAAATATAGTTTTGCCACATTTTGATAGAGAAACCATTTTAAATCTAGTTTTTGAAACTTTCTATGTTATGTTTAAATAAATAAAAAATTTCTTTAGAATAATGATATAAAAATTTACTTTTTATGAATTTTTTATATTTTTTTGATAATGTTTATGTTTTGATGAATAGTAAAAATACACTAAATTTTAACTTAAAACAAATTTTTTCATCGAAAATAATTTATATGGTCAAATTATATTATTTTATGGTTTTAATTTATAAATATGACAAATTATTATCATTCAATATAATTTATTTCTATGGCATTAATTTTACATTTCATATTGATGTAAAAACTGTTCAATATTTTTCAATGATTTAACTTTTAAAACCCGTTCTTCCATTCAAAAAAATGGGATTAATTATAAATTAAATACCGATGCTTCTATATTTTTTATTTTTAAAAATGGATTCTATATTTGGAATCATTTGTTTCAAATTATGTAAATATCATTATTTTATTTTCTAGCATTATGTATAGTATCATTAATAATTTTTGTTAATACAGTAAAAGGCTAAATCCGGTAATTGAGGGTAAATATAATATTATAAAATTATCTTAACACATTTCTTAATGTGATTGGATGAGTTATTTTAGACATAAAGAATCCCTGGGTCAAAAATATATCCTTTAGAAGCCACTTGGATGAGATTTGGATATTTGATATATTTTATTTAAAGAAAAGATAAATATGCCTTACTCAGAATTCAATAACTAAATCATTTTTAATATAAGGTTATACATAAGATAAATTAGATTGTAAATAATAATTTTATATATAATTTTTGTATTTATAAATATAATTTATTTTTATTTTTTGGAAATAAATTATCACTTTAATAGATTATATATTGATGATGTGGAAATTACTTAATTGATGATAAATCAATAAGCTATTTTTTATTGAATTGATAATAACCATTAAAAGAAAAAACACTTGATAAAATATTACTTATCAAGTATATCTCAACCAAAAACATTTAATGGTTATGTTGTTTACCATTTTACGCCTTATAGAAGATATTATGACACTTATATTATATTATTAAAAGTGATGTTAAACTTGTCACATTCATGATTTAATTATTATAAAATTTTTAATGTCGATTTTCCCAAGGATATATTTTACTATAAGTATTTTACTATAATCTAGTATATTTATAGTCCTCAAATTATTTTATTTTTAATTTTTATTCAATATATACATGTATTAAATAATTACACAATACCGAAGTAGAAATTATTTTAATAATAGAAATATAAAATTAATGTTATTAAAAATATTAATATAAATATAAATTTTAACGATTAATATATCCGATGAATTTTATAGATTACCTTGACCCAATATGGATAAAATAATATACTTTTTTCTTTGATATCATCTTATTTTCATATTTTTAAAAATATATGAATTTAATATTGTCAAAATTGACACTATTGTTGTTTTGTCAAAATATGGTTTTATTAAATTATTTTAAAATCATAAAACATTTTAAAAAATATTTAATAAATATTATATTGTAAAAAATGTTAAAAATTATTTATTTATGATTTAATTGGAATCAAATAATTATATATTACACACTTTTAATATTTAATTATTTGTTACCCTAGTTAAAAGGAAATATAACAACTAAGTGATTAATTGAAATGATAAGGTTTAATAAAGAGATATAATTTTCTAAAATTTAATGGTTGATGATATTACAACCTTATCACATATCATATTCTAAATGAGGTCATTTTGGAGTTTTTTGGATGTGGTTATATTTTTTTATAAATTAATACTTTTAGATATTCCAAAAGTTCCCCTCACATCAATTTTAAAAGGGAACCTTCTACCTCACCTCTTCACTACACATTGAGCCTTCAACCTTAGAAATACCCTACCCATTTCCCTTATAAACTTCCCCAGTTACATTATAGAGTTTCTGGAATTCTCAAAAGACCTACTCTAGTGCCAATAAGAGGAGATTTAGAGGGAGCACGTCGAAGAAGAGGTAATCTCCTCTACATATTCTTTCAAATTATTTCCTCTTCTACATAATATTCATGAGTTGTTTCATTATAAAGTAATAAATCTAGTTACACTTATATACTGATATGTTATTATGATTATGAAACAACCATATTACATGTAATGAATAAAACTTTCACTAATTAACATTCCATTTGATCTTATTAAATGTATTAATATGTAATATGGTTATATAAAACAAATGAACTTATTTGGTTTTATGTTTTTTGATTTTAAAATACCATTAAATTTTTTTACCATTTCTAATATAGACATTTAATAGTGATCACATGATTAGTATAAATATAGGGGTTTAACAAATCAAATTTACTCAGGCAAAAGAAGCAATGGTGACATCCAGAAGAATTGCTACATACGAAGTCTATTTTTCAGAGAATGGAAAGGAGGTGGTGTCACTGGGATTCACTCTTGACCAATACCAATTCAGGCTTCAACATGTTATACTTTAACGAAACTTCATATGGGATAAGTGGAAATTGATAGAGATTACCACCCAAGCGATGTTATCTGAGCCACCCCAAGAGTCTGTCACCATCGCCCACCTTACACTTAGGTCATATGCAGGCGTTATAAGAAGTTATGTAACAAAACTCTAGCACCATGATTATGTGCATTATTTTTTATAGAATAAAAAATATACATTAATTTTATTACTATTACTTTTTAACTAGTTTTTGAAGCACAAATAGTTTTTTAGTTAATATTCAATTTAAAAATATATTTTGATGAATTAATGTATTTTTAAATTTAATTATAAAATATTATTAAAAAAAATAATTTTTATTAAATATTAAAGATCGTTTAATTATAAGGAATACAATTTTGATTTTTATTAATGTTTAAATGTTTTTTTTTCAAAACCCAAGAATATTTGATAAACGTCAGTTTTCTTTTAAAAGTAAAAAATTAACATATATTGAAAATTATTTAGATAAAATGGATACTATTTTTGGAATCATGACACTCAAATTATACAATGTTGAATTTTTCATAGTTTTCGGAGACAGTCGAATTTTTTGGTAAAAATAAAATACCGTTTAAATATATAATTTGTTTTATAACATCGTAATAAAACAATAGTGATGTAATAAAATACTATAAATGGGTTATTTATAAAATATATGTATTAACTTCAAAATAATGTGATTTTATATTTGTTTGATTAATTCGGTGGTGCCTTAGTGGACCCTCAAAGACTTATAAAACTTTTTAACTTTTAAAATTATTTCCTTGAGAGTGTGACTCACGTTCTCATATAAAACCTTAATATTTTAATAAGTTCGGATATCAGGCTTATAAAATAATGTTTCACACTCCCCTTGGTCAAAACCCTTGGGCCAAAATCATTGGTTGGTTTGTGGTTTTAATTAGTTATTGTGTGGTGTCCAAAACCAAAATAATAAAGAATTCCCTTTTCCTTACTATATAAACCCTCTCTATATCCCATTCCTCTTCAATAAACCCATTTGTAACCCTATAATCCTCTTCCCTCCTCTCTCTCTATAATTCTCCCAAGGGGCCCCAATCTTCCATGAATTTTCTCTCAAGCCTCTCTCAAGCCTTTGGGATCACACTTCTAAGTAAAGGATTTCTTCTTTTCTCATTTTTGTCCAAATTTATTTATGTTGTTTGGACCTTTTATTATTAATTAAAAATTTTGGGGTAGGATTTTTCACCTCCATTATACTTCCCTCTATATTTTTGAATAATGATATACCCCTTTCTCTCCCATTAATTCTTCTCATTTACACCTGTTACCATGTAGAAAGTCTATAAGGGATTTCTCTTTCTTCATTTACATTCAAGAAATTATATTATATTATGCATCTAAATTCCATTACATTTGTTGGGAAATTTGTCTATATAACCCCTTACTGTCCATATCATGTACATATTATTAGATACCACTTTCTCTCTCATCAACCATTTTTATGAATTCTTATGTCACACAATTATGCTATCGAATTTGAAACCGTGATTTCCAAGCCAAAGCCATTGTGTAGTGAAAAACATGCCCATTTCTCTATGAAGGGTATTCACCTTTTCAAAATTTTAATTATCTATTTTATAGTTTCATGTATGTATTCCATATTCCTTTATAGTGGAAAAATGATCATGTTTAATGATTCTATGTTGTAAGATCCATGTGGTGCACTTATGCATGAAATTAAATGAATAAGAAGGGTGAGCCCTGATAATGATCCAATGCATTGGGTAATTATTAGTTTCATGTTACATAAAGTGAAATGAGGGTTTTCTCATGGTAATTCAAGTGAAATTATGGTTTACTCATGCTCCATGTGCAATGAGCCTTAGCTCATGCGAATATCATGTTAAATGTTGTTTCTACATTTCCATGTTATGATAATCATGTTATATCACGCCTTTATGTTCATGTTTCTATTACACTCCATTGATATGCCAATTAAGTAAAATGTTCTATATTCTTCATGAAATTCCTTCTTTACTCCCTTATTGGTCTTTATATCTCTCCCTTTTCTTGTGCATGTCCTCAGGTTATCACATAAAATGCATAGTACGAAGGAATGTTGTGGTCATGTAAAAGAAGATTCCAATAAAGATATTGGGTTTTATGTTCTAAGTTGTTATGTAATGTTCCTAATTTTCCAAGACACTAGACCTATTGATCCTAAGAGTAATTGTAAGTGCATGTTTATTTAATAAATCATGTCTATGTATGTAATGAAGATTAAGGTTCTTATAGTTGGTATCAGAGGGTAGGTATAGTTATTTTCTTTGATTAGGATTAGAAAAACCCAAGTGAAAGCCTTAAGGATAACACTATTTATAATAAAAACATCTCTAAAATTTGGTGAGTATTGATTAAGTGGTTTATCAAGAAAATACATCCCATCTTGGATATGATCATGTATAGGTGGCTCTGGCAAAGATGTATCTAGGGTTCAAACCCAAAAACACCACTTTGAGCTAGACTTGAATGGGAACTGGTGCTCGAAAATGGGCTATGTTGCACCCTTCGTTATGAAAATCCTAGGGGATATGCTTTGGTAAATTCATAATCTTAGTATGAACCATTATTATGGGAGTTAAAAAAATTCCTCCAAGAATACATGTTGGGAAATAGATCAGGGATAACATATATAGGTTAAGTAAATAAATGTAACTGATAAGTTGTCCCTTTTTTTCATTTTATTTCCCTTTATGTGTTACCACTAACTTTCCTTTTATTCTAGAAATTTGATATAAATAATATGACTCTTAGCTAATAACCGATGTGAAGATCAATGTGATTACTATTCTAATGAGACGGCCAATCCAATGGGTGCAGGAATTACAAACATTGTCACAATACTCTCTCAGTTACCCTATGTTTTGAATAGAAACATGGTTAAATATGAACGTTCACCCCCACCCCAATAATGAACAAGCTGCAATCAATAGATTCATGAGACAAAGGCCCTCTACTTTTAATGGATCCTATGGCCCCTCAATCTTCAAACAATGGATGAAATCCATTGAGAAGATCATGTCCTTCCTTTAATGTTTTGAACAAGATAAGGTACTTCTGGTTGCTTGTCATATATAGGGTGAAGCTGATCAATAGTGGACATTGATCATACCTACAATGTCTGAGGAAATGATCGAGGATTTGGAATGACAGGATTTCCAGAAAATGATTTTCGATAAATATTTTCCTTGTATCCACCAATGTAAGATGTAAAGGCACATCCTTTCCCTAAAGGAAAAAAGATGACTAATCTATCATAGCGTATGAGGGAAACTTCACAAGGATTTCATGATATGCCTCCGGCTTTGTTGTTACCCCTGAATGCAAGGTTGAACGCTTTTTTAGTGGGCTAAAACTTAGCCTACTTAAATCCCTACAGATATATGACATAGAGAGCTATGGGAAACTTTTTTTAAGTGCCCACGAAATCTAAATGGAGATTGGAGAATCTTAGAGGTATCATGGCGATAAGAAGAATAAGGTGGACTTTATTTCTGTTATGGATAAATCCAATGAAGTTAATAAATTACAGCACCCCACTTGCTAATGGTGCGGAAAGAACCACCCCAGATATTTCCTGAAGGGGGCATTAAAATGCTTTAGGTGTGGAATAGGAGAGAACCTGGCTATTAGCTTCTGACAAGAAAAACCCAATGCTGCAACAGAGGAGAGGGACACCCCATCCGACCCTCAAAGAATTGTTCATTACTTCAATTACAAAGAACCATGGAACTTTTCAAACTACTTCCCTATGCCATGGGTTTTCGGAGGCAACCAACAACCTCTAAGGAAGTAAGGGTGATATTTTTCCATCACTACCATCGAAGCGAACTCCGACAACGAAGGTACGCTAGTTATTCATTCATGAATATCAAATGTAATTTTTGATTTTGGTTATACATATTCCCTTATATCCTGAATGTTTAGTAGAACATTCCCAACACCACCACAAATCAATGATGTAAGGATGTCAGTGAGAATGAAAAATGGGGAAATCATTGCATCCCATTAATATATCTCACCCCCTATCCAAATTTGTGGTTTGAACATCCTGGTGAACCTTTTCAAACTCCCTATGGTGGAATTTCATAAAATTATTGGAATGAATTGGATTTCCCTATATAGAGGCAACATAACTTGCTGTGAGAGGGAACTCACTCCCCATAAGGAGAATCGGCACCCAATTTTGTATATGTTCAAGGAGGAAGATGAATTTTCCTTAACACCATCATATCCAGTGTGGATATTGATACCCTATGAGAATGTGTATCTTGATCGGATGATTGAGTCTAAGGAAGAAACCATCCTTGAAGACATAACTATTGTGACTGAATTTTTTGAAGTGTTTCATGAGGATTTTCCTGGTCTTCCTCCTAGTAGAGAAGTTGAATTCTCAATTGATCTTATACCTGGGAAGTTTCCAATATCCTAGACTCTATATAGAATGGGTGTTGTGGATCTTGAGGAGATGAAGAAACAACTACAGAAGAATCTGGATAGAGGGTTTATACACCCAATTGTTTCTCCATGGGGTGCACTAGTCCTCTTTGTCCAGAAGAAGGATGGGTCAATGTTCATTTTCATTGATTATCAGGATATCAACAAAATCATGATAAAGGACATGTATCATCTTCCCCGAATTGATGACTTGTTCGATCATCGACCTGGAGCACAATAATTCGCTAAGGTGAATTTTCGGTCTGGATATTACCATGTAAGGGTGAAGAAAGAGGATATCCCCAAGGATGATTTTCAAACAAGGTTTGAAGACTATATATTCATAGTAATGCCTTTCGGAATCACTAATACTACAAAAATCATGATGGGATTTATGAATAGAGTATTTAGATATTACCTCAACAAATTTGTGGTAGTCTTTATAGACTATATTCTAATATAATCGAAAACCAAAGATGAGCATGAAGAGCATCTAAGTACTGTACTAGAGACCTTGAGAAAAGAGAATCTCTATGAAAAGTATAGTAAGTGTATGTTCTAGTTGAAGGAGGTCTTATTCATGGGTCATATCATCACAAGAAATGGGATATTTATGGATCCCTCCAATACATCTGCGATAGTGGGGTGGTCGAGGCCCACATCGATGATAGATATTTGTAGCTTATTGGGGGTTTTTTGGATATAATCACCGATTTGTGGGAAATTTCTCATGATTGTAAAACCATCATACCAAGCTAACTCTAAATGGATTCATGTTTTTGTGGAATGATGAAAGAAATGATAGCTTTAAGGAGTTGAAAACGATATTGTCATTGTGCTCGTACTCACACTACCCAAAAGTGGAGAACATATTTTTGTATTCAGTGATTCTTTGAAGAAGGGCATGGGCTGTGTGTTGATGAAAATAGAAAAAGTCATTGCCTATTCTTCAAGGAAATTGAATGTTCATGGGAAAAACTATCCAACACATTATCTGGAGTTGGATGCAGTAATCATTGCTTTTAAAATTTAGCAGAATTACCTATTTTGGGATAAGTATGAAATATACACAAATC
Organism: Viscum album; assembly: GCA_963277665.1. NCBI lineage: Eukaryota > Viridiplantae > Streptophyta > Magnoliopsida > Santalales > Viscaceae > Viscum > Viscum album. The sequence goes on along the minus strand of OY728166.1, from coordinate 748,617,942 downwards.
ACAAAATCCTCAAGTATATATTCAATAAAAAAGATTAAACATGAACCATCAAAGATGGTTAAAGATTATCAAAGACTATGAATTCTCAATCCATTACCCCCCTAGGATAGAGAACAAGGTTGAAGACTCTCTAAGTAGAAAGGATCCAATGATTATTTCATTAATTATAATTGAAAAGGAACAAATCTTATTAGATATTATAATGTGATTTGGAAATGTCGAGAGTTGTAGTGATCGAAAAAATGAAAAACATAAGAATAAAAGGGAAATAAATAACAAGGACACAAGAATTTACGTGGTTGGGTAATAATCCCTATGTCCACGTAGAGGAAGAAAATCATTATATTCTGGAGCATAATTATAAAGTGTTTTAGTAAGAAACCCCGGCCCGAAATGGGCTACAAATAGAGAAGATGATCCAATTTTCCACAAAATGTACATGAATTCTGTGTCCCTACAGTGAATGGTGACCACCCAAGTCAAAAGTTCTATAGTGGATTCCATGTGGAAGTCTAAAAAGCTATAGTAGAGATTACTCCAAATTCCGCACTACTACAGTGCCTGTCGGTGTCGGTCAGTCAGCTCTGCTACAGTTGTGGTCTGGTGCATAGTGTTGGACATAAGCATTCTGCCCAACTGTATCCGGCTACAAAAATCCAACAATATTTCACATGGAGACCTATCCACTACATTTCTATTGTAAAGACCTGGAAATTTCAAGAGAATTTTTTTTCTTAATTACTTTTGAATTTTACGAGTCTGTGGCTTCTGACGGCAATTGATTCTGAGGCCCGGTCTGCCTAGAATCAATTTTAGAAGTTTATCTTGAGTACGTTCAGTAAACGAATGATAGGGGTTTTCTATCTATTGAACATGTGCTCGGAATTGAAATTTGAGGGCACCGATGAACTCGCAGCGCCAGTAATTAATTAAGGGGAACATTACCGCAGTTGCATTTTAAGCGGGATGAGAATTATTATTTGGGGAATTAGTTTAATATAAATAAAATTGTTGAACAAATTTATTTTTTAACCATAAAAGTTAAACACTCTCATGGGGATTTGTTGTTGGAGACCACAACCACCCAACTTCCCATGTGTGGTTATATGAGAGGTGGGGCCTTAATCACATAAAGTTGGCTGATTAAATGAATACATGGAACCCTTGTTTGATCACCCCGGTTAAACTAAATTAAAGAATGAATTTTGTGGGTGTGGGTTGGGGTTTAATTATGTAAAGGGGGTGTTTTGTGGGTTGTTGTGGAATGGGTGAGAATCGGGGATTTGGTTGGCTTGGTTGTGGGTTGGCATGTATGATTTGGTTGTGATGGGCTGCGGAGCAGCAGTAATTGGTATCAGAGGAGTTGGTTCTACCGTAGAACTTCAGACTCCAATATTTTTTTTCTGTGAAGCAATAGTTTTAAAGGTACTAAGGGTGGTTTTTAGTTCAAGGAGTCCAGTGGTGGTGCGGGCGGTCGACGTATCCATACACAAGGACCCAGACTTCTGATTTCCGACTCATTGAACAAAAGCAATGATTGCATGTGTGTTTTCAAAAGTTTCCTTAAAATCATATCAAACCAGGTCAGCTCACCATACATAGTCTTTTAACCGTGTCTCATCTGTTCTTTCTGGATTCCTCCCCACGGACGACTAGCTAGAGCCCTGAGAGTTGTATATACTGACAGTTCGCCGAGTTACAAGGCCTCAGTATAGGGCCCTCATCCAATTGATGCACCAGTGGAGGCACCAGTGGTACTACCACCCGTTGGGCCACCGATTCCACTAGCCCCAACAGTAGGCAATGCACGCCCCTTGAGCACACTGCATGAGTTTCAGCGCTAGTGGCCACCCAGGTTCCGGGGAGAGATGGACCCACAGACGGCTGATGTTTTTCTGGAGGCTATGGTGAGATCTTTAGACTGGTAGGGACACCATCTGAATTCATGGTGATCCTTGTTTGCATCCTCATACAGGAAGCAGTAGGCCGATGGTGGATCCTGTTTCTCCAGATGCACGACAAGGCGAAACTTATATGGGAAGATTTCGAGAGACTGTTCTGGGTGGAGTTTGTACTAGCCACCCCTCGAGCGGTGCGGATACAGAAGCTACTACATCTAAAACAGGGTGACATGATAGTAGCACAGTACTCAAGGAGGTTAACAGACCTCTCGCACAACTCCACAGACATGGTACGAGACCCGTTCTTCAGGACACGGACCTTCGAGCAGGGTATCAGGATAGAGATTAGAGCTTCAGTTATCTCCAATAGCATCCCGACACAGACGAGGGTGTTGGAGAGATCCCTCTTAGTGGAGAGTTTCCTTGCTGACCAATCTTAAGCAGCGGGATCCACTACTAGCCGGCATGCAGTGGAGTCTTCTGCAGCTGGCAGTAGACAGATAAAGCCAAGGTCCAAGAGGGCCAGACCTACAGGTGGTCAACCACACGACTCAGGATCAGTAGTTTGAGGCACCAAGGGTTGATACAGAGCTATACCTGTCATGTTGTGTTACACATGTGGCGGATAGGGTCACATGGCTTGTGACTGTCCAACCCACCACTCGGATGATCAGCATATAGATGAAGGACCTCCCAGGCAGAGTCAGAGGCTTGATCGAGGCGTACCGCAAGGAAAAGGAGACCGAGACAGGGGAGCTGGCCTTGTAGCTGAAGGTGGATGATCATTCAAGGTGTTGCCACCACCACCACCAGGAGGTCTACCCCGACTGTAGGGAACATGTGGATATGGGAGAGCACAGCTTCAGGTAGCTGAATAATTTGCCTATGGAGCTCCGGAAGTTGGTGGACAAGAGCAGTACTAGTTCCAGGCATGGATGCATTTGTTCTTGGTGCTTCTAGTGCCATGTTGTTGTTTTTTGTGGATTTTGTGTGTCTTTGTACTCAATCTGCAGAAATAAAAGACACTTGTCCTTGTGAAGTTTTCTTTTCTTCCTTTTCTGTGGTTGATACTAAGAGGTTTCAGTTAAAACTGTCACATGACCCTCACCGGTGAGATTCCTACTGGAGGAGACCCAGTAACCATGCACTGATGCCGACAGTGTGACTAAACCCTTGGAGGTGAGAGTAATGGTTAGATCTCTTAGTTGTAGATTCGAGGCCTTATGACATCATTCAAGACATGAATTGTACCGTTCATGTCAGGATTAACTGTATTAGGCAAGTAACATGGTTCATCCAGGGGATGAGACCAGATTTATCTTTTCGTAAGAGGAGAAATCTCAGCAACTCTTTGGTAGAGCGTAGACGATGAAGGGTGGAGATGAGTTCTTACAATTGGCTAATCTCACCAATTGTTTGTTGAGCGAACGGTTTACGGTTATTTCCAACTCAATAGTCTCAGGTATATCTTATCTCAGAATCACATGAACCTGAGATAGAGGTGATGACTTTAATTCCTCCAGGACTATGACTTCGAGATAGTTTATACTCCTGGGGAAGGGAATATTGTAGCAGATTATCTTAGTAGGATATCGGGCATTCAACTGTTAGGAGTGGCGAGACAGCAGCTGGACGCATTTTAGATATCCTTTGTGGATGGTGATGGAGTTAGTATGTGTAAAACCATAGATGGTTCAGGATATGATGGAGAAGGTGCAGATCATCAAGAGAGGATGAAGACTGCACAGAGTAGACAGATGTCTTATGCTGATAGGAGACGAGACCACTGGAGTTCGAGGGTGATGACCACATCATCTTACGTGTCTCACCTCGACGGGGTCTATGGAGTTTTGTCCAGGGCGGCAAGTTATCTAAGCATTTAATCAGACCTTTCCAAGTCCATAGTAGGGTAGGCGAGGTGGATTATCGCCTGGCCTTTCCACCTCAGTTTCACCGGGTCCACGACGTCATCCACTTGTCTCGGGTGAGGGGATGTGTGCACAACCTAATCGTCATCATCGACCACTGAGAGCTAGACATCGATGATGGGGCGACATTCATGGGGTTCCAGTAGAGGTTGAGGATCGACATGAGTGGGTCCTACGTGGATGGTCGATTCATCTTGTGCACTTTTGCTGACAGCATGGGAAACCTCTAGGAGAGCACAAGGGAGCGAGAGGCTCAGATGCATGCTCGGTACCTTTTTTAGCATCCCTAGTTTGTGTTATAGCTTTATGGGGACGGAAATCCCTAAAGTGTGAGTAATTTAAAGAGATGGAAATTTCAAGGAATTTTTTTTATTAATTACATTTGAATTTTACGAGTCTGTGACTTCTTACGTCGCTTGATTCCGAGGCCCGGTGTGCCCGGAATCAATTTCCAAAGTATAGCTCGGGTATGTTCAGTAAACGAGGGAGCATGTTTTTCTATCTTTTGAACCTGTGCTCGGAGTTGGAATCCGAGGGAACCGATGAACTCGCAGCGCTGGTAATTGCTTAAGGGGACCATTACCATAGTTGTGTTTTAAGTGGGTTGAGAATTATTATTTGGGGAATTAGTTTAAATAAATAAAATTGTTGAACAATTTTATTTTGTAACATTGGAAGTTAAACCCTACCATGGGATGTTGTTGATGGACCCAACAACCACCCCACTTCCAATGTGTGGTTATATGAGAGGTGGGGCCCACACGAGTGCGAGGAGGGAACCACGCCGGAAGAGCCACGGCCGGCCGTGCGGGCCGCTTGTGCCATAAGGCCGACCATCCTATCCGGCCGGTTTGGGAAGGGTGGCGCCTCTTGGTGCCACTGGTTCGGACAGCTGAGAGGCCTAACCCCTTGGACCGCTCGGCCCTCGGGTCGAGCTAGCCAGGCCGTGTGCCCAGTCGTGTCGCGCCCAACCTGGTCGTGCCCTGCCGTGCCGTGCCAGGCCGGGCCGAGCCAGGCCGCGCCCCGCCGGGACGGGCCGCACCTCACGGGCCAGGCCGCGTGACTCCCCAGGCCAGTCCGACCCCTTTTCCAGGTCGGACCACCAAAACTGAGTCGAACTGACCCGTCAGCCCATCGGGTCTAACGGATCGGGCCTGTTTTCACTTAAACGAGAATAACATAAAGACCACATGTCCGATCGACTCACCATATACGTCACTAGGACCCACGTGACAAGGCATTCCTTTTTCGATACTCTAAGTGAGTTTTGGAATACTTCTGAAAATGGTAGGTTTTGAAATGAACGTAATTTCAACCGGGGCCTCGGGAAATAATGCTTATAACTCAAGGACCGGACATCTGATTGACGTTTCGTCGACTATATTGGTTTCTTCTGGATTAGATGGTTCTTTTGGTATAATTTACCTCAGGTTTGGACACAGTTTGAGTATGGTCGGGATGGGTTGTACCCAAAATCCAACCGGGCCCCTAGAACGGAAATGCTAATAACTCACAGACTGGGCGTTCGATTGATGCGATGTCTATTGTGTTGAAACCCCTATGATGAGGAGGTCCTTTGAGATACTCCCACTTGAGATTACGTAACACTTTTAAGTATCGACCAGTGGATCATGAAGGAAATCCTCCCGGAGATGAGCTTACGGAGTATGGTGACCTTGTGGCTGGCTGAGACCTGTGGACTGCTTATCCGATTTTATTCAGAGTGACTTGAATAGCCGAGTGGGGAGCACTGCATTGTGAGGTGGCAGACCAATGGTGGACGATCAATACTTTTTGAGGTGTCAGACCCATGGTACACGACAGGAGGAGTACCTCTATAGGCTATGAGGGGAGAGCACTACTATGTGAGGTGGCAGACCCATGGCGGGGGGAGCACTACTTTGTGAGGTGGCCGACCTGCGGTACTCGACAGAAGGAGTACCTAATCAGTCTAAGGTTAGTGAGTGGCACCTCAGAGTCGTGACAGGACTACTGTGCTTGATAGAGGAGGAGTTCTCCAGTAGATGTGTTTTCGTCATCGTGAATAAAAATTCCTATTTGAGCTGAGTCAATGAACTTTGTGTTTACCTCATGATTGATATGGGTTACTTGATAACATAGGTATCTGTGTGGGAATATACCTAAGTAAAGGTTATCCGTTGAGATCTTTCTTTGTCCTTTATCCTTGTTGGTTTTAGTGAGACCTTGAGGGTCTCGGGGTCCCTACTGAGAATCATTATACTCACCCCTGCACGGGCTATGCCCAAACCTCGATGTGTTCGTTACAGACGACGGACAACACTGGTCGTGGTTGATTCTTTTAGAGCTGTACGGTACCCAGTGGTGGATATCATGACAATTCGGTACCCGGAGGAGACATACAAATGTGGAGTGCTGAGGAGGACATCTGTACCAACCCTTCAGGTAGGAACCTGGTGGATGATCCAGGAGCTGCATCACCATCCAGTTGTTTGTCTTTTCAGTTGTACTTTCTTTCAGTTGTAGCTGTACCTTTCTATTGGGCTTGTATTTTCGACCCCTTTTTACTTTTATCATACCTGTTACTGCTTTACATAGTGTTCTCTTCCTCTTGTTATCTGAGTGTGTGTGTGTTTACGTTTCATAAAGGAAATGCATTCCCTTTTTATCGGGATTTACGCCTTTGGTTCTAGTCGCCAGCCCCTGGACTATGGATGGCGGGCTTGGGGTAGTCACGGCATGGGTCCCGAGGACGGGTCGTCACATCTATACTTCAATGTAACTAACTATGGCAGCTTACTTAATTCGATTTCTTTCTTTTCGTCACTCACTAGTGGCGTGGTTTCCATTCATAGCTTTAATTTCAACCTAACTATTCGTGAAATATATGTTATTTTCCTCATGTGCTCCCATCATGTCCTCCCATATTCTGCCTCTCATCCTCCATTCATCAAGGGAGACCCACATTTGCATAGTAGTTCCTCAACTTCTGTATTACCATGGTCTACATCAACATGTCTGATGGATTGTTGGTTCCACGAATCTTCTGCAATGTCAGCAACCCATCCTGTATCGAACCTATGATGAAATGGTACTTCAAATGAATGTTCTTCATCATAACATGAAACACTGGGTTCCTTGGAATATGTATAGCACTCTGACTATCACAATTAAATACATTCTCCTCTATCTTTATTCCAAATTCATCTAAGAAGTTCATTAACCAATCAATATCCTTCTCATCATCTGTTACATAAATTTATTCTGCCTCTGTAGTGAATAAATCCACCACCTCCTTCAATTGTGATATCCAACTTACCATCATTCCTCAACAGGTAAATACATAACATTTCGTACTCCTCCTATTGTCAAAGTCACTTACAAGGTCATTATCCACATCCCCCAGCAATGAATTTCTATTTCCAAAACATAGAGATTTCTCCTTTCTCCTCTTAAAATAACTCGGTATCCACTACATAACTTTTCAATATTGAATTGTAGAGTTATCCATAAACCTACACAAAAATCCCACTGCATTAGGGATGTCAAGTTGAGTTCATACCATGTAATATATCAAACATCCAACAGCTGATGTGTAAGGAACTTTTTCCATGTACTCAACCTCTTCTTCCATTTTCGGTGATTTCCCATTTGAGAGTTTGAAATGGCCCACTTGGGGAATAGAGACAACCATTGATTCCAGCATACTGAATCTTCTCAGAACCTTCCAAATTTTTTCATCCTGTGATAACATTAAGGTTCCAACTGCACGGTATCTCTTGATCATTATCCCCAACATCTTGGTAGCTTCTCCAAGATCCTTCCTTTCAAACTCCTCATCCGAATTTTCTTTCATCTTATCAATCCTCTGCATACATGATCCTGTAATGATCATGTCATCCACATATAGAATCAATATAATTTATTCATCACCAAAGGACTTGATGTAGCAACATTGATCCATGTCACATCACTTATATTCATTTTAGACATAAATGAATCAAAATTTCTATTCCACTGCATGGGTTCCTGCTTCAATCCATATAGGATATTCTGGAGTTGTCACACCAGGGTTTCCTTCCCATACTCTACATATCCCTCTGGCTACTGTATGTTGATATCCTCCTCCAGGTCTCCATGATGGAGAGATGTGATGACATCAAGCTGCTCAAGTTTCTAGTCTTTTGAAGCCACAATGCTGAGAACCACCTGGATTGTGGTAATCTTTACTAATGGTGAGAATATTTTAGTGAAATGCACTCCCTCATTCCATCGTGTTCTTCCTTGACCCAGTATACCCATTTGTTCTTCAATTATATATTTCCTTGTTGTAGAGGTGTTATCTCCCAAGTGTTATTGTCGTGCAATGAGGAAATATCCTCCTTCATAGCCAGCTCCCACTTTATCGACTCCTTCAGCTGCATTGCCTCTTCAAAACATTCTGGTTCTTTATTTTCAGTCAATAAAATATAATAAAAGGATGGTGAATACCTCTTCACATGACTTCTCACCCTTATTGATATCCTCAACTCCACTAGAGTAGTAGGTTCCATCGGTTCAGATGCCTCATGCTCAGACACACCTTCAACCTCCACTTTCTATTTTCACTCTGATTCAATGTTATCATTTCCATCTTCATCTTAATGATGATCTTTTTACATGACACCTTCACTGAATATTACATCCTATGTCCTGATGATCATCTGGTTGAGATCATCCCAAAAGAGAAAACCAAACTCCTTAGAAAAGTAACCAATAAAGAAACATATTTAGGACTTCACATCAATATTGTCCCTTGCAGCAGCATCAACATGTACATATGTCATAAACCAAAGACTCTTAAATGTGAGAGTCTCTCCTACTTACCAGAACAATGTTTCTTGGGTAGACGTTATTATATTGGCATATATGGAATCATTTTGATAAGATATACATCCATGTTCATTGTATCATCCCAAAAGGTTTTGGGAAACCCCTAATGTTACTGCATACTTCTAGGAAGTTCATTAAACTTCTTATTAATCCGATATTCCAAACCATTCTGTTGCAATGTACCTGGAATTCTCTTCTCCCAATGAATTCCATTATCATAACAAAATTATCTGAACTCATTACTATTGTACTCTACACTGTTGTCCGACTCAAACATTTCGGTTTTTCTTGTGAATTATTTTCTACCATGACCTTCCTCTTCTGAATCATCCTAAACACATCAGATTTGTTTTTCATAATGTAAACCCATACCTTCCTTGTGGAGTTGTTAATGAATTTAACCTAATATTGTGACCCTCAATGGGAATTTACTAGTGCAGGACACAAAACATCAGTGTGCACCGGGTCCATATTTTCATCCTTCGGTGTTCTACCTCCCTTTGCAAATGATACCTTCTTCTGTTATCCAAGGATTCAATCTTCACATATTCCAACTTCCACTAACTTAAGCTCTAGTAGTTTCCGTTTATTTTTCAGCACCTTCATCCCCTTGTCACTCATGTGACCTAGCCTATTGTGCCACAGTTGTGAATCTCCTACAGCATTGAGTGATGCAGCCATGTCAATGCTTGTTTCTATAATGTTGTATAGGGTACCATTATTGGGTCCATTATCTATGACCAAAACCCCATTGGTGATCTTCCATGCACCACCAGTGAACATGGTACACATCCCTACATCATCATGTTGTCCGGAAGAAATTAGATTTATTATTAATCCAGGGGTATACCTCATGTTTTCTAGAACCAGCAAACTCACACAGTTGTTCATGATCTGTGCATCTCTTCTCCCCAAAATTTATATGGGGTCATCATTAGGAATATGTACCTTGCCAAAATTTCCAAAAACATAGATTTTCAAGAATCCCTTCTCTGATATAGAATGTAAAGACACCCCCGAGTCTTAAATCCATGAATCCATTAGGTTATACACACTCAACAGGAGCACATCATCAGTTTCTTGAGCCGTTGTGGTTTCACTACTTGTTTCAAGTCCCTTCCATATTTCTCTGCCCTCCTTCTGGACACGTCCTTTCTTCCCATAAATCAAGTGGGTAGGACCCTCCTCCTTTGCCTTACCTCAATGTTTTCTTCTTGACCTTGATTGTCCTCTACGATTGTCTCGTTTTTGTAACCTTCCTCTTCATTTAGCATTCAAATATGAACTAGAAAATCTACTTAATTCTCTTCTTCACATATCCTCATCGAGGATTAAATCCCATGCATCTTTTAGGAATAGCTTTATATTCCATGAGGTACTTATCACATCCCTTATAGTTGCTTCCCAACTGTCAGGTAAAGAGGATAATAAGACCAATGCACATACCTCGTCACAAAGATCAATTTTCACTGATGTAAGATGACTTATTATTGTGTTGAATTTATTGATGTGGTTTGAAATAATTCTACCTTCAACTATTTCCAGGATGAATAATCGTCGCATCAAGTGCACCATGTTTTCTGCAGACAGCTTCTCATGCATATTCGTGAGGGATTTCCTCAGATCAATCCTCGCCTTATCTTTTATAATGTTTAACATGAAGTTATTTTCCAATGTAAGGCACGCAACATCCAGAACATCTCAATCTAGAAAATCCCACTCCGACTACTCAATGTCTGTTGGCTTCAGACCCAGAAGAAGAAAGTGAATCTTTTTTCGATAATGAAAATCCTCTATATGCATCCTCTAGAAACTAATGTCAGTTCCATTGATGTGATCGATCTTCCCCTTACCATAATCCCTTACCATCATTAGAGAATACCAAACTCAACCTTTGATACCAGTTGTTTTGGAAACATTATGAGTTGCAGTGATAGAAACAGTGAAACACAGAAGAGTAAAAGGAAAAAAGAACTAGGACATAAGAATATATGTAGTTCAGGAATAATACCTACTTCCACATAGAGGCATAAAATAACTATATTCAGGATCATAATTACATAGTGTTTCAGTAAGAAACCATAGCCATAAATAGGTTATAAATGGAGAAGAAGGTCCACTATTCCACCAATTGCACAGGAAGTCTGCATCGCTACAGTAAAGGGAAGCCACCCAAGTCAAAAGTGCTATAGTAGAAACTGGATGGAAGTCCAAAATGCTATTGTAAAGTTAGCTTCAAGCTCATCCTTACCATAAACATTTCTCTTATAAACATCCCTAGTTAAATTATAGAGGTTTTGGTATTCTCAAAAGACCATCCCTAGTTCCTTTAAGATGAGATTTTGAGGGAGAGCATCAAATAAGAGGTAATCTCCTCTATAGATTCTTTCAAATTATTTCATTTTCTACTTCCTCTTCATGAGTTGTTTCATTATAAAGTAATAACTCTAGTATAACATATATAATAAGATTTTATTATTATTACAAAACAACCATATTTCATGTAACGACCCAAAATTTAACTAATGAAAATTCCTCTTATTCTGATTAAATGTATTATTATGTAAGATGGTTATACAAAACATATTCAATTCCTTGGTTTTATGTTTTTGAATTGTAAAATACCATTATGAATTATTACTATTTCTAATATATCTATTCAATAGTGATCACATTATTAGTATGAATATAGTTCTTAAACAAATACAATTTACTCTGACAAAGGATGCGATGGCTCATACAATAGAATTGCTCCGAACCAAACCTATTTGTTAGATTTATGAGAGGAGGTACCATCACTGGGCATCACTCTTGACCAATCCCAAGTTGATCTTAACACATTATGCTTGAACGGAATTACCTACGGGAGAAGTGGAAGTTGATATAGATTACCACCCGAGCAAAGTTATCCAAGCCACCCCAAGAGTCTCTCATAATTGCACACCTTACCCTTAGGTCATATGTAGGTGTTAAACGGGATTATTTAACAATACCCTAGAACTATGATTATGTGAATTAATTTTTTATAGAATAAATAAAATACATTCATTTTATTATTGTTAATTTTTAAATGGATGTTAAAGAACAAATAGTATTTTTAGATAATATTCAATTAAGAAATATATTTTGATGAATTAATGTAATTTTAAATTAACTAATAAAATATTATTACTAAATTAATTTTTATTAAATATAAATGATCTTTATATTTTTTTGAATACAATGTTCAATTTTATTAAGGTTTGAATGTTTTTTTCACAACCAATAAATTTTCGATAAATGTTGGTTTTTATTTTAAAAGTAAAAATTGAAATATTTATAAAATTATTTTGATTAATTGAATATTATTTTTTGGAATCATGAAATTGAAATTACCGAATGGTTATTTTTTCATAATTTTCTGAGACAATCGATTTTTTGGGTAAAAATTAAATATTGTATAAATATATAATGTGTTTTATGACATCATAATGACCCAATAGCGATGTAATAAAACATTATAAATGGTTTTTTCGGCCAATATATGTTTTACCTTTAAAATTATGTGATTTTAGATTTGTTTGATTAACTATATGGTGCCTTAATGGACCCTCCAAGACATATAAATCATTTTAAATTTTGAAATTATTTCCTTGAGAGTGTGACTCACCTCCCCTAAAGAAAGACTAATATTTTAATAATTTAGGAAATTGTAAAGTTATAATAATGTTCTCCACTACCCTTTGGAGAAAACTATGGGTAAGAACCATGGGTTGGTTTTTGTTATTGATTAGTCTAATGTGTGGTGTCCAAAAACTAAATAATAAATAATTCCCACTTCTTTCATATGTAATCCCACTCAATATCCCTTTAATCTTCACTAAAACCATTTTTATATTGACCAACCTCTGATATTATTTCTCTATAATCCTCCCAAGGCTCCCCATGCTCCCAATAATCCTCTCTCAAGAATCTCTCATGCCTTTGGTATCACACTTCCAAGTAAGGAATTTCTTCCTTTCTCATTTTGGTCCAAATTTCTTTATCTTGTTATGCTCTTTAGTTTTAAATTAAAAAATGTTTGGGTTTTTATTTAACACATACACCATACTGTAATCCTTCTATTTAATTATTAGATACCCCTTTATCTCTTATTAATTATTCTCATGTACACCCGATACCATGCCGAAATTCCATAAGGGATTTCTCTCTCCTCATTTACATTCAAGAAATTCTTTTATATTATGAATCTAAATTAAATTAAATATGTTGGGATATGTTTCTATATGACTCCATTTATGTCAATTTAATTTAAATATTATGAGATACCTCTTTCTCTCTCATCAACCATTTTTATGAATTCTTATGTCACGTCGTTATGCTGCTGAATTTGCACAGCGATTTTCCAAGCCAAAGTCATTGTTTAGTGAATACCATGCCCATTTATCTGTCAAGGGTATTCACCTTTACACACATATACATATCGATTATATAGTTTCATTTATTTATTCCACATTCCATTATCATGTAATAAATGATGATGTTCAATGATTCCATGTTGTATGATCCATGTGGCACACTTATGAATAAATTGAAATGAATAAGAAGGGTGTGCCCTGATAGCACTCCAATGAATTAGGTAAAGATTCGTATCATGATAAGTCAAGTGAAATGAGGGTTTTCTTATGATAATTCATGTTAAATGAGTGTTTACTCATTCTCCATGTGCAATGATCCTTGGATCATTCTAATATCATGTTAAATGTTGTTTCCTCATTTCCATGTTATGATAATCATATTATATAATGCCTTTATGTTCATGTTTCTCTTGTGCTCCATTGATATGCCTATTACCTAACATGTACTATATTATTCATGTTATATCTTGTTTACTCCCTTAATAGGATTTAGAGTTCACCATTTTCTTATGCATGTCCTCAGGTTATCCCATGCAATGTTATGTACAAAACAATATCATGGTCCTGTAAAATATGTTTTCAATAAAGATGTTGGGTTTTATGTTCTAAGTTGTTCTATAATGTTCCTAATTTCCCAAGACACTAGACCTCTTGATCCTTAGAGTTGTCTTAACATAATATTTATGTAATAAATTATATTTAAGTGTGTAATAAAGACCATGGTTGTTATATTAAACCTTCTATCCATCCTATGAAAAATGAAATCTCTACACGTGTGTACGTATGGCCTACCATCTCCACCCCGTGGTGTAATATATTTTGAAACACCGCCTTACATGGATGGTTATAATGATGGAAATAATAACTATATATGATTATTTTGACATGATATTGATTATAAAATATTATACACCATCAATTTCAATACCATTCAACAATTATGGAAATTATCTCGATGCTCGTGCGTACGTACGACCTACCATCTCCATGATGCGATGTGATTCATTCTATAGGATATCCATTAATGAATAAATGTATATAATTAATATATATGATATATATTATATTAATATAATTAATTGAATAATTTAACTATAACCAATGAAGAATAATCATAACTTATACGACAAAACATCCATAAAAAATGAATTCGTTTATACAAGAATACCGATTAATAATGAAAATTTATTAAATAGATGATAATACGATCATATATTATTTTATAAAAATTAATATGAATCTATAAAAAGATAATGATGTTATTTAAATCATTATATAGGTGTTTTGAATACATACAAAGGATATCAGACCTATGGTAAGGAATAATTTTGCAATCTCACTATTATTCGAGAATTTTTAAATGTATTTACTGAGGTATATTTATCATCCATGTCTATGTTTCGTATATATATATATAATAAAATATTATTCATATCCTTCTACTATTTTTTAATATAAATTATACTCAATAGTAAATGTTTGCCAAATAGAATGAAAGGAAAAGTTTTTTTTCTTTTGATACGAGGTACTTTTTGACTTTTTGAAAAAGGAATGAGAAGAATGTTTTCTTTTAACTTATATAGATTGAATGGATTTTTTCACTTTAATAATTCATTATTTCCATTAATCTTACATGAAAATATTTCGTTTTTATTTTCAGTGAGATTTTTTTCTTTTAAAATTTCAGATCATTTTTAGAAGAAGAAATGTTTTTTCAGAGGTAAGGATATTTTCCTCATGAATTTATATCAAGTGTTTTATAAAAATTATTTTCCATCTAAGATTTAATTATCTAAATAGGGTTATTTTTATATCCCTATTATTAATTTGGTTTTATTTTTTATGATGTAATTCTAATAAGGAAAACCATTTTTGGATTTACATTATGATGGAATGATTTTTAAGAAACCCATCTTATTCCATAGGTTATGCTATGATGAATGATTTATCTTTTTATGAAACATGTAAAAATGAATTAATTATGAGATGGGTGGGACCTATATCTACCTCCAATTAATTGGGAATATACTCATATCTCATATGATAGATATGACTGGAATATAATATAAGTCTATTTTAGTAACAGAGGGCGGGAAAGGCATGTAAATCTGGTTCAACAATAAAGGGCTGGAATGACATGTAAAACCGGTTCAGTAATGGATTTTGTCCACAATGACGGTCTTAAAAATAATCCTCGTCTAATATAGAAATTATTTTCTATGTTTATGTGTTTTCCTCAATTCCATGTTTTATGCCAATGTTATTTTTTCATATATATTCTTCTTTTATGATTTAATCCTTGTAAACTACCATGATTTATTTCATGACTCATGATCTTAATTTTTTTATACATTGTATGATTCTAAAAAGTTATGTTTTTGTATTTACAATCTTATGTTTATTTTATTTTTTATTTTTTCCGTGTTTACCCATATTGAGCATTTGAGATCACCCCTTTTTATGTTTCTTTTCCCTAGGATATGAAGAAGGGTATTAAGTGATATGTGTCCAAATGGGGTTCTAGTTATGAAGAAAAATGTGGGAGATGATGTAGTATTTTTTTGAACCGGTTGTTTTTGTTTCCAAATTTCAAAATAAAATAAACTAATACCATATTTGGGCTTCTTTTTGTTTCATTTATTAAGCATTCCGCAAAAGTAATGTAATTTCTACGTATGTCAAGCTTATGATATTTACATTGAGGCTAATTAATTTCAATAAAGCTGATCCTCAAAGGGAATGACAAGTTATTTATTTGAAAATAGATTTATTTAGGCTGAAACTACATATCATAAAACATTCAAGACATGGTATGTTCTTAGTTAGGTTGGGCTCGGATTGTAAATAAGTGTTTCTTTTCATGATTTTAGTTAGGAGTTACACAACAGAAGTGTATTAGGCTTTTGCAGATGGAACATGGACGATGAGTCATAATCAAATGACCAAGGTTGATTAGGCTTCGTTTTTAAGGTATTTCTAAGGCTTATTATGAATAATAAGAAATAAAATGGGATGTTATAACTAGCTACATCATTACAGGTTTGATATTACTAAGGGAATTTGTTTATTCATTTATTGTATAGTTAGTTTTGATAACACATACATAGATTAGATTTTTTTTAACATCTATAAAATATTTTATTGGATATTTTTTAGGATTGTGATGTGTCCAATGGGTTTTGGAGGATGTCAGGGAGGACCTAGAGTGATCCTGAAATTGGGATTAGTAGTAGAAAACCATTAATAGTGTGACCATATGTGTCTACTAATGAAAATTTTGGGCATAGGGGGTTCCCCTCTACTTGCAGGTGGATCAAGTTAAGACTTTTATTTTATGGAATAAAACATGTAAGTAGATTCTTTTTAGGATTTTATTGTTTATTTTGGGTTATATGTATATTTTGGGAACCCCCATAGGATTCCCCCATTTTTTCTATCTAACAAAAAGAGATATCTCTCTTGGATATTATCATTCCCCCACTTTGCATGTATTTGAACCAGGTATTTTGAGTCTGATTCATCATGAAGATTATTTTTTATATCTCTACTCTTATCCTCCATACATTCCCAATCAATTCATTATTTATTTCTATTCTGATTGGCTTGGGGTCAAATGAATAATTTCATCAGAGAATGAGAAAACCTTTTTACTTCATTAGGGTTTTATATTTGGCTCATAGATGAAGTCCTTAGAGGCCTTATTCAAGTAATTATTAATCATTTGATGCAAGGGATGTTTTTTATGTTTTTTATTTAGGTTATCTAGTGGTTTATGGTAACATTTAACATTGATTCTAGTAATAACGTGTTAATTGTTTCTTAGGACATGGGGTGATTCATGAGTGAACCACACCCTATTTCTCATTGTTTTAACTTCAATATATTCAATGTTCAATTTTATGTTGATAATTAAAATTTGAGAATTTATTTTTAATTATTGGATTAATTAATATTTTGTTTTTTATAGATGATAAAATTTCTCATTGACTATGTAGAATCTATTATGGGGAAATTTTGAGTTATTGAAACATAGGTTGTTGAATGAGACTTTAACCTATTTGAGACTCTTGTAATTTTTGTAATTTTAGGATCATAACGATTTATTACTTCATTATACTATTTTTTTCATACCATGTCTAGGTTTCCATGAGGTTGATATGGGATCTTATCTGCCCAATATTCAACATGGATGTCTTTATTTTTAAATGGTATTGTCATGGAATCATAGTCAAATGAGTGTTGTTATAACACTTTATGGTTTTTCTTGGTTGTGCGCATTGTATTCCAAATGAAAAATGGTTTCTTTTTAAAATATAATTTTTAATAAAGTATTTTATTGGGATAATAATTTCAAATGAATATTTTTATTTTGGTAATGAGTTCCAAAATGTTTTTACAAAATGGGAAAAATGTTTCACATAGAGTCTTGATGGGTTTTGGGACATGGAATATATGTGAGTATGGTGGTAAGAGACAAATTTATAAACAGTTTTAAAAAAGGTTATATATATTACTTTCAAGAGAATATATTAATAGTATTTTTTTGATTTTAATTTGGTTCATTTTTTCCATATGTGGGTGATTCCCTATCTGTTAAAGCCTAAGTACATTGTATGCACCTCTGTGTTGATTTTTATATGCACTGCTTGGTGTATAATGATGTGTGTTTTCTATATAACCCAATGATATTGTTGTTTGTTGTATCAAAGTGGAAGTTGGTCCACATTGATGTGGTGAACCCCCTAGAGAGTTGATATTGGTTTAGAATTTGTTCAAGATGTGAGAATATAAAAGGGGGAACTACTTCTATGATAGTGAGTTGGTGAGTCATGATTTGTGTTTTTTCACTTTGATGTTTCCTATATTTTCTGATGTGGCCTCCCTTGAGGGTGGGGGTAGGGATTGATGTGTTTTATGTGACATACCTTGTGTGTTTGGGGATGGGTTAGTGTACATTTTGGACAGTGCATTCAATGTCATATATAATGTGCATGATATGGACCATGGCATGGTGGGCTTCAGTCAATTATGACTCTAGGAACTAGGTCAAGGATTGATGTGATTCATAGACAATAAACCCATCTCAAGTGGGAAGGGATGGTTTGAGGCTTCTGGGCATATGACTATACCTTGTTCCCTTAGCTAGTGGGTCATGGTCTAAATAATTCCCCACACCTAGTCTTCAAGTGTGTGCTAAAAATATTTTATGTTTGTTCCTACCCTATGTCTTTGGGTATCATTCATGTTATGGTATGTAGTGACCTCTTCCTTCCACCGTGCATCCGAAGTAGGTAGGGTTAGGGGTCATTGTGTCCTAGTTAGCACATAATAAACTGACTTGTATGATTTATGTATATTATGTGTTATGTTTTTGGGTGGGTTTGTTTCATATACATGACTACACTCTTATAATTTATATTTAATTTACATATTCATGATAATAGTTTCATATAACATTGTTTTGATATTGGGGAGTCATACTATGTTGTTAAACTCACTCCATATCCATGTAAATGTCAAGGAATTCAATGTATGTGGATAAAAATTCCATTTTTGTCTCATTGTATAGGTATCTCTTATAGATGGTCATGAGGCTCAATAAGATGGTTATGGAGACCATATATACAGCAGTATGGTATTTATGATGGGTCATAGAGCATGCTTTTGTTTCTGTTATTATTCAGTATGTGTTGGCATATGTTCCTCTTATTTATATATTTTTCCGATTATTCCATGATTATTTATTTCTTCTGCTCTATTATTGATGATTCATTGAATAGTAATATTTAATATTTTCCTTTCTCCGTTGTGGTGGCTTGTGGGGAACACTTTTTATTATCTATTATAATTTTGGGAAGAATGTCATATAGAAAGGTCAATCATTATTTTTGGAAAACTTGAGCATGAACCTTATGAATTATTTGAGATGGAATAGTATCATCGTGACTTTGTTTCTCCCTATACACTAGCCATAAGACTCTAGCATATGGAGAGGTGTGCTTATGGTAATGTTTTGAGCCTCACGTGGGTATCTTTATCTAGGGAGTTACAACATGAAATGGGAATTATTACCTGGATACAACTCTAGTGTAAGGAGAAAAATGTATCATAAAAACCATTCCAAATAGTTGGATGATTTTAATTTCATTAACCACTGATATTATAGTTCAGCGTCCCATGACTATTACTCAAATATTCTGTATCTTATGTTCATATAACAAGGACCTTCATGATGTGTAGATTATATTTTCGAAGTGATGACTTTATTTCATAGAGTTTAAAATCTTGGGATAAGGTCTTATACCATGTTGTTTAATTTCATGCAACTCATAATTTTTAACAATATGACATGATTCTCAAGGGATTATGCTCATTTATTAGAGTGATAATGATTCATGTTCACATTTCAAGAATCTCATGATTATTTAGCAACATCAATTCTATTTTTTTTCTAAATACGAATCCGATATAAAAAGATAACACATCCTTAGATTATATGTAACCCAATCCATTGGGAAGGAAAATAATTTGGATAGTCTTTCATAACCACCACCTTAGGTCTGTTGGTCCTTAAAATTTCAAGAAGCTTATACGCTAGTGAATTTCTGAAATATAAATCCAATATATCAAGCATAAAGGAATATAAATTTTTTATTTCATCATTGAGAGAAGGGGGAACATGATTCCATTTCAATTTTTTTATTTTACCGAGGGTGATCACATAGAATAAAAAAATATTTGGGTGTTTTTAACTCCATTTCTCTTCAATAATTTATTTTCAATATGATCTATAATATCAATGTAATTCTTTATTTTTTCTAAAAACAACTGATGATTAGGGAAGTAATAGTAGTAGCCTCTCAAATCCTCCTTCTCAGGTCGCTTAATCCTTGCTAACACAATCAAATTACTCTATAGGTCAAAGAAAAAATGCATAGAAACATTCTAATATTGGAAGTAATAACCCATTATTCACTTATCATGGAGATATGGATGACAATACCACTTCACTTATGATTTGAATATTCCTTGAGAACTTGAGAAAATGGTTAATTTGAGATCTATGTGGTCATCCCTTAATCATGATCAATTTAGGGATAAATGTTGAATATTTTCATGACTAGAACATCAATGATTCAACTACTATACTGGTGAATTTGCATAGTCATGGGGACTTTGTGAAAATCTATATGGTTAAAAATGTATGGCATGCACAAGATATTGGGATGAAGAATATGAAAATTCTCCTAACTATATGGGATATGGTAATTTACTATAAGAAGGAACTATATTGTAAGAATTTGGTAAATCACTATGATTGAAACACCACTAAATCAATTCCATAATTATTACTTGGTGATTTTCATTTTCTCAATGTAACAGATTGAACTTTTATTCAGTAGAGATAACATTATCATCATAAAAGGATTCAAATGAAAAAAAATGATAGTTTCCTTTACTTTCATTATGGAAAGATGGTTGGATAGTGATTTTATTCCCAGTGTTGACCGTAGTGACTCAATTTGTTGATATCATCAAGCACATGATATGTAATAAACCATTCTGTATCTTCAATATATCAAATACATTAACTATTCCATTTTGTACCAGAAGGAAATCCGTCATCCCACTATGACTATGAAATAAATAGTAGGCATATAAAGTAATAATTGGGGTTGACTTCTCCCTTAAATCAGAGAATATACAGTAGTGAATTTCTACTGAAAATTCGACTTGAACCATCTATAAATCAAATACCCATGACAAAAAAAGATATAAAAAATTTAAAAATCAATCAATTCACCCACCCCACACTCAATAACTTGTAGAAATATCCAAAATCAAATAAATTTGTCCATCCTTTAAATATATAATGCACCGATTAAAATTTAAAATAAATTATTTGCGAAATATTTAGCCAATGTAAAACATTTAAAGGGTCAAGTACCAAATATTATTTGAGTGTAAAATAAAGTATTAGAAAATCATATAAAAGGAACACCATGATAAATGAAATATTTAAAACAAAAAATAACTTATAACTCCCAATTAATCACTTCTACAAGATTTGTCATTAGTTGAGAGAAATCCTGAAACTATGATTTGATAATTGGCATCAGCAAAAAAAATACTTAGTAGGACACCACCAACCTTGACACATGCCTGAATGTTAATTAAATTCCATATTCAATATATTTATAAATACAAATGTAACATAAAGATTTCATACATTAGTGTTTAAAATAAATCATCATATACAATACATGTTAGGATTTGTTTCTTTTTATATGGAAATAATTTCTTAAAAATATTTTTACTGGGACTAGACCCCTTTTTAATAAAAACACCCAACTTGAACCAACTTACAAAATCAAAATTTAAATACCTATTTAAATCACAGAAAAGAAATTTTTAAAAAACAAGATAAATTCACACACTATATATGAACTAAAAAATCATTGTATCATAAAGAAAACAATGTACTAAGACATCCTAGTACCAATCATGATAGAGAACACAAAAGAGAGAGATATTCTTACATAGAATCATCAAGTATCATGTAAACCTATTATATAGGGGGAATCTTTCTAGGATACCTCAATATAATAACAATAAATAAATATCTATGCCGGATAAAATTAAACCTTCCCTAATAATCAGTGTGGTCCTCACTGCTTTAACTAAGGTTCATGTCCCATAAGAAGTTGAAAACATATGTTAGGGTGACAAATAAGATCATAATAATAAACTAGTGTAGCATGTGTACCTATATTCTCCCCTAACTACCCATGGTTTCCCATGAAAATCCATGGATGATTGTGAAAAATAAAAATTAACAAAAAGAAGTATATGCATTAAATGTATGTGTAATCCTCTCCCCACCTCCATCACCCTCACAATAAATCAAGAACAATTCACATTAGAAATTTATCAATGGGTAATAATAATCATAAACAAATCATCTTAGGCTTAACAAGTGTATAAGAGAAACTAAACAGGGTCTCAAAAGACACAACCTTATTTGTGTGTTCTAAATTGGGTTTTACGAAATGCTGACTCAGGATGTCAAGTAATTTTTTATTAATTTTAAATTCAAAAATATTATGGTAATTTATTAAATATTTCTCAAATAATTTTACTTGTAATCGCCCTCAATACTATCTTAATAAATCATTCCCACTTTTAAAGAAATATCTTAAAGGATTAAAAAACCCCTTTTTATTCCTTGAACCAAATGGGATTAAATCAATTTAAAACTCACATTTTACTGAAAATAAATATTTAAATAATTTATCAATACTTGGTATTTCAACTACATCTTAAAATTTGTAGTAAAAAAACATTGGTAAAATTTAATTCAATAGATGATATTTTTTGTACAAACATCATTATGATTTTTAATGGGAAATAAGTCATCACGATAAATATTGGTGTTCGTGGATTAATAATAGAAATTTTTAATGATTACTTAAAATTGGGAACCACTTTTTTTATATGGAAACAATGACAAAACCCTATTTACATATTAGAAATTCATTAAAAAAAATTAATACTCTCAGTAGAAAATTAAAAAATATATATTAATTATTAAATTCTTATTCCTAAAAATTTAAAGCTAAAACGTACAAAAATCTTATATGAATATTATGGTTGATAGTTCAGAACTCAAAAATGTGGCGAACGGTGCCCGTATAAGATATTTTATGTCTTAAAATATACAAAATTCCAAAAATAATGTGAAATTAAAACCTTAGGGTTCATTCAACAGTGACATGATGACCAAGACAAGAGAATAAAGAGGAAATTTTGAGGAGATGAAGAGGAGGAATCACATTGGAGTTTCATCCAATACCCATGAAGAAACTAGGAGAAATTTTCATAAATGATGGATTCATGAGAGGGGTGGTCCCACATGAAGGGGGTTTGGATGGGGGTCATAAAATAATTTGGGATGGAGGTATAGAAAAAGAAATAAAAAAAATAAAAAATAAAAAAATTAAGAACGTAATTTTTTTTGGAAACCTACAAGGTTTACCAGCACAGTTTAACAAAGTGCTTAGCAAAACTGCGTACCTTTATTCCTATACCATAATATCCCAAAAATGATTCATATGGGGTCCCACGTGGTTTGATAACCATGTTCTAATTATACCAAAAAAACGATCATGTTACATATCAAATTTCATGTTTTCTTCACATTATATGAAATGTGTGGGTTAACCAGGCAACACCTAAAAACCTTTAACTTCTTAAAATTGTAACTCTTAATGTTTCACAATTATAAAATAAATATAATTAAAATAAAATAATACAAATTAAAATAAGATAAAATATTGTCATCACACTTGGGTGTGAAAATTCTCCCCACTATGTGGCTTTCTACCCCCATAAATTCTTCAGTAGAAATGGAATGAATTGAAAAATGCTAGTTCAATCCACATCAATTCATGATGAGGGTGAGGATTGAAAAAAAAATCAATGACAAACTAGAATAGAACCACTCAATATGATCATTTAGTGAAATTACCCATCTTAAATCCCCCAAACAACCAAAAAAATATTAAAAATCATAAGATGATTCTCAGAACAATATAGTCAAACCCGTTGCTATCACAGCTAGTATGAGTTCCTAGGAAAATTGAGAACAAGCATGGGCCTCCCTGAAATTTTCCAACTCTATTAAAATTGATTAAATAAACCAAGGTTCCCACATTGAGGCATAATTCCTTTAGGATTTTAAATTTTACGAAAAGCCTATCAATCCACAATCTATAACAAAACTCAACATCCACCAAAGAACAAAAAACAAGGTTCTAAAAGGGAAACTCCACCCACATGAAGCTTCACAAAAAAACCAACATGAGCCTTATACCTGGGTCACCATACTATATCTATTTATAATATAACTATAAGTACATAGTCACAATCTCATGGAATAAAATAAAATCTACTAGGAACATATAAAACCACCATTTTATAAGAACTCCCATAGAGTCACCCAACACATGAACTGGATCAAAACACCTCAAAAGAACTCAGTTACTCACAATACACCAAATAGGGAAAAACGACCAAAGAACCACCTAAAGAATAATAGATAAATATATTCTTATAGTGATCAACTTGGTTCTAAGTCCAGAAAAACATATACGTGATAGTTATTCATGGAATATTGAACTTAATCCAAGATAAATAGAAATGACAGCCTTACCACTTGACTTCATTTTATGAAATGATATTGGAAGGAAGAATGTCATATCAAATATAAGGAGAATGGCCTAAAGGTTTATTCCTCAATATGAAAATTCATCTATTTTCCTCGAACATTATTGGATACTTATAAAATATAACAATAGATTTGAATACACTCAATTCATGTCTCATAATCCACACCTGACAGTCCCATCATAAAGGGAAAACCCCAATATGAAAGAGATCCCCAAAACAAAACATATCAACCAAACATTATAGAACACATTATTCTAAAACATTATCAATATTAAATTATATTAATTTTTAAAAAATATATACCACACTCGATTTCAAAAACAAAATTATTCCACATCCTAATTTTACTACCATCGTAAACTATTTTTAAATTAGACGAGTTCATTTTGAATCATTCCCATGAAAACTAAATTTATTCACAAAAACATTTTCCTCAAAATTCATATTTAAATATACAACATTTTTAAAAACCTTTTTTAGAGATAACCTTTGAAAATAACCCACTAAAAAAAATTTTCAAACCAATATTTTTGTTGAAAACGTGTTAACCCCATTTATCGCCAAAAATAAGCATTTAAAATCAATAAAATAGAACGAAAATACCATATCAATATCACTATAATAACAAAAATATTAACTATCCTCTTCAATTAGACTATAATATGTGCGATGTTACTTTAATACTAACTGTTGAATTAATATATGATAAAATTAAACCCAATATTAAAATCAAAGCATCTGGTGGGTTTCGAAGAGTACCAAGAATTGTCCACACTATTTTATCATGGTTGACCAAAATATATGGTCTAGTTGTGTAGATATATATCTTAGTCAACCAATACCACAAGCTCATGTGAACCAAAAAATCAGATGAAACTCATTTGGAATTCAAACATCATTTCAAATGAAACACATAAAACCAATCAATATGAAAATAAAAATCCCAAAATCAAGAACAGTCTTCTCTAGAAAGACAAGGCTCAAATCATAAGGGAGATCTTAATACACTCCCTCACATTTACCTATCACATTCTAAAAACGTAGATCTTGAAAACCCAAACATATTAAATATAATGTTTTACCTTGAAACCCAAGACCTCTAAATAACCCAATGACTATATTCAATTTGTCACTGAACTAATAGAGTGATCCATCCATCAAATACCTGAACTAGCTCGTGACATACACGAGGGTCATCCCAAATCCCATTTGGATAAGGAAAAATGTCATAATAATATAAATTAATCAGTTTGAATAATTTCCCCCTTAAATCTGTGAATATGTTGAATTATATTTCTACCAAAAACTGGGAATGAATCATCTATAAATTGGAAATCCAATCAAAAATAATAATCTTATATGAACAATTTAAAAAAACGAAATCTCTATTCTCATCCCAAATTCAATCCCCTACAAAAACAGTCACCACTATATGCCTTTAACTAGCATCCACATATATAATTCACCTCTGATAAAGTAATAGAAAAATGTAAAATCAAAATTTTCTAATATAGATCATTTAATTGTACGCATGTTGGATAATATTATAAAGTAATGGAAAGTCTTTCTAAATTACTTAAAAGTCACCAAAAGATGAATCTAATAAATAAAATAGAAACTAACCACAAACCCCGAAATAAATCAATACTTTTAGAGTGTTCAGTTAGTGAACTTGAAACTAAAACATAGATATGATAATACGTGTGAGCATAATCATTATCAATATTGCACAACCCACATTTAAACATGGTTAAATTTTAATTAAATCCCCATGTTAATTTCAATTGATAAAAAAATATAAAATTATGTTTTCCTATATAATTTTTTAAAATTAAAATTCATATACAATAACTTTTATATCATCCTTTTCTTTTCTTTTTAAATGGACACATTTGATTAAAAATAATTTTAAGAAGCCCCATCCCCTTTTAAAATTTAAATTCCCAATTTGAACCCATATTTGAAATCACCTTATAAATAAATTATAAAATCACATTTATAGTAGTTTTAATAATTATGATAAATAAAAATTCCATAAATAAATTACAATGGAATTGTGTCGCAATGAAAACAATGACACATGATACACTAGTTCCAGACATGTGTCAGAACAAAAAAAGAGAGAGATAGAGAGGGTTTCCTAAGATTAATCATATGGTATCATGGGAACCATAGAATATAGGGGAAAATATATAGGTCTTATATATACAATTACTATAAAAAAATACTAGAACAAGATAATAATCAACCTTCACTAACACATGATGTCACCCTCACTGGTCTGACCATGGTGCATGTCCCATAAGAATATAAAAATCTATCTCAGTCCCTCTAGTAAGATAAAAACAATATATAAATTAAACATATGTACCTATATTTCATGATTTAATCACCATGGTTTGCAAATAAAACAAACAAAAGGAGGTGGTCAACATAATCGAAAAAATAAATTATATGCATCAACTGCATAAGTAAACCACTCCTCATTTCCATTACCCTCAAATTAACAATAGCCACATTTTCCTTGATACATTCATTATAATAATATTAATAACCATAAACAACTCATCATGTGCTTAATAATATGAAAGAGGAAAATAAAGATGCTCTGACTTTCTAGGAACTCGTTTCCGAGTACAAAATAGGCCTTTAAAAACCAAACTCAGTATTCAATGTCATTATCCCTTCATTTTAAATTTAGTAATTAAAATTTCAACTACTAAATAATTATTAAATAAGTTTAATTAGAATCACCCATAATTATTAATTTAATAAATCACTCCCATTTTTATAAAAAATCATAACGTCCTATAACACATCATTTTTTATTTACTCTGGGACCAAATGAGGTAAAATTATTTTCAAATGTGTAAGAACCCGGTTTTTGGCTATAAAAGACATTGGAATATTTTTGATACTATTCCAGAGCAGCGCCTTCAGACGGCGTGCGATTCCGACCCCCGGTGTGGCCGAAATTAAATTTTCAGTGCGTTCACACTGGACAAGCCAAAGAAATGGGATAACTCCTAAACAATGATTTGGATCGTAAATAAGAGTGTACATATGGGTCTGAAATCAGTTCTTTACTCAAGTAACGACATAATACATGTCGCCGCGGGACGTTTGGACCCCTCGCATGTTAACGGAACGTTAAACGAATAATTAAAATAATTAATTTATTCGTTTAATGGTTAAACGCAGGTATCACTTATATGGTTGCTCGGATGGGAAACCAAAGGGCACCGTTGAGTTAGAAGCATGCCATTTACCCTATGAGGGGTATATGTTTCGCGGGTGCGGGCTGTCTGTGAAAAATTGCCCCAGGGGCATTTTCGTAATTGGGTGGCCTCAGGCGTTGAGTTTAATAACATCCGAACAGATTCTTGGATTAAAATAATGAGACAACCGTTGTGATCAAGTGGTTGTTTTCACCCTAGGGAATTTTCGTAATTGGGTGGCCTCAGGCGTTGAGTTTAATAACATCCGAACAGATGCTTGGATTAAAATTATGAGACAACCGTTGTGATCAAGAGGTTGTTTTCACCCTAGGGGAGGCTTACTCTCGACCCCATCGGGTGTTTTGGACGTGGGTCTTTACATGGATGATTAAAGAATTAATTAAAACCTATTTATTTTCCTACTTAAACCAACCCACCACCCTCCCTCCTCCATTTTCACCTCCTGGCAGAAGAAACCTCAACCTACTCTCCTCCTCCTCCTCCTCCTCCTCCCTCCCAATCAAGGTGAAAGTGACAACGGCGAGGCGGATCACTCGCGAAGCGTCGGGCTATGCCCCTATAGGTAGGAGTTTGCGTTATTGCATTTTGGTTTCCAAAATCTTATATCAAGTTCAATAATAGCATCGAAATGCCATTTGATCTTTGATAAAAGCCCATATTTGGGAAGTAATTTTTTCTGAGCTATAAAATGCATCTTCCGGATTTAAAATCTGAGTTCCGACGTGTTTGCAAACGTCCGCCGAATATTTCCGGTTTTGGGGGTTCCAGCGGTGGTCCGACGAGCAGCAGGCCGGCGGAGGTGCGGCCGTGACACCTCGGTGCGGCTGTGCCCCAGGCGATGGGCTTGGCAGCGGGGCATTCGGCGTGGCGCGGGATCATCCGGAGCTGCAGGCGTCAGCGTCAGGCGATCGCAGGTGTCGTCCAGGCGAGGGCGACTGGAGCCCAGCGGAGCGCTGGGTCGTGGTGGGCGTCTCTTTAGGCATGGCGGGCGACGACCTCAGGGGGGAGAAAGACCCCCAGCGCGCGGGTCTTGTTTGACATGGCGCGAGAAAGGGGGACCGACCATGATGGCCAGTCCATTTGAAAAACTGGACCAAAGTTGTAACGCCCTGACCCTAGTTACCCAGACTCGGTGCATTATTACATAACATTGGCATGATCACAAGAAAGATCAAATCACGAAATACCGATTGGTTTAGTAGCCTTGGAAACACTAGATATATTCATAAGTTTTACATTACATCATAATGTGAAAAACTACTACGACAACATAATTTCTCCATAGTCCACACTATTATCCCCTCATAATATCCCTGCAGGTCATTCATAACTTACTTCTTCACATCCTGGGAAAAATAAAACATAGAAAAGTGGTGAGCTCAAATGCCCAGTAAGGATAACAATATAGCGGAACATTCAAAAATATGCATAAACATTTAAGGCAATGCATTACTAAAACAAAAGCCTTTTAAACTTGAACTTCAACATAGTATGGAAAAAGTAAAATGAAATAATTCCATTTACTTATTCACATGGATATTCTTCTAATCGAATAATCACATTCAATATCAATAACCACATTCATAATGTCGGAATGCATAATGCTGAACTTTAATTTCTTTGTCAAGGCCTCGTCCCAAGACCTAGGGGCTAACTGTAACCGGAACCCAACCCGAAGTGCCTATAATAACCGGACACCAACCCGGAGTGCCTCTAATAACCGGACACCATCCCGGAGTGCCTCTAATAACCGGACACCAACCCAGAGTTCCTCTAATAACCAGAGACCAAACCGGAGTTCCTCTAATAACCTGAGACCAAACCGGAGGGCTTACTTTTACCATTCCCCAACCCGGAACATACTTTTCTAACAAATTCATCCGAATGAAAGGTTGAAATATAACATAAACATTCGGATTAAAAATAACTTATGAAATGTCAATACTATAAACAAAAACCATGAGTGACATAAGAATAACTTATCCACAGTCAAAAATATCACAAAACCTTCAATAAAATATGGAAGTTTTGTATCATAATAACTCAACTTCAAAGCTTAAAATCCATCAAAGGATGTTGACATATATGAAATCAAAACTATTTTAGGGAAATATCATTTTAAAAGTAAAATAATTATAAAATAATACATTCAATTTGAAAATATTCTTATAATATTTTAAGGAAAACTTTGATGATTTTATAATGTTAGAAAATAACCGCACTCGCCGTATAAGTAAAAAAAACATTCTTACCTTAATTCTGTCGAAAAGGTTAAAAAGGACCTTGTTTTGAAAACGACAGAAAGATTACTCTTATAAAAAGTCAAACAAGGGTATAAATGACTTTAACCCATATTCTTGTAAATAATAAAAATGTTTTGAAATACATTTTGAAGAAACATGGATGTGGATGATAAAGAGATCCCAGTAGATATTACGTATAAACAACCTCGGATAATGAATAGATTGTGAAATAACCCTTACCAGTTTGGTAACTTATGAACATAAAACCCATGAAAGAGGTATCATACAATGAATACGTAAATACACATAAATTAGAGTGTATTACACAAAGAATATAATTATGGGCAGTATATACACCACACAAAAGTTAATGGTGGCAATATGGCATGAATCTCACGGGAAT
This sequence comes from Viscum album, assembly GCA_963277665.1. NCBI lineage: Eukaryota > Viridiplantae > Streptophyta > Magnoliopsida > Santalales > Viscaceae > Viscum > Viscum album. The sequence continues at coordinate 748,587,751 of OY728166.1, read as the reverse complement.
AAGGAGTGAGATGAAAACCCCTTACCACGTTAATCAACTGAGTCGTATGGCCAAAAGTTAATAACCACCAAATGATTTACAGAATAACATGAATATAAAGAGAATCATGATAATATATATCAAATGTCAGTACACAATACACCACTTTCAATAATTTAGTGGCGAACAATGGAAATCTCACGGAATTGAATGTGAGATAAGAAAATCCCTTACCTTGTACTTTTACTTGGTTGGGGTAGGTTAACCTCCTGTATAATATTGAAATAATTGTTATTAAATTATACAATAATCATATATATTAATATCATATCATATATGATCTTTTTAACTTTGCTTTGTTAATAATGTCTTAATATTATCGTTGTTTCGGGTGTTAACTAACTCATTTTCTTTTATATGTTTTATTACGTAATCCATGTTTGTAATGGATAGGTTGTATATTATTCATATCCAGAATGATATCAAGTCCTTAAACATCATTTTTAAATCAGAAAATGATAATTATACTTGAATGGATATGATGGAGAATGAATCTCATCGCGTTCGTGGAGACGGTAGTCCGTACGTACGCACGAGCGACAATATCATTCTTTTGATATTAAAATAATATATAAATGGATGGTATATCATATATAAAGAATCACTAGCATGTTATATTTATTATTTATATGAGTTACACATCATTATTATACCCATCCAAATAATAATATATTGAATAACAATTACACCACGACGTGGAGATGGTAAGCCGTACGTACGCACGTATGGTGACATGTTATTCAAAGGGTGGATAGAATACTGAATATGGTTGTACCATATTTATAATAACATCACAATATATATATGATACTGGAGTTATTATTTTAGAATGGTAACAACAAAGTAAGAAGAAGTAGAAGAAGAAGGAACTTGGAAAAGGGTGGTGAAATCATTACCTCTTCTTCAGTTTCTTCCTTTTGATTTGATCAAAAGGGCTCCTTAGGTTGGATTTCTGATCAAACTAATGCATCTAGGTTGTAGTGAGGGAAGTTGGGAGAGTATTTGGGCAGAGTTTGGACGAACCAAAAGGATTTTAAGGACTGAAGGAAAGAGAAGGAGGAGTTCCCTTTTATAAGAGGGGTGAGGGGCACCTTTCGAAAAGCTAGAAATATTAGTTTATAATAAATTCTTATTCGGTTTCTAATGGCTCCAAAGTTGATTATTTAAATGTTAAGGTGGGGATGGATCTAATACAACTCAACCAATAGAATTTAGACAGGTTTGGGTACTTATATTAACCTTATCATTAAGTATTAACTCTAAGTTAATTAGTTTCACTTTTACAATGTCTCTTTGTATTTTTATATAATATGGTTAATAAACATACTATATACATCCAAGAGACCCCCAAGTGGTCCATTAATTATGAACCTATCATGATATAAGTCTCTTTACCAAACCGTAGATTTTTAGAAATTTAATATCAATTAATAATATAATATTTGTTTTAAGAACTCTTTTATGTCAATTTTGACACTATTCAATAGTTGATTTTTTTGAAACTCATAACAGATTGATTACTTCGAAAAAAGTCAATTACATCAATCCTAATATATCATATTATGCTATAAAATTATTTTAATTCATTAAAAGTTTTATATTATATTTATTTGAGTATTTATAATATCAATTATTTTAATTTTTCACTATTATAGTAATTACTGCATCATCATTGTGTCATAAATAAAATATATTATTTAATGTATAAAAATTATAAATAAAATATCATTATTTAGGAAATATTTTTATCTTTCTAATGAATATTTATAATCTAAAATCCAACATATATAACCCTATGTAACAATTTTTTTTCTAAAAGATATATGCTTGTGTCATTTTTGTATTAATTTTAACTTAATTAAAATAAAGTGTCATTATCACTTACAAGTGGATCCATGGGGTCCCAAAATCGACCCAAAGATGCCCATGGTCGACCATGTATCAACCAATAGGGTTAAGACACGTTTTAGGGTAATTTAGGATTATTATAATATTATTTTTTTAACCCTTATTTACGGGATTTACCCTTAACCATGGTAAATAAAATATTTACCGCAGTAATTATTCAAAATGTCTAAAAATAAAAGTTACCTATTTACACAATTTAAAAATCATGATTCCAAATATGGAATCCATTTTTCTAAATTCAAAACACAGAAGTGGCAGAAATTAATTTAAAATTAATTCCCGCTGTCAAAACAAAAAGCGTGTTTTTAAGAGATAATAACTCTCAAAAGATTGACACTTGTTTATGTTCGGTTTAATTGTAAAATTATGTAAAATGACCAAAATTATATTAAATGGTAAAACTATATTACAAATATACATTAAAACCACTAAAATTCATAATTTATCACTATTAATTATTTTGATTTAAAAAGTTGTTTTTAATTAAAATTTAGTAATATTCACTATTCATTAAAATATGAAAGTTATCCGAAATGTACCAAAATTTCACCTTAGGCTAATTTCGATATTCCGAATCCAAAAATGAAGTCCATTTTGAAATATAAAATATATATAATTTCAAAAAGTAGGTATTACTATTCATAACGGCTAGTTTGATTGGCTGTGGTGTGTGTTAGAACTCGAAGTTGCATACAACACACACTACTGTATTATTCAAAGGAAAGCGTACCGTGGAAGCTTGGGATGTTTCATTTTAAATTTTTTGATGTCCCCCTTTACTCAAAAAGTTTAAAATATTGTATTTAAAATGGGTTCACTATTAAAAGTTGGTAAAAGTGCAATACTGAAAATGAATTTGTTCTTACATTATGTCTAAGAAACTCTTAATATGGATTCTAAAATTATAAGGATTATATAAAGTTTAAAATTTAGTTAATACTATTCATAACCTCTTTTGAACGGCTTGTTTGGTAAGTCATGGTGTGCTTGAACTCGGTTTTGCGTGTAGTGCAAGTTATTGTATTATTTTAAAGAAATAACACACTATGAAATCTTGGAGTGTTACATTCTCCCCTCCTTCAATAAATTGTGTCCTCGCAATTTGAAATTGTTCTTCGAAAATAAAAGGTTGAAAGTAGAAAATATATTTGTGGGAAAACCCACATCAGAAATTGGGTTACTAAAATTTATTCTTAATATGAGGAAAAGAGAAATTAAAGGGTCACCACCAAATTATGATCTTGATTAGGAGAACATTGGTGGAAATTAGAGACATATAATTGGAGGAAAAACGTAAATATTTATAGGTAGTGATTGAGGTCATCAATCACAAATAAGTGTAAAATTGAGGTCCTTAAATTCATCAATCTATGATGATTTGAAATACCATCGGTTCAACAAAACATAGGGTATTAGGATAACACATTTTTGACGTTTCAAAATATCTTAGTTGAAATCCCACATCGAAAAATGAATTAATGAGGCCTCTATTTAAAATAAAGAGTCGAAGGTATGAAGATTACCGAAAATAACACATACTAGGGTTCCATGTAGGAAAATATGGATATGGAAGAAAAATATAACCATCAATTATCTGATGGAGAGTGGTAGAGAACATGGCTATGAAAAGGCCAACAATCCCAATGCCATAAATTAGTGATGATTTAAGGTACCATCTAGGAAAACATTTTTGTTCTAAGTTTCTTTTCTTAATGTTGAGGAATTTATTTATGAGAATGGATAAGATCATAAGGAGATATAATTACTTTATAATTAGAGTTTTATCCATTAATAAATTTCTACCACAAACTCATCTTTCACTCTAAAAGATAATAGAATGTAGAAAATTCTATTTACACTATTCGTATAGGGTTCCAAAATAAACGAATTTATAATTCATCTACAAGATCTTTTAATACAAACTACATTATTTAATCCAGGATATCTCGTGGGCCAGTGGTAGGTGATACACCCTTGTCGCCCTTCGGTTGCGGGTTCAAGTCTCGCAGCCTTGCCGGACGCGACGGGTTGCCGCCCGACCTCCGGGTTGTCCTTTAATGGCAATCCAAAATAATCCAAACTAGAACTATCCAAAATACTTCTGTCCAAACTCACAGTCCAACATTTATAAGGAAGGTAAATATAATGTAGATCCTTTTTACCCCGTAATAGCATATGAATACCTTCATCATGTATTCTTTTAATACACTGAAACATCCTGAATTACCATATTCCTTATTGATTACATTCATTCTCCCTTATTCCATATAGAATGCTGGATATACTTCATCAATCCAAAAATGTTTTAAACCCCAACAATGATGGAATATACAAATCATTAATCAGTTCCAAGTTAGTCAAGAATATCCAATATAATTTTTCCAAAATAATCATGTATTATTCGAAAATCACTACCTCGGTATCAGAACTATATTATGGTTTATCATTCTCTCAACCATATATTTTCCAAAAATTTATCCTGCTATTGAGTCACTTTTCTTTGTTCCGCACAATCTCAAGTCCTTAATGAAATAGTACTGCAGTACAATCCTTATATACTCCATAATTATTATAACAAGTACATTGTTGATACAACACTAAATTGACATAATCAACATAAGAACTCTAATCATTCCTCTTCATCTGTGGTTGTATGATAACTTGATTATTATCCAATAACAACATTTGCAGCATAGTCTGATGACTGGTACATAGGTTCACGTAGTTTCCAAACTTCTTGCAAATGAAGCATTGTACATTTAAAGCCATTTTCTTACAATTGCAGTCACGTAGTTTGTGCCCTTTTCCTCCACACTTATAACAAACTCCCATTCCTTTCAGGCAAGTTCCAGGGTGTTTCTTTCCATAGTTACCACATATGGGAAAATTCTTCTTTTCCCTCTTCCCTTTATCCATCTTTCTCTCTTCCATCCTTTTCTTCTCTTGCTTCCCATCAAAGCCATAGGACTCAGTAAACTCTTTACTTGTCTTATCAACACATGATATTATTTCTTCATATGATGATAATACATGCGAGACTATTTCTCTTATAAATTCTAGCTTTAGACCATGAAAGATATGATCCTTCCTTCTCTTTGGATCATGTGCATTTCTGGAGTTCTCATTCCTTCTACTGGGCTCCATTTCTAAACAATGGCATACACTAGATCAGTTTATGAATCAAAATAAATAATCCCATACTTATAAAACACTTAACATAAATTGAACTATTTATGGATATAATCCATATTCATAAAAATGTCTCCTTTGAGGATGTATATACTCATAAACCCTTCATAATTATTTTTAAAGAAAATGAGAGTTATCCTAAGCATATCCCCCGGGAGTGTCGTAACCAAGAGTGCAGCAAGGTCCGTTGTCGTGCACCAGTTCCCGTTCGAGTCTAGCTCAAAGCGGTGTTTTTGGGTTTTACCCCTAGGTACATCTGTGCCAGAGCCGCCTCTACCTGCTCGTATCCAGACAGGGATGTATTGCTCGGAAAACTCACAAAATCTCTACAATACCAAAATTCTAGGAAGTTCTTCTATAATAATCCTCAAAGTTCATCTTAGGTCTACATTCTCTAATCAGAGTTTATCTAAATATAGCTTCCAAGGTTTGTACTAAAATTCCTCTGATACCAACTGTAACGCCCCGACCCTAGTTACCCCGAGTCGGTGAATTATTACATAACATTGGCATGATCACAAGAAAGATCAAATCTTGAAATACTGGTTGGTTTAGTAGCCTTGGAAACACTAGATATATTCATAAGTTTTACATTACATAATAAAGTGAAAAACTACTATGACAACATAATGTCTCCATAGTCCACACTATTATCCCCTCATAATATCCCTGCAGGTCATTCATAACATACTTTTTCACATCCTGGGAAAAATAAAACATACAAAAGGGGTGAGCTCAAATGCCCAGTAAGGATAACAATATAGCGGAACATTCAAAAATAAGCATAAACATTTAAGGCAATGCATTACTAAAACAAAAGCCTTTTAAACTTTAACTTCAACATAGTATGGCAAAAGTAAAATGAAATAATCACATTTACTTATTCACATGGATATTCTACTAATCGAATAATCACATGAAATATCAATAACCACATTGATAATGTCGGAATGCATAATGCTGAACTTTAATTTCATTGTCAAGGCCTCATCCCAAGACCTAGGGGCTAACTGTAACCGGAACCCAACCCGGAGTGCCTCTAATAACCGGACACCAACCCGGAGTGCCTCTAATAACCGGACACCAACCCGGAGTGCCTCTAATAACCGGACACCAACCCGGAGTGCCTCTAATAACCGGATACCAAACCGGAGTTCCACTAATAACCGGAGACCAAACCGGAGGGCTTACATTTATCGGTCCCCAACCCAGAACATACTTTTCTAACACATTCATCCGAATGAAATGTTGAAATATAACATAAACATTCGGATTAAAAATAACTAATGAAATGTCAATAATTTAAACAAAAACCATGAGTGACATAAGAATAACTTATCCAAAGTCAAAAATATCACAAAACCTTCAATAAAATATAGATGTTTTGTATCATAATAACTCAACTTCAAATAAGCTTAAAATCCATCAAAGGATGTTGACATAGATGAAATCAAAACTATTTTAGGGAAATATCATTTTAAAAGTAAAATAATTATAAAATAATACATTCAATTTGAAAATATTCTTATAAGCTTGTAAGGAAAACTTTGATGATTTTATAATGGCAGAAAATAACCGCACTCTCCGTATAAGTAAAAAAAATATTCTTACCTTAATTCTGTCGAAAAGGTTAAAAAGGACCTTGTTTTGAAAACGATGGAAAGATTCCTCTTATAAAAAGTCAAACAAGGGTATAAATGACTTTAACCCATATTCTTGAAAATAATATAAATGTTTTGAAATACATTTTGAAGAAACATGGATGTGGATGATAAAGAGATCCTAGTAAATATTACGTATAAACAACCTCGGATAATGAAGAGATTGTGAAATAACCCTTACCAATTTGGTAACTTATGAAACATAAAACCCATGAAAGAGGTATCATACAATGAATATGTAAATACACATAAATTAGTGTGTATTACACAAATAATATAATTATGGGCAGTACATACACCACACAAAAGGTAATGGTGGCAATATGGCATGAATCTCACGGGAATAAGGAGTGAGATGAAAACCCCTTACCACGTTAATCAACTGAGTCGTATGGCCAAAAGTTAATAACCACCAAATGATTTATAGAATAACATTAATATAAAGAGAATCATTATAATATATATCAAATGTCAATACACAATACACTACTTTCAATAATTTAGTGGCAAACAATGGAAATCTCACAGAATTGAATGTGAGATAAGAAAATCCCTTAACTTGTACTTTTACTTGGTTGGGGTAGGTTAACCTCCTATATAATATTGAAATAATTTTTATTAAATAATACAATAATCATGTATATTAATATCATATCATATATGATCTTTTAACTTTGCTTTGTTAATAATGTCTTAGTATTATCGTTGTTTCAGGTGTTAACTTACTCATATTCTTTTATATGTTTTATTACGTAATCCATGTTTGTAATTGATAGGTTGTATATTATTCATATCCAGAATGATATAAAGTCCTTAAACATCATTTTTAAATCATCAAAGGATAATTATACTTGAATGGATATTATTGAGAATGAATCTCATCGCGTTCGTGGAGACGGTAGTCCGTACGTACGCACGAGCGACAATATCATTCTTTTGATATTAAAATAATATATAAATGGATGTTATATAATATATATACAGAATCACTAGCATGTTATATTTATTATTTACATGAGTTACACATCATTATTATACCCATCCAAATAATAATATATTGAATAACAATTACACCACGACGTGGAGACGGTAAGCCGTACGTACGCACGTAGGGTGACATGTTATTCAAAGGGTGGATAGAATACTGAATATGGTTGTACCATATTTATAATAACATAACAGTATATATATGATACTGTAGTTATTATTTTAGAATGGTACCAACAATGTAAGAAGAAGTGGAAGAAGAAGGAACTTGGAAAAGGGTGGTGAAATCATTACCTCTTCTTCGGTTTCTTCTTTTTGATTTGATCAAAAGGGGTCCTTAGGTTGGCTTTCTGATCCAACTAATGCTTCTAGGTTTTAGTGAGGGAAGTTGGGAGAGTATTTGGGAAGAGTTTTGACGAACCAAAATGATTTTAAGGTGTGAAGGAAAGAGAAGGAGGAGTTCCCTTTTATAAGAGGGGTGAGGGGTACCTTTGGAAAATCTAGAAATATTAGTTTATAATAAATTCTTATTCGGTTTCTAATGGCTCCAAAGTTGATTATTTAAATGTTAAGGTGGGGATGGGTCGAATACAACTCAACCAATATAATTTAGACAGGTTTGGGTACTTATATTAACCTTATCTTTAAGTATTAACTCTAAGTTAATTAGTTTCACTTTTACAATGTCTCTTTGTATTTTTATATAATATGGTTAGTAAACTTACTATATACATCCAAGAAACCCCCAAGTGGTCCATTAATGATAAACCTATCATGATATAAGTCTCTTGGCCGATCCTTAGATTTTTAGGAATTTAATATCAATTAATAATATAATATTTGTTTTAAGAACTCTTTTATGTCAATTTTGACACTATTCAATAGTTGATTTTTGTGAAACTCATAACAGATTGATTACTTCGAAAAAAGTCAATTAAATCAATCCTAATATATCATATTATCCTAGAAAATTATTATAATTCATTAAAAGATTCATATTATATTTATTTGGGTATTTGTAATATCAATTATTTTAATTTTTCACTATTATAGTAATTACTGCATCATCATTGTGTCATAAATAAAATAAATTATTTAATGTCTAAAAATTATAAATAAAATATCATTATGTAGGAAATATTTTTATATTTATAATGAATATTTATAATCTAAAATCCAACATATATAACCCCATGTAACAATTGTTTTGCTAAAAGATATATGCTTGTGTCATTTTTGTATTCATTTTAACTTAATTAAAATAAAGTGTCATTATCACTTACAAGTGGATCCATGGGGTACCAAAATCGACCAAAAGATGCCCATGGTCGACCATGTATCAACCAATACGGTTAAGACACGTTTTAGGGTAATTTAGTATTATTATAATATTATTTTTTTAACCCTTATTTACCGGATTTACCCTTAACCAGGGTAAATAAAATATTTACCGCAGTAATTATTCAAAATGTCTAAAAATAAAAGTTACCTATTTACACAATTTAAAAATCCTGATTCCAAATATGGAATCCATTTTTCTAAATTCAAAACACAGAAGTGGCAGAAATTAATTTAAAAAAAAATTCCGCTGTCAAAACAAAAAGCGTGTTTTTAAGAGATAATAACTATCAAAAGATTGACACTTGTTTATGTTCGGTTTAATTGTAATATTATCTACAATGACCAAAATTATATTAAATCGTAAAAATATATTCAAAATATACTTTAAAACCACTCAAATTCATAATTTATCACTATTAATTATTTTGATTTAAAAAGTTGTTTTTAATTAAAATTTAGTAATTTTCACTATTCATCAAAATATGAAAGTTATCCGAAATGTACCAAAATTTCACCTTATGCTAATTTCGATATTCAGAATCCAAAAATGAAGTCCATTTTGAAATATAAAATATATATAATTTCAAAAAGTAGGTATTACTATTCATAACGGCTAGTTTGATTGGTTGTGGTGTGTGTTAGAACTCGAAGTTGCGTACAACACACACTACAGTATTATTTAAAGGAAAGCGTACCGTGGAAGATTGAGATGTTTCATTTTAAAATTTTTGATGTCCCCCTTTACTCAAAAAGTTTAAAATATTGTATTTAAAATGGGTTCACTATTAAAAGTTGGTAAAAGTGCAATACTGAAAATGAATTTGTTCTTACATTACGTATAAGAAACTCATAATATGGATTCTTAATTATAAGGATTATATAAAGTTTAAAATTTAGTTAATACTATTCATAACCTCTTTTGAACGGCTTGTTTGGTAAGTCATGGTGTGCTTGAACTCGGTTTTGCATGTAGTGCAATTTATTGTATTATTTTAAAGAAATAACACACTATGAAATCTTGGGGTGTTACAAAAGTCGGGCCCAGTGATTTGAGACGGGCCGTGGCGGGTTGGTCCAGACCGGGCCGGCCGGTCGGGACCGGCCCATTTCGTCCCCCTTGCATTCGGGGGGTCATAATTTCAAAACGGCGCGTCCGTTTGAGGCGCCGTTTGCGGCCGTGAGTCCATATCGATGAGGCGGCCCTTTAAAAGTGAGGTTAGGGGTTTTTGGTTGCGCACCTGAGGACGAGTGACCTGAGGGGATTTAATTTAATAATATTAAATTTATTATCAATTTTGCGACGGACGTGGATCGCATGTCAGATGTCTGTTTGACGCGTCGTCAGAGGCACGGGGGCCCTGGAGCTGAGATAGGCTTTAAAAAGTTGGTTTGGATCCCTTGAGGATTGGTTTCGTTGCTCGGTGGCAGGAAACACTTGTTACGAACAATTAAATAATTAATCAATTAATTAATTAATTATCGCCTCGGACCTAACTCCTGTCTGGGATGTCTGATTGACGTGTCGTCAGCGGCACCGTAACCCCAGTCCTCGTGCAGACTTTTTGAGCTGGTTTTTGAAGCGTTTGGGTTGGAGACAAGGTGTGGTCCCCACATGGCCCTGTTCACAAGTTTTACGGTGAAACGTCACATTTCACCCGATGTTCCTTTAGGGTGAATGAGCACTTATTTCGGAGTGTTTTTCTGAAGGGATTGTGACGGCGCAATCTGCCCGCCTAAATTAGGCCTTGAGGTGTGGGCCCCATAGGGCCCCGTTCACATATAACATGGGGAGTTGCAGCTTCTGCATCCTGAGCCTGTTTTAAGCGTCAGCAGCGACTTTGTAACCCTGGCATCGAGCCTAAATCTACCGGGGTCGTTTCGGGTGTTGAAGTCGGAGTTGAGGTGTGGGCCCCAAGGGCCGTCTTTTATTCTGTGAACAGCGTACTGTGAATTTTTCATCGGGTGTCCGTTCAGGGCGAATGAATAGTTGATCTGACATGTTTTTTTGAGATCGTCGTGATGGTGTAGTTCGCTCGTCCTTTTTTGGAATCGTGGTGTGGGCCCCACACGGGCTGGCTACGATAAATTGTACAATATTCACTGGTGGACCGTTTCGAGCGAGTAAGTAGTCTATCTCGCGTTTTTTCCATGAGGATTACAATAGTGTAATCTGTTCAAGTGAGTGGATCTCTTACGTGATCTTAAATGTGGAAATATGAGAGGTTCTCTGGTGGCGGTTCTTCTTGCTGTGTTCGAAAGCGAAACCCTTCGCGTGAGATCACGTACACTCTCGTGTGAGTGAAGTAATTTTTGAAGAGTTTTGGTTGACCGTGCCTTAGCCGTTGAGGTGGAAAGTTGGAATTGATACGTTTATGACTTCATGTTGATGTTGGGGGTCGTGTGCATGTTAGCCTCTGGGCTGGAGATGTGGCATACTATGGGACTATGCGAGAACGTTGGGAGGTATATATGGTTGTTAGTACCTCAGAATGTTTGTGCACTTGTTTGGAGTTGACTTGGGGCCACACATCGTCTAGGCCCCATGTGGGTGTCGTGTTATGCTTTGCGTACCTTTGTCCTCCCGTGACATAGAGGGTCCTCCTGTTCCCGATGATTTAGACCATCATGGTTGAGTGGTTTCCCCTGGTATTGTTCTGGAATTGGGTGGTTGCACGATACCCACTGCAAGTTCTTTTGGCCAGTGTTGTACTATCTAGTAGGGATGGCCAGAGCAGTTCTGGGTTTACCCTCCAGCAGAGACTGGGCAGTGTCTTGCTCGTTGACTTCAATGGTTTACCCTCAAGTAGAGACTAGGTAGTGGGTTGCTCACTGACTTCTAGGGTTTACCCTTCAGTAGAGACTGGACAGTGTGTTGATCACTAACTTCTAGGGTATACCCTCCAGCAGAGACTGGGAAGTGGATCACCCAACGACCTCTTTGGGTTTACCCTCTTGCAGAGACTGGGCAGTGGGTCACCCGATGACTATTGAGGGTCTACCCTCCAGCAGGGCTGGGTAGTGGGTCGCCCGTCATCTTGTTCCAGGTCTAACCTCCATCAGGGCTGGGCAGTGGGTCGCCTATAGACTTATTCTAGGTCTACCCTCTAGTAGGGCTGGGCAGTGGATCACAGTATGATGTATTTGGGTTTACCCTCCAGCAGGGCTTGGTAGTGGGTCACCCGATATCTTATTATGAATTACCCTCCAGTAAGGTTGGGTAGTGGGTCGCTCATTGGCATTTTAGATTCAGTCCTTTCTATTAGGTTATACTTTGGATTTACTCCTTGACTACCGAAACGGGACCCTTGTTTGTATGGGTCAGCGATGTGACAAATTTGACTTTGACCAGACCTATCGACTGTGAGACCGTGACGAGGTGTGGTTTGGCTTAACCTGGAACTCTCAAGTATGAGGGTCGCTTTCCCCACCGAGACGCATCCTTGTGATGTTACCTAAAACCATGTGGGAGAGTGATTGCCGCCCAAATCGAATAGTGTCAAGGTGTGTTGATTTGAGACCCTTGGCTTGCAGTTCAGGGCAGAGGTGTGGGATTCTGGGCATCGATGATGTTTAATTCTGGGACTGTTGGATACTCACTTTCTTGGGATGAGCTACGTGATGGAGATCCCCTTACGATCTTGTTCGGGTTTCTAGTTTGAGAATATGGATATGTATATACCGTATCCAAGTACCCACTCCTTGGGTGTTGGTTACTCTTCTTTCATGAGGGGTGATGAAGAGGGGTATGCCACGTGCTTTCCATGTCTAGCTTCTCATGGTTGGACGAGTCTACTCTCCTACTATAGGTAGCGAAGGCTCGACGAGAAGTTCATCTTCTCACCATTTATATCTCCTTGTGTCTGGACGAGTCTACCTCCTTTCTCTTGTTGGGCTGAGCTGGACTCTCTATTGTTATTCTTCTACACTCTTGGTTTTACTCCCCTACTTTTCCTTGTTTGATCTACATCTCACCATTTGGTACCTCCTTTGTTTCTCCCTCGAGCATTCGGGGTATCCTACTGAGTATTTTTATACTCACCCCTGCTTGGGCTTTGCCCACACTTGGTGTGCCCTTGCAGATGACAAACAGGTTGGTTGTGACTTCAGAGGATCTTAAGAGTTTGGGAGCTTAGACCACGTGCGGTTGTTGTAGTCGGGTTCTAGGTGTGGAACTCTCCCAGGTGTTTTCTTTTGTTTACCTTTTGCCGGGTTGTGGCACTTTTCAGGTTGGGTGCGTGGTTTTCCCTTTTTCCTTTTCAGTTTACCTTTAGCTTTTTAAATGTACTATTTAGAGGACAATGCACATTTGTGGTTTATTTATTCCAGTTGGTACTTTGATTTTCTTTTTACTCTATACTTTTTCATTGAGTGTATTGCGTGTGTGTGTGTGTACAGATACTTAGGCAAAGGCCTCCCCGAGTTGTTGTGCCTTCGGCACTGGCCACCAGCCCCTGGCCTATGGAGGCGGGCTTGGGGTTGTTGTGGCTTGAGCCCGTGTAGGGTCGGGTCATGACAAAATTTCGAGTTTTTTTTTAAAAAAATATTTAAATATTTAATAAATACATGTAATTTCATGTACATAAAGAAATAAAAAGTAAAAAACTTTCATAAAAATTAATTTAAAATATTTAAAAGGCTTTAAAATCATAAATATTGTTTTTAAAGTGTCAATTAGTCTCCGAAATAAATAATGGTGTTCATGGTCAAATAAAAAACGAATTCAAATTTTATTTTAAAATTTGAAAATGGATAACTTTATATTGAAACCCATTTTATAACCAATTTCCTTATTAACAAGTCAATAATAATAATTAATATTAACATTAAAATTTAAAATAATCAGATTAAAATTAACCCATATATTGTTTTAAAATTTTCGAGATAAAATATGTGGAATATCTCCATGGAATCAATGATTTATGGTCTAGAACACAAATATAGGGTGAAAATATCTCTTAGAACAAATCACAATAACTACAAATAGGGAAAACCCAAAAATAATGTCAAACCAATACCCTTTAGTTCTTATAATATAGCAGTGGTTATAGGGAGAGAATAAAACATGGGTAATGGAAAGGAAAATGAAGAGGATGACTCACCATGGAGTTTAGGCCATCAATTATATGGAAATCAAGGGTTCCAAATTTATTATCATGGGAATAGTCTTCAAACTATGATGATACCATATTTATTATAAAAAATGTTACATGGTTCTCCTCATGAGAAGCAGATATCATATGGTTGTATAGTTCCAATTTAACAAATTTAGTTGATTGATACCCATTATCTCATTTAGTGGGTTAGTTCCCATTGACTCAATAATAAAAAAATTAAGTCTAGATGGGTGTAGATTTATTTTAGAATCCTTTGGGATCCCACTTTCTATTTGCTTCACATATTTCAATTATATCAGATATTCAGATGATAAGATGTAAAAGATACAATTTTTTAACATAATGAGTGAATTTGGTTCACGGTGGTTCATTAAATCATTCAATGATGATGATGTGTACCTAATCCATCGATTCCTCAAGCATCCATTAATAAAACATTTGTGTATCCCCATACGTAGCCTTTTCCCATTATTTATTTTCTTTTTTAGGAAAAAATCATTGAAACATATTCCAAATAATCCATGGGAAAGTCCAATGGTTCCTAACCATGATTAACTATCAATTACAGTAAGTCATTATAGATAGATATTTATAGGTCATGTGATCTAGCATACAATGGTGGGTGTAATTATTTTGGATATCATTCTTCCGTACATCATCTAGATACATGATTTCATGACAATCTATCTTTACAATCTCAAAAGTGGAGATAAATACTGGATAACTGTATTTCATGCATACATTTTAGAGTGTTTTAGAGTATTAATTTGTTTTTTTAATTGAATAATGCTTCCAATTTTTTAATTTATTCATTTGTTTTATGTTTTATTGTAGGAATGAATAAATATTTTGAAAATGAACAAAATGTGGGAAATTTATGAGGCAAAAAGACGCTTTGCTCCATGAGTGAAGTGAAGCGGCATGACACCATTTTTTTAGGATGCATGAATCTAGATATTCTGGAGCAATACAATTACACATCGTGTATTCCAATTAAAATCCAAGACATTTTTTGAGTTGAGTCTATTGAAGAGGTTGTCGATAATCGCAACGTCATGTCATGGAATGAAACTGGAGGGGTTACATTGTGCGAAAGTAAATTACACATCATATTAGTGTCAGAGAGGAAACAAATAATGCATAAATGAACAAGGTTTGATAGGATTTTCTATATATTCAGATCATGATTGTACCTTGCAAGTCTTCTGGGACTAGAGGAGTTAGAGAGACCTTGACAGGTGACTTTAGAAAATGGAGCGACACTATGAATCCCTATTTCAACACTATTCTTTATTTTTATTCTTCTTTGGGTAGCCATGCTACTCTTTCTCATCATTCCTAGCATGAGAGATTCAATTTATTTGTGATGTGTGATTTGATTGTAGGGGTAAATGTTGTTAGGTAATATTTATATTTACTATTATTTTTTTAGATTGTTGAAACACCAGTTATCAATTCCAATTAATCTTCTTTTCATATTGAATGACCATTTCTACTTTATGAGGTTGTTTATTTTATTGAACCAGTTGACTTCCAAAATTTTTGTATGGCCATTAGGTAATCTAGGTTATTCATGTTTAAATGGGGTTTTGGGTCACCATTTTTTGCATTTTTCCCCAATATATGACCATTCCAATGGTGAAATCACAATATTAGGGCAGGACACCCAGACCAAGGATCCTCACTAAACCAATTCTAACACAAAGCCTAAACAAATCCATTCTCAATCTAATCCTTAGTGAATTAACTTGATATCATTGAACCTATCATGTCTCCTCTTCTGATATAAATCCCACTCATTAATGCATTTTTTTATTCTTTTCAAAATGAACAATCAGTTTCAAATTTAGTTTCATTAATTAATTTAGAACATATGGATCATCCTTGTGGGATCGAAAATTAGACATACCAAGTACTAAATTTATAATTAGGTTGTCTGGGTTTTATGAATTATTATACTTTTTCCCTATTGGAATTTAATGACACCCTGTGGGGAACCAATACAATAGATCATAATCATTATAATATAATAATTTTTATTCTATCTTTTTTCAAGTTTATATATCCAAAACAATATTTTTATGATTAATATAAAATTTTCATATTACTTAAATAAATTAATTATCTATGGTGATTGTTCTTGATGATCTCATTCGTTAGTGGGGTGGATTTTTTCATCCATATGGTTTGGTATTGTGGTTAACTCTTGGAATTATCTTTGATAATTCAGGGGGTGAGTGTAGTTTCAAACTTATCCGACAGGTTCTCCACATATATATCTACTAAATTTTCCTAGATAAGTATTATTTTCATGTATAATGTTAAACCCATCACAATTACTATTATATCTGTGACTCTATCAATCTCTTGGTGGTTTTCATTTGAGAGGTCAAGGATAGGGGTTCCCCTTAGGGTAGTGGTGAATTAGTATAATTATTGAAGAAGGAGATCATCCTTTCTTAAAATGGAATTGGTTTGAAAGTTATAATACCATGATAATTTGGGACCTTCCATGGTCTAAATGAAACATCAGATCTTTGTTATATTTTGTTGTTCAAGGGTTTCCAACATAGGACTAAACTGGGGACATGAAATATTGAGATGCTTATCCGGATATCATTTTCTATTAAATGTGAGATGTTTGGATTCCAAAAGTTAAGTGATAGAGGAATTTAATCCACTCACTCAAGATACATTGTACACTCTAATTTTATTAGTGTGTATTTCTCAATTATAAAATCCCTTTGAGTAGTAAAAGATTCCTTTAATTGCTGGGATGCTGCTGCCTGATATGAAATTTTAGTTAAAATTTTTTCATAGGATAGAAAATGATATTTTTATCATGGAAGTAACTCTTGATAATTAATATATTTTATAGTCACATGGCGTGTTTATTTTGTTCTAAATATTAAAAGGTTTCCCGATACATTCTTTGTGGGTTAATAAATAACATCCCATTTAATAAAGTTAGATAAATTAGGCACAAAAACATATACATGATGATTAAACTAAGTGGGTATGTTTCCCCTAAGTAACTCATCATTGATTTTCTAAAAATACTATATTTTATCTTCAAAATATGAAATGTACTCTTTGAAAAAAATGGATTCGCCTTTTTTAGGTGGTGGGTTGGTTGTTAATGGTGCCACACATATTTCAACTTTGATAGTTTTTTCAGAGTACAACATCATTTAAGTAAACATTGATTCCATTTTCTAATGTGAAAAATATAATAGGAAAAAAAATTTCTTTGGATGAGGTATATCTAACATATATGTATGTTAATTTCCAATGGATGATAGATGATATTATCATGGTGTAAAAACTCCCCCAGATACATGAAAGGTTTTTTCCATTAGATGTTGTAGATATAGGGGCACGGACCTGCTTTCAAGTTATCATGGTTGGGAAACCCTATAAGGATATCCTTATAAAATTCTAAGTCCATGTGACTAGGATTGGCATAGCTTCTATTGTAATAGTTAATGATAGTGGACCAGCGCATACACACTTGAGAGCATGGTGGATTATTGTGGTTTACCATTTACTAATACTAAAATATTCATTTATGATTTAACCCCTCTTGTACATAAAAATATAGTATTGGTTAAAAAAAGTAGTTCGTTTTTATTTTCCTATGAATAAACATATATGAAATATAGTTAAAGTAGAAATGTGTGACACAAGGGTGTCCAACATGCTTAGGGAATGTGTCAAAATCCTAGTCCTTATTATGCTTGCGATTTAAAATTCATGGATTCTACAATATAATAGAATCATCATTAAAAGTAGTCAGGCTAGGTATCATCATGTAACCATTCATAAAATATTACATAGGTAAGTGACCGCCATATTAAATAGGTCATAAATAATTCACAATATTAGACATGTGAATTAGAACATCACAACACTACAATTGTTCATACAGTCATCCAACCAATTATTCGTGACAGTTACTCTTTTAAAGTATATCACAATTATTTCTAGGGACGTCAATTTTATAAAACATATATCTTCTTCTTGAAATCATAAACTATTCAACTAACTTCTATTGTTTAATAAATAGTCTTTACAATAGGCTAATAAATAATACACTAGATTCATAGTTATTAATAACCAAATTTTTGGACTCTCGCACATAGGTTTTAAGTAAAAATCCAATAAATTCTTACTTTGTATGAATTCACTTAGTAATTCAACATTACAATGTTTCCTAGAGATTAAACACTAAATCTTAATATTGTTCATGGTCACAATATGTAGAATCCTACATTTTTTTGATTCAATTCATCTATTCAAAGAATCAATTCATCTGGTTCAGTAAAACATCTTCTTTTTCTCCACTTCATTGATACATAGTGCGTTCAGGTTCATTATGTAGTGTTGTATTCCCTTCTTCTTCAAAAACTTCTTTTATTATTGTATCTCACTCAACTCCCTACTATTTCTTTTTCTTCTCTCAAATGGAGTATTTTATTCAAGAAAAAAAATTAATATGCATGAGGTGCATGATGATAATTCCCAACCATAATGAAGAATGAAGTTATACATAAGAATGAATTTTGGTCAGTGTATGAACATTAAAATGACCCTTAATTTGACATTAATATTCTTTAAAATGGTTGTACTCACCCTTATAGTGATCATACCTCATTAATATGACGAGAAGTATGAAACTTATGTGGAAATGTATCAACCTTATGCAATGGTTTTCCTCAATTTATAGGATGGTTTTATGAACCTTAGGAGGAATATTTTCCAATCCTTACTAACTACTTGTATCTAGATTATATGTGACATACTCAACCTATTTAAAATTTCATGAATTTCCCATATTCAAAAATCAATCCAAGTGATTTATTCACTTATTTTGTTAGTCAAGATAATTACCAAACCAATAAAGATTATTCTACCCATGTGTTCTTCAATATACCATTTCAGATACCCCTTAAGGCATTAAATGAATGTCTTCAATCTCCCCTTTAGATAT
This sequence comes from Viscum album, assembly GCA_963277665.1. Lineage (NCBI taxonomy): Eukaryota > Viridiplantae > Streptophyta > Magnoliopsida > Santalales > Viscaceae > Viscum > Viscum album. The sequence goes on along the minus strand of OY728166.1, from coordinate 748,568,522 downwards.
CTTACCAAACTATTTATTATTCTTTGAAAACTTCATTGGAAATTTCATTGACATTAGGACAATGTCTACCATCATCTAATATGAAAGAGTTTCCCAAATGAATCTATCCAGCTAGTTATTCGATGGAATTATTCCATTTCTTTCACCTTTAATTATACATAATTTTATGGATATCCAAATGTTTGTTCAGTCAGTGGATAATCACTCCATCTCCCTTCACTTTACTTTTTCATAATTACATTTAGAATCACCATGGGAAAAAGTTTAATTGAAAAGAAATACATTTTCATCCCATATAGAACTCCAATATCCCCTTTAGATTCATCATCAATTTTGAATCAACACTAATACATCAATGTAATTTTTCTCCCATTAATTGAAATTAAATATAGAGTAAAATTTTTCCTTTATCTTATTGATATCAACCCTTATATAAGTGGGATTTCTCAAAAAAATTGATTATTTTAATTTTAGGAAAGACTTCTTATCCCAAATTTTTCCCAATCCCATTTTGAGTGGCTCAATCAACATCAATTTTATATAAGTGTGGATGAATATATTTTCATAGTAATATTCCATCAAATAAACAAATATAAATATAAATGTGAAATTCTGGTGTAGAAAAATAGTGGATAATTTCAACATAAAAGCTATCCACAAATATTAATAATGTGAAACAAACTCAACATTTCACTTCATTGTGGATGAACAATCATATTTGTAAGAAATTTTATGATCCCCCGCACAACTTCAAAAAAATTCAATGAAACATTTCCTGTGAAAAAACATTCAACGCCATTTGGAATAATAATAAACCCTCATTTATAATATTAACAAAAACAAATAAATAACGTGATGGCAGAGTAAAAAACATGAGTCAAATTTTATATTTTATAGGATTTTTCCATAATGAATGTATCGAGGTGCACAAAATAAGTTGGTGGGATGGTGATTTTAAAAAATTTCATCATCCGGACAACGAGACTTATTTTATTTGAAGATCCAAGCCTCGGTACAGTTTGAGGATCTCACATAAATTAAAAAATGACAAAAATAAATTGAAAAAATACCTTTTATGATATAAATTTACCCCCAACATCTTATTTTTTGTTGGGGATTTTTTCATGTTCGATCCAAAAAAATAATCCTTCTATATCGTCTACTAATGCATCAAAAAATCATTAGAGTGTCAATAATGAAATTTCGGGTTCTATCGCGGTGATCTGACGATGTCTTCGACATCACGATGATCACGGCATCGACATACCATTGATGTGCAGAGATGAACTCAATATAATTTCTTAGTTTGAGAGAATCTCTCTCTTTAAATATTGAGAGGATATAGAGGTTATTTTAATCTCATAGTGAATAGTTTTTGTGAGGGATTCCCTCTCGTCTATTTAGAGCGGATGCTCAAATACCCCGACTGGGTTTCCCAACCCCTGTATATTTAATGACAAGAAAATAAATAATTATGGTGAACTGAACTGTGTCATAGATATCATTTATTTTATCAAATACCAATAATATATATTAAAATTATTATGTGATAAAACTTATTCATTATCTCGACTCGAAATTCCCTCTAATATTAAACAAACCTTTAATATTAAAATAATATTCATTTTAAAAATATTTTCTTGTATTTACTTAACATGTAAACACTTTAAATAAATAAATTCAATATGGTTATTCATTTCCAGAATAATAATTAAATTAATTATTCATCAGTGATTATTGAATTCAACAACATTCTAACCTGTGGTGGGGTCCACCATGTATGATATACCAATTCACCAGAATAGTGGTGATTTTTGAATATGCTATTGTGTTTGGCCCTCTATTCCCATATCTCAATAACAATTAATAATATTCATAGATCAAGAGAAGATTATAGAAACCCATCAATGCCCCTAAAGAGATAAGGATAGTCATAGCAACGACAAATAGCCCATGAATACACAAAATGTAATATAATCTCTTTATCTTTAGATATCTCATAAAGTATGATGCACACTTGTGTCATCATCCTTCCTTGAATTATTATTTTTTCATATAGCTGGAGGGATTTACCATCTACTTCCATGGCCAAGGAATTGTGGATGTACTACCATCTAGGTCAATAAGGCCAGAGATATATTAATTCCTTAACCTGAACTAGAAAAATCCTTTCATGACCATTTTACAAATGTCATGCAATCATTGATGAACCCAACACAATCTACCTCGAAATGATTTCATTATCATGGTGTTTTCTTGGCATCAATGTACAAAATATAATGAGACACTTTAGGAATGATATCAAGTTAGGAGACCAATATCCATTTTCATAGATTGGAACAACCAATGACACCCCAAACAAGTGGTTTTCTAATTAGTGGTTTTTTCATCCTCATCTCACTACTAGAGATCACCATGTCTAAAGATCATAAGAATAAGTCTCAATGTTTATGAGCCCCAACCACCTGATAGTCAGATATCAACTGTGTCTAATCAATCGATGTATCTAGACCATAGAAACATTTTTTAAGATTAATGTCATAGTATCTCAAGGTCTCATTATAGCATAGTGTCTTCTATAACATGTTGATACAACATTTAATCTCTGTAAATTTCTATTTCAATGGTGGATGTAGAATGTTATAAATTATAATATTATAAATGCATAATTTATAACTAACTATACACATGATATGGCAATCAAAAGTAATGTTTTTTTTGGGTCTAGGGAAACCACTGTTACGAAAGTCACACTTTCACTAGATCCAACATCCAACCATCCTTGTAATATCACACATGATTAAAATCATTTTTCTACTTAATAATAGATTATGTTTCTAGCTCTTCCATGATTCATATTTGTGGATAATTCCTTATGTGTGACCTCACCTCCTTGAGTAATACTTCTAAAGAGATGGAAATCCCGAGTGTATTATTTTTGTCCACTATCAAAACTTAACATCATGGAATGTACTAGTAACAGAATTATCATAATGATAAAACATTACCTTTTAGGTGTAATTCTAAGAACCAGAAAAAATGATTTCATTTAATAACTGCTTCTTAGCATCCTAAGAAGTTACAACATACTTTTTATTTGTAAGTATGGATACCACTATCCTATATGGGATCTTCACTCTCATTCCATTTTCCTCATTGCGATATTAGATCACATTGATCCAAGTAAGACTAGTTTCTTCCCCATTATAACTAGTATCATTTCATTCACACACACCATGTATATATATTGTGAACATTCCAAAGAATAATACGATAGTACTGATTGCTTCCCTTACAGTTATCTAGGATATAACTATTATTTTACAACTATTAATTATATTTGTTGGAAATATGATTTCTTTTACATATCATTAAATATGTTATTGATACGTTGAAAAAACTTATGGAATTGTCAACGTGCATGTACCTGAGTGGTAGAGGCTCCATCTTGGAATCCAAGAGACCCGATATTAAATCTGGGTGTGGGTGAATTTCTGGGTTACTACATCATTACTATAGCAGTTACTATAGAATGTATTGTTCATCACTATAGAAAACATATCTATTCATCTAATTTGGTCCTTCAGCCCACCCATTTGGGCCTATGGGTCTCCAGGCTTTCGGGCTTCCAAAGTCCTTCAGGCCACAGGTCCTTCAGGCTATAAGGACCCTTGTGCCACCATTGGTCGTCAGGCCACAAGGCTTTTGTGCCATAGAAATAACTAAACATCCTCAAGCATACCACAAACTAGTTGGCCCATATGAGGATTCAGAGCATGATATAGCCACTAACATAACAGAGCTTACCAGAATGGAATAATGAGATGGTATGACAACTTCCATTAGGACAAGGAACCGTGTAGTTCTATACAGGGAAATGCTAGTCGATCATCCATGTGTGTGATGATCTGGGCACCATTAATATGTAGATATTGGGGAGGGGATATTTTAATTGTGTTAGGTCATGGGATTTTATGTTCATGTATTGAGTCATATATTGGGCTTGTTCATTGGGCCTATAGGTTATGTAATGGTTCACATTCAACCCTTAAAAAGGGTTATTATTCAAAAATTAAAAAAATAAGACCTTTGGGGAAAAACATATGGAATTTAACTCACTAATTTAATATCCTCTTATGATCATGTATGTATTCTTGGAGGGATTTATGCCACATGACATTGGTTAAAATTATCTCATTAATTGTTTAATATTATATTTCTCAATACCATGTCACTATAAGTATGATTGACTAGGTCTAGGAAAATATTGGATCTAACTAAATAGATATGTTCTGTAAAACATTAGTTGATCCTTTAATCTAATCACTATAAAATTACTTTCATCATGGTTTTATCTTTTTGTAAAATAAATATCATTTTTCTATATGTTTTCAAACATATTTAACTTGAAAAAAATGTCTCTCAAACTAACCTGCAGTAGAGAAATGGAAAATATTCATTCTAAATGAATATTCTATCATTTATTTTTTCATACCAATCCTAAAATATATTTCAATAAATTGAAAATCTAATAGAATTTCATGATGTCACTATCCCTTTCTGGTTGTGTCGAATTGAAACCTTCCACAATTGGTGTTCATTACATCAACTGTACAGTAAAATGATCACAGAATGTAGATATGACAAGTAGCATTCAAATACATTTATGAATAATGACTTGGTATAACAAATCAAGCCTTATTGGTGCCATAATTTTAAGGTCCATGTATCATCTCACTTGAATATCCACCTTAGTATTCAAAATAATAAGCCCCTTTTCACTTTGTTACATGGAATCCATTATTAAATTTTAATTGGCCTTGCCAATTTTCTCTAAATGTCAAATACTACCTATGTGAAGGAATTATTATTCAAAATGAATAATTTATCACCATATTAGGTGAATATAAAACCATTATATTATTTCAACCTTCTTACGAATCATGTTTCTCTCGAAATTTTCTCTTCCATGATCTCTAGTAGAACTTGTACCTATTAAAACTATTTTTTCATCTACAATATTGACTGAACTCATGTAAATATTTCTCTCACTATCTCATATAGAGTTGTTCACCCTTTTGTATAAATATATTCAATAAATTTTACTATCAATTTTCTATAATAGGGATTTTTTGTAATATCCTAATAAATGTTTAGGAGGATTACTTTAGATGGTTATTGTGTTTTTCTTGATTGAAGTATTTTATATCGTAACAAACTCTTCGAATCTTAACACAATTTATTAATATATAATAGATATACAAAATGCTATGGCTTATATCATATCCATTTTTTCATCACTATTTTAATATTGTTATGGGATTTCACTATTATTGGTAATGCACATCTTGAAATATAGTGTAAGTTTCTACAAGTGGAAACATTTATTCTACATTCATAACGACTCTAATGTACAAAATTTATATTTTGGAACTACTCTATGATAAAAAAATTTGATCAATATTAACCTATAAGACTCACCATTGATCCTTTTTACTGACATCATAGCCTTGATTTAGATAAAGTAATGTGCGTTTTGGAATTACTTCATGCTACATTATATCGATCGATGTATTCGTGGTCAATATATTCATAGATATTCCGACCTAATGCATATTAAATATTTTTACCATACTTATAATTCACTATTGAATTCATTAATTACAAAAAGTAATATTACGAAGTATATTTTCCTCTAGATTACCCTTCAAATAGTTTACACTCTATTGTTAAACTAAATCTGAAAGCATGGTGGAATATCTTTATTTATAAAAGTTTCTTTATCTAAAAAAATTAGTACATACATCGGTGATAACTATGTATTTTAGCTCCAATGAGTCTAAAAAGCACACTGGTTACATCCTTCATTTCCACATTTAGTTTTCCTTGAAAAATAATTATCTTTACACTTCTAGGTATGTAAGTGATTCATTTTGTATTCATCACATATTGCCTATTATTCAAGTATCACTAAAAAATTTATTGAGTCTGATTCACCACAAACAACATTCATTCCAAACGAGAATATTTTATCCTTGTTTCCAATGAACACACGAGATAATGTTTTTGGTTATAATCCAAAAACATTATACCACAATAAATCATTTGGAAATTAGTGGTTGTCTGATTCTCATGGCTGACATAGAAATCAAACTTTCTTAGCTTCTTGGAGAGTTCACCTTACTTCATGTAATGCTTTTGTACTTACATGGTTACTGAATTTTGATACACATATGTGAAAAACATATTTTATTTAATACCCATGAATTATAATATAAACATTACATATCTTAGGTTAATATTCACTAATGTATAACTTATTGCATTCTTATTTAATTAAGATCTTTAAATTTATCTTCCATAGCATATTATCTGGTGAACAAAACTCATGTTGAATACCGATATTTGAAATACATTAATATCATGTATTTGGAGTTTCTCTTTCCATTTTCCTTGTCACATTGTCTTTAAGATTTTTCTCTATAAGAATTAAATATTATATATTATTTAATTTCTTATTATCTTGTTGAACCTTACATAAATATTAGTGAAGAGTTTACTATATCCTATAAATTTTGTAATCATAAATGAAATTTGAGTATATGGTTGAAAATAAAGTATGAAGGACTTGTGATCTTATTTATATTACACAAATATATTAAAATTATCAAGTAATCATATCTTTCTTCACATTATCTTCAAAGTATTCTCATAAATGTTACTACATGTAATATCATCTATGTACTCATGTAGTATTTTCAACTCACATAAAATGTTGATGATAGATTTATGACATAGACATCATATGCATCGTACATTAGTCTCCTGTAAGATTTTTTAACACCCTCTCTTCCTGATGTCTCTTAATAGGTGTTTGAACTCTAGCACCTTGAATATTTGATATAATAGTATTGTATGCTAGTGTATGTACTACACTTGAACAATTACTTGTGTTCTAGACATTTAGTTTTTCCAATATTATTCGAGTGTATTTTTTGGTATTACGTTCCATTATCTACAAAAAATAAATTTTACCAAATATTACTTTTACTTGATCACCAAATTAGATATTATTTATTAATTACATCATTAAATGTATCCTTGTATTTTATTTAATTATAACAACCCTCTGTATTAGAATTAGAATAATATGTCTCTTGATTATTATAGTGGAAGGGATCCTTGATCATTCCCTCTTAGTTTTCAAGATATGGCTATGACACTACTCAGACGGTCTAAGGTAGGCTTTCGATTGACCAACTATAATAACTCTCAACTCCTTGATCTGTGGAGTGAAGTCACAGCTTCTGAGAATCAAAATCTTGATTCCCACAAATATTTTCCTCTAATGTGATAGAAATTAATATATGGATCATATATAATACCAAAATCAATTAATTAAACTCATAAATCTCATAATAACTCCTCAGTTGTAAGAGGCAAGCTCAACTCTAGCTGACCAAGCACTCGAAACACCTGGTTTTGTTAAAATTAAAATGAAGAAAGGTGTTTGTGACTTAATATTTCTTTGAGTGTTATATATTTTTCTCAAATAATTTAATAAATTTCTATTAATCTTATTCAAAAAATGTTTTATCACTCACTAAAGAACATTAATAGAAAAACATTCATCATCTCTTTATGCATTTTATTCTTTCTTATTTTCTGTATTTCCAACTATCATAAAATGCATAAAATAATAAATATATTCATAATGAAAATAAACTACCTGACTCATCTGGAGAATATAATTTGGGTTGATCCATTTAGATTCAATAGATTAACCATGACTAAGGGGTAACATACCAAAGTTATAGCTCGACTCACAATGCAACTCGTCTGATGTCCAATATGTCCATTTCTTGTCCTTATTTCACCTCAACATGGTGTTTTCTATGTCTAACACCATCCATGTCATAGTGTACCACCTCATATTTGTGGGGTCTACATCTCATTGATGTACCACATCATTTGGGAGGGGCCCACGTGGTAAGCATTATCATCAAATGAATAAAGATTCATACATGAAGGTGAGAGAAACTAGGGACACAATATACAATATATTTATCTGGACATGCATGCCCCGATAAATTTTGAACAAAAATTAATGATGTTGTAGATACAATCATAATTAATTAAAATCATCAAAAATTAATAACTAATTAATTAAATTAAGCAGACAAGAAAAGGTTGGTTCTCACGTCCAATTAGTAGGTAAAATAATTAATTTGTGACTAACACTAAATTTAAATAAACTAATGTATTAGAGTATTTTAATTAAATTAAAATAATCAATTAAACTAAAATAATTTAATTATGTCTGATCTCTTAATTAATTTAATTTTATTTCCAAAATTGTAATTATTTTATTATTTAATTAAATACAAAAAATAAATTTCCCTCCCCCCATTATTAAAATTATATATAAAACAAAAAAAAAGTTAACTCATTTAATTCAATATTGAAAATAATTTTATTAAATTAATTATTTTTTATTTAATATATAACTTTATTGTCTATAAAACCGCATGCAGGACCTGTTTGGATTGGGGAAAATGCACACTGGCAATTCTAGACTATGAATAGCATATGCATGCCTATTCTGAGTAAGAAAATTCTCCTCAGATGAATTCTATATTGGGAAGACACACCCTCTTCCCACCCAGAACATGTTTTGGGGAAGATAAATCGATCAAGATCAAAGAAGGTACCTCGTCTAGGTTTTGGATGATCTGTGGTGGCCCGAGGACACCGCTTTTGGATAGGTCACAAAAACTTGGAGGGGGGGTATTCATCACTGGATTTGGCCACTCACTAGTGGACTAGGCCTCCGAGAAGCAGATACTATGTGGTGGTTGTCACTGGGTTCCCAGTAGGTCGATCGGGGCTTTGCTTTGCGGTGTAGTGGGACCGATTCAGGCGAGGTGCCAATGGGGTCTTATCCAATAATGGTAAAAGGTATTAGATGTTCTTTTACCGATTACAGCTCAATGGATCTCACCAGTGGTAGGAGGGGGTGGTAGGTAGGTAGTCCAATAGGGGGCCCCACGAGGGTGGGAAGGCATGACGGTCATTATCTAATAGGGAGATAGTTTTATAGTAATGCAGCATCAGTAGTACGAGCAAGCTTCGGTGGTGGCATGTGAGGTCCTGATATACTTCAGGATGGTGACTCCAAGCAGGGGAAGGTCTAACAACCTCATGTCTGAATGCTAGTCAAAATAAGTTGGGGAGAGTGGCACCACTAGTGATAGGAAGATCCTTTAAAATTAATTTCATTTATTTTAGGATCTTTAAAATCTATGTTTATCACATAAATAAACAGAATTCAAAATTATATAATACATACCTTGATCCAGGGATCTTCTGGATTTAAATCTCATTGATTTTCTCCAACTTAAAAGTATTTGTATCCTTTGCCTCTTTCCTCTCCCGTAGAAAATTTGATGGAACATACCCGAACTTGATTGAGACATAATTGGCATGAACATGACCCTTTAAATAGGGATTAAATAGTTATATGGGTGGTTAATTAATTAACTATCACATTCCATCAATTGACAATTTTATCCCTTAATATCCCATTATAATAATATTGAATAAAAACATGTGAGTTATTTTAACATTCTCCCACTTAACTCATGTGATATTTTTTGTCATATTTAATATTCAATCGGTCATTTATGAGCACTTATATCTATTCTATCATGCATACTATATTCATCATAATAAGGGATAATGTCCACATGAGTCATGGTGGTATTATATTCTCTATTAATATACTCCCTTTCATGTTCTACATTATGAACATTTTCTGTTTCATAATTAAAAGGGGATATATATATATAATTTGTCTAACAAAAATTTCTTTGTTAAAGACTGAGACTTCTATCATTATTCAATCCAATCATGTATACTTCTTGAAAAAACTTTCAACATGATCAAGATATTTATATGTCCAAGTGTCAACTATAATCATCATAACATTCAATACGTAAAATGAAACCTACTCAATGGTAATTCCTATACTTTCAATATGTATAATAAATGTCTTGGGTGGAAAGTCTTTCATCAAAGGGTCAACAATCATAATATTTGTGGTAATATGGTCAATTGACACCTTACATTTTTTATCTTCCTTCTTAAATTGAAAGTACTTTAATTCCATGTGTTTAGAACATTTGGAATATCGGAAAACCTTGGAAAAGAATACTACTGTAGTATTGTCACAATAAATTTTCAAGGGCCTGGAGATACTGTCGAAAATTCCATGTCTTGAAATAATGTTCTGCAACGACGTAACATGAATTATAGCTTCAAAGCATGCTACAAATTCAGCTTCCATAGTTGAAGAAGCTATAACTGATTTCATTGAACCATTCCATGATATTTATCCTTCAGCAAGAACATACACATAACCAAAAGTGGAAATTCCTATATCAACATAACCAAAAAAGTCGGAATCAGAGTATCCAATCACCTCAAAATAATTGTATCTTTTATATGTAAGCATGTGATCCTTTGTTCCTTTCAAATATCACAGAAATTTCTTTGCATCTCTCCAATGATGGAGTCTAGGATTACTTTAGTATCTTCCCACAATACCAACTACAAATCTAATATCTGGCTTTGTACAAGTTTGAGCATACAACATTCTTCCAACAACAGATGTGTAAGGAATTTCATTCATCTATTTTCATTCCAAATCATTTTTATGACATTGATTGGGATTAAATTTATCATTTTTCTGAATTGGAACCAGTGATGAAGAACATTTTTCCATCCTAAACCTCTCTAAAATTGTAGTGATGTATGAATTTTATGATAATCCCAATAAACATTGAGTTTTATTATGAAATATTTCTATCTCAATCACATGTCTTATCCCATGTTTTTCATTACAAAATTATTTGAGAGGAATTTATTAGTCTCAAATAATAGACCAAGATCATTTACAACAAGAAACATATAAACATCATATAGAATCAAGAATATAAATTTACTCCCACTGATCAACTAATATATACATCGATCAATGATGTTTTTCTTAAATCCAAAAGATACCATGGTATCATTAAACATAATATTCCATTGTCGAGAAGCTTGTTTAAGTCCATATATTGACTTATTTAATTTACATACCATGTGTTTCTTTCCTTCAATAAAAAACCAATTGGACGATCCATGTGTACATCTTCTTCTATGTTTCCATTTATAATGGTTGCTTTAACATCCATTTGATGTAACTCTAAATCATACTGAGCTACCAATGCCATAATAATTATGAAGGACTCTTTTTTTGAAACCAATGATAAGGTTTCCTTATATTCTATTCCATGCTTTTGAGTGAATCCTTTAGAAAAAAGTCTGGCCTTGTAACATTCAATGTTACCAAGAGGGTCATATTTTGTTTTTAAGACCCATTTACATCCAACTCTCTTGCATCCTTCCGGAAATTCCACAAGGTCCCACACTTTATTTTGTTCCATGGAATTCAACTCATATTTCATGGCATCTGAACATTTATCACAATTATCACACTTGATGGATTTAGAATATGAATTGGGATCGTTATTAATTCCAAAAATATTTTCAATTTCATGTAGATATACTCAATAATCATCTAAAATAGTTGACCTTCTTTCCCATTGGGATCTTCCTTACAAAATTTCTTGTGGTTCTTCAACCAATTCTTCATTGTGAATTTGGGAAACATTCTATGGTGGTTCTACTTGATTATTTTGTGATGAAATAATTTGAGGAACAAAAACATGTGAAGTTGGAATACAAGAAAATGGAACTTCAATTTTAACTTCATTAACTTCCACATTTTTATGAAATTTACTCCCACTAGATTCACCATTCTCATTAGATCTGTCATTTCCTTTTTCAACAATTCTCATACTATGGTTAGGAAAATAAAATCTATACCCCTTTGATTTCACAAGATAACAAATGAAATTTCCACTAATTGTTCTTGCATTAAGTTTTCTTTGTTGTGGATTACATGATTTTATTTCTTCTTGACAACCCCATATATGCTGGTGTCATAAACTAGGATTCATACTAGTCCAAAGTACAAAAGGAGTATTTGGAACTGATTTACTATGAAACATATTCAATAAATACATGGATGTTTTTAAAGTATACATCCACAAAGAAAAGGGTGAAGAATAATTACTTAACATACTCTTAACCATATCGATTAACATCTTATTACTCCTTTTTCATACACCATTTTGATGTGGTGTACCGGGCATATGGTATTGGGCACATATTCCAGGATATTCTAGAAACGTTGAAAATGGGCCATGGTTCTTTCCACTTTTATTAAAGTTTCAATAATATTCACCACCCCTATAAAACCTTATGACCTTCACCATTTTGTTTAATTGAGTCTTGACTTCATTTAAATAAATTTCCATTGAATTTATTGCTTGATATTTCTCATTCCATAAATAGACTTATTCATAATGTGGAAAAACATCAATAAAGGTGATAAATTATTTTTCCTTACAGAATTAGTTGACCCCAAAAGGTCCTTATATATTGGTAAGTATGATCTCAATGAGTTGAGTACTTATTGTGGAACCTTTATTTGTGTGTTATGTTTTTTTCCTTTAATACAATTCACCTAAATGTTTAGGTTGGTAAAATCCAATTTTGGAAGGATTTTAAACATAATCAATCTCTCGAGTCTGTATTTAAAAATATGACCTAAACGTTTATGCCATAAATAAGAATACCTTTCATTTACTAAACCACGTTTAGTACTAGAATATTGAAGCAAGGTCATAAGTTTTTCCGCATATATATTATCAAGAATTAGTTTATATATACCATCATACAATAAACAAGATCAAATATTGAATTTATGCTTAAAATGACTAAAATATACATTCCAAAAATTAATAAAGCATCAAGTGGAATCCAATTTTAACAAAGAAACCAATATTCCTAAATATACTAGGTAAATAAAAGGTTTCACATAATTCAAAACTATATCCACTATCTAGGATTAAATGATATGTCTAAAATATTTCAACTAAAACCCTCACTCTATTCCCCATGAATATAAACTTTTCAATTTGGATTGTGATTTGGGTTGAAAGGAATCCTTGCATTGTATTAGAAACATGAGTTGTACAACCAGAATTAATGCACTATGTATTATATTGAACTTCTGCTACGTTTGATTCATAACATGTATAAGCATTTTGATTACCTTTTTTTCAAAACAGGCCTTCTGTTTCAGACATTCCTTTTGAAAATGTCAATCTTTCCCACAGAAATAGAAATTATCATTATTTGTATTGTTCTAGTTCTTGTTAAATGACTCATTAACCTTCATTGGCCTCTTTCCTTTCCCATGATTCTATATTCCATGCTTCTTCCATCCTTGATGATGCACATAATGGATGGAGATGATTCATGTACTATTTAAACATGTTTCCTCTTGAACTAACATACTATGTAATTCATTCATATTCCATTTATCTGTCATGGTGTTTTAGTTAATTTGGAATTTTCTATAATCATACTGTAATGGGTTTAGGACAAATTGTACAAGGAAACCTCCAGCCACTTCCATTCCTAAATACTTAAGTCTTAATGCAATATTTGTCATTTCAATGACATGCTCATGCATGGTACAAGAACCATTAATCTTACTGGTGGTCAATGTACTCATTAATGTACAAACAAGAGATTTGTCAGTATTTTGAGATTGGTCGCCCATAGATTTCATATATTCATTAGCGCTTTCAGTTATAGGGAGATATGAATTGATGTTACTTTCTATGCTCTTTCACATGAACATCAAACATAATCTGTTTGATTTATCTACTGAGAGTGCTAAATCAAGATCCAATACACTAAGGTGAAATTGGATTTTTTAAATTCCAATCATAGAAATTTAATCCATTAATGATCGAAATAGATGATGTATAGGAGTGAAATGATGATGTAAAGATAACTGCAATAAATACATGCTTAAAATTAATGCTTTTAAATAATAATAATACATTGATTCAGGAAAATTATTTATCATAAATGTGTATTAGTGTTCTTTTTTGGGTGAAGCACTAATACAAAAACATATTTGATACTAATTAAAATAAATTTATTTCGAAATATTATACACATCAATTATATTTAATTATTATATTTGGATATATAAATAAATTTCATAATGCCTAATATATATTACCAACAATTACATTCACAAATTATAATAATATGCAAATTTCATTTGGGAAATTAATAAATATCTTATAAAAATTAATTTTTAATTACTCATAATATATCATAGTAGTATCAAATTTATGAGAAATCAATATATATCATTTTAACATAATTTTTGAAATATTTTTAAATTTATTATTTCAAGACTTTGGTGATTAACAAATCTCATGCAATAATGTTTCAAAAATAAAATATCTTAATCATAAAATAGTTATAAATACAAATAACTTTAAAAAAATAAATCCATATTTTTTTACACTTTATTTTTTTTGTGTAAAATTTAAAACTCCAATATTTATTTCAAATAATGAAAAATCATTTTTTTATAACTATTTTTTAAAGGTTTGAAAACCAATGATAAAAATATGATAAATAAGTAATAAATAAAATTATGACATGTCACCTTTAAAATCATTTCGTAATGGTCGGCAACCATATACATTTATAATCATTAAAACCATTTTAAAAAGATAATTAATTATATTATCAAAGATAATAATTAACTAAAAGAGAGATTTAACAATATAAAATCAAGGAGAAGATGCATCATATTGAGATTACCAAAAATAATCACATCATATTTGGGAAGAGGAAAACACTTGCATAGTCGATTTCATATAATAATAATAATAATTTCACAACGATTATCATACAATGAAACAACGATACAAAACACTACATGATTGAAGAGAGAGGCAGTGTATTCTCATTTTATAATAACAATAATAATAATAAATTGCACACCATATTTGGGTTTCAGATAATTCCACCACATACTGTTATTGTTAATATTAACGACCATTTAAAATAAGGAGAAAAAAATTTAGATTTAACGTAACGCATTTCTTTCATAATGTAATTCAGAATTTTGATTCTTATTTTAATGCACCACATAATAAATCTATACATGAAAAAACACATATTTCATAATACACCTCTAATACAACATGTAAAACTAATTTCATTTATTTTTGGATTATTAAAATATATGTTTATCCCATAGATAAACAGAATTCAAAACAAGATAAGACATACCTTGATCCATGGGATCTTCTGGATTTAAATCTCCTTGATTTTCTCCCACTTAAAATGATTTATATCCTTTTCCTCTTATATCTTCTATAGAAAAATAGATGGAACATACTGAAACATGATTGAGAATTAATTGGCAAGGACAAGACCTTTTAAATAGGGATAAAACAGTTATATGGGTGGTTACATAATTAACTATCAAAGTCCATCAATTGAGAATTTTATCCCTTAATAACCCATTATAATAATATTAAATAAAAACATGTGAGTTATTTTAATAGATCCCCCTGATTTCCTTGAATAGGGTGGTGTGATTGTGACAGGAACAAGAAACTTGCATAACTATGGATGAAGGGTTTTGCGTCAGTGAGGGGGCGACTTAGCTAGTGGCTCCAGGTAGAGAGTCTGGTGAGGATCCGACAATGAGGTCACATGTGTCTATGTTCTCAAATAATCCAAAAACCTTTTTAAAATTATTAACATTACACCCACCACAAAATTTGACATAATGTGTATTTTTTTTCTTGTTGGGAGGAGACTTCCAAAGATGTGGAAAAAAGATAGTTTATTTCATTATCAATTTGATGGACTAACTCAAATATTTGGCCTATTTTTAAAAATATCTGATGTATAATAAAATAGCTTTTTATTATAGTAATAGTAATAAAAATTATTATAAAATAATAATAATAATGATTATTATACTTTTATATTCTAAATAATAAGGGGAATGAACACATGTATGTTGGAATTAATTTATGGTCACTGGACCCACCCCAATCATGGTTAGATTTTTTAGAATGATTATAATTAATCATTAATTTTCAATACTCATAACCATAATCATCAACCATATTAATATATTTTTACGGTCATAACATTGAATTCCAAAATCGGATTGATGTGTGGTCTATTCCATTATAACTGAAATTAAAACCACTACATAATTTAAATAAAATTAAATTTATCATAGATCAAAACAATTACACAATACATGTGATACTAGTTAAAGGCACCTGGGTGTGCAGTAGAAGGTGGTGGCCTGAATATTTTAAAATTAATCATCATTAGGTAGTTGAGAGTTGTCATCTCTAATTACCAAAGCCCTGGTTGGGTCCATGGATTTCGTAGAAATTAAACAGACCACAAAATTAAATCAAAAACAAAAAAAATCTGATCTGAATCTGCATTCATCATCTACTTGTCACAATCAATCACTATTTGAATCATCCAAAAAATAATCAATCTTGTTCATCCACACATGCTTCAAGAACCCAAAAGAACATTGATCATTGAATTTTGGGTGATGGCGCGGTGATCTAATAATGTCTTCAATGTTCCAATGGTCACCATATCGACGTACCATTGATGCATGGAAATGGAATTAATCTGATCTCCTAGATCAAAAGCTTCTCTCTACCGAAAGCAGGAGTGGATAGAGAGAATCTAGAAATCTCATAATGAATATTAATTCTGAGAGATCCTATTATTTTATTTATAAGGGATGCTCAAATAAACTGATTGGGTTCCCTAACGTTGTATATTTAACCTCCCCTATATAAATAATTATAGAGAATTAAAATACTTCATAAATATTATTTATTGTATCACATGCCTATAATATAAGTTAAATATATTTTGTGATAAAATAGATTCATTTAATCGAATCAAAATTCCGGTAGTATTAAACAAACCTGTATTATTAAACTAATATTATTTGGAATAATAATATATCATGTTTATAAAACTTGAAAATAGTTTTAATAAATAAATTAAACCAAATTATTATTTACTTGAATAATAATAAATTTATTTATTCACTGGTAATCAATTACTTGGAAAACACCAAGATTATGTGGTGAGGTCCACCATGTCTGATATACCTATTCACCAAAATATGGAAAATTCCTAAATAAGCTATTGTGTGTGACCCTCTAGGCCCAAATTTCAATAGCAATGAATAATATTCACAAAATAAGAGAGGATTCAAAAAATTAATCAAGTCACCTTAATAGATAAGGATACTCATAGAAATGAATACTAACCTATGAACACGTACTATGTAACATAATATATTTTTATTTAGATATCTCTTTAATAATGAAACACACTTCTGTAACTATCCTTCACTTCTTTAATATTTGTTGGCCTAACTGGATGGATTTACACTCAACTGCCCTATACATGGACTTATGAAGTTACTAACATCCTAAAAAAATGGATTGAGATATATCACTACAATAACTTGGAAGCAAAAAATATTTTCTTGACCATCCAACCAATATCATACCACCAATGCCCCAACAATACAAGCTATCTTTCCATGATTTTATTATCCCACCTTTTCCCTTTGATCAATGTCTACAATTAATTGCAACACATTTATACTAATCTAATGTTAGGAAGAGAATACACATGTATGTAGATGAGAACAACCAATCATGCCCAAAACATGTGGCCTTCTTATTGTTCGGTTTTCCCTCTTGTTATCACCATAAGATATCACCATGTGTGAACTTCGTGAGAAGAAGTCTCGATGCTTATAAACCCCTAGCACCTAATAGTCGAACATAAACTGTGTCCATGCATTATGATTTATCTGGATCATAGTATCTTTTTTTTAAGATTAATTTCATAGTATCTGAAGGTTCTCTTATATCTTGGAATCCTATAAAACCATTTGATATGATAATTAATCTATATAAATTACCATTTCAATAGTTGATGCAGAAATTTATACACTATAGTGGTATGAATACATCATATATATCCAATTATATACATTATATATTAATCAAAAGTACTTTTTATGTTTGGTCTAGGGAACCAACTACTATAACACATAATTGAAGATATAATAAGAAATGTTAATTCTTAGTGTCTGATCAAAGCCTATCATGGGGTTCGAAATAAAATAATATTATAATCTAATAAAAATGTATTAAAAATGAAAACCATATTTTCTCTAGAGAATATAGTGTTAAGTGTGTGTTTAAATATAGATTTTTTATTTCAATATTTAAAGAGATAGTTGTCAAATCTGGTTGGTTTTACAAATGATCAAATGAAGTTGTGGTCAAGTATTGAATTAGTCCCTCTTTCACCTATTGAATCATTATTCATTAGGTTTATAATACCCCTCTCACTAATTTAATCCAACTTATAAATTTCTTTTGGAAAATTTTGGTTAAAAAAATAATTTCAATGATCCCAATATTTTCATCCCTTACATAGCATGGTATTTTGACATCTCCATTTACCCATAAATTACCTATAATGGTTGAAATCTAATGTAGTGGACATAATCCAATTTTCTTGTGTGTTAAAAAATAGGAACCAAAAGAATAAATTAAAATATAATTAGAAAAAAAAACTATTTTGTAAAAAACATTAAATTCTATTGAGGAGATAGAATTATAATTGTAAGATTAGAATTCATCAACTGGGGAGGTGAAGGGATTATCCTTTAGTGAAATATAGAGGGTTTTAGGTTCCATAAATGAAGTATGTAAAAAGAAAATGTAAATACCATAATATTTATTCTGGGTGGTGATCGAGAAACCCCCTTTTAGAGAAAGATTATCCCTTTAAATAGATCTTCTCTACAACAGTTCTATTTTTTTTAGAAAACTTGTTCATTCATGGAATTCTAAAAAATATTCAAGGATAAGTTGAAATTTTAGCTCAATGGTGGACACATAACCATAAATAAGGACCTATATGAACTTGATAAGGCATTTTTACTCATTCAAGATCCATCACAATAACTTTAATGGAAGGATTTTTAAGTGATTTGTAATAGTAGGAAAAGGAAAATAGTCATGGGATTTAAATTGTGGGCCACTTTATTTTAAATGGATCCTATGATGAATTATTATACACATGAGATTTCAAATACATCATTATTTTCACTTAGATTCTCCCATAAATTGATGAAGAAGGAAACATATTTCATTATTAGTGGCACTACAACTTCTCTTAAAAATGGGCCTGCTGTCACCTCATACTGGAAACCAAAACCCACCAGTGGCTCTATATAAAAGAGAGTGGAGAAACATGAGAACTCAACTCTTGAATATTCCTTCATTTCATATTTAATAGATCCTGGTTCTTTATTTTTTGACATCAGTTCTGACAAGAAACATTCTTATTTATGACAAAGTAGAATGCTACAGCTCCCTCTGATATTGTACCGGAAGGGAATATTCAGGCATGGCGCGGTTAGTTGGATATCACCCTGAGTTGGAATGGATCTATAATTTGATCAGAGTACTATAATGAGTCACCTAAGAGATTGGATTAACTTCCTAGATATCTCAGATCTATGGGTGGAAGAAGATAGTGGAATCATCCAATTTGACGGTTCCCTATGTGTACTCATAGTGGTGGTAATTGAATGGTGGAGGTTACTTTTCGGAACAATATCAAGTCTCAATATCTCCCTCAATAACCATAAAATATGGTTCTTTCTTATAGGGAAGGTGGAGTCTTTGGTTTTTAGAAGTAGATTTATATGATAGGATCAATTTAGTGTCAGTAGTAAAATCATACGGAAAGCATTCTCCAGCTATAGAAACTCATTAAAATAATTTTCATCAATTTTTTAAAATAGATGAATATTTAAAACATTCTCTAGACTGAGTTTACATTCAAAAACAATATTATCCAATAGGTCAGGTTCTTCCATTTCTTATCCTATTATGTCATCAAACATCTCAATTTCATCCCAATAGGAAGAGGTATGTTTAAAATGATTAATGTGAAAACAAGATATTCTTTATGTGGATGTTTAATTGAATCTATTATGTTAAAAGATGATGAAGCCTCACTATATTTCATTAAAATTGATCCTCCATTGACTTTCATGATTATTTTAGCAGTCTTTAGGAAGGTTATTCCTAGAATAATGGGGAAATGATATTTACCTTTACTTTCCTCTATATTGAGAATATATAAGTTAGCATGGAATGGGTAACCTTGCACAAATACCAAGATATCAACAAGAACACATACCGAATAGGTTTTTATTTTGTTGGAAGGGTGTACAACTACATGGGCTTCTTTATGTTATTTAATATATAAAGTAGAATAAATTTAATAATTAATAAAATTAATTGAATATCTGAAGTCACACAATGCATTAAAAAAAGCGGGCTCACAAATTGTGTGGGGAATAGAAAAAGTACCTGGATTATGTCATTTTTGGGGAATTTTAGGGGTGGAAATAGTATAAATATTCTTACCTAGTCATACCTCTTCATTTTCATAAAATATTCTTCTTCGAGTGCATGTATCACTATTGAATGTCTTGTACCTTGCAATATGGAAAATGGCTTACAGTAGGGGGATATTATTTTCAACTTTTTTTTAAAAAAAACGTCATCATTCCTTGCTGTAATGATTAACTTGTGGTTCTTCTCAGTTCAATAAATATTATAGGAAATGTGGTGGGGTTTTCTATGTATCCTTTCTGGTTTTTCTTTTTCCATTAATGGTGATTTCCCTACTTCCTCATCAGGTTCTTTTTCATAGGTAGATACTTGTTGTTGCTTAATTTCATTGTTTATGGGTAATGATTTAGTGTCTTCTAATTCATTCACACTCATCAATGTAATGGAACTAACATTTCTTGTAGAATTTAGAATTTTTTTGTAGGAATATTACCCAAGCCGTGGTTTAAAATCTTATTCAAGGTGGATATGAGCTAGGTAAATTGTACTTTCAATTATTTCAATTATAATATATGAGTGTTGTATGTGGTGTGTTGATTATTTTTATATTATATTACTAATTTCAAAGTTTCATTCATGGATGGTTATTGTGTTTCTACTGGATGGAAACTTTTAATTGGTTGTAAATTCAATCTATGGAAGAGAGGGTGTTGAAAAGTTTATTGAGAATGCTTTTGAAATGGTTCCCATTGAGTCTGTTGTCTTTGATCTATAAATTGGTTTGTTGGGAGTTCTATAAATATCTAGCATCTACTTGGTTTATTCTAGAATTTCTGTTGAAATATGGTATCATAACTTTCAGTATCATAAACTTGAGGGCATCCGTCCATAAAATTTTCCATAGAATAACATTGTTAGAAGGCCCTTGTGGGTGTTGTTGTTTATGATTCATGTATTTTGTTCATAACTGATTCACTTAAATGGGAATTTAATTATTCATTTTTATTGTCAAATAAGGTTTACATGATGATTTTTACCTCATGTACTCCTCTAGTTATAGCTCTCATACCAAAATATTGGGAATTTTGTGAGATTTAATCAATGAGTTCTATTACCTTGACTAGTGACTTATCATTCAATGCTCCTCATGAAGAAGCCTTTCAGAGAGTCTAGACATTATCCATAAATCCTTGGAAGAAAAATCTCAATAAGTAATGTTATTTATATGGATGATGTGGGTATGATGTGATTAGTTTATTGACCTTCTCCCAAAACTCATAGAGAGTTTCTCCAATTTCATATTTGATTTGGTAAATTCTTTTTCAATGTGGGGAACTCCTTGAATATGGAAGGAATTTATAGAGGAACATATTATATAGATCCTCCCAAGAGTTAACTTCCCCATTTTTTATATTATATCAAAAATAATTTTGATCCTTCATGTGATAAGGGGAAAGTCTTATAGAAAATTTGAGCTTATGTGTCTCATCTAGATCGAAATCCATTGAAAACGTCATTAAATGCACTTAAGATCATTTTGGGGACTTCACCACATATCCCAAGAAACTTAGGAAGTATCCCAATCATTTCAGTTATGATTTCACAGTCTTTATAATAATTTAATTCAAATTTTTGATTGATAATGTTGAAATTAGGTTCATGCCATTCACTCACTTCATATTAATTCGAGCTAAATTTCCTTCAATATCTTCATATTCTATTGTAGATTTTGGGGATTATGAAACTATGGAGGGATATTCATCCAGTGGAATGGTGAAAAACTATTTTTATTCTTATTTTTCTCTCCATAATGTTATGTGTACTTCCATTACAGTTCCCTAAAACTCTTGATCATAACCAATGAGGTTGGAAGAATTGGATATATTCATTTATATATATATTTTAAAAAATATACAAATCACACGATATCCCTAGAAATGGAACACATTTTTAAGATATCCTGTTATGGGGTGCATAGAAAAGAAATGAACCGAAGAAAAATGTTGTGAAAATGGGACTCTGATTGTATCAAGAGAGGATAGTGTAATGTGTGTTCTTAAATATTTTTTGAGTGGTCAGTTTTTAAAGAGACAGTTGGTGAATTTGGTTGGTTTTAGATATCAAAACAGGAAGCATTTCCCTATCTATAGATTATTACCTCTTTCACTAATTTAATCATTATTCAATAGGTATCTAAAATCCCTCTCAACAATTGAGTCCAACTAATTACATGCTTTATGTAATTTTAGTTCACAAAAATAATTATAATGATCAGTTTATTTACTATCCATACCTGGACTGGTATTTGGGTGTCTCAATTTACCATTAAATAACCTCAACTATCTTTTAACACATGATGTTGAAAAAATATAATTGCCTTTTTTTGAAATAATAAGAATAGAAATGATAAATTAAAAACTATAGATAAGTAACCTCTATTGAGAAAACATTAAATTATATAAAGGATAAATAATTTGCACAAAAAATTAAAAAATTTCCACATAGGATGTAATGGGATTCACGTTGGCTGAACCATAGAAGATTTAATGTTCCATAAACAGACTATTAAAAATAAAATGAAAAGATACAAAGAGTATCAGGTAGTGGTAATCTAGAGACCCCATTCTAAATAAAGTTATCCCAAACAATTAGTGCATGGATACCGCATTTCTATTTTAGGTCCGGGAAATGTATTCATTCCTAGAATAATTGAATTTATGAAAATGGTATTTTAACATTTAACTCAATGGTTAGCACATGTACACATGGAAGGGCCTAGAAGAACTATATAAGGCATTGGTACTTTTTCCATGATTCATCACAATATCCTTAATGGTGGATAATTGGAATTCTTATTAGTAGTTAAAAAGTAAAAATCATCCTGGGATTTAAATTTTGGGCCTCATTATATTAAATAGTTCCTAGGATGAATTATTCATCTTGTGAAAAGTCATTTCTACCAGTATCTACATTCAGATTCTCCCCTCATCGGATGTAAAAGGACAACTATTTCATTGTTAGTGGAACTATATCATCTCATAAGAATGTGTTTTCCTCCTTACCTCATATTCCAAATTGACACCCAGTAGTGGATCTATTTAAAAGTAATATTATATTCATAAGATCCAAAATAAAAACTTTTTCCTTCACTTCCTATATATAAGAGGGTGGTCAATTTTCATATGGATTCTGTTTCAATAAGAAGAATTATCTTTTATGATGGATTATAATGGAAAATATCTCTCGGAGTTTGTATTGGTAGGGTAACTTCACTCATGGTGCACTTGAAAAAAATATAACAGTGAGTCTGTGTGGAGATAGAAATAGTGTGGAGTACTATTGTGATTATCCTTGTACAACAGATTCACCTCATTATCTTCATAGATCCATTATTGGAAGAAAATTGGGGCATAGAAAGATTATATGGCTCTATATGATTACTCATAGCAGTGTTAGTTGAATGGTGGAGGAAAAATTATAGAACAACACCCAATATCAGGATCTTCTTGAAGAATTAAACAAGGATTCTCTAACATGACAGAAATGTGGACTCTTGGTCTATATAGAAGTAGAATTAGAATATAGGGGAATGATTAGGTAGGTGGGATAATCATTTGATAAGAATTCTAATCGGGAGGGTCATAGTTAGGGTTCTTACCAAGATAGGGTGGATGAAAAGGAATGTATCACAGTAGGTATGCCTATCATGAGAATGGTGGCATAGTAAATGATTTTTTTTCATGTGTTTTTTTTTTAATTTTAGGAATTTTTGTAAATATGCTAAGCTGAAAGAATGCACAGTGGATTTTCTTACTGTGAGACGATGGTGTGGTAATGTGGGATGGTTATCATGAGTAGTTCTCATGGTAGGTTTATGTTGTAGTCACCAGGCCTACTATGTGATAGTATGTTCATATAAGGGAAACATAAGATCATCAACTGCAATAAAAATGGTGACCATGGATGTTTTTTTCACTCATATCCATTGAATTTTCCTAACATGAAAAGGTTCATATTCATGCTTCATTCGGTATTAATGTTCACCCTAATAATTATAAGATAAATAACTTCATTATGCTTGAATTCATGATTTATATTGAATGGATGTACACATCAATAAAAAATATATTTTAAATCCAATTTCCAAATTAAGTTCTAATTTCATGATGTCAACATAAACAACTATAAAACTAGGAATTGAATAACAATTTAGGGTATTTTTCAATGAATAAGTTGTAGTAAGTGATGAAATTTTTTGTTCACATCAGTTTCCAGAACCTCTAACCCCATAAAGGTATTTTTTTCATCAATCATCATCATGGATAGATTTCTAATATATCATGAGATATTCAATGATGATAGGGTCTTCTATCCGTTAAGAAAATATAGCTTTCGGATATTTATCTCATTAATTACTCATGTATAAATTCCTTTTACATGATTGAAAAACCAATAAAATATAAAAATAATATGGAGATCCATCAACACTTTATTTTGATAAATATGGTTGAGAAATTTATCTCAACAAAAAAAAATTGTAATGAACTAAAAAGTATATCACTCTTTCTTCTTTCTTTATCCTTTGATTTAGATATCTTTATATATTTATCCATAATGGAATTATGATTCATTTCACCTTTATTATTAGTTGAATAGGATCATCATCATTATCAAGTAATCCCCTCTTAGTTTTATCATCTTATGTCATCTTCATCGCATGTTATAATTATTCAGGTCTTTAGATTAATAAATATTTAGGATTCTTCTCACCCTTATACATGTGTGTGGTCTCCTCCATTGAAATATATTTGTTGGTACAAAATGTTAGTGGTGGATTCCCTTTATTCTTTATATCACTAGAAAAATATTCATAAATCTAAGATTACAGTTTCATGCATAGTTTCACAACCCACAAACCTCTTTATAATATTCATGAGCTTCCCTCTCAGGGAAGTATCTTAGGTAGTTATTAAAGAGTCTCAACCCACAATCAATTTAAATTATCTCTTACTTGTATTGATTCAATTTTAAATTAAAAATTTATCTGTATAATCATTATATTCAATTTCATCATTCAAATTTTTTTGATATGGACACTCTTACTATAATAAATACATCTTTTATACTAGTGTGTCATATTTTTCATCATTCCTCTTGGGTGAAAACCCCCTAGCTACCTTCTATTGTTTTTTTCTAATGGTTTAATTGTTTTTTTCCTTTATTTCCTAGGATTTTGTGGCCTTTTAATTTCTTTAATATAGGATTTATGTTGAGTTTATATATAAATACAATCTTCTTATAAGGTCCCATATTTTTTTCAAAAATAAAACAATATTCGAGACATGAAAATATATTCTTGGAGTAGATATTCTACTTTGTTTGTGAAATTTTCTTCGGTGTAAAAGGTTTTCAATTATCTATAGCTACGATCCTTCTAAAATTATTCCTTATCTAACTTTTATTTTCTGAAATTGTTTGATGGTAATAGATTCCCATGTGCGTTAACCATTGACACAACCAATAGTTTCCTATAAACCACTTCTATTTTCTTTTTTATACAATCTATCCATATTGATTACCTTGTAATTTTTAGACTGAAACCCCATTATAATATGATACATTTATAGAATTTATTTTCTTATAAATTTATATATTAATCATTGATGAATTTTTGAATTTATTGGAAATTTCTCCTCTTGTATATATACATTTTTTTTTACTTTTTACATGTACTATTCTTCATAACATATTCAATTAAATTTGAATTTACTAGACAGTAAGTTACTCTTTTGTATGATTTGGTTATGGGATTTTCTTAGGATGAATCCAAAATATTTTACCACTATTAAATGTCCCATTATAAGAAAGGCCAATATTATATTTTCCTATGGTAGAATCTCTATTATTATCTTCTTTGGAGACCATAGGACATGTAGATTCAATTTTTTTTAATTTTGAATCCAGATAAAGAAAAATCATGTTGAGATTTCTTTTATAAAAATAAATTAATATCAACTTAACGTACTGTTCCTTATTAAAAAAATTTAATTTTAACCTCATTAATATTACCTTTTAAAATTAGAGAATAATTCATCTCTGTAATCACTTAAATTTGGCTTCCATATATGAACTTTTAACATCCTTAGAGACATTATGATATTTCCCCATTGCATGAATCTCTTCTCTAACAATATTTTCAAAAACGTATCTCAAAAAGTTTAACCTTTTCACATCTTCATCTAATTAGAAATATCTTTCACTGAAATTTGTAATATATTATTATTTTTCTTTCTTAAGTCATATGAGGGTGTTTCAACTTCTTAAATTCTCTGCTAATTCACCCTCCGATACACCATATTCTGTTTCTAGTAGTGAATTTTCATCATGAAGTACCTTTATATATAAGAATTTTTGTATTGCAATATCAATGTAGACCTTCTTCTGGTAATATTTTTTTCAAACTAAAAAATAGTGATCAAATTTTTAAAAACATATTCTTTTTGATTCCCTCTCAACTTATTTTCCATTATTGTATACCTTTTAGCAAAGTATTATCTAATAATCCTATATTTATTTTAACAAGGAAAAAATAGTGTTTTTATCTGAGATAATTTTATTAAAAATCGTCACTTAATGTATTCCTGTAAAAACAAATTGACCTTAACAATAGATACAATTTGAGAGAATTATGGCCTTGATATCACTATAGAATTCCAGTGAACTAAGATAGATAGAACTGAGAGGGGATTGAATCAAGGGTGGTAAAAAAATTTCAAATTCTAAATATTATTTTAAATTTGAACTCCCTTGGTAATTGAACCTATCATTCTGGTTAATTAAAAGGAATATTTTTCTTTATTTATCATATCATTAACCTATATGCAATTTTTTTAATGAATAAAAGTATAGCTCAAGATCTTTCATAGGGACCAGCTAAAATGTGGAATTAATAACTATTGTTGTGGGTAGGATGTTTATTTTATAGATTCACCACTAATATTGAATCTCCAATACAAGTGGGTTGGATTGGTAAACTCCTACAACACTTATTTTCATATTATACTAGAAAGGCGTCAAACTATTATATAGGTGACTGGTATCTCACAATATTTCACATGAGAATGTGTAAAACATATCCATACACATGTTTATACTAATATACGACTAGTTATTATAATATCATGCTCCTTCAAATGTGTATTATATTGCTTTCCAGGGATGCCACTATGCCCTCAAACAGATCTACATCCTCAACTATGAGTTTCTTCAACTAACTTTTGATATTAAGGAAAAAAGTATATGTATCAGTCTACGAATCTATTTTTAGACTCTAAAATAAATTTGATTATAATTTTTATCTTTGCACGCTTAGTTTTCACGAATATAACCTTGGAAATCATATATGTAATGAATGTACTAAATAAAAAAACATTTAAATATTTCTTGGTGATGAAACACTAAAACTAAATATTTTTCTTTCTTGCTAAAAGTAGGATCTCATTGTTTTTCTACTTTATTATCTTATTTTATTTATCTTCCTCAAGAGATTTATTTCTCTTAGCTCACTCAACCCTGTGTTTTTTATTATTCTCTTAACATTCTCATTATATTCCACACATAACACAACAATTTTATTTAGAGACCCAATTTCAATAACATTGGAAGCACTCCACCACCTTTTCTGGATGACTTTTTCAATTCTCACAAATTAAAACATGAAAGGGATATCACGTGGATCAAATAAATCATATATCCATCCCCTG
This sequence comes from Viscum album, assembly GCA_963277665.1. Taxonomy (NCBI): domain Eukaryota; kingdom Viridiplantae; phylum Streptophyta; class Magnoliopsida; order Santalales; family Viscaceae; genus Viscum; species Viscum album. The sequence continues at coordinate 748,540,312 of OY728166.1, read as the reverse complement.
ATTTTCATTAGGTATGAAAAAACTTCATCTTGATGAGTCCCTACACAAACCTTGTTTTATTCAAACCACTGTCTTGAAGGCTATTTCAAAAATATGATTCTTTATTATTATTCTCATTTTGTTCGCTATTTTTCTTGTCTGAATATATCTTTAAATTGGTTTTGGTATACCTAGAAAACATTTCTCCATAATATTAATTCAAAAACATATTGTATTAAAAAATTTATCAATGATTTCTATATTTATGAAATACTTAATTTCATAATTTAGAGCTATAGTAAATTCATATCATTTCTTATTGGCTCTATTTATTTTCCAAAAAAACTGAATTAGATCACCAGTCATTTTTTGATGATTATAATATTGAATCTAATCTCTTACATCGATATAATTCAACCTCTATTTTTATCTTATATATATAATTTCAAATATTCTCATTCAAAAAATGAAAAATAGTGAAATTATATTTTCTGTTGATCATTTAAACTCAATTTTAGATCATTGATTATAAAACCTTCAATATGTTCTAAACATGATAAAATGGATTTAGTATTATCGTAATTTAGTTTTTTTTTGACAGTTTAATTATGAAAACATAATTTGTTTCATTCTATAGAATACTATAAATTTTTCTATGTGTTTCATCAGAATGATCCTCAATCAGATAACTATGATGATACAGAATTAATACATATACATAATGAAATGACCCTTATATAGAGAATACAATTTTTATACATGCTATAATTCATTGTTATGTGATACTAAATTTGTCCTTACAGTTTGGAATCATCCATACATATCTCAATAATTATATTTACAATGTAACCAATGATGGTTACACACTTTAGGATAATCATTATGGTGACATAAATCATATTTTTGAATGCTTTTTTTAATACTGTTATTGTCCCTACACTTTATGATGATATTTATGATACCTTTCAAGGAATTTCTCAACTTTTTCTCTTGTTTTCTTAATATTAAGGGGTACATGTAAGTACCTTACGAGGAAGATATTATAGACCATAAAAATATTTTTTCTCAACCATATTCATGAAAGACTCAACCATACAAAAACTATAAGTATTAGAAAAAATAAAACCTTCAACCAAAAGAGTTCTCCACTATGTTCATCAATCAAAAACAACATGTCAGGTTGGATTAGTCCATTAATCTGTAATTCAATCTATTTTTCCAGCCTCATCTTAACTCATTATACATTGGTCTTCAATATCACCATGAGAAAACTTCTTCCATGATCTTATAAGAAAATTGTTATCAGTGTTATATCTTCTTAACACATGTAATTGCCTTTATAAACTATTATATAATCGTGTCATATAAAATCCACACACACTTGAATCATTCAAGCTAGTTATCCAGTGGACGGTTTACATAGATTTATTTTTCCATTACTTATAAGTGTATGGATATCCAACTAAATTTTTAGTTGCTGGATACTCATATCATCATCATTTACAGTAACATTTCATAATTATATTTACTTTCCCAATTAAAACAAGTTTAATTGACATGAAATACAACTTTAATAGATATGTAACTTTAGAAACATCATAAATAATTTGGGTCACAAAACAATGATACTGTGTATGGGGAAAAAGATCACTCGTCGGTTTTTTCTAGATGGTTTCTTAGACTTGGTATTGATCTTCATCCACCTCACAAAGGTGAGGGAGGTATGTTTTTCTTGAGCTTTAGGAATAAGAATATGAACAGTTATATGTTAAAATAGGGGACATTTTCTTTTTTATGGTCTATTGTTAATAGGATAACCACAAGGTATTCATCTCCAATGGGATATCACAAAATATCTCCATATTAGGGATGGACTTGTAGAGATGGTAATCTCATTACTATGAATTTACCAAATGGAACAGCAGGTTATGAGTTTGTGATAACTTGGGTGAGTGAAATGAATTTGAGATAGATGTAGAAACATTAACAACCTGGGAAATAGGTTTTTTAATTAGTTCTTTAGGTCAACCCTCGCTGATTTGTGTTTTCCTCTAGGTTTGATAGATATTTATATATCTTGTAGTGTCTTCATCATAGAATAAATTTTCATTCTTATAGAGAACAATAAACTCATCTATGTAGTATCACAAATAAGAGTTAATTTTCAATCAACTTCTTTCTTAATTTCGGTTTAACGTTAGGTTCACCATTCTATTTATTATTTTCAATCAAACCTTGTTAATTTTGAGTATGTACAATCTTTCTTTCCAATAGTAGGCAGTCATTGGGAATTTACCTATGTTGTTTCTAGTGTACATTGGTCAGTGTAATTTTTTTTGGGCTTTTATCACCCTTTAGGGTTGATTGTTTCTTACTATGGGGCTCTGTTATAGATTTAATACATGTTTATGAATCCTTCTAAGTTTCATAGGTATGGCCTCCAATTATACTTATGAAATAGATCGACTTATATTATGAATTTTAGATGAACTTTCATATGGGAATTATTCTATATCCTATTTGATCCACGCACATAGTTACTCTATATTTTGGAGCAAAAAATGTTGGAACTATGCAGTTTAGTTTTATACAAGGCAGAATTGAGATCTTATGAAAGGTGGTGGGAGGTTTTGTGGAGTTGAGAACAATCCCATGAAATGGTTTTCCTATGTATCCAAGTGAATGGAATTGGAACCGGTATAGTCTAATTCCATATAATGGGAAATTTAATTCCTTTAAATAAAATGTCACAATGACCCTCATGCATCCTATAAAGGTTATGTGTCCATAACTAGTTGAATTGACATTTAATATCAGACATTTAATACCTTTTTAAGAATTTTACTAATATACATAATGACATACTATGTGTATGGTTTCTAGAAATCGTTGGTGAGGGACTTACACATGACATGCCATGTCTACCCACTCCCCCATTTGTAAGTATTTAAACAAGAAAGATGATATTTTTTTATTACACCTTACATGAGGACCATATATGGTTTTAACATTTTGTACATTGGTAGATAGTTGAGAAAGGAAGAATATGTGGTTATGGAATACACTTATTATGTGGCTGATGATATGGTTGTTTAACCATCTATTTTTTGGTAACTAGATATAGAAAAAAAAATTATGGATAGGTTTTATTCCATGTAGGAGTCCCAATATATATATTGTGGTGCTGGGGTTGAGCATAAAAGGTGAATTAGTTGTAACCTAGTTATCCTGAATAGAATCACACAAAATTTTCATTTCATAATTTAACATTATATGGTAATACTAGCCCATGCTATTTTTTGTCATGTGGTAAGGGTGATTGTTTCATCAAACGGGATAAAAAGGGATTAAGTGGGGATGGTGCATTAGGTTGACCCTTCCAGATCATCTAGTATATTGGTATATAAACAGTAGATTATGGTCAAGTTTCAAGACTTATAGGAGTACCATATACGGTTCTCTAAGTAATGTGAACTATGTGAAAGTATTTTTGGGTACTGAAAAGAGTATGCTGGCTATACTAATTTTGGGAAACCAAGAGGGCTATCTCAAATTAAGAAATTATGATGAAACCAAGAGTGGTATATCTTGTTAATGATCTTTTGTGGGGAATACACATGATTTTACAAATTCAAGTTTATTATATTCATTTCTAACCAAACTATAGAAGGTATAATTGGGGTTTCCAGTAATTTGGAAGCCCATAGATTTTTAAGGTCTTTTATGGATTTGACCCCAGCGAAAGAAATATGATAAGTCATTTGGGATGAACTAGACTAGGTATGTGACTTAAGTATAAAAAATGGATGTGATGAAGGATCAGTTACAAATAGTTGGGTTTCTATTTAGAGATTCCTTGAATGAGTAAAATATTTCATGACCTAATACCATTAGTAAAAGGTATATGGGAACCCAAGGAAGCCCCCATTACACATAAGATAACACGGATTGTAAAAAGGTGTATAGAACATGTAGGAATTGTATTAAAGGATTCACATGAAGGATTCTTAAAGTGGATACCTCATCAAAAGAGCATCTAAAATATTCCATCACACAAGATGTTCTTCGTGAAATATATCTATATGGGTGACTCGACATTGGATCTTTATGAATTACCTATGAATAACTGTTTTCACACGGAGTCTTCATATATAATTCACTTGAATGGACATCTGTGAACTATGTTATTAAGGGTGGATCCACAGGTATTTCCTTCAAATGACCCTATATGAACTTTTATTTTTTGGGCTCTCTTACTTGAATGGTGTTCATGGTTTTTCCATTATAAAGAACTATATTCAGGTGTGCTCTATGAAGAAGCTTCATAGGAATCCTTCTTGAATGACCCTATATAAGGGATGTATTTACCCTGTCGAAGGGATTCCTCGATTCTTATAGATAACAGTCTTTTTTCTAAATGTTTTAACTTTAATTTATAAGAAAAATACTGAAATTAACTTCCTGTAAAAGTAATTCTCATAGGTAGTATGTAGCGGCAGAAGGATAAGTATGTACAGGAGAATCCAAAATTACAAATGTAAAAAAATACCAACCCATTAAAGAATTATACATTTGGGAGTGGACCACATAATCACAAATAAACCACACCTATCTAACACACATGAATTATATTCGTGATTATACTGCATGAGCATAAAGAATTATATTTTCACAAACTATTACGTTTTATTGAGATTTTATTTTCAAATTCTCTAAACTAAATCAAAACATAAAACAAAAAAATATTTTGATATGTAAGTATATTTAAACTCTAGAGAAATTTAAATTACTGGTTGTGAAATAAAAAATATATAATTTATAGTTATTAATTATATATTGATTTTTATAATGAAAAAAATAACCCAAAATTCCATCAAAATAGGTTTTATAGTTATGATGAACCCTTTTGACAGCCAAGGAGGAGATTCAATGCCTCCCCTTGGTATAAGGTTCTGACCACCACATCATGAGATAGTGAAATGTTTTGAAGCATTTAAATTTTTATGAGAGTGAGAAAATAACTAATAAAATAGAGTTAAAATTTTCATCTTCTTGGGGAATGGAGATATATTTCTATTCAAACTAGATCTGTATCATCATAATGAGAAAAATATGATGAATATCAAAAAAAATATTTGGAACACATCTTTCAGTTCTAAAAAATACACTTCAGAAATTGAAATTCACAATAACATATATAACTATCTCTATATAACACATAACAATACAAGGCACCATCCTAGATTTCAACCCCATCGAATCACACTCAAAAAGAAATTAAAAAATATATTATAAATGACAATTAGGGAAAAAATTAAAAATGTAATAGACATGATATAAGAAATCAGTGATTTATTTTTGAAGTTTGAATGATGGGTATTTATAAGGATTAATATGACTGATGAAATGGAAAGGTTACTTTTGGAAAAGTAACCATACAATATGATTCTTGTAATATTAATTTAATAATTGTACATATATGTTTCTAATAAAATACAATATTTTTTTATATAATATAATTATTAATTATTTTTATTTTCATCAGTAAATGAATAGTAATATCATTATACATATGTGTTATAGAAAAAAATTAATATTTATTAAAAGTAATTTTAAAAAAATTCCCACAAATTTGTGATTTTATATACAGTTTTTTTAAATTAGTAATTAAAAGAATAATAAATAAAAAATTATTTCCATTAAATGAAATTTGAAATTGTAATCAACCCCCTAAAATAATAAATAGTAAATTTTTCATCATTTTATATGATAGTAAAATTTCTCAATAAATATAATGAATAAATTTGAATATAGATGGACTACTAAGACTTAATTATGATGTATAAATTATTTATAAATTAATTTTTTAAAATATTATTCTAAAACTATGTTATTATGTAAATATAAGATAGTTTAATTCAGTAAAGTCAATTTATAAAACTATAATAGATTTTCCAAGGTCTAAAAAGTAAAATATGGTTTTAAAACAAGTATTTAGTGGAAAAATTATATTACCATGGGGAAAAAATACATTTAATTTCTAACTTGATAAATATTCATAATTCATTAAATAAATATCAAAAAATACTAGCCAAAATATGGTTGGACAAATGTTTTTTCATTTTCAACAACCTATTGTTTCAAATTTTATGTTTCAGAATTAATAATCAATTCCCAATTATTTTCCAAAAATACATGCTCATCATTCCATTACTCATCACTCCAAAATTATTGAATAAGATTTTCATTTAATTTTCCCTCTTAGTAGTCCCATGAGATAGTAATTATGTTTATAAGGTGTTCTTTCATAATCATGATCATGATACTTTACAATGTAAGGGTTCTTAATCTCTTCCCTTTATTTTTAAAATATTTCAATTAATTTTACTATTAATATGAAATTCATAATTATTATAAATTCCATACTAAAATATAAATAAAAGAACATCAATACCTCACATTATCCAACTTTTATAATCAATTATAATTAATAATCACACTCATATCTATAAACTAAATAATCTAAATTCTTATATGTGCTATATTATTGTAGTATTATGGATGTATATTTTCTAATAAGAGGTATTTTTCACATGAAGAATGATCATTTATCTTGTCCCAAGTGGATTAAACATGATTTTGGCATAATATCTACATTTCAATCAATACATTATTACCTAGAAGTCTTCACTTAAGGAAATATTATATACCTAAAATGAATAAAATATATGTGACATAGGATCTTAATTTTTAGAGGGATTTCAATATCATTATTTTCGTCTCATAACATTTCCAACTGTTTAGTTTAATGAATAATTTCTATTGATATCCTCATACTATTAATATACCCCACACAACTACTTTGTTATACTTCCTTTAACCAATGTACTTCCCAATTCATTATGAATATCCTCTAGTTTTTATATTAATTAGTGGATATGCACCTATATATCCATGTTATTTGGTGTGTGCCTCACCCATTTATGAATGACATCTTGCTGCAGGGAATTAATAGTATATTTATAATTTTTTGTATTATCAGTTTCACTATATTGAGATCTATTATTTTTAACCATGTAATTCATTTAGTTCTATTTTTATGTTACCCATAGACATATAATACTTAATTTTTCATTCATATTGATTTAATTTGATTATTTTACCTACTATATTATTTCTCCATGATTATTCTATAATTTCTTCCACTATATGCTACCCCTTAAAAATGCATTTGAGAACACATCATTTAAATTTTTCTCAACCCCTAACAAACAATGAAAATCAATACATGTGACAATTAGATTATCAAGGATAAATAATAATTGTTTCAAGTATTCAAATGATGTATCTTAAGTTGTCAGTGTAATGTAATATTTATTTATGTATCTAGTTTTCTAAGATTATAGAACTATTGTGTCCTATTTATTGGAATCAATATATTCTATATGAGTGCAATAAAATGACCATTGCCTCTAGGTATTAGAACTCATGTTTATTAGTGTTATAATTGTAGTATGTTTAGTAGAAATCTAACGAACTGGATTTATAATAACATTGATAGTGAATATAACCCTATAAAATCAATTATTATGTTCTCTAAAATTTTATATAATAGATGGTACACTCAACATCCATTTTAATAAATTCATAGAAATTATATACTAATATTTATAATTCATAGGTTTATATGTGATCTAATTAAGTATAGATAATTGTTTTTAAATGTTCCAAATGAATGGACCGGTAACTATGTCAACACCCATATTCAGTGTATGGATTTCCCTCCTAATAAATTTGATGATGTTATTATTATTGATGATAATGTTATCCATATATGATGAAAGATTACTCGGGTCATGAAAAATCTCCCTTCCCAAATGAAATAAAATTTTCCCCTAAATAAATTATAAAAATTTTAGATTGGTTCTTGAAAAAAAAACCCTCTATATTTTAATAAAATTGATAATTTTTTAGTTGAATTATATAGATCACGTATTAAAAAAATATAATCATTACGTTGGGATATAGTAATGGTGGGGAGGTTTTCATGGGTGTATATCATTTATGAATAGGGTAATGGTGTATTTTGATTCAAAGCACATATAATATGGAATAGATTGAAAGAATAGAGTGAAATGTTTTCAAATCGATGTTCTTAGATAAATAATTTCCATGGGAACAAACATCTATCATTGAATGGTAATTTATTATTTTATGAAAAAATGTTTAGGATTATACTATTGAGTGTGAATATAACATTACAAGGATATAAATACATGCATAATTCCTAGTATATAATCTTAAATTTAATATTGATCTCTTGTTTTAAATATTAAATCCATGTTATATAATTTAATTATTATGTCAAACATTTTAATATATTTAGGATATAGTTTCATGTCCAATGATGATAGAGAAATATTATTCCAGGTCTTCTATTTTTAATATAATGAAATAGGAGAGGAATGTGTCCATAAATAATAATACAAGGATAAAATTTCCAATAATCGGGGAAAGAAACACCTCAGGGAATTCATGAAAGGATTTGGTGTTTAATTCCAATATGGAGATAAAGGCCATCATGGTAATGAATTCAAATGTAACATAGTATTCAATAATGTCCAAATATTCAATTATAAGGATATGAGATACAATTACTATATATACCCCAATAATCAACAGAATCTACCTAAGGAATGGTCAATGGGAAAATATAATATATATTTAATCATAGTGGTATAAGCTGTAGTTCCCAATGATGTCATAAAATGTACATTTATCACAAAAAATTCATATAATACATTATCTGACTTATGATCTACACACACATTTATATATTTCATGTTTCTTAAGAATATTAAGTCATCTGATAATTCATTAAGTATGGATATTTCAGTTAAAACATCTATTCTAAATCATATTTAAATAATAATATATTTGGTTTCCTCACTTAAATTACATGTATGATGTCTAGCTTCAAACCTATTTTTCAAAACAATGGGTTACATTGATATAATACATGGAATATATTTTATCTCAATGTATAAATAAATATTTTATTATCAATTGAAGGAGATTAAAATTTTTTAGGCCAGCAAAAAATTCCTTTTATTTTGAGGCTAGTCTGACGTATGGGGGATCAATTTCAAATGGTTATTCCAAAACTCTCTTATCCATTATATCCCCCATGTTAGTGGTTTTTTTTTGAATTTTTATGATGTGTATGTGGTACTATATACAATCCTTCATCCATAATTTTCTCTCATTTTATATCACTAATTTCAGTTCAATTTTACTTAGGTTTTATCAATGACTTCCAGTTGATAATTATGGAAATCATTAGGATATCTGGGGATTTCATGTTTGGTGAACATAGGAGAACCTGAGAATATGATCACACATTATTATTCACCATTTTAGATAATGAACAATGACCCCATTAATTTTTTATGGGTTTTTATTAAATTGAGTGAAATTGGTGATTGATTGGTTGCAGAATGATTGTTATTTTTCTCGAGATGGTTCTGAGGGTGTGCCATGGACCTTTCAACTGAACTTGGTTGAGGTTTCGAGTTTTTTCAGTGACATTGTGATTCTAAGGCTGTTTATTGGTAGATTATTCATATTTAGTTTGAATTTAATAATTAATAATATGTTTTTATAATTAATGTTTTATGTGATATAGCATGTGATAGTAGATCGATTGGTGATATGAGCCTATATGTTCCATGGATGGCTTGGTGAAGGTTGTGTATAACATGGATTAGATTGTAACTCCTTTAATCAGGTAGGTTATACCTTTAATATAAATTCAGTTTTCTATTTATTTATTTATTTTATTAATTCATTCATACAACAAAGGAACACGTATAGGTCCATGGGCTGATAAATCCTTAGGTAAAGGGAATAAGATAAGTGATCTTTGGCGGTTGGGTAATATGGATCAACCAAAGACTATATTGTTATGGATTGATGGTGTTGATGGTGTTGAAAAGACATATTCTCTTGGTATTAGGTTTTTTATGAGAAATGGGTAACCTATATCTAGTTATATTTATTATGGATAGGGAGAGGATTTGTCGAATTGATGATGTACATATAGTCACATGTATCATGCTGGATGAGTGGCCCCCCTTTTAAAGTGTGGATTGGGTCTTGGAATGTGTTGTTAGTGGGATAAATATATCAAGGCAAGTTAGGGTGTGAATATTTTGGTTTTTAAATAGTTGATGAGTCTAAATATCTCAATTATGGTATGTATAATAGAACCCATGTTTTTGTCACATGAATCATTCGAGAATTTTAATCTTGTTTCCTTGAGGCTTGGAGTGGGTTACGTTGTGATAGTACTTTGTTTGAGATAATAGACGTAATAATGGACTTTGTGGAGGTTAGACCAGGCCTTTAGGTCCTGGTCAGTGGATCCTATGTGGTGTGGTGCCACTATGGGGTGATGGGATTGAGATGTTACTAATGAGGTGGTCATCTTGTGTAATTTGTTTTATTCCCTACATGTATTGCATGTGCTTGTGATTGGTGATGGTATCCAATATGAGAGATGAATTTTGAGCCCTATCCATATCGTGAGTGAGATGGTGTGGGAAGGATCACAATTTTTTTGATGGGATCCTTGTATATATGATGTTTGGGCCAACCTTGAGTGGGAAGGTATATCTTCAGATTGGTTATGGACCATAGCCTGAGTTTAAGTAAAGGTTCAGGATATGATACAACCACGAGTGGGAATGTTAGTCTAGTTGGGATGTGGTTGAGGATCCTTACCATAAAGAAAAAATAATCATATAGAACATAGTTAATGACCTTCTTTGAGGATGAGGGTTAGCCCATCATTTCGATAAGGGATTGTGCCCCACACCTTTAGGTAAAGGATCAAGGAAATTGATGATTCCTTCCCTATCTTTAGGGATGGGGTTGGTAATCATTTGATGGAACATGGTGAGGTGAAAACTAGATTTTATGTTTTTTCTAAGGAATTTATGTTTGAGGATCCTAGTTTCCTTTTAGAAGAGAGTGAATTTATGAGTGTTCTTGTAATTGATATACAAGGAGAATACTAGTATGGTAATAAATGATATCTCAACAAGTATTATAGTGTTTTTATTTTCACATGATGAACTAATTCACATGGATTCATGGTGTTATGGATAGCACACAATGGCTATTGTGATTTTGTAACATGTTAAATATATTTTTTAACACATGTATATTGTCATGTATTGTATGATAGCTTTGTGAGACCAAAATGATATGTATTTACCACATCAGGAATCAGCACTCTGGCACATGAGTAGACCTTATGTATTCTTTTAGGTTGATACCATGTCATACAATATATGAAGCTAGAGTATATCGATGGGTATTTTGATATTTGGTTTTCAAAACATAGTGATGGAATTAGTCTTATTTATAGAATTATTCCTATTTGGTTTATTTTTTATATATGATCAGTGTAGTTGCCCATGATTTTAAATATTATTTTCCTTTTAAACTTATTATGTTTTATATAGTTCTACACACACAACAAAAAACCAAAACAAACCATAGAATTGTATAGAAATATTACAATTTATCCAAATAAACCATGTTCAAAGATAGAGGTAAAATAATTATGAAATATATATATAAATAAAAATTAATTTCATTATTGATATTAAGGCATTGATGATAATTCAATTTGTGTAGCTTAACAACTAATAAAAGTGATTTAGGATTCAAAATGAATCCTTTTAAAATTGGAATATAATCTATTATAATCTAAATATATTATTGATAAAATATATTGTTGATATGGTTAATATATTAACACTAATTTTATTTTTAATTGATAAGAAAATAAGATAGAATAGTTACTATATTTTATAAAAGCTAATTTCCAATGAAAACAGTTTTCATTATACTTTATATTTTTATTTTAAACATAAATTATAAAATATTAGAAATTTAATTTCATAAAATAAATTTTTTATTTATCATTTAAATATTATCTTAATTTAATTTTTTGGATGTTTTCTAAAATAGTTGATTTTAATGTTAACAGTGAAAATAATGATTTTACTAAAAAATGTCACTTTTATGATAACACAAGAATAACATTAATGTTTTCGGAAAAATTTATATAAATATAAATATTTATAAATTAAAATAAATAATTTAAAGGTAAAAAAAATAAATTTATTAAACCCATGTGGAATATAATTTTAAATTATGTAATATTTTTTAAAAAAACTATTCTTTGTTATATGGAAAATTACATTTAATTATATAAATTAAATATATAAAAATCTATTTCACAGTTTAGGTAAACAAGATTATATTATGTAGCATGGTCAGTTTTAGTTTTTTTCATAAAATTATGACAACTAAGATTAAAGTTTTAACCCTGAAAATGGTAAAACAATTATTTTTTATAAATGTTCTTATTAATATTTTGAAACATTTACCTTATAAAATAAATGAATATAATCTAAAATGTGTATTTAATATTATTTTTAAACCTATATATAAATATATTATCAATCATTTTATTCTTAATCAATACTAAATAAGATTAATAACACTAAATGTTAAAAAAACATTTTTTTAGAAAATAAATTTTCTATATATTAAATTTTTTAATTTAAAGGTTAATTTTATATTATCTAAATACTGAATTAGAAAAAATATAGGATAAATATATTATTATAACATCAAAACTTTTTATAAGGGTTACCTTATATTTTTAATAAAATATAATCTATATGGGTTATAACTTGTCACCATGCTGAAAACAAAAATGGTATGATTTAAAAATAATGTGTTAAAAGTAAAGTGACATGATTAAAAGAGTGGTTCAAAGGGTTTTGGAAGATTTATTACATTATACCATCTCTAAATACATTATTGTTAATTTTTGAATGCCCTTAACATTGAATACTGAAATGATACTATTGAAAATTTACGGGTATTCAAAAAAGTGTCATTTTTATCACTAATAAAAGGGGACACTTCCAAAACTTCATTACACACCCATTTCATAGAATTAAGTAATTAAAATATCCTATTTTGATCCAAATTGAATCCTCTCTAACGTTCATAATCCTCTGGTCTCAATTATTTATCCTAAGACCTTCATTTCTAAGGAGACAATGAAGTGAAAGTTCTAGTAACCAAGGTGAGTATTACTTAATCATTATCATTTTCTTATTATTTTTTTTCTTACAAATCTATCCAAAAAATATCTATATATTTACATAAATATAATTATTTAATTTAATTTTAATTATATTATTGTAATAACATTTATTTATTTCATTCCATCCACTTATAAAAACAAAATAATGTTAATCGTGCTTTGTATGGACTACCACCTCCAAGAGGTTAATTTTCTCGTATTAAATATTGATTATATTTTATCCAAAACACATAAAATATGATTCAAAATCATCAAAACGTATAAATAATATCATTATTCTTTATTTATAATGATATTAGACACTCCCTTGACCATACGACCCCATTAAGATATAGTGTGTTCATGTATGGGTATGATTAACAACCTATATGAACAATTATATAAAACTATATCATGGATGACTATGAGAACATAAATACTAATTTAATTATAAATTAATAATAAAATAATTATTGATTCATTTCATTATAAATGTTATATTATTTTCTTAAATTATTTTTAAAATATCATCTTTAGTCTCTAAAATTACTGAATAAACCGGCATAAATCCAATTTTCAAAGAAAAATAAGAAATCCTATATAATAAGTAAATAGAATATTATAAAAATAGACTTTTTAAAATTAAAAATAGATTAATAAGGTTTTTATTAAGGTATATAATAACCTTAGTTTGATTATTTAGTATGGTAATCGTATGTGTAGAAAAAATCAAAAATATGGTAAGGGTTTCATGTCTCAAATTTTCACAGCATGACACATACTTATTATTATACACCATATTTTCAATAGAATGGTGAATCCAATTACACATCTGTATTTTTTAACATGATTCTATAATTATTAATTATATATAATTTCACATTTCAAAACATATCTTTCAATGGTTTATTATATTAACATTTCTAATTTCATGAGGGTTTCATCAACTCAATTTTCAATATATTAGAATATAGTCATTCATACCCGAGTATAATTTTCAATATTTCATTGATCCCACCATTACATTCTTTTATATGTAATTTTTCTTTTTAATCTAGGAAAATTACTTCCCATCATCAACAAACACTTATTTGATAACAATTGTTCTAAATAAAATTTTAATTTTGGTAATAATAACTCACATTCTTACAAATGACTCATTCATTTCATGTCCTAATTTTTCTTCCCACAATTGTTAACCTATATTTTGGGGAAAACTAATATTTATTGTTTTTTATTATTTTCATAATTTTCCCCCCTTTTTCAAAGGATAATATAAATCTTTTTTAAGGTGTGGATTTTAAATCAATGGTATTTCATAATATTAAAAATGGGTTCCCATCCTTCCAAAATAAAATTTTTCAAGTTCCACCAACAATTATTTCGATAACCACGAAATATTTTCATGGATCAATTATTTATTTTTCCATTAAAAATGTTAATTATTTCAACGATTTCAATTCATCTTTTCTGAAAATAAATTTTGAAAGTGGGACAGAAATGCATCTGTTCATTATAAAAGTATAAATGTTTTCTAGATTCTCTGTTAAACACAACATTCAACCATATTTATCATCTATATGAAACTTAATATTTATATATTCCTGGTTTCCAATTGAAATAATTTTTCTCTAGTTTTTAGAAAATATTTCATTAATTTTTTTTTGAAAAGATCTAGTATATTTCTTATTTCCATACTAATTTTTATTAAAATATTAAAAAAATATGTGGTTCATTTCCTTTGAAATGTATCATTCTTGATTAAAGATATTATCCAAATGATATCAATCAAATTATTTCTACTGAATTATTTTATACTGTTCTTATAAATTAAAATTATGATCCATCAAAACCTTTTTCTTGGATAACCATCCAATGTGAATAAACATTTCATTTATTCTACTGAATTTACATTATGAATAACCTATATTCAATTTCATTGATTGTAGTGTGTTAACCATTTTCCATACATCCATTTAGTGGGTAAATTATTAACATAACTATATACATATTACTCAATTGGGTGTTACTCAGATGATCATTTATATAGAATGCTATTTCATTTATTGATTGGGGAACTATTAAAAATATATATATTTGTTCTTCTGATATAGATGTTTAATGATTAGTCAAGAAAGTTAACTCTAAATTGTTTAACCATCCTCTATATTTCTCTAAATATGTTTGGGTCATGTTATCCTTTATTTACATGGGAAAAAAGTATTGTTTTTTTGTATATTATTATTCTAACATGGATACTTATTGAAAAATTGGGTATGAATTATTTAACCATCCAACGTATATCTCTAGGTAAAATTTGATCATATTATACCATTTATTGAAACGGGTAATAGTATTTCAATTATATATGTTTTAATTATTATACAAAGGATTGTTGGAAAAGTATATTGTGAATTTTTTATTCATTTTCTCATATGATGAATGAATTGGACATAAAAAAGTGGTGAGTGGGTCCCAGGAATATGTATCCCCTTCATGTATTGATGGGTCTCATGAGAAAAACTAATTAATTATTTTTGAATCTACCTACCAAGAATAATTTATTTCTTAAACATAAGGACTTGATGGTAAGATCATGATGTATAAGATCATGATGTATTGTCTTAGGGGATATATTTAGCTATATACCCTTACTCATTTCAACTTTAATTAAAAAGTAATTGATATCCACATTATCTATTAATTTCAACTCTAATATATAGATAAATTTAGATTATTATGTCATGTTATACTGCAATTATTTTTTTATCTAGTACTCCCATTTTATTTATTCTCTTCTCACTTATGATTTTAGATTTTTGTTTCTAATATTTCCCTTAGAGAGTATATCAGATCACCTATTCTGATGTTTCCATTTCCCTAAGTTATAAAGGAAACTCTTATAAATCATATATATAATAGGATAGAATGTGTGGGAAATTATTAGTATATGATTAAGGCATGTTATAGACTAATTCATTTCATATAATGGAAAAAGAGACTATTAGTTGAGAAAGACATAGGCTTTATTAGTTTCTTATTTGAATTAATTATATAAAGTTATAAACCTAAATGTTAATGGGAATATATGTAATGAAATATATTTTTTATGTCATTTATTTATGGGATATTTTTGTCTGTGAATCTAAAGATGGTTTTCAAGACAGTATGTAAAGTTTGTGTTTATGGAACCAGATCTGGGAGTGTAGGTTTGAGGGCTCATAGTAGGTATCAAATAAATATTTTGATGAAATTTTAGATTTTTATTTTATTAGTTACGGATACTTCATTGGTTATAAATTTCATAAAATAATTATAATGTGGGTTTTATAATAATTTCAAAACTACACATAACTCTTTAGATTACTTGTGGAAATATTGAATATTTTAGAGATTTGGATAAGATAAATTTATTCAAAACCCATAGGATGAGTCTAAGGAGTAATTCTTATAATAGGATAACATCTTAAATTTTTTTAATATTATAGATTACGTGGTTTTATAAGAAATGGAATCCATTTTTAGATACTATACATTGATATAGGCTCCAGTATGGAGATACCAAGGGTTAGTAGCACTAAAAATGGAATGTTGGGTTGTACCTCAATCATTACTTGGTGCATGATAAATTAGGATAAATTTACACATGTTTTGAAACTCTTAAGTAATATGATTTGGTAAGCCTCATTTTTTTTAAATCTGTTACAAAGGATTTATTATATTAATGATTTTGGTTAAGGGGTATGTGAGAATGCAACCTAAAGAAACCAAAATTGAACCGAAAGTGATTTAGGTTGAACTAAAAGCAAATATCATATTATTATACATTTTAATATTTAATTTTCAGGTAATTATATTAAAATTATTCACTTATGGTATGAATTTTTCATCAGTAATGACTATCTCTTTTTGGTTTTAATAATAGATGCAGCCTGATTGAACCAATTTAATAATGGATTCCATAGAAAATGAAAATATTTTACGAATATGGAACATAATGGGATAAGATAAAGATTTAAAAATCATATGATTATGAAAACCTGAGTATCCTGAAATTTTATTATCAACATAAAAAAGCGATACCAGAAATAAACCAAATAACTTAATTATGGAGTCTCATGAAAGTTGGGGTATCAATATAAGGCCCCAACCTTAAACCATACTTAATCTTGAGTTATTACAAGATTACACGTTGAGGATCTTTTTAGGTTTAGAGTTTTAGAGAATTAGATCATAAAACTTGCATTACATTCCACATATAAACAAAGTGGTTACATAAAGATAGTATTCTTCATTCCCATCAATGGAAACACATTTAAAATAAAACATGGATTATTTCTTGACACATCCTTGACTCTATCATCTTATCATGTACCTTTCCCTTGACCTGTGAAAAACATTTCAAAAACTTGGGATGAGCATAAAAACTCAGTATGGGTTATAAAAAAAACATGGAAAGGAAACATGAGTTCATATATACATAAGAATGAAATCATACTTTACCCATAAAACATAGGCACTTTAACATACCTCATAAAATCATGAATAAATCATAGAAATCATAAGACATAAGGGTAACTTGAGGCATTCATAACATTCTTACGTAGGGAGTAACCCTCTTGGTTATGTTTGGAATACCCATCACAGTATATTCCCTAAAATCTCTTTGGAGAAACCTTAACGTTTCACTCCTTCGCGTTACCCAATGCATTGGAGAGCTATAACGGGCTCACCCACCCTTAGTTTATCACGGAACCACCCGTCTTCATAATAATTCCCAAGAACCATAACATAATCATATCACATAAAACATGCATAAAGGAAACATAAAATTTACACATTTCAATCACGAGATATCAATACAACACATTGATATAAAAACATTATGAAAATCATTTTCAATACTAAAATAAAAGAAAAGTAAAACATGGTATTTATTTTTCTTTTAAAAAAAGGTATGGCTTGTAGAGGAAGCCGAAACTCAAATAACGGTCACGACGGCGGAGAAGTCATTGTCGCCGCATACGTACGACAAAACCATTCCCTTTTTTCGTTTAGTAAACGCTTCGTATAAAAAAGATTCCTTTTGAATAAACGTAAAAGTCAAAGGGGTTTATACACCGTATAAAAGAATGTTGTGTATAAAATAAGCCTCAGTGAAAGGAGATTGAGACGAAGTCCCATACCTCGTATCCGACTTGACCCGACCGTTCTTTAATCTCCTGAATAATAAACTTGAGTTAATCTCTAATTTCTTATGAATCTTTTTCAAGTTCATTATTCCTTTTATACCATGTTATGAACATCATGTAATCAGTTATGTTAATAATGTTCATTTTGTCGGTATTTGGTTCTTATGTCAAAAATAGACTTCTTACACTTACATGTTGTTAATTTGGTCAAAGGTTCATTATATCCAGAATGGTATTCATGATGTAGATATCATATATGTCATATATATCCAGTACATACATGCATTTATAATATTACATCACATTTAGAGGTGAGAAATGAAATGCACCGTTCATGGAGACGGTAAGCCGTACGTACGCATGAACGCTACTTCCATTTCTATTTCATATTTTCTGGAATGGAATCATAATGATATAAGAGTATATTATAATTCCAGTATAATAACATATATAATATCATTAACTTTATCCTTTACACATCCCACATATGGTATTGACGAATCAAATCACTTTTAGGGGGCGGTAGTCCGCACTTCCTAAAATGAAGATATCGTGTTTTACCCATAATGGAAACCATAAAGGTATGCCCAAAAAAATAAAAAAAACAGAAGCTTAAGGAAAACATAAAAATATTATATATCATATATAAAAATAGTGACATCATAATGGCCACCTTTGAAGGTGTTAAATGAGTGTTGAACAATCATCGTTTCGGGAGGCAGAATTTCGCCATCCACGGAAACCATATGTTCTTTAACCATTTGATGCAGTTGTGTGTGCGTGTAGCTCAAATAAATCTTATAACAACATCCTAGTATATTTATGATACTGGTGTTGTTACAAAAGAAGTAAATAAAAAGAGTTTAGGGGGTTGGAGAAACAAAATAAAACAAATGAACATGAGAGAATGAATTACCTTTAAAAGTGTAACTCCTTTTTAGTTGAGCCTAAAGGCTTCTTTTGAAAGGATTCTGCCCAAAGGGAATCCTCTATGTTGAGTAAAGGGATGCGGAGAGAGAAAATGGGAAGGTTTTGGCCGAGCCAAAGGCTTCAAGAGTGTGTGAAATGAGGTAGAGGTGGGGGCCTTTTATAAGAGGAGAGGAGGGGCACTTTTGGAAAGTAAAGAAACATTACTTTATTTTAAAATGTGTTTCGGTTTCAAAAGGTCCCAAATTGATATAATTCGTGGATAAGGTGATAAGGGTTCTAAATCCACTCATCCAATTGATTTTCGACATGTTTAGTTCATAGATTTTACATTATCTTTCCATTTTATTTAAATCGTCAAATAATGATGTGATCGCTGCATCATTATTATGTCATAAATACTTTAATTTATTTAATGTCTAAAAATCATAAAAAAAATACTATGATGTAGTAAATCGTTTTAGCTTTCCAATTAATATTTATAATCAAAATTTGGATTTGTATAACCCCACTTAAAAATTGTTTTCGTAAAACATATTATGTTTGTGTCATTTTCACTTTAACATTAAATAAAAAGTAATTTATGTCATTTCGCAACAAAAGTGGATCCATGGGGTCCCCAAGTTGACCCATGGCATGTCAGGGTCGGCCATGACACAACCAATGAGGTTGGGACATGTGTCTAGGTCATTTCATTTTATTAAAGTATTATTTATACCTTAAATTACCCTAATTACCACTAATCGTGATTAAGAACTTAATAAGTTACTATTCACCAAAAAATTATTATAATCTCATTGAACCACATTTTACTTCTTAATGACAACCATGTATGTCGGATTTTCAAAATTCAATACACATTAGTGGTAAAATTTCATTTAACTGAAAAATCAGTTTGCTTGATTATCACTTAGTGGTTTCACTATTCATCAAAAATTGAAGTTTTTCAGAAAATTACCAAAAATTCACCCTAAGCTATATTTGATATTTCGAATTCAAAAATGAAGTCTATCTTACAAAATTCAAAACATATAGGTCCCATTAATTAATTTAATAATTAATTCCCGCTGCCAGAGCAAATAGCGTGTTTTTACAAAACAATAAGTATCAAAAGATTGACACCAGTTTAAGTCTAATTTCAAAGTGAAAATGATTCCAACGACCACCATTGGATAAAATGGTAAAAATATATTCTAATTTCACTTCAAAACCAATTCAACACATAATCTAATCATATAAATAAATTAGATTAAAATGTAGTTTTGATGTAAAATGCAGTATTTTTCACTATTCATTAAAAAATGAACATTGTCAGAAAAATACCAAAAATTCAAACAAGGTAAATTTTGATGTCCCAATCATAAAGAATAAGTTTATTTTGACAAACATAGTTTATAAAATTGTCAAAATATAGATTCAAAAATGGTTTGCCATCAAAAGGCAGTAAAACAATCTTTTAAGAATATTAGTGTATTCCATGCATAAGATTGTATTTATTTTCATTTTAAGCCTCTATAACACTATCTTAACCATTAATAGACATAGATAAAAATATCTATTATTCATTACTTACTTGGGATGTTATATCCTTCCCCCCTTTAGAAAATTGCGTCCCCGCAATTTATTTACTTATCGAATAAATGGGGGTACTTATCCCTCATTGCATTTTCAGATTCCCATGTTTCCTCTTCAATCATGTGGGTTTTCCACAAAACCTTTACCTGCTTAATCACCTTATTTCGTAACACTTGCTCCCTGTGGTCAAGAATCTGGACCAGTTGTTCCTCATAAGATAGGTTCTCTTCCAGCTGAACTACCTCTGGACTCAAAACATGAGATGGATCTGGCATATACTTTCTCAACATCGAAATGTGAAAAACATTGTGTACCTGAGATAAACTCGGAGGTAAAGCTACTCGGTATGCAACTGATCCAACTCTCTCCAGAATTTCGTATGGTCCAATGAACCTTGGACTCAACTTTCATTTCTTACCAAATCTCATCACACTTTTCCAAGGAGAAACCTTGAGAAAAACATGATCACCTACCTCGAAAGATAGATCCTTCCTCCAGTTATCCGCATAACTCTTCTGCCTGCTCTAAGCTGTTCTCATGTGTTTCTGAATCAGCTGAACTTTTTCTGCCATCTCTTCTACCAATTCTGGTCCCATCAACTTCCTTTCACCCACTTCATCCCAGAAAGCTGGAGTTCGACACCGCTTCCCATATGATGCCTGAAATGGTGCCATCTGTATACTGGAATGGAAACTGTTATTATATGAAAACTCAACCAAAGAAAGATGTTGGTCCCAACTTCCCTGATAATCCATAGAACAAGCTCGTAGCATATCCTCCAATGTATGAATTGTTCGTTCTGACTGCCCATCTGATTGAGGATGAAAAGCTGTACTAAAATTCAATTCAGTACCCAACGACTTCTGAAGGCCTTTCCAAAAGTTAGAAGTAAACCTGGGATCACAATCCGATACAATGGAGAGAGGAACTCCATGTAACCTGACTATCTCTTTAAGATACAAACGGGAAAGTTGATCAAGAGAGAAATTATCTCGTATAGCAAGGAAATGAGCAGATTTGGTCAAGCGATCAACAATAACCCAGATTGCATTATTACCTCGAGATTTCTTCGGTAATCCAACAACAAATTCCATGGATATATTCTCCCCTTTCCACTCTGGAACTGGTAAAGGCTGAAGCATCCCTTTCGGTAACTGCCGCTCTGCTTTAACCTGCTGACAAGTCAAACACTTCACAGTAAAATCAGCAATATCTTTTTTCATTCCATCCCACCAGTAATACTCCCACAGATCTCTATACATCTTAGTACTGCCCGGATGAACTGAAAACGGAGAACTATGAGCTTCACATAACAACTCTCTCTTCAACTGTGAATCACAAGGCACACACAATCTCTTCCCAAATCTCAAAACACAATCATTATCAATGTTGAATTCAGGAAACTTACCTTTCTGAACCAGCTCTACCTTTTTCTGCAACTCACTGTCTTGCTTCGGTGCTTGCTTGATTGTATCTGATAGAGATGATCTCAATGATACCTGAAACAAAACAGAAGGACTTCCTGCACCAACAACTTCTATGCCAAAGTTCATCAAATCCTTAACCAAAGGATCACGTTCCAAACACAACATTGTTAATGAAGCATTACTTTTTCAACTCAAAGCATCAGCCACTTTATTTGATTTTCCTGGACGGTAATGAATTGTACAATCATAATCCTTGATTAATTCTAGCCATCTCCTCTGTCTCATGTTTAACTCTTTCTGAGTGAATATATACTTTAAACTTTTTTGATCGGTATATATTTCAAACTTTACTCCATACAAATGATGCCTCCAAATTTTTAAAGCAAAAACAACAGCAGCTAATTCCAAATCATGTGTAGGGTAATTTACCTCATGAGTTTTCAACTGTCATGAAGCATAAGCAATTACCTGATCATTCTGCATTAGGACGCAACCAAGTCCTTTCAATGAAGCATCACTGTATATAACAAACTCCCCATTCCTGGAAGGTAGTGCCAAAACTGTAGCATTCAACAATCTTCTTTTCAATTCCTGAAAACAATCATCACATTCTTTTGTCCAGATAAACTTAACACCCTTCTGAGTTAGCTTAGTCATTGGACTAGATAACCGTGAAAAATTTCTAAAAAACCTTCGGTAATAGCCCGCCAAACCAAGGAAGCTACGAATCTCGGTTACATTTGTGGGTCTTGTCCATTCTTCCACAACTTTTGTTTTTGCAGGATCAACGGTTATTCCATCTTTAGAAACAATGTGACCAAGGAAAGAAATTTTTTGTAACCAAAACTCACACTTGCTGAATTTCCCATACAGTTTTTTTCTTTTAAGGTTTGCAAGATAACCCTTAAATGTTTTTCATGCTCCTCTTTACTTTTAGAAAACACCAAAATATCATCAATAAACACAACCACCATTTATCACCTGATTCAACTGAGCCATCACTACAACAAACTCTTCAATTCTGATTCTGACCATCTCAGGTTGCTTATTTAGAAGGCCATTTCCCTCTGTATGCCTTCCTAACATAGTTAACATGTTTCCTCTGCGGAAAACCATTCTGAACAAACATGTCTTACATGAAGCAACATGGTAATCTTTAAATGCTATATCATTTCAAAAAAAATATTTTTGGATAATCATTTAATATAATTCTAACTCCTAAAGTAATCTAAACCGACCTCTGATACCAACTATAAGGCCCCAGCCTTAAACCATACTTAATCTTGAGTTATTACAAGATTAAACGTTGAGGATCTTTTCAGGTTTAGAGTTTTAGAGAATTAGATCATAAAACTTGCATTACATTCCACATATAAAAAAAGTGGTTACATAAAGATAGTATTCTTCATTCCCATCAATGGAAACACATTTAAAATAAAAAATGGATTATTTCTTGACACATCCTTCACTCTATCATCTTATCATGTACCTTTCCCTTGACCTGTGAAAAACATTTCAAAAACATGGGATGAGCATAAAAACTCAGTATGGGTTATAAAAAAAACATGGAAAGGAAACATGAGTTCATATATACATAAGAATGAAATCATACTTTACCCATAAAACATATGCACTTTAACATACCTCATAAAATCATGAATAAATCATAGAAATCATAAGACATAAGGGTAACTTGAGGCATTCATAACATTCTTACGTAGGGAGTAACCCTCTTGGTTAAGTTTGGAATACCCATCACAGTATATTCCCTAAAATCTCTTCGGAGAAACCTTAACGTTTCACTCCTTCGCATTACCCAATGCATTGGAGAGCTATAACGGGCTCACCCGCCCTTAGTTTATCACGGAACCACCCGTCTTCATAATAATGCCCAAGAACCATAACATAATCATATCACATAAAACATGCATAAAGGAAACATAAAATTTCCACATTTCAATCACGAGATATCAATACAACAAATTGATATAAAAACATTATGAATACCATTTTCAATACTAAAATAAAAGAAAACTAAAACATGGTATTTATTTTTCTTTTAAAAAAAAGGTATGGCTTGTAGAGGAAACTGAAACTCAAATAACGGTCACGACGGCGGAGAAGTCATTGTCGCCGCATACGTACGACAAAAACATTCCATTTTGTCGTTTAATAAACGCTTCGTATAAAAAAGATTCCTTTTGAATAAACGTAAAAGTCAAAGGGGTTTATAAACCGTATAAAAGAAAGTTGTGTATAAAATAAGCCTCAATGAAAGGAGATTGAGACGAAGTCCCATACCTCGTATCCGACATGACCCGACCGTTCTTTAATCTCCTGAATAATAAACATGAGTTAATCTCTACTTTCTTATGAATCTTTTTCAAGTTCATTATTCCTTTTATACCATGTTATGAACATCATGTAATCAGTTAAGTTAATAATGTTCATTTTGTCGGTATTTGGTTCTTAAGTCAAAAATAGACTTCTTACACTTACATGTTGTTAATTTGGTCAAAGGTTCATTATATCCAGAATGGTATTCCTGATGTTGATATCATATATGTCATATATATCCAGTACATACATGCATTTATAATATTACATCACATTTAGAGGTAAGAAATGAAATGCACCGTTCATGGAGATGGTAAGCCGTACGTACGCATGAATGCTACTTCCATTTCTATTTCATATTTTCTGGAATGGAATCATAATGATATAAGAGTATATTATAATTCCAGTATAATAACATATATAATATCATTAACTTTATCCTTTACACATCCCACATATGGTATTAACGAATCAAATCACTTTTTGGGGGTGGTAGTCCGCACTTCCTAAAATGAAGATATCGTGTTTTACCCATAATGGAAACCATAAAGGTATGCCCAAAAAATAAAAAAAACAGAATCTTAAGGAAAACATAAACATATTATATATCATATATAAAAATAGTGAAATCATAATGGCCACCTTTGAAGGTGTCAAATGAGTGTTGAACAATCATCGTTTCGGGAGGCAGAATTTCGCCATCCACGGAAACCATATGTTCTTTAACCATTTGATGCATTTGTGTGTGATTTTAGCTCAAATAAATCTTATAACAACATCCTAGTATATTTATGATACTGGTGTTGTTACAAAAGAAGTAAATAAAAAGAGTTTAGGGGGTTGGAGAAGCAAAATAAAACAAATGAACATGAGAGAAAGAATTACCTTTAAAAGTGTAACTCCTTTTGAGTTGAGCCTAAAGGCTTCCTTTGAAAGGATTCTGCCCAAAGAGAATCCTCTAGGATGAGGAGAGGGATGTGGAGAGAGCAAATGGGCAGGGGTTGGCCGAGCCAAAGACTTGAAGAGTGTGTGAAATGAGGTAGAGGTGGGGGCCTTTTATAAGAGGAGAGGAGGGGCACTTTTGGAAAGTAAAGAAACATTACTTTATTTGAAAATGTGTTTCGGTTTCAAAAGGTCCCACATTGATATAATTCGTGGATAAGGTGATAAGGGTTCTAAATCCACTCATCCAATTGGTTTTGGACATGTGTAGTTCATAGATGTTACATTATCATTCCATTTTATTTAAATCGTCAAATAATGATGTCATCGCTGCATCATTATTATGTCATAAATACTTTAATTTATTTAATGTCTAAAAATCATAAAAAAAATACTATGATGTAGGAAATAGTTTTAGCTTTCCAATGACTATTTATAATCAAAATTTGTACTTGTATAACCCCCCTAAAAATTGTTTTCGTAAAACATATTATGTTTGTTTCATTTTCACTTTAACATTAAATAAAAAGTAATTTATGTCATTTCCCAACACAAGTGGATCCATGGGGTCCCCAAGTTGACCCATGGCATGTCATGGTCGGCCATGACACAAAAAATGAGGTTGGGACATGTGTCTAGGTCATTTCATTTTATTAAAGTATTATTTATACCTTAAACTACCCGAATTACCACTAATCGTGATTAAGAACTTAATAAGTTACTATTCACCAAAAAATTATTATAATCTCATTGAACCACATTTTACTTCTTAATGACAACCATGTATGTCGGATTTTCAAAATTCAATACACATTAGTGGTAAACTTTCATTTAACTGAAAAATCAGTTTGCTTGATTATCACTTAGTGGTTTCACTATTCATCAAAAATTGAAGTTTTTCAGAAAATTACCAAAAATTCACCCTAAGCTATATTTGATATTTCGAATTAAAAAATGAAGTCTATCTTACAAAATTCAAAACATATAGGTCACATTAATTAATTTAATAATTAATTCCCGCTGCCAGAGCAAATAGCGTGTTTTTACAAAACAATAAGTATCAAAAGATTGACACCAGTTTAAGTCTAATTTCAAAGTGAAATTGATTCCAATGACCACCATTGGATAAAATGGTAAAAATATATTCTAATTTCACTTCAAAACCAATTCAAAACATAATCTAATCATATAAATAAATTAGATTAAAAAGTAGTTTTGATGTAAAATGCAGTATTTTTCACTATTCATTAAAAAATGAACATTGTCAGAAAAATACCAAAAATTCACACAAGGTAAATTTTGATGTCCCAATCATAAAGAATAAGTTTATTTTGACAAACATAGTTTATAAAATTGTCAAAATATAAATTCAAAAATGGTTTTCCATCAAAAGGCAGTAAAACAATCTTTTAAGAATATTAGTGTATTCCATGCATTAGATTGTATTTATTTTCATTTTAAGACTCTATAACACTATCTTAACCATTAATAGACATAGATAAAAATATCTATTATTCATTACTTACTTGGTATGTTACAATCAAAGGTGGTGAAGGATAGATAATTCAAGTATGTGGGAAGAAACACATTCATTATTTATTTAATGAAATAATATTTTTCTATAATTATGAAAATTAAGTTCATCAAGCTCATTGGTTCAAGGGAAATTAAGAAACTCAAAAATTCACTTATTAAATTGTAATAAAATTACGCACAATCAGTGCACTAAACCAATGGCCAGTGGGGAAAATCGTCACCATGAACTGTCTAGACAATGGGATCAAGGAAAACCATATACAAATTATTGTTAAGGGGGATAGTAATTATTCCCACTAAATTTTACAATATCACATGATAGGTATGGTTTCACCCACAATTTGATATTTATTTATAAATAAAAACACCTGGTGGTATCATAATTATTAAATATTCTTCAAGGTTTGTGGGAAGTTACTTCTTATAGGACTAGTATTTTTCTTGTCATTTGCTGTGGTAGTAATAATAGATTTAGTCAATTGTTGAGTAAATTATCCAAATTTTCATATTGGGAGATATCATAACATTTCCCACGTCAACCCATGGTCATTTATCTTGGATGAATATAAACTTCCTATGGAATTTAGTTTCATCATATAGGTCTTGGTACCCAATAATGACTTTCATTTTACCTTAAATAGTAATTTAGATATCTCATTAGAAATTAAACCTTTAACCTTGTATATATTTTGGATACAATAAACATTTTTTTCTTATATAAAAAATATTAAACATGGTGAAGATGAAATATATTTAAGGGGTATAATGTAACACCATGAGATTTTAAATTATTTTTTCCTTTTAAATGTAATGTGTTCGATAGATTACACCACTAAAAAACCATAAAAATGATGGAATAATATATAACTATTGAAATAAATTTATTGAAATTGTGGGTAAAAAAATTTTAAAATAAATTATGAGGTATAATTATATATAAAAATAAATATCATTATTAATACAAAGACATTGATGACTATTTAATTAGTGTAGATAAATAATTAATTGTACTATTTTGTGATTCCAAAGGTATCCTTAAAGTAAATTGGTTTTTTATGTGTTATAATATAAATATATTTTTTATAAGAAATATTATTTAAAAGAATAATACATTAACACCACTTTTATTTATAATTGATTGGAAATAAGAATAAATAGTTCATATTTTTTAAAAATGTAATTTACAATGAAAACATTTTGTATTATATATTTTTTCAATTTAAATATTTAATATAATATTTTTTATTTAAATTTTATAAAATAAAAATAATTTTTAGACACATAATTTCAATATTATTTTATAATTTTCTTTTTTGTCTTTTCTCAAATATTTGATTTTTAGGGGAATACTGAAAATATTTTTTTTTCTAAAAACAATAACTTTTTATTAACTCAAAAATGACATAAAATTATTTGAAAAAAATTATATATAGAAACATTTATTTAAAAAGTAATTAAAATCATTTAAAATTTCTATGTTAAATTTATTAAACCTTGGTGTAATTTTTTGAACCCATAAGTAATATTTTACTCTAAAAATATTTTTATTTCCATATATTAAAAATAAATTTTTATCACTTATAGAAATTAAATATAAAGTAATGAAGTTAATATTTTTGATATGAATGATAATATTATGTAATGATGTCCATTTAATTATTGGTTTAAAATAATTATTTCTATAATTAAAGTTAATGACCATGATAATGGTAAATCCTTTGTTTTCAAAAAATTATATTACTAATATTTTTTATTTTTTATCAAATAAAATAAATTAATAAATTATAAAATGTTACATTAATATATTTTCTAAAAAAATAAATTATTACTCATACAATTTATAATTAATAATAACAAATATTAAGAACACTTAATGGTGAAAATAATATTTTTCTTCAAAACAATGTATATATATATATATTATTTTAAGTTTAAAGTTAAAATATCTCTCCCATAAATTCAATAATATTATATGGATCCAAAATTTAAGTTTATAAAATATAAAATTGTTTATAATATTTACCTTAGATATTTAATAAAATTTCAACTACGATGGTAATAACTAGTTACCTTAGTAAAAAACCAAAATAGTAAAATGTAAAAAAATTATTAAAATGGTTATAGAAATTATACTTTTATTTCATATTGAGTGGTGTGGCTTGATCAACATTATCTCACCCAAAAACATATTATTTTTATCTTTTGGTCCATCAAAATTTCAATAGTAGAATGATATCATTGAAAAGTAAAGGGTATTTACAAAAGTACCCTTTTCATCACTTTTAAAATGGGAAACATCCACCCCAATATTTCAAACCCATCATGACAAATTAATTCCTGAAATATACAATTTTTCCTCTTTTAATCTTTCCTCATGTTTATATTTCTCTCTTATTGAATATTTATCCTATGACCCTCGTTTATAAATATAATTCCAAGAGAATTTTCAAGGCACCATAGTGTGTATTACTTGATCATTATATTTGTATTATTATTCCTTCCCTTAAAAAATTATAAAAACCATTAAAGTTTAATTAAAAATATATTATTTTTATAATGATGTGTAATTTTATTAGGGTAAAAACCATTATAAATTTATTTTCATCTACTTAGAAAAACGGAACAACATTAACAATGTGTCATGCAGACTCTGTCATCCATAATGTAACGTTTTTGATTTTTCATATTGATTTTAAATATTTAACCAAAACACATAAAATATGATACAATAAAATTTAAAAAACTAAATTATATCATTATTATTCAATTATAATGATATTATATACTTCCTTAACCATACTCACCAATCGAGATACTATGTGATCATGTTTCAGTTGGTTTAACCACTTATTGGGAAAATTCTATAAATCTCTATCATAGATAACTATGGAAAAATAAATAATAATAATTTTAAAACTTAAAAATAATATAAATAATTTTTTATTATTTTGTAAATTTTATATTCATAACATAAATTTTTAATAAAATCTCATCTTTGATTGCAAAAAATTACTGAAATAAAATGACACCAATTCAATTTTCATAATAACATAAGAAAAAAATATAATAAACAAATAAAATATGAAAATAAATGATGAATATTAAATTTAAATAATATGAATAAGGTTCCTATTTATTTATATAATAAACTAAATTTTATTATTCATGACGTTAGGTGCATGCACAGAAAAAATTAGGAACAAGGCAGGAGTTTCTTGTCTCGAATTTTCACTACTTGAGACAAAATTCATACTATAACCCATGTTTAACTACTTTAATATTTAGAAATTTTTTATCATTATTTTACGAATATATATTATAAATTCATTTTTATTTTTAATTCATATTCTTCAAGGGGTTTTCATTCAAAATTTTCTAATTTCTAAAGGGTTTCATCAACTCAATTTCTAATACATTAGGTAATAGTATTTCTTACTTGAAAAAAATTCATTAACGGATGTAGAAATTAAACTATTTTATAATTCATTGCATTTTTTCTTGGGGTAAATTACTTATCCATATAGATAACAACTTCTTTGTTAAAACTTTTTCTGAAAGGAAATTATTTTGTTTGAATGAATAACACTCATTATTACAAATGAATATTTACTTCCCTATCCATATTTTTATTACCACAAATGGTCTAATATATTTTTCGGAAATATATTATGGATTATTTTTCTATTATTCTAATAGTTCCCTTTTCTCCACTATAAATGAACATATATTACTTTTTTATGATGTTGATTTTCAAATAAATCTATTTTAAAATATTAAAAAAATAATTCTTTCAATATCAAAATTATAATCTTACAAATATATTTGTTCTGATAAAATTAATATCTCTTTAGGGATCCATTACCAATGTTACTTTTTCAAAATTAAAATTTTCAGCTCAAAGTTTTTGAAAATAACATTTTAAAGTGACTCGTAAATTTTTTTATGATGTCTTTATATGTGTTTTGTAATATATCTTTTGAACACATAATTATAGAATTTTTTCTTCTCTATTAAACATAC
This sequence comes from Viscum album, assembly GCA_963277665.1. Taxonomy (NCBI): domain Eukaryota; kingdom Viridiplantae; phylum Streptophyta; class Magnoliopsida; order Santalales; family Viscaceae; genus Viscum; species Viscum album. Next base: position 748,509,206 of record OY728166.1, on the reverse strand, counting down.
AATCTAACTTTTTATGTTTTATAAAAGAAATTATTTTTCTCTTAATTCTTTAATTATTTCTTTATAATTATTTTAAAAGATGAATGATATTTCTTGTCGCCAAAGTTATTTATCTAAAACTCTTAAAAAGTGTATCTAATATATCACATTATCCTTTGAAAAATTCAATTATTGAACAAGGATATCATTCAAATTTTACCATACACCTTTTACCTTTTGATGTATTATGTAACATTCCTATCCATAAAATATATGATTCATAACCTCCTATGTATTTCCTAACAATCAACCGTATATATGAAAAACATTTATTACACTGACATTACTTTGTTAAAACCATTTTTTCAATTTCTTTTATTGAAGGGTATTAACCTATATTTCATATATCTATTGAATATGGTAATTATTTCCATAACATTATACCACTTACTCAATATTGTTTTAGTTTGATGGATTATAAAATATATATTTATTCCATTTATTGATTGAGGTACTATTAAAAATCCATATATTTTTTATACTGATATGAATGTTTATTATTTACATGGGAAAGAGGACTATGAATTGTATGACCACGCACATTATTCCCCTTGAAGTGTTAAGATCATCATACCATTTTTTTGAAATTGGTATATATATTAATATTTCATATATTTTTATTCCAATATAGATTATTATTATCATGTTCACTATATTTTTTTACCCATAAACCTTCTTTATCTGGATTGGCTATTATCATTTTATACCTTTTATTATCATCATGAAATGTATTGGTATTGTGTGTTTTTTATTACAAGTCAGGTGATTATTTGAAAATTTTATTAAGAATTATTTATTCGTTTTCTCATATGATTAATTTATTGGACATAAACATGAGATGAGTGGGAATGGAATTATATAGCCCCTAGATTCATATATATGTCTCATGGGACACACTACGTAGGTTATTTTAGTGTATTCCTTCTGAGAAAATCATATTTCCTAAATATTGGGCTATGTAGTGAGATAATGGTGTCTAGTATCATGATTTGTTTTCTTATTTAAGGGTATTAGCTTTCCAAAACTATTAATTTCACCTTTATGGAAGTAGGAATTGATATACATGTGATCTATATATTTTTTTTATCCATGTATATGTTATTATTTAAATTTTATTATATTATAGAATTGTTTTCCATTTTCTAGTATTACCATGTTAATTATGATCTTATTGTCATCACTTATGATATTTAATTGTTACCATTTTTTCTTACCCTAACTATGCTTTAAATATAACCCCTTCTTATGAATCTATTTCTCCAGATTATAAATATAATTATTACACATGATATTTCTGATGGGTTAGATTATATAAATAAGTATTTAATAATTTTTAACACTTATTAATGACTCATTAGGTTCATAATGTGTGATAAAATTTATTTTCTTGAGAAAGACATAGGATTTACTAGTTTATCATTTTCAAAATTCACTATAGTTTTAGAAAAAAAATTAATATAGATGTGTGAAGTTAAATATTAACATTATTTCAAGTATTTATGAGAATGTTATGTCAATGAATCTACAATTAGTTTTAGTGAAAGTTTGAAAGTATGTTTTTATTTCTCCAAAACCGAATGTGTAGGTCAATGAGACGCAATCTGCCCATTGGGTGATAATATTTTCTATTATTGTTGGACATAAAAATGGAGTTTATTATATAATTGAGATTATTTTTTAACTTTTACTATGATTTTTTTCATTGAATATTATTTATATATCTTTGTTGTTAGTTTGACTCTAATTCGTGTTTATAGTATCTTAAATGTAAGGTTTTGTACCCATCCTCTAGTTAGAAACACATGGTGTATGATGAACCACACATGAGACCAAATATGACTCCATATTATATATGTTTTAAAGTTTAGAGAGTTATGATTGATATTAGAGCATATTTTGTATATATTTTAATTTAAACATTGAATAAGGATATGTCAAATCATGGGATGAATCCTAGACAGGTGCATCATGAACAAATTTATTGTGGGAAGCGATAAGGACTAGGGGTATAAGAGTGAGGTTCTTAGTTTTCCATGATATGATTTAGGTTTTTACTCAATATGATGTTTTTACTAGAGGATGATATTTTTTATTTCTCTTTTCTATTTAGAAATATTCCAATGTACATTCATCTTGGTTTGAGTATTGGATATAAATTACATACATTTCCTTTTGTGTGATTTTTTACTAATGACAGTTTAGTTTTTAAATGTGTCAAAAATAACATATATAGTAGTTTCCCATATAATATATTTATTTAGTTATACTTACTTAAAACATGATATTTTATCTGATGGTAGATCCAAATATCCTGATACATGAACATTCTCCAGTTATAGATTTAATGTCCCTTCATAAAAGAAACATATATGGACCCTTGGCAGGTTGGTCCAAGAATTTTATATATTATGGATGAACGAGGGATTTGAATATTTTTTCTAGAGTATGCGAGTTTCATTGTATAATGTTTTGACAACAACCATTGTGGTGTTTTCCAAAATAGATTCATGGTGGAACACTTCTTAACCAACCTAGGAATTTTGTAAAATGCATGTGATGGACTTGGTATTTAAGTTTGTAGAGTTCTTAGATTATTTATAGTACCAAGGTTAAGTTGAGAGGGTAGGATTAGTTAGAAACTTGGACCTATTGGTTCTACATATGGTTTCTTGTGGCATAAAGTGATCATGAATTGATACTCATTTTTTTAAATGATTTTCATTTTTGGGGAGATCATGTGGTAAGTGTTGGAAAGAGTGAGTTTCCTTGTACTATTTTATTGGACTAACATGTGGAGTATAATTCTCTAGGGGTTAGGCTTATGAGCCTACTTTTGGTGGGATTTGACAAATTGTATCATAAGTTTGGTACTATGTAATTATGTTGTATGGGATTATAATCATACTAACTTTAGTTTAGAATAGGTAAAATGGATGTTAACAACCCATTATAGGGTTTTAAGAGAATCACATTTCCTTTAGAGGAGCAGAGTGAGAACATTCATTACTTATTAGGGGAAAAATACTTTATATGTGAGGATCCATGTGTTCTAATTATGTTTTGTTCCCAATTGAGTTATGGACTGATGAACGATCATGTATAGGATATCAAATAGTGGGTTTGGAAAGATGATCATGTGGATGTAATTTAATGGAATTAGATGATATTGGGATGTCATATATGATAGGATGAGACCTCTAGTGTGGATTTGGGTACTTTAGTTTATTCTTCTAGGGTATGTGCCTTGTTAGTAATTAATTGGATAGGTGAGTGTAGTTCGGGAAGTGTGATTCACATGTGGTGATTAGAAATTTTTGGGTAGATGCTTTAGAAAAACTTTAATAGATCATATGGTGGCGGAAGAATCATTTTACATTATATGATATGATATATAATGAGAGTGTATTGTTGAATGATGAGGATGGTGTTAATAGTGATTTAGGAATGTGTGTATTAGTGTTTTGTGTTTTTACTTTGGTATAAGTTGGGCAGCCACATCCTGCTATTATCATAATATATAGTTGTAAAGTCAGTCACGGAGATCAAGTTTTCATTTTTCATCCCAATAATATTAATAAATCTATATTGGGGAATGTGGTATTGGTACCGGGTGTGTGACCCTCATATTGGACAGGTAGTGCATTTTTTCAGACAATCCAGAGGAAGGATGATGTAATGAAATAAGGATACCGATGTAGGGAAAGATGTAATTATGTTTTATTTCATTTTAACGCATAGATTTTATTTTTTTACCTGTTGTTGGATGGATTTGGTGTGTTGGCACAAAGCTCGGTTTATAGTTTCAATGATCTGAGAGAGATTCCAATCAGAGGTGTAAAAGTACTCATGGTGAGAATATGAGGGATGGAGCCGGTGGTTAGTGTTCCAACCATGAACATAATTTGAATGTTGGGTTAATACATTGGTGTGGGAATTTTATGATATTATAAAATTCTTATGGCTGTGAAGTCATCATGATCAAGTTGTGTGATGGTGCATTTTTCGGTGGAACTAAGATTTTTTAATGAATTATACTATAAAATGGCTAACTGGTTTTTGTGTTTAATTGCCTATGGTGAGGTGATAGTCACATCAAGCTTGATGGTGGGCCACTAAGAGTGAATTTTTAGTAGTTTTTTTCTACAGTACATTTCATAGTGATATGAAATCATTATTTTGAGTGGATACATCACGTTCGAAAAACGTTATGATTGGGAATGGACCAGTTGAAGACATAATGATATCTCATGGGAGATGGGTTTTGTGTGAACTATTTTGGTGTTGGAATTTAAGGTTAGTCAGTGGCATACATTCTATTTAATATTTCCTCTAAATTTTTGTAATTTCACAATGGAAGTAAGATGGGTATTATGATATGGAACTTTAAGAGTTATCAGTGATCTCACAATCATGGTTGGATAGGAAATATGTTTTAAGGACTAACCACAACTCTAAAAAAGGGAGAAAAGTTATAGTGGGGATTTTTTTAATCACCCTTATATTTTATGATTTACCACATTGTTTTTAGGTAAAACATTCATATATGGAGGTCCATTTTTTCCATTTCTCTCCCGCCTCTATTCTACCTTCAATCACCCCATGCCAGGGGATGTTTTTTAACTATTTCTATGGTGGATATAAGGGAGGTTGTATGTTAAATCCACTTTTATTCCCTCAAATTATATAACATTGATTTATGTTCAATTTTTGTGATGGTATATCAATAATGTCAACTTTAATATGTTTGAAATTATCCGAAATGAAGGCTCTTTCATGTGAGGTGGCTAAAAGTGAACCCAAGACTATGATTTCACGTTTTTTTACTAGTTTAGTTGAGGTAATCCACTTCAAAAATTTATTTAGATTATGATAAAATTCTAAGAAATTAGTGTTTAACCTAGTTCTGAATGATAGTGATTTTTATTGGGATGATGTCTGGTGTACACAATAAAGAATTCAAATGAGGTTGGTAGAGGTTGCATGATTTTTTGTTTATATGGATATTCCTGATGAGTTTTATCTTGGTATACCCATTTAATTATGTTAAATAATTAATTATAATTTATTATAATTCACTTTTTATGTTGTATTATATATGATATGATCTTGGGTGATGTTATGAGTTTGAATGATTCTGGTAATAAATTTGAGGAGGAAATGAAAATCCTGGATTATGTGGTAACTCCTTGTATATGGTAGGTAGTCCCTTTATTATATAGATATATGAATGATTCTTTATCTTTTTATTCCCACATTAAAACTATTTAATACTCGGTATATGGATGGAGATTGATAATGCCCTAGTCAAAAGGATCATGTTACGTTCTCTTTAACAATTAAGTAATATGGATCAATTGAAATACATATCTCCAAAGGGATAGGGAATCCATGAAGTTTTCGAGTGAACATGGGTTCATATTTGGGTTCAGAATGAGAATTTGGTATCCTAGGAAGGTTTCCACATGGCTAGTTTCACGAGTGAGAGAGGCTCCATCTTGGCGATGTTGTAAGAGATGATCGTTCATAAAAAACATGATGAGTGAAACCATCCTAAGTGTAGAATGGGGCTTGGAAATAACAATATGTCATATTATTCCTTTAGGATGAAATGGGGTGTGATTGATTGGGTTTTCTTTTTGGTCATGGGTTGATAAATCTCCCTTTGGATTAATGATATGGTACCATGTTGGGGTTTTTCTGAAGTGTTTCGGATATGTAATATATTTTCCATATGGAATAGTTTGAGATAAACTAATAGTTTCCTTGTTTAGATTTATCATGAGTGATGATGGATTTTTGGAGGCTGGGCTCAGTGTTGAGGTTCATATCAATGTAGAATTTGAGTTGTGATTTCATTGATGGGTGATGGTAATGATATGTTACTAATTAGTTGGTGAGAATGTGTGATGGGATCTATGACCTATTTTTCATGAATGTTCTTATAATAGGTTAGGAACCTTGATTTGGAATATGGATCCTAAGGCATGACCCCTTAATGAATGGTATTGTGTTGTTAGGATCAGCTTGTTTGATATAGTATTTGGTCTGGGACAACCTTGACTGGGAATGGGTGGATTAAGATATGTTATGGGCCTTTCCATGAGTAGGAAGTTAGGGTTTAGGATAAGAGACACCATTGAGTAATGAGGATTATCTAATTGTGATATGAATGGGGGATGCTACCATTAGAAGCAAGGTAATTGTTGGATCATGGTGGATTCCATCCTTTATGGATGAATATAGTTTATAGGATATGGTTGAGGGACCCTACCCTATACCTTTATAAAGTGGTTCCAGGACATTGAAGGTCTCTATCTTGATATTGTAAGAATGGGTTCGGTATGGGTTTGATGGCATGAGGCAGGGTGATGAATAAATTCATGCATGAAATTGAAGCAATTATGATCAGGGATCATGGTATCCTAGTTATCATGTGAAGACTCAATGTGTTCTATTGTGGTGGAAACATGGTGGATATTCTAGCATGGTGTCAAAGAATGTATGACCTAGTGACATGGTATCATGGTTATGAAATGAGAACCAAATATGCATAGAGGCATGGTCATCTAGTTAGCACGGAATATCTAACATGATTGTGTGACTTGTTTATTTTATTTATGCACATGAAAATTTGAAAATTTATATTAGGGGAAACTGGTGAGAACCTACATTGATAATATTTTTCACACTATGCATTGTTACTCTAGTGCTTGAGTAGACCTATTTCAAAATTTTAGGTTGAGTAAAAGACGTGCAGTTTATTGGGAAAAAATATCTTGAAGGGTATTTGGAGATAGTATTATTTAGTCTTGGGGTAGAAGTATGTGTAGTTGTGTGTTTTTTCTATTTTTTTATTTTTTTATCTTATCAACTTAATTTTCGATCAACTGGTGTATCCTTTAATGATGTCTTCAAGACATTTATTATATCATTCTGTTTATTTGATAATGTGTACTATGATCATGTTTTTTTATATTTTTTGTTTTGGTTTTTTGAAGTTTGTTTCACTCTGATTCAATAGAACAGACTCCTCAATATATGATTTTTCCCTCACCACTAGTCAGATTCCTCTTTCATACGAGGAGGAAAACATGAGGCCACATATCCCTCTTTCTTAGACTAGCGGTCTACGGTTAGGGTGTTATAAACGTAATATCAAGAAATCATTGGGTAACTAAAAAAGATAATAATATATGTATTGGTATTATCAATTAAATCATGAAAGGAGTGACTTTTTATATACAATATTTCATTAAATAATAGATTAGGGTGTATATTTATGGAAAATTATAGTGATGTTTATTATTCATTGATGAAATTAAATACCCATGAACAAAACTATCTAACTCGTGACTTAGATTTGTATGTTTTAAGCATTTCCATGAAGGTAAGGATACACTACCATTATTTTGAAAGATTCTATATATATACTGATCTTAAGATATATATGTATGTATTAACATAGAAAGATATAATCACAATAAAAATAAGATTTATGGAACTACTCAAGGACTATGATTGATTAATACACCAAGACATTGGTATTTCAATAAAGGAGGTAAAGAAAATGATAGGGAAGGATCATGGAGTTCTATCCATAATGAATATAGAATAAGATATAATTATTAGGGATCTAGTAATTTTTGGGCATAAAACTTATTAGCGAAGGGAAAAATCATTCATATACCAATACATTTTCCAATTATAATTACAAGAGAATATATATAATTCTAAAAGATAGTACCAAAAATGTACCCAACCTGTGACAAGGACCTGCCAAAAACCTGAACCAATAGAACTAAAAACTGTACCCAACCTGCGACAAAAAAGAAACCAAGTCTACTTACACCCAATGGTTTAAGTAGGGTGTTATCCAAATCCCAATAAAATACCACCACTAATAGATTCAATGTGATAAACATTTAATGACGAAAAGCATGCAAGTTTTCAAAAACAAGAGATGCTAGTTAAAATTTCTAAAAGATGAAACATTAAATAAAAACGGTTTTCCGATGGGATAATTTAAATAATAAAAACTTTTAAAATAAATACCATAGCTACTGAATTTTCCAACCTCTCATACAGTTTTCCGATGGTAAGCACAAAATATTCAGTGAGCACAAGCAATGGGAAATAACCCCTAGGCACTAGCTAGTTGTGGGTCCCAGGTACCTCATATCTCGGTGAGAGTAACCATCACAAAAATCTATTCTCGTGCATGATCCACTAGTAGGGAACATACCCATAACCTAGTGGTCCCCAATCATCATCATCATAGTTTAGTTAGAGTTGTAAGTGTCAATTTTTCTAAGTGAAACTGAGGCCAAACCACACGGATTCACTAGCATACTAGTACACGTCCACCCACCAAGATACACGGGGTTTCCCTTTGAGCTCAAACAAGTTCCCCAAGTCAATTAATATTCTTTTAACATGAAAATATCATTTCCATATCATAAATTCACCAAACAGCACATATATATAAAACATAAGTAAAAAAAATCCACTTTTCATTCAGATTGATTTTGAAATCCGACTCACACCAAAATAGCCCAAAACACTTTTCACATTTTTTAACACTTCCAAAAATCCATTAAAAATATTATAAAACCATTCCAATATATTAGAACTCTCATAATATCCCACACACGTGTTAAATAATACCCTTTTACCTTCAAAATCATTTTACAATCAAACATACACGAAACTGCCCACAAACAAGTTTGCTCCAACATCACAATTTATTAAAAAATTTCAGAAATTTAAAAAACATTATAAAAATGGTTGACATCTTAGAACCTCACTTCACCTTTCAAAGCCCCTTACTAGGTGAACACACAAACCAAATAGTACAAATTCACCCTTTTCCCACATTGCTTGACCAACTAAAACATTTTCAATTTTCATAAAAAGAACCTCAGTTGTGTTAATATATCGTTCACACAAAACCCATTTCAAACCCCCCATTTAAGACAAAAAACCATACCATTTTCTATCCAAAATATAATTTTATTCCCTTGAGACATTTATAAAACCACTTTCATGTTTTATAAAATCACCATGAATAATACTACAAAAGATTCAAATGAAAACACACATTTTCATAAAATGATCTCAAAAGTATAACAATGATTTACACATAAAACCTATTCATAAACCCTATATTTAGGCCCACATGATACTAATACATTACCAAATTATAAATGTATGTCTAAACAAGAGTTAGTAAACCAATTCCATATGTTATAAAATAGACCCAAATAATACCCCACGAGTAACACATTAAAACCCCCAATTTCAAGTTAAAATGAAAATATAAAATTGAAAACTTAACCAAATAAATCATAATGTTTTTGCACCACACCCAAAATATGTGAATAGGAAAAATGATAAAATACAGCAAGCTAACTCATCAATAATTTTTTACACATGGAACCACCTACCGAAAGTGTTGAATCCCTCAAAACTTGGTGCGAAACATCAACCGCACCACCGCCGCATCACAAGGATGATAAATCTAGGCCTTGACCACAATATTTATCAAAAAATACACAAAATAAAACCATATGTTCAAACCCTAACTTCTGGACGTTTTATAACATAATGAGAGAGGGAGGAATACCTAAGGAGAATGAAGAAATTGAAGAGAGAAACACTTACTCAAAACAATCTTGAATAAAACAACCCAAAATCAACCAGAATCTGAATTTGAAAACATAAAACCATTAAAGTTAAGTTATAAAAAGGATTATTATATCATGTAGGAACTATAATTGAGGAAAAATAGTAATAATTGAGAGAGTTATGATGGAAATAACTTACCTCCTCAAATCTGCCCGATTTTAGAAACACTGAGAATTTCAGCACTCAATCGCGATGAAAACGAGCTCCAAAGAGGGGGGAAATTAAATTGGAGAGTTATTGGGATTCTTAAGGTTGATAGGGAGGTATAATCACCAAAAAATTCATTATAATTAATATGATATTATAAAATTAAAGAAACAATTTAAAACTGGAAAATGGGCTTTCGGGTTGGGCCAATTCTTAAATAAAAAACCACATCCCCCATGATTATGGATTTATAAAGACCCTAAATTTAAATTTTGGTGTTAATAGGTTAGTTAAGGCCAAGTAGAAATTTTAATGGATAAAAAAAGTTGAAAAATGAATGAGTTATAAAAGAAACGAAATTTATTTTAAATCTGGAATTGGGCTCACGGTTTGGCCCAATTCATGAAAACTCACTCGTTCCTCTATAAAAACATGGAAAACCCCCAAAAAAATGATGAATGGAAAATAAATTAAAAATAAATTTAAAATGAGTTATGTATTTGACAATTCTCCCCACATTGGAAACTTTCTGCCTTGGAATGTCATAGTAAGGTCAAAGCAATAACCAAACCCAACTGAGAAACCAATAGGTACTCCCTTGCCAGGTTTCGCCCCCAAAGGCCAAAACACCTCCAGTGATCAATTAAAGATTACTCAAACAATCAAAACATACACAACTTTCTTGAAATGATCAATCATATTCATACTTTATCCCAAAATAAAACTCCTCAAACACTATCCGAACAAGACTCAAGCAATTCACCCAAACGAACAACAACTTTGAACAAGGTTACACTTACATTACATTAAATAAACCATTGGGTGCTATCGAGTCCCAACGTTTACTCAAGGAAGATTTTGGAAGATAGATATCTCTGAATGAGACTATCTACAACAAGACAAGACCATGGATAAATCTAAGTTACTGGTACGGGGGGACACAAATACGCTCCCCACCATAAGAGACAACCAATTATTTTTTTCCTGAGACAGAATCAGGATACTAATAGGGGGAGGCCTGAACGGACTCCATGGTACATAGGGTAGACTTACAATCAAAATTTCTGAAGTAACATACATGAGAATCATAGTGGTTCTCGCCACCATAATAACCAACCATCTTAGCCGACCAGCATGGGCCAGCATAGAAAAACCAAAAAATATCCGATTTGGGAAGGTTGTGCGGTTAGTCCGCACAGTTTTTGAAACCATTAACTAGCCGTGATGATCAATATTCCTAAATGGCTTCCAGGAACACAATCACTCTTAATCATTCAAAAAACATGTTCTCATCTTGTCTACCCAAATTTCCAAACATTTTTCAAAGACTCAATGGAAACCAAAGGGGGCGGGAATGACATTGGGCGATGTCATGGGTACAAGGCCCTCCACCTATTTCCACCAAACATGAACAGTAGAAGAAAGATATTGATATCATAGGATTAAACTCTTCCTACCTTTCATATTTAGGATAGAACTTTGTACAAGGGTTTAAATGACCCTGTGATTTCCCTTGACTATGAGCCATCTTCTCTCCGAGACCTATGGCTGGAGCTCAAATGATTGAAGCATCTTCGGCCTCGCAGTTAGTCTTTGGAAAACCACTGAATGAGAATTATTCTTTCGGTGCCACCAAAAACTACAATGAAATCCTAGTTAAGTTTTCCAGACATAAAAAATTCGATACTCACTTTACCCTATCACGATATTTCACTGAAACAAGGGCTAAGAAGATTCACACACATCACACCTTGTTCCTTCTGGTGAGAAAAAATATAAGTAAGAACACCTACACTCACCTTCCTCTAAAATTAAGGATTTTGATGTTTTTACAAGGGAGACATTCTCCCAAAATAATAGGGACTCTCATAGGATTTCACAACTTTCACCTATACGGTCAATCGAGCACATGACATCATAAGGCATCACCGAACATGACCATTACGACTAATATAAACAATGCATGGAGAGTGACCTTATACAACATCCCCAAACAACACACAATTATAGAAAGTGGCTACAATATCCTATCGTGATGATATTTCCAACACTGGTGGTTTAACATGAACTCATTCTTCATAGAAACATTGAAGAACCCAAAGGACCTCGTAGACACCATCGAGACACTCATTCACAATAACAACCCTAGACCGCATCCACCTTCGACGAATTAGGAAACTTAAGTAACTAAGTTCTATTTCAACCTTCCATGAGCACTCTCCCATTAAAAGAGGATCAACAAATCAAATAATGGAATGGGTGTGGACTCAATCTACACATATCGAGGGAGAAAAAATATTCCTTATAGTGATCAACTGGAGGATTTTCGAATGAAAAAACAATCTGGGTTGCACTTCAGTTATGCATTAACCCTTAATGGGGGTATACCTTATCCAACTAGAGAACCTAAAGACCCAAACAGGCTGGTCCATTGGTCAAAAATTTCCAAAAAACCAGATCCAAATATATGAAGGGATCCACCATAAAGGTGTCCTGAAACATATATCCGAGGAGACTACTAACCGGTCCTTCTACCCAGCTTATCGACCAAACAAAAACCCTAAAAATAGTTTGAATAGGAGGGGTTCTTGGAATAAAAACATCACACAACATCAAAATTGTCCCATTACAAATAATATAAACCATCCCAAAAAATTCATCAAGACATCATGTTTCTCTTTAAAAATATTTCATTGAAAACAAATGGTTTAGTGGTTATCTCATCCCCCAATTGTACCCCATGGGCCTTACACATGCATGTTTCTATGCCACACTGGGCACCCTCCTCATATCCATCCCAACAATCATCCAGTCAAGTCATTAACCATCCATATTCCCATATAAAACGATGCATGGGTTTTCTCACGAAAATACCAAAGGTTAAAAAAAATTCTTTCAACTTTTCAAAACAAAAACGGTCAACCAACACATCCTTTTTCTCAAAACCGCTAACCACGAGATCAAAATCCCAACTCAAATCATAAAAAACATTTCAGAAATACACAATCATTTAGAAAATAACTCAATTTCAAGATATTCACATCAATTTCAAAGCATATCATCCCATTAAGACACACTTTGATTGTTTAGAAGTCTATATTGGAAACACTTTTCAAAACCAACATCAAAATAATTCTGGATTTCAAAAGAGCTGTAAGCGCACCATTGTCCATTTCAAAATAATTATGATAATTCAGTTCCTCCATTTCATAAACCAAACCATTCCCTTTTTATTTGAAAATCATTTCACAAAAGCTCTATGCTTCTTAAAACCAAGTCACTTTAAAACCAAAGTGTCATGATTTCAAAATTAAAGCACAAAACAATGCGAGAGGAAAATAGTTTCAGTGGGTGACTTGGAAATATGGTTGGTGGCCATATTACAATCACTTCATCATCACAGAGTGTGTTATAGGGAATATCCCCAGCTCCACATGTCTTGCCAAGCCCTGCGAGCTCACTGAGACCATTAACCGAACTCTCTTTTCATTTCCCCTAATCATCATCAAACCAAGAAAACCAAAGGACTTAGATAAATCCAGACTTCCCCTGGAGAATTGAATCCCATCATGAGGTGTGGTGATCAGGCACACTACCGATAACTAAACTCCCATGTCCCAAAAATCCTAACTCTCTACTATCCTGACTATTCCCTAAACAATGTGACCTAAAGAGTTAACTAGAACTTCCTCTGATACCATTTTGTCACGAACCAAATCTGGTCCCCATTGAACCAGCCCCAAACTCAGCCCGTTCCAAGGCTTGAAGGGTGTTCCCGATCCCCACAGGCTGTAACTAGTGCCCGGGTATCATATAATGATAATTGGGAACAATATACCTGATTTTATAAACATTAAACAACAAACAAACTCAATAAAACAAATCTGGATTTTTCAACTAAAACCATCTTTTAGAAAATTTCAGAACTAAATTACATAAGTTAAACCATGTTTATATAACATTACAAAGGTAAAAACCCAAATATGGACAGCCCAATAACACTCATGGCTAGGGGCACTGCCCTCAAGCCATCTCTACCAGACTTCACCACCAAGGTCCAGCCAGAAACCCTTACCACTGGAACTAAAAACTGTACCCAACCTACGACAAAAAAATAACAAAGTCTAATTACACCCAAGGGTGTAAGTAGGGTGTGATCCAAATCCCAATAGTATACCACCACTAATATATTCTATGTGATAATCATTTAATGACGAAAATCATGCATGTTTTCAAAAACATGAGATACTAGTTAAAATTTCTAAAAGATGAAACATTAGATAAAAACGGTTTTATGTTGGGATAATTTAAAGAATAAAAACTTTTAAAATAAATACCATAGCTATATAATTTTCTATCCTCTAATATCTTTTGCCGACGGTAAGTACAAAATATTCAGTGAGCACAAGCAATGGAAAATAACTCCTAGTCACTAGCTAGCTGTGGGTCTTAGGTACATCGTATCTCAGTGAGAGTAACCATCACAAATATATATTCTCGTGAACGAGCCACTAGTAAGGAACATACCCATAACCTAGTGGTCCCTAATCACCATCATCATAGTTTATTTAGAGTTTTAAGCATCAATCTTGCTAAGTGAAACTGAGGCCAAACCCCCACGGATTCACTAGCATACTAGTACACGTCCACCCACCTAGATACCTATGTTTTCCCTCTGTGATCAAACAAGTTAAACAAGTCAATGAATATACATTTCACATGAAAATATCATTTTCATATCATAAATTAACCAAACAACCCACATTTATACAACACAAGTAACCAAAGTCTACTTTTCATTCAGATAGATTTTGAAATCCGACTCACACCAAAATAGCCCACAACACTTTTCACATTTATTTAACACTTCCAAAAATCCATTAAACAATTTTATAAAACCCTTAAAAAATATGAAAACTCTCATAAAACCCCACTCACTTGTTACATAATACCATATTTACCTTTAATAACATTTTATCATCAAACTTACATGGAACAACCCACAAACAAGTTTCGCTCCAACATCACAATTTATTAAAACATTTCACAAATTTAAAAAACATTATAAAAATGTCTTACATCTTAAAACCTCACATCACCTTTCAAATCCCCTTAATAGGTGAACACACATACCAAACAGTATAAATTCACACTTTTCCCACTTTGTTTGACCAACTAAAACATTTTCAATTTTCATAAAAAGAACCCATGTGGTGTCAATATATCATGCACACAAAACCCATTTCAAAAGCACCATTTAAGACCAAAACCCAAACCAATTTCTATCTAATATATAATTGGATTCCATAGAGACATTTATAAATCCACTTTCATGTTTTATAAAATCACCTTTAATAATACAACAAAAGATTAAAATGAAAACCGACATTTTCATAAAATTCTCTCAAGAAGTATAACAATGTTTTACACATAAAACCTATTCAAAACCCCTCTTTTTAGGCCCAAATGACACTAATACATTACCAAAACAGATTTTGAAGTCCAAACATGATTTATTAAACCAATTACATATGTTATAAAACACACCCAAATAATACCCCACGAGTAACACATTAAAACACCCAATTTCAAATTAAAATTGAAATATAAAATTGAACACTTAACCAACTCAATCATAAAAAGATTCCGCACCACAACCAACATATGAAAAATATAAAAAATGACTAAATATAGTAAGATAACACATCGATAATGTTTTACACATGGAACCACCTATCGAAAGTGTCGAATCCCTCAAAACTTGGGGCGAAACATCACTCGCACCACCACCGCATCACAGGGATGATAAATCCAGACCTTTATGACAAAAATTAACCAAAAATACACCAAATAAAACCATATGTTCTAAACATAACTTCTGGACATTTTATAACATAATAAAAGAGGATGGAAACCCTAAGGAGAATGACGAAATTGAAGAGAGAAACACTTACTGAAAACAATATTGAATAAAACGGCCCAAAATCCACCAGAATCTGAATTTGAAAACATCCAACCATTCAAGAGATGTTAGAAAAAGGATTATGAGATCATGTAGGAACTAGAATGGGGAAAATAATAAGAATTGAGAGAGTTATGATGGAAATAACATACCTCCTCAAATCATCCCTATTTTAGTAACCCTGAGACTTTTAGCACTCAATCGCGACGAAAACGAGCTCCAAAGAGGGAGGAAAGGAAATGGGAACACGTATGGGCTTCTTAATGTCGAGATGGAGGTAGAATCGCCGAAAAATTAATTATAATTAATTAGATATTAAAAAATGAAAGAAACAGTTTAAAACTGGAAAATGGACATTCGGGTCGGCCTAATTCTTAAATAAAAACCTACACCCCCCATGATTGTGGATTTATAAAGGCCCTAAATTTACATTTTGGTGTTAATAGGTCAGGGGAGTCCAAGTAGGAATTTTAATGGATAAAAAAAAGTTGAAAAATGAATGAGTTATAAAAGAAATAAAATTTATTTTAAATCTAGAATTGGGCTCAAAGTTTGGCCCAATTCATGAAAACTCACCCATTCCTTCATAAAATCGTGGGAAACCCCCAAAACAAAGGATGAATGGAAAATAAATAAGAAATAACTATAAAATAATTTATGTATGTGACATTTCTCCCCACATTGAAAACTTTCTACCTGGGAAGGTCACCGAAAGGTCAAAGCAACAACCAAACCCAACTGAGAAACAAATAGGTACTCCCTTGCCAGGTTTCGCCCCCAAAGGCCAAAACACCTCCAGTGATAAATTAAGGATTACTCACACAAACAAAAACTTACACCACTTTCTTGAAATGATCAATTACATTAATACTTTATCCCAAAATAAAATTCCTCAAACTCTATCTGAACAAGACTCAAGAAATTCACCCAAACGAACAACAACTTTGAACAATGTTACACTTACATTACTTTAAATAAACCATTGGGTGCTCTCGAGTCTCAATGTTTACACAAAGAAGATGTTCGTAGCTATATATCTCCAAACGAGACTATCTACACCATGCCAAGACCATGGATAAATCTAAGTTACTAGTACGGGGGGACAGAAATACGCTCCCCACCATAAGAGACAACCAATTTTTTTCCCGAGACAAAATCATGATACCAATAGGGGGAGGCCTGAACAGACTCCATGGTACATAGGGTAGAATTACATTAAAAATTTCTGAAGGAACATACATGAGAATCATAGTGGTTCTCCCCACCATAAGAACCAACTATCATAACCGACCAGCATGGGCCGACACAGAAAACCAAAAAAATTCAGGATTTGGGAAGGTCGCATGGTTAGTCCACACAGTTTGTGAAACCGTGAACTAACTGTGAGGATAAATCTTCCTGAATGGATTCCAGGAACACAATCACTCTTATTCGTTCATAAACCATGTGATCAGCCTATCTAGAAAAATTTCCAACCATTCTCCAAAGACTCAATGGAAACTAAAGGGGGAGGGAATGACATTGGGACATGTCATGGGTACAAGGCCCTCCACCTATTTACACCAAACATTAACAACTTAAGAAAGATATTGATACCAAAGGATTAAACTCTTCCTATCTTTCATATTTAGGATATAACTTTGTACAAGGGTTTAAATTACCCTGTGATTTCCCCTAACTACGAGCCATTTTCTCTCCAAGACCTATGGCTGGAGCTCAAATGATTGAAGCATCTTCGGCATCGCAGTTAGTCATTGGAAACCCACTGAATGAAAATTCTTCTTTCAGTGCCACCAAAACTACTCCGCAATCCCAGATCAGTTTTCCAGACATAACAAATTCCAAACTCACTTTACCCTATCCCGATATTTCACTGAAACAAGGGCTAAGAAGATTCACACACATCACACCTTGTTTCTTCTGGTGAGAAACAATTTAAGTAAAGAAAAACTACACTCACCTTCCTCTAAAATTGATGATTTTGAAGTATTTATAAGGGATACATTTTCCCAACATAACATGGACTCTTGGCGGATTTCATGACTTTCACTTATACAGTCAATCGAGCACATGACATCGTAAGGCATCACTAAACATGACCATTGAGAATGATATAAAAAATTCATGGAGAGGGACCTTATACAACATCCCCAAACAACACACAATTCTAGAAAGTGGCTACAATATCCTATCGTGACCATATTTCTCACACCGGTGGTTTAACATGAACTCATGCATCATAAAAACTTTGAAGAACCCAAAGGCCCTTGTAGACACCATCGAGACACTCATTCACACTAACAACCCTAGACCCCGCCCACCTTCGACGAATCAGGAAACATAAGTAACTAAGGTCTCTTTCAACCTTCCTCGAGCACTCTCTTATTAAAAGAGGATCTAAAAATCAAATAATGGAATGGGTCTAGAGTCAATCTACACATCTCAAGAAAAAAAATATTCCTTTTATTGATCAACTAGAGGATTTTCGAATGAAAAAACAATCTGGGTCGCACTTCAGTTATGCATTAACCCTTAATCGGGGCATACCTTATCCAACAAGAGAACCTAAAGACCCAACCAAGCTGGTCCATTGGTCAAAAAGTTCCACAAACTAGATCCAAATACATAAAGGGATCCACCATAAAGGTGTCCTGAAACATATCTCAGAGGAGACTACTAATCGGTCCTTCTACCCAGCTTATCGACCAAACACAAACCCACAACTCAGTTTGAACAGGATGGGTTCTTGGACTCAAAACATGCCACAACATCAACATTTCCCCAAAACACATAATATAAACCATCCTAAACAATTCATCAGGACATCATGCTTCTCTTTAAAAACATTTCATTGAAAACAAATTGTTCAGTGGTTAGCACATCCACCAATGGTACCCCATGGGCCTTACACATGCATGTTTCTATGCCACACTGGGCACCCTCCTCATATCCATCCCAACACTCATCCAGTCATTTAATCAACCATCCATATTCCCATATAACCCCATGCATGTGGTTTCTCACGAAAATACCAAAGGTTAAAAAAAATTCTTTCCACTTTTCAAAACCAAAACGGTCAACCGACACATCCTTTTTCTCAAAACTGCTAACCAAGATATCAAAATCCTATCTCACATCTTACAAAACGTTTCAGAAAGACACAATAATTTATAAAATAACTCACTTTCTAGATATTCACATCAATTTGAAAACATCTCATCTCATTAAAACACACTTTGATTGTTTAGAAATCTATATTGGAAACACTTTTCAAAACCAACTTCATAATAGTTCCTGATTTCAAAAGAGGTGTAAGCACACCATTTTCCATTTCAAAAATATTCTAAAAATTCAGTTCCGCTGTTTCATAAACCAAACCATTATCGCTTTATTTGAAAATCATTTCACAAAAACATTACGCTTCTTAAAACCAAGTATCTTTAAAACCAAATTTCCATGATTTCAAAACTAAAGCACAAAACAATGCGAGAGGAAACTAGTTTCAGTGGGTGAATTGGAAATATTGTTGGTGGCCATATTCCAATCAATTCACCATCACAGAGAGTGTTATAGGTAATATCCCTGGCTCCACATGGCTTTCCAGGCCCTACGAGCTCACAGAGACCATTAACCCAACTCTCTTTTTGTTTCCCCTAATCATCATCAAACCAAGAAAACCAAAGGACTCAGATAAATCCTAAATTCCCCTGGAGACTCATATCCCATCATGAGGTGTGGTGATCAAGCACACTAATTAAAACCGAACTACCATGTCTCAACAATCCTAACTCTAGACTATCTCAACTATTCCCTAAATAATGTGACCCAAAGAGTTAACTAGAACCTCCTCTGATACCATTGGGTCACGAACCGGATCTAGTCGCCATCAAAACGACACCAAACCTGGCCCGTTCTAAGGTCCGAAGGGTGTTCTCGATCCCCACAGGCTGGAACTAGTGCCTGGGTATCATTTAATGATAATTTGGAACAATATAACCAATTTTATAAACATTAAACAACAAACAAACTCAATAAAAAAATCTGGATTTTTCAACTAAAACCATATTGTAAAAAATTTCAGAACTGAATTACATAAGTTAAAACTATGTTTAAAGACCATTAGAAAGGTATAAAAACTAAATAAGGACATCCCAAGAACCCTCCTAGAAAGGGGCACCACCCTCAAGCCATCTCCATAAAACATCACCACCAAAGACCTGCAAGAAACCCGAACCACTGTTACTAAAAACTGTACCCAAACTGTGACAAAAAAAACAAATTCTACTTACCACTAATGGTGTAATTAGGGTTTGATACAAATCCCAATAGTATACCACCACTAATAGATTCCTTGTGATAATCATTTAATGATGAAAAACAAGAAAGTTTTCTAAAACATGATATGCGAGTTAAAATTTCTAAAAGATGCAACATTAAATAAAAAATGTTTTCAAGAGGGATAATTTAAAGAATAAAAACTTTTAAAATAAATACCATAGCTACAGAATTTTCCAGACTCTCATACCATATGTTGACGGAAATCACAAAATATTGAGTGAGCACAAGCAATGGGAAATAACCACTAGGCACTAGCTAGTTATGGGTCCCAGGTACCTCGTATCTCGGTGAGAGTAACCATCACAAATATGTATTCTCATGCATGAGGCACTTTTAGGGAACATACCCATAACCTATTGGTACCCAATAATCATCATCATAGTTTAGTTAGAGTTGTAAGAATCAATCTTACTAATAGAAACTCATGCCAAACCCCACGAATTCACTAGCATTCTAGTACACGTCCACCCACTTAGATACCTGGGATTTCCCTTTGTGCTCAAACAAGTTCAACAAGTTAATGAATATACTTTTCACATGAAAATATCATTTACATATCATAAATTCACCAAACATCCCAAATGTATACAACACAAGTAACAAAAGTCCATTTTTCATTCAGATTGATTTTGTAATCTGACTCACACCAAAATAGCCCACAACACTTTTCACATTTCTTTACCACTTCCAAAAATCCATTAAACCATTTTAGAAAACCATCCAAATATATGAAAACTCTAATAACAGCCCACTCACTTGTTACATAATACCCTTTTTAAATTCATAGTCATTTTATCATCAAGCATACACGAAACAGCCCAGAAACAAGTTTCGCTCCAACATCACAATTTATTAAAACATTTCAGAAATTTACAAAATATTATAAAAATGTGTGAAATATTAAAACCTCACTTCACCTTTAAAATCCCCTTAATAGGTGAACACACATACCAAAGAGTACAAATTCACACTTTTCCCACTTAGTTTGACCAACTAAAACATTTTCAATTTTCATAAAAAGAACATAAGTGGTATCAATATATCTTGAACACAAAACCCATTTCAAAACCAACATTTAAGACCAAAAACAAAACCTATTCCTATACAATATATAATTGGATTCCCTAGAGACATTTATAAAACCACTTTCAAGTTTTATAAAATCATCTTGAATAATACTACAAAAGTTTCAAATGAAAACACACATTTTCATTAAATGCTCTCAAGAAGTATAACAATGTTTTACACGTAAAACCTATTCAGAAACCCTCTTTTTAGGCCCACATGGCACTAATACATTACCAAACCAGAATTGGAAGTCCAAACAAGATTTATTGAACCAATTCCATATGTTATAAAACACACCCAAATAATACCCCATGAGTAACACATTAAAACACCCAATTTCAAATTAAAATGGAAATATAAAATTGAACACTTAACAAAATCAATCATAAACCATTTTTTCACCACACCCAACATATGAGGAATATGAAAAATGACTAAATACATCATCAATAATTTTTTACACATGGAACCACCTACCGAAAGTGTCGAATCCCACAAAAATTGGTGCGAAACATCAACCGCACCACCACCGCATCACAGGGATTATAAATCCAGACCTTTATGACAAAATTTAACCAAAAATACACAAAATAAAACCATATGTTCTAAACCTAACTTCTGGACGTTTTATAACATAATTAAAGAGGGAGGAAGCCCTATAGAGAATGAAGAAATTGAAGAGAGAAACACTTACTCAAAACATTCATGAATAAAACGACCCAAAATCTTCTAGAATCTGAATTTGAAAACATCCAACCATTAAAGAGATGTTCTAACAAGGAATTTGAGATCCTTTAGAAACTATAATGGGGGAAGATAGTAAGAATTGAGATAGTTATGATAGAAATAAATTACCTCCTCAAATCTGCCCGATTTTAGAAACCCTAAGACTTTCAGCACTCAATAGAGATGAAAACGAGCTCCAAAGAGGAGTAAAAGGCAATGGGAGCACGTCTAGGCTTCTTAGGGTCGAGAGGGAGGTGGAATTACCAGAAAATTCATTATAATTAATAATAAATTAAAACATTAAATAAATAATTTAAAACTGGAAAATGGGCTTTCGGGTTGGCCCAATTCTTAAATAAAAACCCAAATCCCCCATGATTATGGATTTATAAAGGCCCCAAATTTAAATTTTGGTGTTAATATGTCCGAGGAGGATAAGTAGGAATTTTAATGAATAAAAAAAGGTTGAAAAATGAATGAGTTATAAAAGAAACAAAATTTATTTCAAATTTAGAATTGGGCTCACGGTTTGGCCTAATTCATGAAAACTCACCCATTCTGTTATAAAATCTTGGGAAACCCCCAAAAAAGATGAATGGAAATTAAATTATAAATAACTTTAAAATAAGTTATTTATGTGACATAAACCCTAGTAACACCAATATGTATTGAATTTAAGGGAATGGTTTTGGTGGGGAAACATTTTGTGGAAAATTTGTTGACTATGTGTCAAGATGACTGATAGTCCCAAAATAAAAGTGCCAAAGATAACTCATAAGGGTTTCATGAAACAACTCACTATACCATTATAGAAGTGGGATAATATTTTAATATTATTTTTTTACTACGGTTCCTTAAAATATACGAGGAATGATTCTATATAGTTTATTATGGGTCACCTTACCAAGAATTCACATTCTCTACAAAAAAGGGGAAATATATCCACTAATCATATTACATGAAACTATATCAATTAAGGAATAGGATTTAATTTTGAAACATTATCAATTGTATTTTATCATGACCCTCTTTTCGCATCAAAATTTTGGATGAGTCTTCAGAGTAATCGGTGGTCTAAGACTTTATTAACAATTATTATCTTCAAAATAATAAGTTGTCTGAAAAGACTATCCAAAAATTATAATACAAGTTAAGGTCATGGTTAATCAATTACAATATAACAATGGACAAAAATTTACCTCTACTGTAATTTTAATACAAAAACAACTTCTATTAATGTATAAAATTTCCATTGTATGATTCCTTTTATGGGAAAATGTTCCATACCAAATATTATTTTAATAAATTTTTAGAAATGAAGGTATTAGGTCCATAACATGTTGTGTAGATAATTGAGAAATTGAAAGATATCCACAACTGTATCATCATTTATTAAAGTGGAAAAATATTTATTCTGTTAATTGGATTAATGATTTGGTGTTTCAATTCAAGGATACTTTCTTCATGAAAGTATCACTACGGAATGGAGTTATAACTGTTTTAATAAATGTTAGTATACACTCAGGTATATTATAACTTTTTAAGTTTTAGAAATAATATGAGTTATACCTTACCTTTTTTGATTTTTCATTCAAATTACCTCAAAATCTCATTGTTAATGAATTACACTTTATATCCAACACACCTACTCAACACCAATGAAATTGAGTCAGATAAATTGATCAATTCTTATGGAATTAGAATACTCTACAAGGGAATATAATGTGGAGGAATCACAATATATATTAATAAAAATGGGATCTTCAAGTAGAAATGAGAACTAAAAACCATCATTTTTAATGGAATAATTTACACCCAAAATTTCAAGTATAAATTAATTTAAGGGGGAGATAAATTTAGAACTAATAGATTAATATCTAAATAATCATGTTATTAAAATCTTAAAACCTTTATTACATAATATGGTACAATTTAAAATAGAATATTATATTCATAATAACAGCCACAACTTGATTTATAGAACACACAAAAATATAAGACACCAATAAAATTTTAAAATTTAGATGATCATACTATAAAATTAATTAAAATTATATAAGATGCATTGGTATTATAAATAAAACATTAAAAAATAGAATATATATGATATAGAAATAATATAATTAGTTTAGAATTTATAATGAAGTGTATTTATAGGGGTAAGGTGATTGATGGAAGGGAAAGGTGACAGTTGGAATAGTAACAATGAAATTTGACTGTAGTAATAGTAATGTAACCATTATAGATGAAAGATTCCTAAAAAAATATTAAATAATTTTTATGAATGTAATTACTAATTAAAAATAATATATACTTATCAATGAAAAGTAATAATATTATACCCATGTTTTCACAATAAAAATAATATTTATTTAAATTAATTTTTAAATATTTTGTTCCCAAATGAAAGATACCTAAAAGAACTAAAACTTTTATGTAATAATTAAAACTATAATCAGTAGAAAATAATTTTCATAACTTGGAATTTAAATTTGGAATCAATATTTTGAAATTATATAATAATTAAATTTTAATAATCTTCTTAGATACACAAATTTTTCAAATAAATAGTAATATACAGTATGAATATATTGTATCTACTATGATTTCTGTGACATAAAAATTATTTTTTAATTAATATACCTATATACTAGACTAAATATAAGTTATTTTATAAATATAATTAATTTCAAGAAAATAAAACCACATTCCAAAACAATAATGTGCAACCAAATGTCAAAAATGGAAATTATTTTTATAAAAAAAATGTGTGAAAACATATTTTTAAGGTTAGGGTATTATTTAAAATTTTATTTTTTATAATATTAATAAATGAAAAATCCTTGTATTAATGTTAAAAACAATATCAAAATCCACGGTTAGGACATTTGTTTTTCATTTTCCACAACGTAGATTTCCAAATCTTAAGCCCCAAAATTAATAACCAAAAATCCCCCACAGTCACCATTAATAACTACCATTCATTTAATTCTAACTCACTCAAATATTTATGAACCTATTTTTCCTATCATTTTCCCTTTCAATATTCTTTAAAATAATTCTTTTAATGATATAATGTATTATTTATCGAGATATGAGTTGATAAATTTCAAAGTAGGGGTTATTATTTTGTACTCTTACTTATTTTTTTAACCCATTCTAAATCTAATCAATAAATTATGAAATTATACTATGATTCATTATAATAAAATATTGTTTTGATATGAATGGTATATCATCATTAGCTCTCATTTTACAAACATCATATGTTGTTTGAAATTTTAATATGCTGATACCATAAACTCTATTCTCCAAATACCTTTATAATACACGTATTTTTGATATTATGGATGTATTATTTCCATGAGGTGGAATTTTTCTAAGGATATATGGATATTTTTTACCTAGTATGGCACATATTAAGTTTCATGTGGATTAATCATTTTTTCCCTAGTTCATCTTTTTCATAAATTTATACAGGTATGGAATTCCTTCAATAAAAAATTTAATATCCCAAATAATAAAAACCCACATGTTTTTTTGGTTTGTGAATTCAAAAGGGAATTTATATTTTTGAGTTCATGGTTATTTTATTTTTTATAACAAGGATTTGGATTGAAAATCTAAGTGTTTTCATAACTATTCATGATATTTTTTATATGGATTGAGGCATGGGAGGTTCTTCAGATTCATGGATGAGTATTGGGAGATTTGAGAAAATTATAGTGTTTTTGAAGTCTGTTATCCCTATAAAATTGTTTGGTGTCTGAGGTTTAGGGGAATCCACACATTACACTATGTTTGTGGTAGTTTCTAGTTCATTTTATTTAGGAAAAATTAGTTTACATGGTCAAATTATGATTAAGTTTTAATTGTTAGGATTTTAGAGTAAAGAGTGTGTATTAGATTGGTTATGTGGATTGATGCACAGTTAGCATATGTTTGTAGAGAATACATGAAATATGAAAATTTGAGTTATAGTTTGTGTTGTTAGTCTAGCTCGTGGTTTTGTAATGTATGATTCCAAACCATAAGAGGGGTGACTACTCAAATTATTATAAGATGCATAGTTATAGAGAAGATTTATAAACCATGAAATAACTATACGTGTGCCTAGATTATGTTAAAAATGTTGGAAATTTCATTTCTACCTCAAGGAATATTTAATGGTGTTTTCCCACTCTTTACTCTCCCAATCTCACATGTTTGTAACTAAAGAGAATCTCCCCAATTTTTCTTCTTCATTCCCCTCATGATTTAGGGTTTTTATGATCATATTTTTTTGGTAATTAGAGATATTATCACCCTTGTATCCCACAGTTCTTGGTTTTTAGTATTTTAATCTAGTTCTATCTTACATTAATATTTTTCTTCATTATACTGATGCATGGTGAAATAATTCAAATATGAAAGGGATTTAATAGGTTTTGGATGGATTATTCCATAGAATATATCTACATTTTTCCAAAAATATTTTGATCGAGGTATTTCTCTATATAAATTTATTTAGGTATTTTTCATAAATTAAGTGAAATTTTGAATTATATTAATGATGGGTGTTAAAACTGTTTTCTATGATTTTTTTTGAGATTACTCATAAGTTATATTTTGGTTATTGTTCAAGGATTTAGTGCAATTAGGTGGACCAATGAGTTTTTAAGCATTTGGAAATTACTAAAATATATTGAAGATTGAATTTTAAACTGCTTAATTAATTATAAATCATTTTAATAAACATTATTGAGACTTTCCATTTGATTTATAAGCTCAAGAGGTGGTATGAGGCCTGAAAATATTGGTTAATGGTCAAGACTTATTAAATAGAACTGGATTGATGACATAGTCAGTCCCTTCAGGATTACTCTTGCGTAAAAGAATTGTGATTACATGCATGTGATATATTGTATTACCACCATGTGTGGTTGAAATTTAGTTAATTTAATTACTTATTTAAAATGAAATTATATGATGTATTGAAAAAATATATATGGGACACAAGCGAACCTAATACACTAGCTTGATTACTCATCCCTAGTTGGTCAGGGACACGATTATTATTGTCTTCCATGTGATATAAAGAACCTACGGCATGAAATTTACAATGATTATGTAAATTTAGAGGCCCTATGTGTAGGTTCATGGGTGAACACCAATTAGAGAATGGGATGGGCTGGAGTGCGTGACCCTAGTCGGCATTTAGACACCCAAGATACCCTTATAGCCTATGACTAGATGATATGAAAATGGGTTCAATGTTATTATCATTAGCTTGTGAGTACCCAGGTGGGAATAAACCTAGGTAGATTGAATATTGGTTGTATGATAGGACCTTCCTTGGATGAATTGGTTATTTAAATGTCTTTTATTCAATCTATAGTATAATTCATGTGAGACTTCCCAAATGAGGCTAGTAGTGATGTAGTGATACCATTAAGATTATTATGGATGTTATTCCCTCTATGTGATGGGTCATGACTCAAGATGTGACTTCAAGACTGAGGATCCCATATGAGGTTTTTATGATTTATGTGACCTAGGGTTTCTTCATTGGTAACTTAGTGATATAACAACCCCTAAGTGGTTGTGTACATGTAATGGATATAAATGATTGTGAGTGTCAAATTCGAACTCAAGTCAATAATGTTATAATTTTATGGTTTTGTTAAGGTTAGGTCATAAACTTGAGAGGTTGTCAGCAGATAGGTGTGATGGGTTATGAGGGATGATCGACCCTAGTGAGATTAATTTGACAAGATGATTTAGGTGGGATTCATTTAACACTGATATGTATATACATACATGGGATAAATTTGTTTTTTCCTTGGATTTATCCATGATTCCTAATACTATGAGATGATTTGGTTGGTACACACTATAAATAGAGATGTATGTATAGACCTGGGATGTATTGGATGTTTTCCTTAGATCTAGACATAGTTATTTTGATTTTGATATGTTGTATAGGGGACACACTACTCCCTAAAGATATTTATATGTTTGGTGATCTGGGGGGAAACACTTCTCCAGAAATTATTAGTATATAATTTAATATCATGGGAGGGATGGATGTCACCCCTATGGGAGGTATATATGAAATTATAAGAGACGAAGTCACTTACAACCAAGTTCTAATTATACAAAAGAATTTCTAGGTAATGCTTCTAGGATTCATTCATTGAGAAAGATGCCACTAGATTACCTAGTAGTATATAATAGGAATAAGTTGTTCGCTTGATGTTGGTTGGCATGGTTGTGTGACATGATCAAGTACACTCTATAACTAGACAATGAAGGTTTAGGTTGACCCTAGGTTTCAATTTAGAACCCAAAGAATGATGGTTGTAATTTATTTATAATATCATAGATAATTTTATTTTCTAATCATATCATATGTTTATAGAAATTTTACTTACCATTTATGGTATAAAATGAGTTAGAAGTTCCATACTGACTTGTACACACTCTATAATTGGGTATCTATTCAACATAGTTACTTGAGCGAACATCATTATTCATTGGTTAAGGTAGTGAAGAGTCCTAATGTTTAAATTAAAATTGGTGTGTCTTATACATGATCGATGATTGGGAGAAGGTGAGGATTGGGGATGATAGTAGAGAATTGGTGCTATTTTTTTACTAATATATATATATATATTTGATCAGACTAGTGGGTGATCATTTATTAAATTATGGAATGACTTTTATTGTTTATGACTACTTGTTTCTACATGATAATTTTTTATATTGTGGTATATTTGTATTACTTATGAATTCTAGTGCTTATTTATTATGTATTTTATTTGGGTAGTTATGTATTATTTCATACTCTAATATGGGTGTACAGATTCCCCATTGTGACACCCCAAACCGTCAAAGCTAGTCAATAGCGTCTGGTGCACACAGTGAAACAACTATGGTAATATAGTGACTTCATTGATCTGGGAACTACATAGTGGTTGTAGAATATGGAGGGTCAAAACAAATTTCATCAATGCATTTATGTGAATGATATCTTATATTGTATGAAATATTTCATTAATATTACTATTTTGAGTTTTGGTATACATGATTAGGGTCATTCCAAAGATTTTTAAAGATGTCTTACTAGTTCATCACAAACACATTTTCTAATCTAAATTTTAGGTTACTAGGTATATGGGATTTCTATTTTTGGAAACTATTACAATAGTTTTCTGATTTCACCTAGTGTGACATTGTTGGATTTTTTATTTATGATTTATTGGGTTTTTTCCCTTTTCCTCTTGGAATGAGTCTACTGTTCATTCATGATATTTGGGATATAGGATTCATATGACATAGGAAGTTTTGTGTGTGTTTGATCTCACTAACGATATAAGGTTCAAAAACATAAAATATTAGCAACACATAAGTGGTGATTTCTCATATAACATATTGGTGGAATTATACACAGCATTATTGTGGTGTATTCATCTATTGATATATTAGGTGGATCATAAGGATATATGTTCCTAAATTATAGTTATATAATACCTCATGTAATGAAATTTTTAATCACCCTTAGTGGGATAATATAGAAATTTGATTCCTTGGTATTGGTTCAAGGTGAAATTAGTTTGGCTACTTAATGTTTCAAAAAAACCTATATAAAATTTTCCCATATAGATTCATGGTGGAATTATACTAAAATAGTCCATTTGATCATGATATCCTAAATGCAAATCATCAGGGATTTTTTTATTACGTATATGTGCAGAATATCATTATTGTTTAGGGGTAGTCCAATATACAGATTCCCAATGACAATCAGTTTTCTATTGGGATGATGACTTATCATGTGATTTCTAATATGTATTGTAAATAATGACCCAATATTGGGTGGTTTATTATGTTAATTGACTTGAAATATCTATGACATGTTTAGTGATGTACCCTGGGTGATTGTGATCTCTATGATATGGGGGTTTTCGAGATTGCGGGATACCGTAACTCTTTTTAATGTGTGAGGGTGGCTTGGGAGGAGGGAAGGTATTTTATTTTAAATGAATTATATGTGGGTATATTAATTACATTAATATTTATTCATGGAATTTGATATGATATATATGGTATAGGTATAGAGATTCATTTTTATTTCTTTAGTAAATCACATGAGGTGATTTGGTAACGAGGTTGGTATCATAGGGAGTGATATTTATAGTGCCTATCATTTTTTCATTTAGGTTATTTTTTTGATGAGGTTGGGGATTGTGATCCCATATGGGTTGATCTATGATGGGTATAGTTTTAGTGGATACTTCTGGGATGAGATTTCTCTCGTTGGCTGGTAATCTTGCAGTACATCATGGAAGAGTTGAAATACCCAATTTTGAAGTGGGTCACTGAGAATACTTATATTTTGAAACGAATGACATGCATGAGAATCATTATATATTGATTTGGTGTGTGGGCCTATAAATTTTGGCATATGACATATTCAATAGTGATTTGGGTTTTTTATTATGTTTTACTAAATATTACACATGTTGGTTTGGATGGAGATTAGATTTGAGTCCCCTGTGAGGATAATAAGATGATAAATGGGGTCGAATCATATATTAATAGTGTAAATGGGTTGGTAAGAATTAGTGATACATGTGTGATTTTGTAACTTATTGGCACTTTGTACGATGAGCGGTGTAAGGATATCCATGTCATTGGGAGTTCACCATTATCAATTAGTGTGTGCTTCCCTCATTTCATGAAGAACGGGTGGGTGATGGGGATGATTTTCTTTCTGATTTGGGAATAGTTTCTATTTTATTTTTTATGGTCATTATCAGGTATGATTTGAACGTTCATTAGTAGTCATTATATGTGGTAATTGAAATATGGTTCACCATGGTTGATTGAACTTCCTGTAAGAAAGTAATGGAGGTGTGATACTTGTGGTTGGATAGTGGATTTTTTAATAAAATTTTGTTAAAAAATAAAATCAATCACCATCTAGTTTATTGGTGAATACCAGAATAGGAATTCAAATGTAGTTTTGGATGGAGTCTATGTGTTGGTATAGGGATCGAGATGGTTTGGATGTGATCTGAGGGAGTTTCTAATTGGTGGTATGTCTGTTCTAGGGGTGAGATCATGATGAATGACATGGTTTTATAGTGATCTAATCATTTAATTACCCAAGGAGTCAGGTTTATACATTGTTATGTGTCGTGTACTATCATGGAATCCCTTCTATAATTAAGGAATCATGATCAAAAATTGATATATTTCATTGGTGTATGTAACCAATAATTCTATAGAATAGTCATCCAAAGGAGGATTGACTGTTGAATATATATATAATTGGATGTGCTGGTTTTCAAACCACATCAAGTATATTTTATCATATATAATGGATTTTTTCTGAGGATAAACTATGGATTTTTTAGGAAACAAGGTTGTGGTTGGGCCTTCATTTTTGATAGTGGAGGATCTTCCTATTCAATTCAGAATCATTGATGTAGAATGATATTATATTTCAATGAGTTATTTTATGTATGGTTTCATTTTATAAGTTTGAAATGATGAAAATTTTATCTTTGGACCACTAAGAATGTGTTTTAGTAGGTGTTTCTAATTTTATGGAGCATTGGGACTCCGAATTGGCCCTTGTTAGTAGAGTCTTATTGTGGCGAGTTCCATAAGACTTTGGATGAACTGATAGATTAATACACGGTGTATTGTTTCTAATGGGAATGGAATGGTTTTGAATTATTGTTTGGTGATCGTAACAAGTGGTGTTTTGGATTTTGAATAATAGTGTTCCCTGTGTCAATAGTCATGTCACTTAAATCTTATCTACTGTTCTTCAGTAAACTGTGGTGAATTGATCCTGAATTAGAATTTAGAAGTTGTTTGGATAAATTTTTGAAGACCA
Source organism: Viscum album (assembly GCA_963277665.1). NCBI lineage: Eukaryota > Viridiplantae > Streptophyta > Magnoliopsida > Santalales > Viscaceae > Viscum > Viscum album. The sequence goes on along the minus strand of OY728166.1, from coordinate 748,477,353 downwards.
CCAATGGTTCGCGGGGAAGAGAAGTGATATAGTAGGGAGGTTTTTAAACCTCATTCCCTTCTTTAGTTGTGAATTCCTCTTGATAATTTTATTTTTTGATTTTTTGAGGGGATTGTTTTGAGAATCATGATTTATATTGAAAATATATGAGTTTTGATAACATAAGAAGATAATTTTTAATGAGTATTTATAATTGAGATAATATTTGAGTGATAAAAGACTTCTCAAGTGCTTTAAGTGAAGTTTTGGGTTTTGGGATGTCTTTTTAATCTCCTATATGGTTTCTTCTATGTGGTTTTGGGTTAAACTATATAACACTAAATAAAGGGGAAGGTTTACAATTAATTTTATTCATGAATGGATGGTTTTTATGGTAATATCATAGTTAAGTGTTAAAAATGTTGAAATCATAGAAAATTATATGGCATGTTTGGTTTCCAAGGCTTAGCTTACAGCTAGCGCACAGTGGTAGAGCCTCCACGAAAAAACGTCAATTTGAGTTACAGATTTAATTTCATGATTGAAGTATGATTTGAAGTATTATGGAGAAAACCATGCGAGGTATGATATTTTGAGACTCTACAAGTATCATGGTTATCACATGGTTTTCCAAAACATGTTTAAAATGATTAGGTTCCGATATTTTTTTAAAAAGTGGTATATTTCATTTTTAGCACATATTAATTTTTATGTGGGTGAGATCACTCATTCCTCCCTCCCATGTGTGCTGAAATAGTATCCCTTATACCCATAAAATTTGGGGTGTTGTTGATGTGATTTTAGTGCTATTTATTGGTATTATATCCAATGTCACCCTATTTTCTTGGATTCTCTTGTTCTTCATAGATTCTGTATAGAATGACTAAGGTTTTGGGTGATGATTCCCTCAATGTTTGGGGTAATCATACCAATATGATTGGTATTTCATATTTCATGTGTAGAGTACATCCCAAGATAGTATCAGCATGTTGATTCATGTTTTTTTAATGAAGTTATTTCATTGTATCAATTAATTTAGGGTTTCTTCCTAAATTACATGAAATATCATATTAATTCCTTACGAGTGTTACAAAAATTCATAGTATATTGTGGGGAAAACATTATGGACCCTCTATGGGTGGCTGGTCATGGTTTCAGTGTGTTGATGTATATCGATGATTTATTATAAATTTATACCTAATTGAATTAAATATTAATTTTAACTGTGAACTATATATTTAAATATAAATTATTAAATTTAATTAAATTGAATGTTTTGGATTGATTTAGGACCTCTGAATGTGATTCATGGACTAAAATAGAAAGTAAAGTGGTTTTACATACATAAAAAGATATAGATTATTGGGGAAGTTGGTCCCTGTAGTATTACCTTTAACTAATTCCATTGTGTGTATGTATATTTGATATGTGGTCTCAGCACTAATGGAGATAGATCAATTATTTAGAGAATTTTTTTTTTTTAAATGAAATGAATAGATTAATTGAACAATGTGATAAGGGAAAAAAGGGAACCATTTTCACTAGGATGATTCCTTATCTGCTAATGGTCATTGACTTGATTAATTTCATTTCCCTTTTGATTCGCAGACCATAAGGGGTGAAAGTTTGAATGATTATGTAAACATAGTGGCCCCTAGATTAGGTACCTTGGTAAACTCGATGTAGAGGTATGAGAAGGTTTAAATTGAGTAGACTATGTATTCCATTATGGACCCAAAGAATTCCCTTATATAATAAGGATATATGAAATGAAAATTGGGTGAGTGTTCCTCCCCCTTTAGCATCTGAGAAGTAGGGTTAGAATTTCCCTTAGTATAAGGTTTATATGTTGGGTGATGGGGTCGTCAAGGGATTAACTAGGAATATAAATGGTCTTTACACCATTTATTTTTAGTGATTTCAATTATGATTTTTTTATGAGTTGTCACACCCATGTATGGTAGTGGTTTTAAATTTTATTTTCTATTATATTTTTTTTATTTAGAAAAATTTTATGATTTATTAATTTTTATGTTTGAATTTTTTTATTATAAAACTTTTTATTTGTCCTATAGTTAGAAATAATAGTTTTTAAAAATATGTGGTTACCATGTGATTGGATCACTCTTTATGGTAGTGTTGTTTCCATGGTGAGTTCATAGTTAGTAAACCATAAGACACCTTAAAATAAATCCTGAGTAATGTTTTTGGGGTTTCCATGAAATGTCACACATTTAATGCACATTTTAGAAAACTAAATGCATAAACCATGTGGATAGCACAATAATTTTTAAAAAATATGTTATTTACCTTTTTTAAACCCTCACTTTATTTAATCCCCAAATATCTAGAAAACCCCTCCCTTGGTTGATCCCTTAGAGTGCACACCCCTCTTCTAAATCTATCTCTAACTTCAATGATTATTCCAATATTATTATTTTTTTATAGTTACATCCTTGATTTAATGACGCCTTTTACTTATTCTTTTCCTTTCACCTTATTTCCCCCCTTCCCCCATGCATCTCATGAATCAGTTAAACCCTAGGGTTCCAAATTAACCTAATTTTTATGTGTTTTTCGTTTTAAGGGTATGAAATCCTTGTTTCATGTCTCCTTCAACCCATATTTGATATTTTAATCCCGCTATGATTGATTTTATTTTGTTTTTTCCAAGGATTGGATTTTAATTTTGGAATCATGATTTTATTAAATCATAATTTATGTTTTAATTATAATATGATCATATTTATTTTTTTAACAATTATTTGAAATTAAAATAATTTCCAACATGATATTAATTTCATTATAGATAGTTTATAAATTATGAAATGTGTCAAAAATCAATAATTATCAAACTTCTAAAATAGGTGGTTCATCAAACTGCCAAAGGGGCTCATTAAAATTTCTCGTAATATTATCAAACTTTATTTTGGATTATAATTTATTTTTATAAATATTTTTACATAGAATTTTACTAGTACTAGAAAAATAATTTATTAATAAAGTACATTATTTTTTTTCAATAAAAAACTTGTTTTCAAAGTGATTTGACCCCTTTTGGTCTTCGTATAAATTAAAGAGTGTTGTTATGAAACATTGTGGGTTTCTATTGAAAAAAATAAATTGTTTATTAGATAGGATTTTAAATTGGTTTCATAAGTCATTCTAGAAAAATTATTTTTATATTGAATTAATATGTGTTTATTTTTTAGTGTAATTTAAAATAGAATCTCAAATAACAAGAAAAGACTTGGAATCCTAAGCCAGTTTATGTGACGTAATATTTGGAACATTGAAAGGCCTTGAAAATGGTGTGTTTATGTGTTTTATACACTTAATTAGAATTTTATTTTGATTAATACTAATTATGACCCAATGAGATTTATTTTACGTGGTATGATGGAAGTGTGATTGAGTCTGTTTCTTGAGAGGATGTTCAAGAAAATGACGACATTACTTATTATTCCAATTATATATTATTTGGTTTCCTTTTTTTCTCCCTCTTGATTTATTTTTTTCATTTAATCCTATGTTCTAGTGTAGTATAACTTATTTAGTATGGGTTCCCTTTCCACTATATATGCTAGTTAATCAAATACATCTTTTCCACTATTGAGTTATATCATAATATATTCCCCTACCTGAGTGAATGGCCAATGTTAGTGATTTTATTCTAGTATACATGGACTTACTGGCCTTAGTGTATATCCAATTGTATTAATTCTTTAGTTGGTTTATTATTATCTAGCAATCCTATTGGTCTTCTTTGGATTTCCTTATTAAATTGAAATGAGTAGAACATCACATTGGATTCATTTATTTCAGTACATTAGCTAGGAAATAGTGACTTCCATATTGATCTTTTTTCCTATAATGTTTTTTTATAATTTATTTTATAAAATTGTTTTTAAAAAAAATTAAAATAAAAGGTAAAGAGTTATTACATATGGAATGTTTTATTTCTAAAAAAATATTTTTAATTTATTGTTTTCTGTTATAAAATATAAAGAGAAAATTTTATAAAACCATATTTACTCTCAATTGGATTCATAGGTTTATAAACTCAAAATAGAATATGATTTACTGTACTCAAAGATCCTTACATAATTAAAAATATCATTATTAAAGAATTTTTTAAAAATGGAAGATGATTTTTTAGGGCACAAATCATAGGAAGGAGAATAAATGAACACTGAAATTGTCAAAAAAACTATAAATTTGAACACCTTGAAGTTTAAAGGATTGCAGACATAATGATCATAAAATTTTTTTGGATGAACTAACAGTAGAGGATTTTGTTAGAATGTGTGATTTTATAATAAGGAACATTCAAAAACGTGAATTATAAATAAAATCACCATATATATCCGAATAGAGTGGTCCAAACATAGTTTTCTAGATGTATAACTTTAGACACAACTAAAAATGAAGTCCTTCATAAGAAGTATGGAAGATATAGAACCTCATACATAATTTACCATACAGAAAAACATTAGACAAAATTTTATTCAAATTTGATGTTTCAAGACTTATATTTCTAAAAAATATCTATAGATATAGAATTTTAAATAAATTTAGAAGTTAGACTTTCTTAAGTTTCATATTGTTTATACTTATTGAATGGACATACCATCAAAAAGGAATGTTTAGACGAATATGTTTTTGGAAATTATGGTTTTTTACAAGTCATGGAGTTTGTTAAAATTGAGATAAAATGAATATGATAATATTCTATCAATAAAATATGGTAAGTGTATTTATATGAAAATGAATGCAACTGAGTTTTGAGAAAACAATGGGAGAGGTTGTCTGAGGTTCCAGAAAAATTTATACACACAAAATCTTCTAGATAAATTAATGTGAGAATGTTTGATGTTTCTTCATCTAATAGAATGTTATCTGATGAATAAGTTTCTACTAGATAGTCATTGTAGGAAACTAATCTCCTTAGATGTTGAAATGTTGTAGTCAAACATCTTTATTCTACTTAAAGTAATAAACAGAACAATCTTATTTCATTTGGTTTGTCAATTGGGTGTTGAGGGAGATAATCCTCTTACTTTTCACTTGGGATAATATTTTCAGATAGACGAGGAAATGGAATGAGTCTTACGGACTGATAATTTTTGGACAACAATTTCTAGACAAAACACTACATAACATTGTAATGATTCAAATTTTAGTAAATATAATATAGATGTAACATAAAAAAATTGATGATTTGTTTAAAAAAATAGATATTACTTTAGAAGAGTTGAGATGAGTTGGGAATCATCTCATTGAAATTCAAATGAGTATGAAATTTGGATTTCTAAATTTTAAAGGTGATATTACAAGTGAATTGATACCATGTTAATCATTTTTTGAAAATGTACTGTATTTAATGATTGGATGGACTCTAGTTTGGAAATAAGAAAAATAAATTTTGGACAAAGAATTTTCAAGTTGATCCTCTAAGGAAAAGAGTTTTATTAATTGGGTCAAATTCATTTTTCTTAATTATCATAGCGTTTTTAATGGTTCATCAGATAGAGGCTCCTTAACCTATGCTCACCAAAAAGGCTTGTAACAGACAAAGGAAATGAACAAATATAATATCAGATAGATTTTTCTAAAAGCACCATTGTTGAATCCAAATAAAAAGGGTGTAAATATTTTTTGTGGATCAAATTTAATTTTAGTCAAAATTATAATCTTATGAGAATTAGAATAACTATACCTATCATGATATATTAGGAGTCTAATTAGAGTTTAATCATTTTTTAATTCACTTATTTCTAATAGTTAATTTCTATAAACCTATAGGACTGGCCAATACAAGGATTTGGGTCTTCACACAGAGGTCAAACCTTGTAAATAATATGTTCATTTTATACATCATTACAGTTAAATTCTTTCTATATTGTTGTAATAATTTATAAGGAATATAAATATAATAGTCTCCAAGTGATAAATTTTATAAACATGGAAATTTTTAAAATTAAAACCACTCCTCCACCCCCCCCCCTAGTGGTTCAAAGATATTACAAATATTTAATTGGTATCAGAGCACAAGTTCTTTTTTTATTAATTATTAGGGAAAATCGCAATTGTGTCCACAATAGATGTATTATGGGATTTGATGGAAAAAAATTATCATTGTAGAAAAAGAAGATAATTTCCTATCATCTATATTATGGATCATAATTTATTGATATAGAAACTATTAGGTGTCCTCCCATTTAGAAACATGCTCCAATAACAGTTTTTGACATGAGATACAATGATATTGATCGAAAATATAGAAATATTTTCCTTTTTTATTTTTCATAAAATTTCATCATGAAGGTAATGGTTATAAAAATAGTCAATGATACTTGAGACAAACATAGAAGTACCTTTGAGGGAAATACTAAAGTGATAGAATCAAAGTTAAAAATTTCGTAGAAAAAGATTAAAGATATCAGGATGGGTGATGAAGAAAATATTCTTGACTATTTCACTAGAGTGATTGATATTGTTTACAATAACAAAACTTTAAAATATATCTTTTAAGATTATACTATTCTTAATAAACTCATAATAAACTTCCCTTATATGATATGCTGAAAAATATTTGTAATATCCAAGAATATTAGAATAATTTTTGTTTCCTGAATAAATGTGTGTTATATATTATACAATTTTATACACAAAAAATAAATAGAAACAAACAAGATTTTATCCCATTAATCAAGATCATTACATAGGAAATCTATGAAACTAATTAAAATTCTAAACATTAAAACTAGAAATATAGTAAAAAATAGAAAAGATGAATTTGAAAAATAAAGATCACCCAAATTTACTAGAATCATCTACCCCATAGAAAACACAATATAAATAAAGTAAAATTTTACTAAACCAATAAAATATTATGAGAATAAAAATGTAACCATAATTAGGATTTTATTAAACTATGAATGAAATAATGAAGTCATATTTATATGGTATGAAAGGAAATGTGATCATTATAATTTGAACATTATATATCTATTGGTCAACATTACCAATGGTAAATTTGACCACTAGAACTACACCCATGGTCAGTAATTTTACCATTATAGTTAGTATTTATAAGTAGTAATGAAATACGATAATTGATATAGAAAGTGGAATTGATGTCCTCAAATAGTAGACTCATGTCGTTTCGGACACATTTTTTGAGAACATGGGAGTGAGGTAGTGTCACTAGGGTTATCCCTTGACCAATCCCAAGCTGAGCTTAATTAATTTAAGTATTTAAGAAGTTTCCTATAACATAAGTTCAAGTTAGTGGAGACTACCACTCATCAAATGTTTTCTAAGCCACCCCATAATACTACCACAATTGCACACCTCACCCTTCAAGAATACATGGGATTAATAAGGTGTGACATGTATAGGCCTTAGTTAAATAAATTATAATTTCCTTTACATAAATACAATCTTTATTCCATCAATTCCATTTTAAGACTACTTTTTCTTAATAAAATATATGTTTAATTAAGATGATTTTGATCAATTGGTTGTTGGTTACAGATGAAACCTAATTTCATTTTTAGAATATATATAAAATTTTAAAATAAACTAATGTATTTTGAATAAAATTTATTTTAATAAAAAAATATTTTAAAAAATTATTATCTAAATATAATAGAAAAAATAATTTTATAATTTCATTGGAAAATTTTGATAAGATCCAGAAATTTGATTGCGCCTCAAAAACAATTGTTTTTAAATAAATACGAATTTTAATTTTAAAATTAATATTTTTATATTTAGGGAATTATTTGGAAAAAATACACATTGTATTTTAAATCATCACATTGAAATATATTTGGTTGAATTAATGATAACTTTCTAAATTACATTATTTTTTCATGAGTACTAAAAATTCACTTTTGGGTTTTAGTTATGTTTTATGACATCATATTTATTTATTAATGTTGTAATAAAATAAAAAAAACCACAATCCAAGAGCTGAAATATTTTATTTTATTTATATAAACTAATTTAACATATTCTAATAAATTCCAAAACCTATAAGTCACATTGAAATGCCTAAATTAGAAAATTAGGTTTTTCAAGAAGTCTTCTGTGGAAAATTTAACTTTCCATGCCCAAAAATATATTAAAACATGATTTTTGGTTATGGAGGGTTAAAATATCATAATTTTTAATTCAATTGATCAAGACCATAACAAAAAATCATTGTTTAACTAATAGATTTTCATTTATCACAACTGAGATTTCCAAGACCTATATTTAATTATTAATAAACAATTCCTCTGCATTTTTAATAAATACCCACACATTTCACCATTTCCATTCACTTCATATAAATTCTCAAAACATTTCTAGTGTTTTTTCCCTAAAGGTTACCCTGACCAATGCTTCCTCAAGACCCCAATCTTCTGTCCTTATGTTTCTGGAACCACTCTTCAAGGTAAGGTAAATCTCTACATCTCTTTCCATTCAAGTTCCTTTGGATGAGGTATGCATTATAATTCAAAAACTCAGTTAGGTTTTACACTTTCAATAATCAAATTAAAATAATAATAGTCTTTTATCATTTTTGGGCCTTGGTTCCCCATCATTTTACCCTTTTAAAAAATAATGCATTATACTTGTAATGCAACATAATTTACCTCTAAAATTAATCTATTTTACATGAAAAATTTCTCTTTCCTTTTTATTTGAATACAAAAAAATATTTTCTTTTAAATGGGTATTCTAAAATATGTAAAAACGAATTTTTTATTCGTGTATTTACATATATGAAACTGAAATTTCTTGGTGTGGTATATAAATGATGTAATGATCATGCCATTATGATTTTTTGTATGTAAAGATTTTGATATAAAAATAATTTATTATTATCCATTTGTTATTAATGAAATGAGTTGGAATGATTTATATGACTCACATTAAATTAATACATATAAATGGTGTCCCTTATTAGTGATCAAATTGATTGGGTAAAGAATTCAATCTCTATACATGACCCATTTTATGAAACCTTAGTGAATAATGTTGTAAATTTTAATTTAGGATACCTTGGTGATAAACCTTGTCGATATGCTTAAGATTGATTCATTTAAATGTTATAGTCACATTTCATTTTTATGATTCATGTTATTATTACTGTATTCAACTTTTTCATTCTATATTGTTAAGCCTTATATTCTTATTGATATATCACAAGGTCTTATGCTATATATCTCTTCCTTTTTACCTTACAAGGATTCATCCTCACCCATTAACTTTGATGTATATCTCCAAGATATGAGATGTAATAAAACTAAATTATGGTGATACCCTGAATATTTATTTCAAGCATATTTATAAAAAAATGTTAATTTTTCATTTATTATGTTACTTATTTCCAAAAAACTAAATATTAATATATCCATTGTTTCTACCATGTATTAAAAAAATTTGTAACAAAAAGACTTTATAACATAGTGGTATCAAAGGATAGTTTAGTTTTTTCATGAAATTAGGACTTCAAATCATTAGTATGAACCCTGGGAACAATTCCAAATATAGGAAAACAGACAGCTATTTTTGTGAGTGTTAAGTTACTAATTTATAATAAAATTCATCCGAATCTAGATACTATAAGTGGGTGTGTCTTTAGAATTAATATATCTTACTGTAACAGACAAAAACACCCCAGTGAGCTAGACTCAATTTGGAACTGGTGCATGACAAGAGGCCTTGCTGCACACTTAGTTTAACACTCTCAGAGGATATGTTTGGATAATCACAAGCTTTTTATGAACCATTATAACGGAGATATAGAAAATAAAATTAGAGAAAATTAATAAAATATTTAACCATGATGTTTTAAGACTTAATATACCATTATAATTATAAGATTCATAAATGTAACGTGTTTCCCACTATTTTATTTTTTTAGAATAAATGTGGGAAATAGGAGGAACCATATAAATAATGTCTGTAAGGGATGATGGACTGATGAAATTTTGATAGAATTTAGAATGGAAAACATCATGAGAATTATTTTTCAACTAACTCAAGTTATCTATAATAACTTGAATCAAGTCAAATGACCATATTCACCTCAACGGGAACAAATTGTTTTGAGTCCTTTATATATCAATGTTATCCTTCATTTAGTAGATCTACCGAACCATTAATTAAAAAATTGATAATATCTATAGAAAATATCTATTATGTACTACTTTGTTTGGAGAAATAGAAATTCACCTTGGCAGTACACCACTAAGAGAGAGAATCAGATCAGTAGTGGACACTGATTAAAAATTTGAAGAGAAGAAGGGAGATCAGTGTTATGGAGTGTGGAGAGTTTAGGGTATTCCATTTAAATAAATATTTTCCCCATTTAAGGAAAATAATCATGGATAAGGAATTCCTAGATCTGATGTAGAAGGAAAATGGTTTTATAGGAAATTATGAGATGAACTTTGAATGAATTTCCTAATATACCTATAGCTTTTTTATTGATCCTATGGGAATGAATCATAAATTATTTGGTGTACTAAGACCCCATCCACAATGGAATATAGAAAATAGAAACTATAAAAGCTGTGTGGAGATATTACAGAGTACAATTAAGGTTGAATTGGTGTCTATAGAGATGAAATAGTAAAATAGATTTAATAAAAATAAGAGAGTAATGGCACTAAACCTATGGAATAATTTAGATCACAAAAGATGAAAAATGAAAGTGAAACATTACACATGAAAAAAGTGTAGGAATAATCATTGGTGGAACTAATTTATTTGGAGTGGAATGTACTACAAGTATGTAAGAGATGCTCATATAGCTCAAAACTATCATGTTGAAGTGAATCCATGACTTATCAACACTAATTAAAAAGGGAAGATGGTTCATGACCAGAAAAAATTTCAATGCTTCATGGGAGGAAATATGGGGAAAATTTCTAATAAATCAAAACACCATAGGATAATATTGGTAAACCAACATAAACCTCACCATTGGCCAATGGAGAAATGTTGAGCATTTTTTATCATGGTGACTGAATTAGATTCCCCAAATGATGTGGTATAATGTACATCCACTGTTCTCTTAAAGATAGAAATAACTTTGTTTGATTCTGGTTGTATGAATTAAATTATTTCATCCATGTTTGTAAATAATTTAGATTCAATCCCTAAATATCTAGAATTAGAGTTACATAAAATACTTCTAGAGGGATTATCTGAGCATCAATGATGTATATAAACTCAAGGATTAACTTTATAGAGTACAATATCATCACAAATATTATAGTAATTACCATGTGGGAATTAGAAACCATACTAGGGATGGAATATATCTCAACCTATAATTCTAATCCCATCTTTTGAAGCAACAATGTTTAGTATCTTTAATGTAAAACCATGAGTGATTTTCAAAAGAGATATATCATGGCCTGATCTTAACCTTCATGAACTCCAAAATCCATCTTCATAAAGATTATAAGTAAAGATGGAGAAGGAAATTAAAGTATAAATATATATAATTTCTTCATTGTTTACGAATATATTGATATATTTCTTGAATAGTTACATGTACCTCCCCCAGAAAGATAGGTAGAGTTATCCAAATTAATCATACATGGATACCAACTGATATCAAATACCCTTTATAGAATGCTAATTGTGAAGGAATTAAATAAATACATCAATAAATTCTAGAGAGGGGATCTATCCATCCAATTGCGTCTCCTTAGGGAGAAACTGTTCTCTATTTGAAGAACAAGGATGGATTAATATAGCTATACATTGATTATACAGAACTTGATGAGGGTACAATGAATACATGTTCCATATTCCAAGGATTGATAATTTATTTGATCAACTTTGTGGGAATCAATTATTCTCTCCGATTCACCTTCAATATGGGTATCTTGAATTGAGAGTAAAAAATAATATATTCCAAAGACTTCCTTTCGAACAAGAAACAAGCATTATGAGTTTTTTTATGCCCTTAAACTTGAATAATGCTTCAGTTATCTATTTGGATTTGATGAATAGAGTCTTTAATGACTACCTTGATATACTCATGGTAGTTTCTATTGATGATATTCTAATATATTATAAAATTTGTTAAGAGTATGAGGATCATCTAAGTGTTATATTGAAAACATTGATGAAAGAGAATCTGTTTAGAAAATTATGAAAAAGTGATTTTTGGTTACAAAAACATCATTATTAGAGAAAATTATAACCAACGAAGGAATATCAATTGGCTATTCCAAGAAAAATGATTTAGATGAGTGGCTTCATCCAAAAACAGTAACTAAGATTTGTAGTTTACATGGTTTCACAACATTTTATATGATGCTTGTAAAAAAAATTATGACTTTATAATCCACTAACCATGTCAAATCATGAAGGGTATATCTTAATATGGAAAATGGATTGTGAATAATGTTTTCAAGAACAGAATAAGAGATTGTTTTTCACACCTATGTTAACTCTATCCTCTGTTAGAGAAGGTTTTTTTATTTTTAGGGATGCATCTAGGAAAAGACAGGTGTGCGTCCTCATGAAAAATAATGAGGTCATTACTTATCCATCATGACATTTAAATTCTCATGAGTAGAATTCTTCTACGCATGACCTAGAGTTTGTTGTTGATATTTTTATCTAAAAATATTGAGGGACTTTCTTAATAGAGTAAAATTTTATATATAAACTTACCATAAAATTTTAAAGTATATATTCACACAATTACAATTTAACCTTAGATAAAGGGGACAGTTTGAAAATAATAAATACTATTATTATTCAATTCATTATCACCTCATAAGAGAAAACTAATTCACTAATTCATTAGCTATGAAATAACCTGTTTTTCTAGAAATGTTGATGATCCAAGGAGATCCATTGAACAAGTATCAAGTAAATATGGACATGTGAATCAAAGGGGAATATAAATAACCAATCTTATCCAAAATTATTTCATAAGAATCATTACTAGAAAAAATCAAGGGATGTCAAATATAAGATCCCTTATTACAAAATAATTTATAGAAATGGAAGAATTTGATGTTTCTTGAGTTTAATATTCATCAAGAAGTTGTACGGAAATTTTATAGATGTATATATGTCCCACATATTTTGTAAATAAATAATGAGTTGATGGACTAAGCTCATAGATATAAATTCTCTATACATCATGGATGAAAAAAATGTATAGGGAATTTTGTGATCATTATTGGTGGGAAAAAATGAAAAGGGTCAATGTTGAGTGGACTTTAAGGTGCTTAGTGTGTTAGCATGCGAAGCCGAAGTGACAGCCTCCTAAAGGGGTATTGAAACCAATGCCCATAACAACTTGGGAGTGGGACAATATCAGTATGGACTTTTTCACTAGTCTCCCAAGAATATCCAAATGAAAAAAAATATGAAATGGCATATAGTGGATCGAACCACCAAGACTTCCCATTTCATTGCTATTCAGGAAGATTTCTATCTTGAATGACATTAAACCATATATGTAAAGGAAGTGGTGAGGCAATGTGGGGTTCCACATTCCATTATCTTTCAACTTCTTTATAATCACCAGATCTATCAGATCGACTTGCAACATTCAAGTAAGCCTTGCACGACTCTATTTCATTTGTTATTTTTTTCAGATGCCCTACATTTACATTTTTCAATTTATTTTTTAAAAATATAACAATATGTTGGATTATTTTCTAATGTTATTGTTATTTTACACGGTTTTTCTTATCCTTGATCTGAAATTTTTCGGCATTATGCTATATGTTACTTTGGTTATCTGCTTCCATATTAAAATGTGAAATCACTATATATATCATGGAGACATTGGTATTATACCATAGCACCCTTGTCATTTTATATAACACATTATTTTCTTGGTTATTCTGGATTATAAAAAAAGAAGTTACATTGGCCCAGGTGTTCTGTGATGAATATATATTCAGTATTCTTATAAGAGTTTAGTCATTTTTTATTTAATTATCTTCCTATATAGTCAGGTTTTATATAGTTCATATTTTATGCAAAATTCTAGTATATATTATAACATATTATGTTTGATGCATGGTTTTTTATTTATTTAGCAGTGTATTCGCTAACTATTTATTATTAACTATGTATCCCCCAAAACAACCTATCAACATCCCTTGAATATGATATTTTCACCCCTTCCCAAGATAATCTTGGATTCTCTCAAGGCTTGTACTATAAGACTAATATAAATACATTTCAAAAAGTGTCTCACAACCTAAAAATATCAACTTACCATTAAAATCAATTTCGACCATACAAAATCCCATTTTCCACAAAAAAAACACAATAACAATGATAAAACTCATATATGTGACCATCAAAATTACATGAAATGAATAAAATATTTTATTACTATAAAAAAGTATCTTTATAATTTCCAATTACTCATATATTTGTTTCATATTATATTTCAAGTTTTTGTAACTTTAAAATTATTATATATTTTATATAAATAAAAAACTGTTTTATCTAACTATATTTTCTTTTTAAAATTATTCCCATAAATATCTGTTTCAATTACGCATATAATTGTTTTATATTTCAAAAAAAAAATTACATTCAAATTATGACATATTTCATATAAATATAAAATTGGATTTTCCTAATAAGACTTATAATTTTGATATTTGTTATAGGTAATAATGAGTCCAAGTCAGATTTTGGCACATCGAATGAGTAATGAATATGAGAGAGGTGTTGATGCCTTTTTGGAATTTTCTAAAAAAATGTTCCAAGCAACAACATGTTTTTCTCTCAATGCATGAAATTTTTGAATATAAAGAAGCTTAAAAGTAAAGAGGTCAAAGATCATCTAATTTCACATGGTTTTAATTTGAGTAACAACCCTTGGATTTGGCTTGGTGAAACTGGATAAAATGTCAGATCTGTTGATGATGATGATTTTCGATATGGTAACTCCGATGTAATTGAAGAAATGATTCATGATATATCATCATAACAAATTGAGATTGAACTGATAGTTGAGAGACAATATATTGATGTTGAAAACCCATTGCATTCTGGTTTTTCAAATCTAATGGTTTTATCAGCAGTAATAATATGGATTAACTTGAAGGGGAATCCTGGATTGAGTGACAAGAGTTTTATAGAGCTACTACAATTGTTGAAAGACATTCTTTCAAATGAAAATGATCATCTAAATTCACATTATAAGGCCAATAAAATATTATGCATGATGGGATTGGGATACATGAAAATAAATTCTTGTTTGAATGGTTGTATGATATATAGGAAGTAATAGGAGTTTCTGTCAGAGTGTCCTAAACGTGGGACATCATGGTAGAAGTTGAAAGGAAAATAATAGGTTGAGGTAGAGATTACAGAGATCCCTTCCAAGGTATTTTGGTATCTTCCAATTATTCCTCATTAGAAATTCTTATTTTCTAATTGACATAATTAAAAGGTAAATATGGTATTCTGATGAGTAGATATGTTATGGAAAAATATATCATCTAACTAATTTTCCACAATGGAAGAAAATTGATGAGCAGTATCCGATATTCAGAAATGAAATTAAAAGTCTCATACATTGGTTGTGCAAAGATGGAATGAGTCCATATCAAATCCGTAGTAGCACACATAGTTCATGGCCTATTTTATTGGTAATTTACAACATATCTCTTGAAGGTTGTATGAAATACAAATATTTCATGTTGAGTATAATGATATATGGTCCAAATAAACCCAAAAATGATATTGATGTTTTCTAGTCCAAATTGATTTATGATTTGAAACTTTTATGGTAGGATGTTATTAGGGTGTATGATTCTTATAAAAAAATGTATTTTCAACTACTTGTAGTGCTTATATTAACTATAAATGAATTCACAGCATATGGAAATTTATATATATACACTATTAAGGGGGAAAACGTATTTCCAATTTGTGAACAAACATCATATTTTCAATTGCATCATGGGAGAAAAATAGTATACATGGGCCATCAAAAGTTTTTGCATATGGGTCACTCTTATAGAATACTAAAAAAGGCATTCAATGGCTCACAAAAATTTGATATTTCTCCAAAAACATTATCCACTGATGATTATTTTGAGAGTTTGAAAAATCTTGATGTCACCTTTTGAAAGACACATAAATCTGGTAATGATAAACATATATAAAAGAAAAGGTCAATATTTTTTAGCTACCATATTGGGGATATCATGACGCGAAACATAATATTGATGTCATGCACATGGAAAAAATATATGTGATAGTCTGATCGTAACATTGTTATATATTAAAAGAAAGACTAAATATGGGTTAAATGCAAGATTAGACATACTATCAATGGGAATGCGTCTGGAGTTAGCTCCCACTCTTGATGAAAGGTGAACATTTCTTCCTAAGGCTTGACATATATTATCCAAGAGGGAGAAAATTAGATTATGTTAGTGTATTCATGATATCAAAGTGCCTCATGGTTATCCGTAAAATGTAAAAAAAATTGTGTCTTTGAACGATTTAAAGTTGAATGTTTTGAAATCTCTTGATCGTCATGTCATGATGCAAAAACTTCTTCTAGTTTCATTGTGTGGAATATTTCCCATCCGTGTCAGAAATTCTATCATGATGGGGTGTTATTTTTTCAATTAAATTTGTAATAAGGTGATTGATGTGGATGATTTGAAAATTTTGTAAAAGGATGAAATTTATATACTTTGTCAATTGGAAATGAATTTTCCTCCTTATTTGTTTTTGATATAATGGTGCATTTAGCAGTTCATCTGGTTTGAGAAATAAATGTTTGTGGACTTGTATATATTCATTAGATGTATCCTTTTGAAAAGTATATGAAAATATTGAAGGGGTATGTAAAGAATTCTTATTGACCAAAAGCCTCCATTATTGAAAATTATATTTTTGAGGAGGTTGCAGATTTTCGTACGAGCTAATTGTATCCAGCAGAACACATTGATTTCCCTCCATCTCTCCATAAATATGTTAATAATGAGGGAAAGGGTATTTTTGGAAGGAATGTAAAATCCTTTTTAGATGAATAGATGAAGAAGGTACATTTATACATCTTGAATAACATAGTTTATGATCAACCATATATCACATTGCATAGTGTCATCCAAAGAATAAAGAAATGTAGATTTTGAATGAGCCTAAAAAACATTTTTTCTGTTGTTTAAAAATACCTTAAATTATAGATCAGATGCATCAGAGACATTAAAATGGATAGTGGGTGGTCAAAGTTTAAATACGAAAATATTTTCTCGGTATGACATTAACCACTTTAAATTTCATACAAAAGTTCAGGAAAACATAAGTGCAGTTCAGAAAAGTGGGGTATTGGTGTTTAAAGAAGTAATTCATTTTTCATGTTATAAATACAAAACATAATTTTTTTCATCAAGTGAATATTATGGATTAATTTAAGAAATATGGGTGGTTTATTACTTTAAAATTAAAGTTTATGATTTTAACTACATATGGTTTATTAGTAACAATAGTTTTAGACACGATGAATTAGGAATGATAATTGTTAATCTGAATATATTAGAAGATATAGATGATTATTTTATTATTGAAACAAATGAAAAACATAATTTCAATGTTGTTGATCAATCATATATGCAGTGGTCTATTTTTTTACAGGGAAAAAAATATTTTGGTCAGGTTCAACTTGACAAAGATGCTAATTTATAGGATATCCTAACTTCCATGGAAATATTAGCAAAAAATAATGATGATAATGTTGTTGACATGGTTTGTGCCATGAGGAATGATTATGACGAAGGAATTTGGGAAAAAAATCCATTTCGACATTCCTAATATTACTTGTAACATGTGTTTATTTCTTTCTTACATTTATTAATTTTATAAAATTTTAGATATTGAAACTATTCATTACTAAAATGTGTATTAAAACTAATAAGTAAGAATGTTTGTTTATTTCATTTTTGTTTTGTTTAGTATACAATTTTTACCATTATGTAACATATATATATATTGATTTTATTGAATGAATATTAATTTATATATTTACCATGTTAACCATAGTTTACCATGTTTACCATTATGAAAATTATATATTTATTGATTTTTTTGAATGACAATTAACATACCATGTTTACCATGTTTACCATGTTTACCATGTTTACCATGTTTACCATGTTTACCATTATTTACCATTCTTACCATGTTTACCATTTTTACTATTATGTAACATAGTTTAGTTTTTCATTTTTAGTTTACATTAGTATTCTAATATTTGAATTTTTATATTTGTGAACTAATGTTTTTTTTTGATTTGATGGATAATGACA
Source organism: Viscum album (assembly GCA_963277665.1). Taxonomy (NCBI): domain Eukaryota; kingdom Viridiplantae; phylum Streptophyta; class Magnoliopsida; order Santalales; family Viscaceae; genus Viscum; species Viscum album. The sequence goes on along the minus strand of OY728166.1, from coordinate 748,459,045 downwards.
GATCAATCATTTGATCAACCACATGATTCTAGGGACGAGCATCATGATCATACGTCTTGGGAGGAACAGTCCCATGATCTTCCTGATTCTCTTCAAAATTCTTCATGTGCTCCCATAGTAGTAAATAAGATTTCAAGAGTTGCTAAACCTGGTAGCACACGTTTACTAAAACTATAACTTTCTCATAGCCGGGACAATCGGATTTTCGTAGAGTTTGTTGAGAATGACATTCCAAGAGGTCTAAATGAAAAATATTTTAAGAGTTTTGTTTCAAATCATGGTAAAAGAAAAGTAATCATTTTGTATAATTATTGGAAAAGTGTGGACAATGGGACACTATCTCATATGTGGAAGAGAATTTTGGTATGATTTTTTTCAGTTGTTTGACTAATCTTTAAATGTTTGTAGTATAATATTTTTTCCTTCTTCTTTATCATATGACATTTTATATTTGTGACACAAGATGAGTAAGGAAGAAATGTTTATCAATGGCTGTTAAGAGATGTAGGTATTTCAAATAGACCCTCACATCTGATTTCCTTTATGGGCATATAATACATGAAAATCCATGTCATATATATCCTTTTATAGATGGAGACACATAGAAAAAAATTTAAAGTGGAAAAAATTAATCATTTTTGGTAAGTGGAATGTAAAATTTTATAAAGTTTATTATATTAATCATCTTATTAAAGATTTTTTAATGATTTCTTATTCCCAATTTAAAGAAAACAAGGAGATATCATGACGAGATCCAATCTAAAAATTTATACTCTCATAATTAATCTCAGGGAGGGAATACATTATTGGAAGAAAAATGAGGGCAGAAAATTCACAAAAACATAAATCTAGGCCTTAAAGCTCTATAGAGGTTTCCCCTATATCCCCTCCATATAGACATAAAAAATTTAAGATGTTTCAGATGGGAAAAAGGGGAAATATATTATGGAAGATTCGAGGATCGTAGTTGAGAATATTGTAAGATATTTAATTTTTTTAATTTTTTTATATACTTTTACATTAGATAATTTTTTAATTATTTCATACAAGATTATCCTAAGGAGGAGAGTACAAAAGGTGTATTTAAAAATATTGGGAGGAAACATATATTATATACAGCATTGGGAAATCCCAGACACCCAAGTCGTGTACGAGGATACCTAAGAGGTGTATCTATAAGAAAAGTGTTTCCACATTATTCAGTATCTTCCATTGTGGGTATTTATAAAAAAAATAGAATATTTGGAGGTTGAAGTCCATAATATTAATGCGACGGTGGAGGAAAAGATCAGAGCGTCGTTACGATCTATGTTTACAGACATGAAAAGACAATTTCAAACTACAGCTCTCACTCCTCCAACTCCACCTATTGGCCCCATTTTTTATCCTAATCCTACACCCCCTCCTCCACAACTTCCTAGTTATTGTGAGGTGTATTTTTATGATCCTCACAATCATATAGTTTTATATGGGATGATATATTATATAGGAAATACAATTCATCATCAACAGTTAGAGGTAGAGTAGCATTGGGTCACTGTACACGATATTATAGATATATCAACTCGAGTACTATTACCTAAATATGAGGTGACTATAGTTGGACAAAGTATCAGCCACTTTTTAGTTTGGTTGTCGATACTTTCGTCACCCATTACCATAAAGTAATAAGTATGTTATATATTTTATTTTATTTTTGTATTAAATTTTCATTAAAATTTAAATGGTTAATATATTTATCAAATTACTTACAAGAATACTTTAAATGTAAAGAAATATTGAATATGAAATAACAAAGACAAATGGATATGAAATCAAATATATATTCTAGCAGTCTTGACAGATTGTCAAGTCATTCAAATTTTTTGGAGGCTCATTATATGTTCCCAATAGAAGCTCAAGATTGTGGACATGCAATTGATGTGGGGATTATGAAAAATGATATCATTGAGATTGTTAGTGGAGAAAAGCTCAGTATCAACATAGTGAATTTTTTTCCATGTAATCCATAACACAATTATTTCCCTACATTAAATTAAATAAAAATTTATACTTATGTCTATTTTGTATTTGGTATATTTATAAAATTTGTGAGAATAATTTTCAGCTAGATGTATATAGATTCATGGACTGATTTTGATTTCCCCTAAATCATATGAATTATATTAGGAACAAAGAAAATATTATATTGTATAAAGATTTGAATATAATATAATCGCACAATGTCGGTCGATTCATTTTTTTAGGGGTATAAAACATATATCAAACAAAGTTTCATTATCGTTTAAAATAAAAACCACTGACATTTAATTTTATTTTATATGAGAGACCATTGGATGTTCTTTATTCTTTTTTCATGGGAGAAACATCTTATTGGATATGCTCTTTCCATGACGATGTGCAAGAAAATTGTAAGAATGTATTGGAAAAGTGGGTTTAAATTTCTAAATACATGTGTAAATCATAATGAAGATTAAATTTATCTCATTAATATTTTTATATAATTAGAGATGGGCCAACTTTAAAAAACCACAATGAAAAAGAGTGTCAAGATCAAAAAATAATTACAACATGAACAATTTTTATGTTTGATGAGTTTATATTTCCTTCAAAAATATTCCATAATTTTTCATTTGATTTATTCATTATACTTGTTAAATAATTCCCTTTTAATTTTTAGATAATTGATGACCCTCAACCTTATAGTTATCAAGAGTTCAAACACATACATGTGGAATGGTAATCTTATTGTTACAAGTTTGACTGGATTTTAGTTTGTTTGTAGTGTAAAATATAAATTTGAATGGTGTAATTGTAAATGTGTTTTGGTTATTGTTTTTTGGATTTAGGATTTTTTTGTTGATATTTTATGGTTTAAATGTTATAAATTTGAATGTTTAATTTTTCTGCTGGTTCTTCTTGTTTCAGTCTGCATGTATTTTTTGTCTGGTTTTGGTCTGGTTCTTCTTGTTTCAGTTCTTCTTTGGAAATGCAGAGAAATGGTTCAAAAGTTTTAAAAAAAGGGTTTTTACATCGGTTATTTTATAACCGACGTAAAATATTCTTGTAGTAATGGTTTTCCATGTCGGTTATCTAAAAAATTCAATGGAATAATGTTTTTTTACATTGGTTATTTAATAACCAACATAAAAAACACATCCAGAATTTTTTTAGCATCGGTTATAAAGTAAACAATTTTGTATCATATTTGTTATGTTGGTTATTAAATAATTGATGTAAAAAACATTACCCCGAATCATTTTTTACTTCAATTATGAAAAACCCAACATAAATAATTCTTCAAAGTATTAATTTTTTACATCATTTAATTAATAAATGATGTAAAAAATGCTTTGAAGTATTTATGTTTTACATCATTTATTTAATTACAAATGTAAAAAATCAACATATGGAACCGTTTTTTATTTTTGTTTATTTAATAACTGACATAATGAACAATCTACCACATCGATTATAAAATAGTGATGTAAAAAAATTAGTTCCACTAAAAATTTACAATGTCATCTTTTATAACCGATGTAATAAAATATCTATAACGTATCCTTTAATAACGTCAGCCAAAAATTGATATAAACATGATGTTTAAAATGTTATTTGGGCTTGTTAACATTACCTAAATTTTTCAGAATACTTAAAACAAAATATAAATAGACTCATGAAGACTATAATATTATATTGCCTTTAGAAAAAGGGATAAATAAACACAGGTATATAAATGTGCTTCATTATCTCCCACTTGTTTCTTTTTTACTACAATGGTTCTTAAAAACATAAAATATAATACATATCTTCATAATGCGGGGAAGGAAAAATAAAAAAGGGTAACATCAGATGGTAATCATGGGTAAAAAAGATATATATACAAGCATAATCATGAGCATAAGGGTATGAGAACCTAATCATGAAGATATAAGAACATACCTTGGATATCAAAAAATATAAACATGAATCGTGGAAAAAAATATGATATTTCTTAAGACATGAATCGAAAGGAAATAAACAATATAAGCCATGAATGCATAATATTTGAATAAAACCTCAAATTTTGACTAACACGTAAGCATGTATAATTATTTCCATAGTAGTCAATGCATTTCTACTGAGACAATATTAGTGAACAAAGTCTTTTACTGAACTAGGTTCACACCCCGTTCCAACCCTATATTACTGAATCGAGTTCACTCCTTTTTCCAAATATTTAATAATGAACCATGTACATTTCACATTCCAGCCTTATAATGATGAACTGGGTTTATTTCTCATTCGATACATTTCTATATCATGAGGTATTACTCTTTACTTGGTGCATTTGAGGGAGATATAGGTCTTACCTAGCTCATAATGAAATCATAAATAATTGTTCCCCAAGATCATTAATTAAAATATCATAACCAATGGATTTAAATGGGAATTATAAACATTTAATCATATGTGTACTAGTGTAAAAATGAATGTTTAATAATCATTTCATCATAAACCCAACAGATGAAAAAAATCCAGTTTAAAATCATATAACCCATGAAATAGAAAGTATTTTAATAAACATCACGCCATCAAAACATAATCTATTCAAAAAAATAATCTGAATGTAAAAATTGAATAATTTACCTATATAATCATTATTAACACCAAGGGATGTTATCTTATAGTGAAATAATTATTATATATCTTTAAAAAACATTTCTCAATTAAAATATTCTTTCTTCTTTGAAAAATGATATTTGAAACATAACACATTTTGAAAACCATTATCTTTGAAAAATGATTGTAAAAATATAAATGAAGCTTTGAAAACAATAAAACATTTTTGAATATACCTATATAAATATAATAATTGTTGTAGAATTATTATATCATATATATCATGTATATTCACTAATCCAATCCTTAATACATTCCATATAGTGTGTGAATTAATCACATCGCTTTGAGGGGGTGGTAGTCCACACTTCCCCAAATGAAATTATCATATTTTCAAAAAATTGAAGGTATAAAGATATGTGTTGTAAAAAATATGGAATAAGAATAAATACATAAAATATATAACATATAACATATAAAAACAAATTTTTCATCATAATATTAGATTCGGTAAAGGAATAATGAACAATCATTGTTTTGTGAGGCTGTAGTTCGCTATACACGTAAACATTTTGTTTGTTTCCCATTAAATGGAAGTGCGTGTATGTTTTTGTCAAAGACATAGCATAAAAACATACTAGTATATTTTTAATAAATTTTTTTTTATAATGTAATATAACGGAGATATTTGTGGGGTGTATAAAGAAAATAAATGAAAGGATCTTGAGGGAATGTGTTGCCTCTTAATTGGGTAACTCCTTTTTTATTATGCCAAAAGGATTCACTAGATTTCATTATTATAAAGGGGGCTTATATAAGGATTGGAGGAATTTTATGAGTATATTTTAACCGATATTTTCAAATAGTAAGTGGTTTCAGAGTTGTAAAAAAGTATAGGAGATGAGGCCTTTTTATAGTGGAGGAAGAGTGGAACTCTCTTAATATTTTGACAAAGGGATTAAATACAGGTTTTCTACATGTCAAGTGGATACAATAATGGGAAAAATTATAGAAATATAAGGATAGGGTAGAAATATTTCCATAAAATGGCTCTTGAATAAGTTACTAGGTCTCTTGGGTCTTAAATATAAGGTTTACAATATTATTATCCTAATTGTTTTCTTAACCATTTTAATTTATT